>CM038147.1:559381809-559981809 GCA_021437245.1 Aegilops speltoides
GTTAAACCCAGCCTCGACTTAGTAATGGCGAGGTTAAAACCAGCGCCTACTACTGGCATATCCGGGGGCACAGTGAGACACGCTTAGTAGTAGCGTGGGTTATAAACCCAGCTCTGCTGCTATCAACTTAGTAGTAGCGAGGTTTAAAACCTCGCTGCTAGTAAGTAGCGATGGCGAGGTTTTTAACCATCGCTGCTTGCTAAGATAATGTATATAGGCTTTTCCTAGTAGTGTTTCTCTTGCTGATCCATATTGAACTTTTCAAAACTTTATCAAAGGTATGTGCATTGTGAAAGTCAATCAAGCGTCTTGATCTATCTCTATAGATCTTGATGCCCAATATGGCAACTTCACGAGGTCTTTCATTAAAAACTTTTATTCAAGTATCCTTTTATGCTATCCGAAATTCTATATCATTTCCAATCAACAATATATGCGTCCACATATAATATAAAATGCTCTGAGCTCCCTCACTTTCTTGTAAATCGGGAGCTTCTCCAAAAGTGCATGTATAAAACCATATCTTTGATCACACTATCAGCGTTTATTCTAACTCGAGGCTTGCAGACCATAAATTGATCATTGGAGCTTGCACACTTTGTTAGCTCCTTTAGGATCGACAAAACCTTACAGTTGCATCATATACAACTCTTCTTCCGAAATCCATTCGAGGAATCAGGTTTGGACATCCATCTGCCATATTTCATAATCATAAAATCGCAATCGCTAACATGATTCGGACAGACTTAAGCATTGCTACGGGTGAGAAGGTCTCATCGTAGTCAACCCCTTGAACTTGTCGAAAATCTTTTGCAAAAGTCGAGCTTTATGTGATAACATTACCGTCATCGTCGGTCTTCTTCTTGAAGATCCATTTATTATCTATTGCTTGCCGACCATCAGAGCAAGTCAACCAAAGTCCACACTTTGTTCTCATACATGGATCCCATCTCAGATTTCATGGCCTCAAGCCATTTTGCGAGAATCTGGGCTCACCATCACTTCTCCATAGTTATTGGGTTCACCATGATCTAGTAGCATGACTTCGAGAATAGGATTACCGTACCACTCACAGTGCGGATCTTACTCTGGTTGATCTCGAGGTTCGATAACAACTTGACCTGAAGTTTCATGATCATCATCATTAACTTCCTCACTATTTGGTGTAGGTGTCCACGGAACCGATTTACATGATGAACTACTTTCCAATAAGGGAGCTGGTACTATTACCTCATCAAGTTCTACTTTCCTCACTCACTTCTTTAGAGAAACTCCTTCTCTAGAAAGGATCCATTCTTAACAACAAATGTCTTGCCTTTGGATCTGTGATGATGAAGGTGTACCCAAGCTGTCTCCTTTGGGTATCCTATGAAGACACATTTTTCGATTTGGATTGAAGCTCGGAGTTGAAGCTTTTTCACATAAGCATGCAGCCCCAAACTTTGAAATGACAACTTTGGTTTCTTGCCAAACCATAGTTCATAGAGTCGTCTCAGCGAGTTTTGATGGTGCCCTATTTAGCGTGAATCACCGAGTCTCTAAAGCATAACCCCAAAAGCGATAGCGGTAAATCGGTAGAGACATCATAGATCGCACCATATCTAGTAAAATGCGATTCTGACGTTCGGACACACCATTACGTTGTGGTGTTCGGGTGGCATGAGTTGCAAAACTATTCCACAATTTTCAAATGTAGAATAAACTTCGTAACTCAAATATTCTCCTCCACGATCAGATCGTAGAAACTTTATTTTCTTGTTACAATGACTTTCAACTTCACTCTGAAATTCTACGAACTTTTCAAATGTTTGGATTTATGCTTCATTAAGTAGATATACCCATATCTGCTCAAGTCATCTGTGAAGGTGAGAAAATAACGATATCGCCCGAGCCTCAATATTCATCGGACCACATACATCTGTATGTATGATTTCCAACAAATCTGTTGCTCTCTCCATAGTACGAGCAAGCGGCGTTTTAGTCATCTTGCCCATGAGGCCGCGGTTACTTAAGTACCAAGTGATTCATAATCAAGTGGTTCCAAAGTCCATCGGTATGGTGTTTCTTCATGCGTTTTACACGATATGACCTAAGCGGCGATGCCACAAATAAGTTGCACTATCATTATCAACTCTGCATCTTACGGCCTCAACGTTATTAATATCGAGATTCATCAAAATAGACCACTCTTTAAGGGTGCATGACCATAAAAGATATTACTCATATAAATAGAACAACCATTATTCTCTGATTTAAATGAATAACGGTCTACGCATCAAACAAGATCCGGATATAATGTTCATGCTCAGCGGCGGCACCAAATAACAATTATTCAGGTCTAAAACTAATCCCGAAGGTAGATGTATTGAGGGCGTGCCGGCGTGATCACATCGACTTTGGAACCATTTCCAGCGCGCCGTCACCTCGTCCTTAGCGGTGTTAAGCTTATTCCGTAGTCCTGTTTGAGTTGCAAATATTGTATGAGAACCGATTATCAAATACCGAGTGCTCTTGTGAGCTCTAGTAAGGTACACATCAATAACATGTATATCACATATACCTTTGTTCACCTTGCCATCCTTCTTATCCGCCAAATACTTGGGGCAGTTCCGCTTCGGTGACCAGTTTGCTTGCGGTAGAAGCACTTTCGATTTCAGGCTTAGGTCAGGACTTGGGTTTCTTCTCTTGGCTGACAACTTGCTTGTTCTTCTTGAAGTTCCCCTTCTTCTTCCCTTTGCCCTTTTCTTGAAACTAGTGGTCTTGTTGACCATCAACACTTGATGCTCCTTCTTGATTCCTACCTCCGCGGCTTTTAGCATTGCGAAGAGCTCGGGGTGTCTGTTCATCCCTTGCATATTATAGTTCATCACGAAGCTCTTGTAGCTTGGTGGCGATGATTGGAGAATTGCATCGATGGCGCTATCATCCGGAAGATTAACTCCTAGTTGAATCAAATGATTATTATACCCGGACATTTTGAGTATATGCTCCTTGTGAGAACTTTTATCCTCCATCTTGCAGCTATAGAACTTATTGGAATTTCATATCTCTCAATCCGGGCATTGCTTGAAATATTAACTTCAACTCTGGAACATCTCATTATGCTCCATGGCGTTCAAAGCGTCGTTGAAGACCAGTTCTAAGCTAGTAAAGCATGGCACCTTGCTGCTATTGAGTAGTCATCGACTTTGCTCTACAGGCGTTCATAACATCTGGCGTTGCTCTGCTGCAGCAGGCACTGGCACCTAGCGGTGCTTCGGGGCGTAATTCTTTTGTGCAGCAATGAGGATAATCCTCATATTACGGACCCGATCCGTGTAATTGCTACCATCATCTTTCAACTTTGCTTTCTCAAGGCATGAAAATTCAGCGGAACAACAACACGAGCCATCT
Organism: Aegilops speltoides; assembly: GCA_021437245.1. NCBI lineage: Eukaryota > Viridiplantae > Streptophyta > Magnoliopsida > Poales > Poaceae > Aegilops > Aegilops speltoides. The sequence goes on from CM038147.1 coordinate 559,385,203, forward strand.
ATCTACAACAAACATAGATAAGCAAAATACTATTAGGTACTAAGTTCATGATAATTTTAAGTTCAATTAATCATATTACTTAAGAACTCCCACTTAGGCAGACATCTCTCTAGTCATCTAAGTGATCATGTGATCCAAATCAACTAAACCATAACCCGATCATCACGTGAGATGGAGTAGTTTTCAATGGTGAACATCACTATGTTGATCATATCTACTATATGATTCATGCTAAACCTTCGGTCTTCGTGTTCGAGGCCATATCTGCATATGCTAGGCTCGTCAAGTTTAACTTTGAGTATTCGCGTGTGCAAAACTGGCTTGCACCCGTTGTAGATGGATGTTGAGCTTATCACACGATCATCCGCGTGAATTATGCAGGCACGACGAACTTTGGCAGCATTGCATACTCGGGAGAACATCTTGATAATTTTAGTGAGATCATCTTCAAATGCTACCGTCGATCAAAGCAAGATAAGATGCATAAAGGATAAACATCACATGCAATCAATATAAGTGATATGATATGGCCATCATCATCTTGTGCTTGTGATCTCCATCTCCGAGCACGAGTCATGATCACCATTGTCACCGGTAGCGACACCTTGATACATGTCGTAGCATCGTTGTCATCTACGCCAACTATTGCTTCTCGACTATCGCTACCGCTTAGTGATAAAAGTAAAAGCAATTACTGAGGCGTTGCATTTCATACAATAAGACGACAACCATATGGCTCCTACCGGTTGCCGATAACTTCGGTTACAAAACATGATCATCTCATACAATAAAATATAGCATCACATCTTGACCATATCACATCACAACATGCCTGCAAAAACAAGTTAGAGCGTCCTCTACTTTGTTGTTTACCAAGTTTTTCACGTGGCTGCTACGGGCTGAGCAAGAACCGTTCTTACCTCGCATCAAAACCACAATGATAGTTTGTCAAATTAGTGCTGTTTTAACCTTTGCAAGGAGAGGCGTAGCACTTTCAGTTCAACTAAAGTTGGAGAAGCTGACACCCGCCAGCCACACTGTACCAAAGCACATCGGTAGAACCAGTCTCGCGTAAGCGTCTGGCGTAATATCGGTCGGGACGCTTCATCCAACAATACCGCCCGAACCAAAGTATGACATGCTGGTAAGCGGTATGACTTATATAGCCCACAACTCACTTGTGTTCTACTTTCGTTCATATAACATCAACGCATAAAACCTAGGCTCGGATGCCCTTTGTTGGGGAGGCGTAGTAATTTCAAAATTTTCCACGCATCGCAAGATCATGGTGATGCATAGCAGAGAGGAAAGAGTGATGTCTGTACCCTCGTGATGGCCGTGGCGAAGCGTTATGACAACCTATTGTTGATGTAGTCATGCGTCTTCACGATCCGACCGATCCAGAAATACGAGCGTCACGGCACCTCCGGTGATTACTGCACCACGAGCTCGATGGCGATCCCGGACTCCGATCCAGCGGTGTCGGGGATGAGTTCCGTCGACCTGACGGCGTGGTGATGGTGATGATGTTCTACCAGCGCGGGCCGCCTAAGCACCGCTACAATATGACCGAGTAGAATATGGTGGAGGGGCACGCACCTGCGGCTGAGAGCGATCACGATGATCAACTTGTGTGGTAAAGTGCCTTGCCCCCGTATATAAAAGGAGCAGGGAGGCCAGCCCGGCCCTAAGAGGCGGCGCCAAGGAGGGCAGTCCGCCTCCTGGTGGGAGTAGGACTACCCTTTCCTAGTCAACTAGGAAGAGGGAAGGAAGAGAGGGAGAGGGAGAGGAAAGAGGGGCCCCCTCCCTAGTCAGTCGGACTCCCCATGGGAGGGTCGCCACACTGCTTGGGCTGCCCTCTCTCTCCCCTCGGGCCCACTATCGGTGTCAAAACCGGCGGATCTCGGGTAGGGGTCCCAGGCTGTGCGTCTAGGCGGATGGTAACGGGAGACAAGGGACCCGATGTTTTTACCAGGTTCGGGCCCTCTCGATGGAGTAAAACCCTACTCACCTTGATTGATATTGATGATATGGGTAGTACAAGAAGTGGATCTACCACGAGATCAAGGAGGCTAAACCTAAAAGCTAGCCTATGGTATGATTGTTGTTACGCCTATGGACTAAAACCCTCCGGTTTATATAGAACCACAGGAGGGGCTAGGAATTACAGTCGGTTACAATGGTAGGAGATCTACATATCCGTATGTAAAGCTTGTCTTTCCATGCCAAGGAAGTCCCATCCGAACAGGGCGAAGTCTTCAATCTTGTATGTTCATAGTCTTGAGTCGGCCGATGATGATAGTTGACTATCCGAACACCCTAGTCGGGACTCCTCGGTAGCCCGAACTAGGCTTGAATGGCGAGTCGGCCGCATATATTGTCTTCGGCGTTGCAAAGGCGGGTTGTCCTCCAAATTCCATGTGCTTGCGAATAGTGTCGGCTTCCTTATAAATGTTGGCTCCTCGGCTTCCACGTCCAATAATGGCCTTCTTCCGTGTCGCATGAATCGACAGCGGCGAGGTATTTTTACGTTTTACCCCAAAGCTGCGGCGAATAAGCTGCCTATAAGAGAGGCAAGGATCTAGATCAAATCCACCATCCTCCTTCGCAAGTACTCATCCAGACGCCTCGACAAAAATCCACTTCATCATGGGCAGTCGGCAGCTCCTCTTCTCGCTCCCAACCCTCGGCCGGAGATTGGAGGAGATGGTTCAGCTTCCGTACAATGGCTGGCAGCTCAAGCGGAGAGATACCTTCCTCCGGCCTTCATGGTCCGGTTCGAGGCGGAATGGCCACCTACAAAGGCGGAAAGTAGGCGGAGAACACCAATCCCTCAAAGGAGAGAGGTGTGCTTTGTCCCTTATCTAATAAGGAGCTCAGATTTCCCATACATCCGTTTCTCAGGGGCCACAGGTTCTATGGACTCCGGCTTCATCCTGCCACCTGCCTCCATTTTTGCATTCTTGGGTTTTGTTGCTCTTCGAGCCGTTCTTGGGCATCGAGCCCCATTTTTGCGCTGTGGAAAGAGTGTTTTGCCTCGTGCCCAGTTCTCACGAGGGTCGATATATCAAGTGGCGGAGCGAAATATAGCGCATCGCGGGACCGGATATCTATCAAAACCTCGAAAGCGTCCGGCCAGCCCGGAATGGTTTTATATGGAAGGCGCTCACTTCCGGACCCGATTCGGATCGGCCTCCCGGAGTTCAACAGCGCTCCTCGAAGAAACACACGAGTTGGCGTCATGGAGCCCTCAGCGGGAAGATGATAAGGCGTCCAATATCGATGGGCGGATAAGGTTGCTGGCCCATTCCGGATTGATCATGATTGGTCGTCATGGCCACGTGCATTATCTGGGGGTGCAGCCGCTCCAATAGAGGCCACCCATGTGGGATTTCAGCAGGGAAGAATGGCCGCCATAACGTCATGAGAGAGTTGGGATCGACCGCCGATGGTGAAGATCTGTCCGGCTTGTACAAGGGAGAAGGAGGACTTCCTCCGCATGAGTCCATTAAATGGATTCTCCATGAATAACCCACGGAGCTGGGTGGCGGACGTTACCTATCCGATCCGTGCTTTCAAAAGTTAAGTGGCTTACTTTATGATTTCGGCGGGAACGCACCGGAGATGTGGAGGGCATACGGTCCGACTCCAACCCAGAGATCGGGAAGATCCCTTGATCCGGCCTCCAAGAGGATCAGGACATAGAGGTGGAGCTGATTGACGGGGTGTTCCACCAACTCAGCATGGACAATGCCCTAGTCACCATTAGGTGACTACCCGGTTTATCTCCGGCTTCCAGGTAACTATGACGAGTCGACACCATTACTTCATACGTGCTTATTTACGACCACCGTATACCAGCGATGTCTCGGGAGGTGCCTTCAAAGCGGGAAGCGAACCCGGCGGTGACGACAAAGTCAATTATTCGGCCAATGAGCGAAAGAGGTGCGGTCTGCGAATCGAAACATCGCCCGCAATGGTATATGCATACACCGTTTTTCAAGGAAAAGATTCTGGGAGATATTAATTCTCGCGTGACTTTTCCGAGAAAAGCGCTCACGGGTGTGTCGGAGAGGTTCTCAACCAAGCCTCCTTGCCAGCTCAACACACAGTGGTGGGAGGGCGGCGCAAAGCGTGGGCGGATGCTCCTCAGCGGAGGATCTGAAGCAAGCGATCCGCCACCAGTGCGAGGTGGAGGCGCCATGAATCACCAGGCGCCGCGAGGCAGTTCTTCGTGTGCGTGTTTCTCCCGAGGCGTTAAATGCCTTTAATGCGAGGAAGCAGCGCCTCCGTGCCGCTCAAGATGGTTTAACGAGCCCGCGGGCGGTATGTGAAAACATCTGAGTAAGGAATTTTAATAGTTATATATGTAGCCCCGAGACTTAAAGTAGTTGGAATAACTAATTTAAGATCATTTGATATCTTGAGGATCTTACGGAGAAGAATACCCTGTCTCCGGGGCTTCAAGAGTACAAGGCCCAACTTGAGGCTGCACCTAACACCCAGGAGGAGCCCACAGAGACCCCTTACGGTAACACATATTTAAAAGATAAGTGGTTTATGAAGTGCGGCGTGTGTAGAATCGACAATAATATGTGCAGAGGCGGACTAGATCCGGACAAGCAACATCTCTTTGCGCCCGACCGAAGGCGGCGAAGAGTGCTATGAGGTGCGCGGAGAGGAACAAACTCCAAGATGCCAACACTCAATTGGGCGAAGGACTAAAAGATGTTAGGGTCAATTGTCTAACTTCGTAAGGAGAATCGGCCGCCGTCGTCGGCATCTTGATAAGTGCTTAAGCAAACTCTTTTGAAAAGAAGAGTTGGCGAGAAATCGATTGACAAAAATGTATGCATGGGGTGTGCTCACGAGTGCCCTGACGGAAATGCCAGTTCAGCGGGTGACCAACTTCTAGCTGCTACTGTGCCTGGCGTGTTTGGCGAGGCGATGAGTGGCGTCGCCGAGGCCTTATAGTCGTCCGTCTCCCTACCGAGGTCTTGGAGGGCTTGCGGAGAAGCTTAGGAGCCGGCGGCGCTTCACTTGTGGAACATATCGGCCTGCCGTCAAAGCGCGCGAGAGAGGCCTAGGCCATGGTGAAGGCAGTACCGCGAAGGTGGATCAGAACCACATGGCGAGATCGGACTGTCTTGCGGCGATGGGAAGAGATCCTGTGAGCTTAATGTCGACCAAGTAGAGTTGGCGCTAAAGTATTCCCAGCAGGTGTAAATTAGACGGCTGTTAGATGGGATTGAAGAAGAGTACAATCAGTCAATTTGTGATGTATTTTAAAATGACATGTATAATGCCTTCTAGCGGATTGTAGATTGTTTGTCTTTGCGGACCTTTTAAGCTTCAACCTCGGGACCCAACAGTCCGGAGTGTGTAAGAATACCCTCGCGGTTTTGCAAAACGGGGCATGCATGGAGAACCGAGGCGTAGGGGTCATTAGTGCTTTGTCGGACAAGTGCCCAACTAGTTATGTTATATTACATGGTTAGTAGAAACATCTTCCGGGAGAATAGTTCGTTAGTGGTTCCTTTCCACAGGAGGCATGCCCTAAAGTGCATGTCGAGCTGCGAAAAAAGCGAGAAAAGCATAAGGGGCAGATAAATAGATGAGTAAAAATCATCTTTCAAGTCACCGACCGAATATTCTCTTAAGAGCGCTAGCTTTCGGCTTCACCCGATCACGAGGTACACATCCGGTGACCGGCGATAACAATCATGCGAGGTGCTCCTTTACCTCCTAGCAGAACAATCGGGAGCGTAGGGGTAAGCGAGGAGCGAACGGACCAGTTTGGCCAAACTTAAGTCATGTCGATGCATATATCTGAGTAAAAGTTACATGCGGAAGTGTGGCGCATGTATTGGGCATGAAGCCCGTATAAATAAGCTTACATTAAAGAAGCCCCGATATATAATGAGTGCGAGCAACACGTCAAGTGTGTGCGAACAATGCGGTCACCCCAGAGGCTTCTGAAAAGGGGAGGAAGGAAGAGAAAAGAAGAAAGAAAAAAAAACAAAAAGGCGGCAAGCGTATAAAATGTGGGACGGAGGAGAGTAGAACTCAGTCGGCGCTAAACATAGAATCTTAGGGCGTGCTGCGTTCCATGGGTTAAGCTCGAGTCGATTGTTCGATGCATTTAAATGAAATGATGCCGCTGGCGGACTTGATGCGATGATGAAAGGACCTTCCCTTGGGCTTGAGTTTGTCCTTTTTCTTGTCCGTGAGCGTAGAACTAGTTACGCCAACATTGTAGCTTTGGCCCGTACTTCTCTACTTTGATATCTTGAGCCTGCTGCGATAGAAGATGGAGCAGAGCCTTTGCCACGTCGCGCTCCTCAATCGTCGTCCAAACTATCACCTGCCAATCCAAGTCGGCTTCTCTTTCTTCGTACATCGCTTTTCGAGGAGTCATAGATTATATCGCGAGGAAAAACTGCCTCTGCGCCGTATGCCATAAAGAATGGGCGTGATTCCGTTAATCTGATTTGGCGTGGTCCGCAGCCCCCAGTCTGGTCGAGCTCCTCCACCCGGTCGTGTTAGATTCCGTGAGGACCGCACTAACACAGGTTTAATGCCGCTCATGATTAGACCATTTGCTCGTTAAACTTGACCGTTGGTTTGAGGGTGATGGTGAAGCGTAGTCAAGCTTGATGCCCATGTTTTCGCGCGAGTTTAACCTTGTCGGTAGTGAAGTTAAATGCGTTGTCGATGATGATCTTTGTGGGGGCGCCATAGCGGTGTACTACCGGAATATGAAGTCTATCACAGATGCGGATTGGCCGTTTTAACCTTGGCCTCTATCCATTTGGTGAATTTATCACCATGACCAATAGGTATTTTTGCTTGTGGATTCCCCCTTTAAGGGTCCAACCATATCAAGCCCCGGACCCATGACGGCGGTGATGGGTATAGTTTTGAGGCGATTGGGTGGCATGTAGCTCTGATTAACAGGCTGGCAACAGCACGCGTCGTTGGACTAAGTCTGAGCATCTGCTTTCGGGCGATGGACCAATAAAATCCTGTCACGGAAGGTGAGTCACAGACTAGGGGGTGTCAGGATAGCGGACTATCAATATCTGCGGACTCCAAGACTACGAAGATGAAGATTGAACACTCGGCTCGTGTCAGGAAGGTACTTTCCTTGGCGTGGAAGGCAAGCTTGTGTCTGGATATGTAGATCTCCTACCATTGTAACCCGACTCTGTGTAACCCTAGCCTCCTCAGGTGTCTATATAAACCCGGAGGCTTTGCCGATAGGACAACATACATTACAACAATCATACCATAGGCTAGCTTCTGGGTTTAGCCTCCTTGATCTCGTGGTAGATCTACTCTTGTACTACCATATCATCAATATTAATCAAGCGGGGGCGTAGGGTTTTACCTCCATCGAGAGGGCCGAACACAGGTAAAACATTGTAATCCCTTGTCTCCTGTTACCATCGCCTAGGCGCAGATTTGGGACCCCCTACCGAGATCCGCCGGTTTGACACCGACATTGGTGCTTTCATTGAGAGTTCCTCACTGTATGCGTCACCGATAGGATTGATGGCATCTTCAACCAACAAGCGCTGTCATGGGTGAGACTTTTCTCCACTGGACAGATCTTCATATTCGGCGGCTTCTGCTGCGGGCCAATTCTCTTGGCCATCTGGAGCAGATCAGCTTCGCCCCTGGCCGTCGGTCGGATTAAGAACTTAAACTTCACGGCGATGTCGCGGAGACTTGATCTTGAGCGGACCCGAGCCTGACCGGCAGCGTCGCCTTTGTGACCAGCGGGCATGATCTAGCTCTACCACGAGCGGTGCCTGGTGGTCGCACCGGATCCGCTTGGCCGTTAGCGGAGCCGATCGCCCACATTGAGGGCGGTGGATGAGCGCGCCTTGGGGGGCCATACTGCAGCGATGGGGCGAACCGCTGATCTTGTCCCTGCGAAACCCGTGATTCCGGCGCGGACTCCTCGCCGGACTCGAACCTCCAGCGCCCTGTCGATCCGGATTGGGGCGCCGGTTATAAAATTCACGCGCGGACATTTTCCAACACCGCCTTCGGCGATATCCCGAATCACTGAAGCATCTCTCTATCGGGAGAATCATGGCGGACTATGGCGGGGCGGTTGGAGTTAAGCGATTAAATTCAGACCCCCGCACCCACTTTGTAGCTGCGTCGACGATCTAAGCGACATGCTAGACTCGACTCCGAACATCGGCGCTATGGAAGAGGATGCGGAAGCGAAGAAAAACGAGGCTTATACTGCAGCGGGACCACCTTATGCGCGCGGCATATATATGGTGGATACCCCAAGGGGAAGCGATAACGAGGACCAACGGGCCACGACGAAGATAACCCGCCGATAAGCGACCAACGGCGGCGTAAGCGCCGCCCTAAGTCCGCCTCGGCAGCAATAACGCTCCCAAGGAGCCAGCGATCTGGCGGGGAGCTCACAATCGGACGGACGAACACGCAAATAAGCAACCGTCCGAGCAGGGCGAGTCGATAATCAACACAAGCCAGCGAGAACAATAGTCCGGGCGACTATCGTCGAACCGTCGCCGAAGTAGAACAACCGGAAAAAGACTGCGTCGGCCTTTTGCAAAAGCTGAAGAAGGAAAAGCGGAAGCTCAAAACAGCGGAAGACACACTCGAGAATGAGATGGAGCAAAGTGCTCAACACCTGCATGGAACAAATCTGCAATGGCCACCAATCAAGAGCTACCGGCAAGCTGCTACGGAATCGGAGGAGGCCATAGAGCCTCCACCGTCCAAAAATAAAGGGGCTGCTGGTTGGATGAAGCGGCGGATGATGAGGCCAAATTATAAGCGGTGCCTCACAATCCACCAACAAACTTCGGAAGGTAAATGGCCCAGGTCCATTTATGGGCCAAGGAGAAAGGCCCAGAAAGCAAGGTAACCGTCAAGTGTCCAGATGATGTGACACACACACAAATCTGAGTAGCGCACACCGCTATGTTTGAACGATGAGGTCTTGGACCATGAATTCCAAGGATTTAAACCCATCAACATAGAGGCTACGATGGAACAACAGACCACAGATGCGGATGAAGATTATATACTACATATACATATGGCGGAGGAGGCGATCTCCATGCCATAAAATATTTACCACTCAAGCTTAAGGGCCAGCCATCATTGACTTAAAAGCCTCCCGAAAATCTGTTGGAAGTTAGGGAAGAGCTAGGGGCGTTTTTGAGCAAATTTTCAAGGGACTTATGTCAGAGCCTCCGGATCTGAGATGATCTAAGTCATATAACCCAACAGCCCGGAGAGTCGACGGAAATTCTAGAACAGGTTCCTTACCAAAGAAGAACCAAATAGTCATTGTCAGGACCCGAAGCCTTAGCAGACTTTCAAGCACAATGTCAGAGGGCGAATGGCTCGCCGAGCACCTCGGTCAAGAAAAGCCGAGGACAATGTCACACTAACAAACCTCATGACCACATACATGCGGCGAGGACAACCTAGTTAGCAGATGCAGCACCAATGACCCAAGTACATCAAGATAAGAGATGGAAGCGGAAAAATCACGGTAGCGTGAAAAAGAAGCGGTAGCGGAATAAATAGAAAAGCCAAAAACGGCGGTCGACACGGATTCAAAAGCTCGCGGCCCAATAATAAAACCACAGCCTCTAAAGGATGGCGATGTGGTATCCAACTTAAAGAAGATTTTTGGGTGAGATATGTCAAATCCACGGTACCCCGGAAGGCACAAATCCACACCCACGAGTTGTTCGGTTTTAAACAGGTCCGGCCGACTAAATGTCGAACACAAAAGGGGCTCGCGCGTCAGCGAAGAGGATAAACCCCACCAGCGAGCACCGAAAACAAAAGACTTTCCCACAAGGGGTTAAGCGATAAACTCACTTCGTGTGATATCACGGAATATAGTCGGCACTTTCTAAAAAAGCCTCGCTGCGGTCCAACCAATGGACAATAGAGATTGGACATCAAAACCAATCACTCGACCACCTGGACTATTCGGGCGTTAGAAATGCGGGACGGACTCACGATATTGAATCCATAATAGGCGGATTGCAATTTACGGTGTACTAATAATGGGCGGAAGCGGTGACTTAAACTTCTTTGTATTCGGAAACGATCCGTAGGATGGGGATAAACCACAATAAAATCAGACGCACGCACTCCTTGAGGAATGCGCAGAGCCCCCGCCATAGTGCCGCGGGCTCCATATTACTAGAGGTCGTGTTCGGATCACGAACAATTATCGACGAGAAAAATTAATTTTCACATCGTCCCATTTGAAAGTGAATATCAAGCACTCTTGGGGCGTAAGGCTTTTGTCGCTTCAACGCTATACCGCATTACAGCGTCTCTTACACTCAAGATGCCGGTCGCGTGGCATCATTTTGATCTTGAGTCACTTCAAGACCCGGGACTCGGATAAACGAATCCGGCGTTAGTGAAGCTAGGGACTCCCTAGCATACCCTCCACGAGGGCTGCGGCGCTAAACAACATGGGTTCATACAAACCCTGCTTTCATTTATTTATATTTTTATTTTTACATATTTTCCATACGAATTGTTTTTAAACTAAGCGTTCCTCTCTTTCTCTGAGATGAACAATGTGCATACCCGTCCGAGGATAACGGTATAGCAGAACCTGACCTTGAGCGTGCGGTAGGGACCCGTTGTGAGGATTCTTTTAGATTAAGACCTGCGTAAACCTTTCTTCTTGTCTCTTGTTGTTACTCTCCTTGGTTTCTTCCTATAGACAAAGCGAACTGGCCTTTAGCATCGGCGCGTCGAAGACCATGCCGTTACACGGACACTAGGGGCTTAGGGCATCATTTTGCCCATTACTATAAGACCCGAATACCTTAGGGAGTGTTCGGCGTCTCGAGTTAGGCACTATATGCATCAGCTCGAGATCATGTCTTTGGTCAAATGTTGGGTTTGCCCGGCTCCTGTGTTTTGCTGCCTTCGTTCCGTATCATGGCTAACGCGGCACGGGGGAGAACTACTGCGATTATGCCCGGTTAATTGGCGAGCACCTCGATGAAAGCCGGCATCCGCCCATCTGGCGAGAGGCGGTGACACTCGTCGACTATCGGAATGTTTAGAATTCCGCTTTGACGAAGGACCGTTTCGGTCGGGCACTAACGCGCGAATTCGGAGATGTGCGGGGCCACGAGACTATCTCGTAGCCCCACCCTCGCTCTCACGCTAAGTGAAAGTGATAAAACATTATAGTCCGGATTGCCTCGTTAAGCTACTACCTCCTTATAACGGGACCGAGACATGGATTAAGTAACGATGCGAACATGACGAACCTTGTGCGAAGTATGGCGGTACATCTTCAGGTTATACACAAGTATCGTAAGCGGCGCCACGGAGAAGTTTTACTACTTGGGCGCTTAAAGTATAAAAGCAGTTATACCATAATCATTGATTTACAAGCTAATGCGTTCGATTGAGCGTTACATTCTTGAAACTGCGACTCTATTGCCTGGCGCCACGCATAACCTCCCCAAAATAGTGCTCGGCGGGGCGGTTTCATCGAACCACAGGCGTAATAGCGGTGGCGTCCATCTCCGGACAATGCGCCTTCACACGGCGAGCCATCCGCGGCGCCCTCGATGCAGGCGAGCTTCTTCATCTCCTTGATATGCGGCACCGCCCAAGGGAATGCTTTGTGTAATGGCGAAGTGGCTCGTCGCCTTGGACCTCTACGGCGGACATGGGCCCGCGATGTCGATCATGGCTAGTCCGGACAATCTGTTTAGTTGGCCCATTCGGCGGACGGTCCCGTCGGCGTGAGTAGGCGATCGGACTGTGGAATTGAGACCAATATAACTCTTCCGTCTCGTGATCCCCCAGCTCCGGAAGTGCTTAGCGGCATCGGCCGCTTTTCAGCAAGTCCATATCTCGGATCCTCACGAACTCCTGACCGCTCAAATTGAGCATACTTTGAATCCATAAACGGTGACGCGCCGGAAAAGGCTTGCCCGCGATTCGCCCGGCTTTGGCGGCTCCTCATCACCGCCTGCATTGCGAAGCGGGCATCCTTAACCGGCGATGGCCTTCTTTAGGTCTTCCGCTCGATAAACGCTCCTTTTCAAAGAGCCTCATTGCGGTCGGTAGCATCCTTTACTTTAAGTGGCCAATTCGGCCACCTCGCCCTGCTTACAGGCGGTCAGCGCCTTTTCGACTTTCAACTCTCGGCCGCCCTCGAAGCAGCCGCGTCACTCGCCGGGCTTGCTCCTTAGCTGAAACAAGTTCCTCTGAAAACTCTCAGCAATGACACCGTCTGTATAAGCGACATATAATCGGAATGGCGTTTGACCCCTTAATAAAACAGCTGCGGAGAACTACTTTACCTTGTGACTTTCGTCAAATCGCTTTGACGACAAGTCACGATGTCCAAATGCGCGAGATCAAGCTGCGAGATTAATTCGGCAAAATCACTAGTCCGGCTAGCCTGGACCATCCGCCACTGCAAAGGGCGGCGGAATTCATTACTTTGAATTTGATCCTCGGTCTGCTGTGGTTCCGACAACCTCTGAGTCTCAAGGGCTACTATCTATCTCTGGCGCATTTTTTATATACAAAATGTTAAAAAGACAAAGTCGCCATTTTGCATACCTCAAATCCGCCAGACAAGCTCATGGCGGCATTCGCCATCCGCTTTGTTGAATGAAATCCTTCAATCAACTTATACGCATTAACGCGGTGATCTTCTGAAATGGGCGCCCTCTCAGCCAGACTCTTGATTCTCCCGGCCGGACTACGGTGGAGTGCGAACTCTCCTGGCCTCTCAGGACTCGGGGCGCCCTCAGTAGCGACACTTGAGGCTCACTTTGCCTCATCTGGCGGGCGGCGCAGGCCAGGCGTCTGTAGCGAGGTTAAAACCAGCCATTGCTATCGACTTAGTAGTAGCGAGGTTAAAACCAGCTACTACTATGGCATATCCCGGGGGGCACGGTAGAGACCGCTTAGTAGTAGCGTGGGTTATAAACCCGCGCTGCTGCTATCAACTTAGTAGTAGCGAGGTTTAAAAACCTGCGCTGCTAGTAAGTAGCAGTAGCGAGGGTTTTTAACCATCGCTGCTGCTAAGATTCTGTGTATAGGCTTTTCCCTAGTAGTGTTTCTCTGCCTGATCCATATTGAACTTTTTCAAAACTTTATCAAGGTATGTGCATTGTGAAAGTCCAATCAAGCGTCTTGATCTATCTCTATAGATCTTGATGCCCAATATGTAAGCAGCTTCACCGAGGTCTTTCATTAAAAAACTTTTATTCAAGTATCCTTTTATGCTATCCAGAAATTCTATATCATTTCCAATCAACAATATGTCGTCCACATATAATATCAGAAATGCTACAGAGCTCCCACTCACTTTCTTGTAAATCTGAGCTTCTCCAAAAGTGCATATAAAACCATATGCTTTGATCACACTATCAAAGCGTTTATTCCAACTCCGAGAGGCTTGCACCAGACCATAAATTGATCGCTGGAGCTTGCACACTTTGTTAGCTCCTTTAGGATCGACAAAACCTTCTGGTTGCATCATATACAACTCTTCTTCCAGAAATCCATTCAGGAATGCAGTTTGGACATCCATCTGCCATATTTCATAATCATAAAATGCGCCAATCGCTAACATGATTCGGACAGACTTAAGCATTGCTACGGGTGAGAAGGTCTCATCGTAGTCAACCCCTTGAACTTGTCGAAAATCTTTTGCAAAAAGTCGAGCTTTGTAAACAGTAACATTACCGTCATCGTCAGTCTTCTTCTTGAAGATCCATTTATTATCTATTGCTTGCCGACCATCGGGCAAGTCAACCAAAGTCCACACTTTGTTCTCATACATGGATCCCATCTCAGATTTCATGGCCTCAAGCCATTTTGCGGAATCTGGGCTCACCATCGCTTCTCCATAGTTCGTAGGTTCACCATGATCTAGTAGCATGACTTCCAGAATAGGATTACCGTACCACTCTGGTGCGGATCTTACTCTGGTTGATCTACGAGGTTCAGTAACAACTTGACCTGAAGTTTCATGATCATCATCATTAACTTCCTCACTATTTGGTGTAGGTGTCACAGGAACCGATTTCTGTGATGAACTACTTTCCAATAAGGGAGCTGGTACTATTACCTCATCAAGTTCTACTTTCCTCCCACTCACTTCTTTCGAGAGAAACTCCTTCTCTAGAAAGGATCCATTCTTAGCAACAAATGTCTTGCCTTTGGATCTGTGATAGAAGGTGTACCCAACTGTCTCCTTTGGGTATCCTATGAAGACACATTTTTTCGATTTGGATTCGAGCTTATCAGGTTGAAGCTTTTTCACATAAGCATCGCAGCCCCAAACTTTCAGAAATGACAACTTTGGTTTCTTGCCAAACCATAGTTCATAAGGAGTCGTCTCAACGGATTTTGATGGTGCCCTATTTAACGTGAATGCGACCGTCTCTAAAGCATAACCCCAAAACGATAGCGGTAAATCGGTAAGAGACATCATAGATCGCACCATATCTAGTAAAGTACGATTACGACGTTCGGACACACCATTACGTTGTGGTGTTCCGGGTGGCATGAGTTGCAAAACTATTCCACAATTTTTCAAATGTAGACCAAACTCGTAACTCAAATATTCTCCTCCACGATCAGATCGTAGAAACTTTATTTTCTTGTTACAATGACTTTCAACTTCACTCTGAAATTCTCTGAACTTTTCAAATGTTTCAGATTTATGCTTCATTAAGTAGATATACCCATATCTGCTCAAGTCATCTGTGAAGGTGAGAAAATAACGATATCCGCCACGAGCCTCAATATTCATCGGACCACATACATCTGTATGTATGATTTCCAACAAATCTGTTGCTCTCTCCATAGTACCGGAGAACGGCGTTTTAGTCATCTTGCCCATGAGGCACGGTTCGCAAGTACCAAGTGATTCATAATCAAGTGGTTCCAAAAGTCCATCAGTATGGTGTTTCTTCATGCGTTTTACACCGATATGACCTAAACGGCAGTGCCACAAATAAGTTGCACTATCATTATCAACTCTGCATCTTCTGGCCTCAACGTTATTAATATCGAGATTCATCAAAAATAGACCACTCTTTAAGGGTGCATGACCATAAAAGATATTACTCATATAAATAGAACAACCATTATTCTCTGATTTAAATGAATAACGGTCTCGCATCAAACAAGATCCAGATATAATGTTCATGCTCAACGCTGGCACCAAATAACAATTATTCAGGTCTAAAACTAATCCCGAAGGTAGATGTATTGGGAGCGTGCCGACTGTGATCACATCGACTTTGGAACCATTTCCCACGCGCATCGTCACCTCGTCCTTAGCCAGTGTTCGCTTATTCCGTAGTCCCTGTTTCGAGTTGCAAATATTAGCAATGAACCAGATATCAAATACCAGTGCTCTTGTGAGCTCTAGTAAGGTACACATCAATAACATGTATATCACATATACCTTTGTTCACCTTGCCATCCTTCTTATCCGCCAAATACTTGGGGCAGTTCCGCTTCCAGTGACCAGTTTGCTTGCAGTAGAAGCACTTTCGATTTCAGGCTTAGGTCCAGACTTGGGTTTCTTCTCTTGAGCAGCAACTTGCTTGCTGTTCTTCTTGAAGTTCCCCTTCTTCTTCCCTTTGCCCTTTTTCTTGAAACTAGTGGTCTTGTTGACCATCAACACTTGATGCTCCTTCTTGATTCCTACCTCCGCAGCTTTTAGCATTGCGAAGAGCTCGGGAATTGTCTGTTCATCCCTTGCATATTATAGTTCATCACGAAGCTCTTGTAGCTTGGTGGCAGTGATTGGAGAATTCTGTCAATGACGCTATCATCCGGAAGATTAACTCCTAGTTGAATCAAATGATTATTATACCCAGACATTTTGAGTATATGCTCACTGACAGAACTTTTATCCTCCATCTTGCAGCTATAGAACTTATTGGAGATTTCATATCTCTCAATCCGGGCATTTGCTTGAAATATTAACTTCAACTCCTGGAACATCTCATATGCTCCATGACGTTCAAAACGTCGTTGAAGACCCGGTTCTAAGCCGTAAAGCATGGCACACTGAGCTATTGAGTAGTCATCAGCTTTGCTCTACCAGACGTTCATAACATCTGGCGTTGCTCCTGCAGCAGGCCTGGCACCTAGCGGTGCTTCCAGGACGTAATTCTTTTGTGCAGCAATGAGGATAATCCTCATGTTACGGACCCAGTCCGTGTAATTGCTACCATCATCTTTCAACTTTGCTTTCTCAAGGAACGCATGAAAATTCAACGGAACAACAACACGAGCCATCTATCTACAACAAACATAGATAAGCAAAATACTATTAGGTACTAAGTTCATGATAATTTTAAGTTCAATTAATCATATTACTTAAGAACTCCCACTTAGACAGACATCTCTCTAGTCATCTAAGTGATCATGTGATCCAAATCAACTAAACCATAACCGATCATCACGTGAGATGGAGTAGTTTTCAATGGTGAACATCACTATGTTGATCATATCTACTATATGATTCATGCTCGACCTTTCGGTCTTCGTGTTCCGAGGCCATATCTGCATATGCTAGGCTCGTCAAGTTTAACCTGAGTATTCCGCGTGTGCAAAACTGGCTTGCACCCGTTGTAGATGGATGTTGAGCTTATCACACACGATCATCACGTGGTGTCTGGGCACGACGAACTTTGGCAACGGTGCATACTCAGGGAGAACATCTTGATAATTTTAGTGAGAGATCATCTTCAAATGCTACCGTCAATCAAAGCAAGATAAGATGCATAAAGGATAAACATCACATGCAATCAATATAAGTGATATGATATGGCCATCATCATCTTGTGCTTGTGATCTCCATCTCCGAAGCACCGTCATGATCACCATTGTCACCGGCGCGACACCTTGATCGCCATCGTAGCATCGTTGTCATCTCGCCAACTATTGCTTCTACGACTATCGCTACCGCTTAGTGATAAAGTAAAGCAATTACAGGGCGTTTGCATTTCATACAATAAAGCGACAACCATATGGCTCCTACCAGTTGCCGATAACTCGGTTACAAAACATGATCATCTCATACAATAAAATATAGCATCACATCTTGACCATATCACATCACAACATGCCCTGCAAAAACAAGTTAGACGTCCTCTACTTTGTTGTTGCAAGTTTTACGTGGCTGCTACGGGCTGAGCAAGAACCGTTCTTACCTACGCATCAAAACCACAATGATAGTTTGTCAAATTAGTGCTGTTTTAACCTTTGCAAGGACCGGGCGTAGCCACACTCGGTTCAACTAAAGTTGGAGAAACTGACACCCGCCAGCCACCTGTGTGCAAAGCACATCGGTAGAACCAGTCTCGCGTAAGCGTACGCGTAATGTCGGTCCGGGCCGCTTCATCCAACAATACCGCCGAACCAAAGTATGACATGCTGGTAAGCAGTATGACTTGTATCGCCCACAACTCACTTGTGTTCTACTCGTTCATATAACATCAACGCATAAAACCTAGGCTCGGATGCCACTGTTGGGGAACGTAGTAATTTCAAAATTTTCCTACGCATACGCAAGATCATGGTGATGCATAGCAACGAGAGGGAAGAGTGATGTCTACGTACCCTCGTAGACCGTAAGCGGAAGCGTTATGACAACGCGGTTGATGTAGTCGTACGTCTTCACGATCCGACCGATCCAAGTACCGAACGTACGGCACCTCCGTGTTCTGCACACGAGCTCGATGACGATCCCCGAACTCCGATCCAGCAGGGTGTCGGGGATGAGTTCCGTCAGCACGACGGCGTGGTGATGGTGATGATGTTCTACCAACGCAGGGCTTCGCCTAAGCACCGCTACAATATGACCGAGGTAGAATATGGTGGAGGGGGGCACCGCACACGGCTGAGGAACGATCACGATGATCAACTTGTGTGTCCTAGGGTGCCCCCCTGCCCCCGTATATAAAGGAGCAAGGGGGAGAGGCCAGCCGGCCCTAAGGGGGCGCGCCAAGGAGGGGGCAGTCCGCCTCCTAGTGGGAGTAGGACTACCCTTTCCTAGTCCAACTAGGAAGAGAGAGGGGGAAGGAAAGAGAGGGAGAGGGAGAGGGAAAGAGGGGCCGCGCCCCCCTCCCCTAGTCCAATTCGGACTCCCCATGGGAGGGGGTGCGCCACCTGCTGGGCTGCTGCCCTCTCTCTCCCCTCAGGCCCACTATCGGTGTCAAAACCGGCGGATCTCGGGTAGGGGGTCCCGAACTGTGCGTCTAGACGGATGGTAACAGGAGACAAGGGACACGATGTTTTTACCCAGGTTCGGGCCCTCTCGATGGAGGTAAAACCCTACTCCTGCTTGATTGATATTGATGATATGGGTAGTACAAGAGTGGATCTACCACGAGATCAAGGAGGCTAAACCCTAAAAGCTAGCCTATGGTATGATTGTTGTTCTGCCCTATGGACTAAAACCCTCCGGTTTATATAGACACCGGAGAGGGCTAGGGTTACACAGAGTCGGTTACAATGGTAGGAGATCTACATATCCGTATCGCCAAGCTTGTCTTTCACGCCAAGGAAAGTCCCATCCGAACACGGGACGAAGTCTTCAATCTTGTATGTTCATAGTCTTGGAGTCCGGCCGATGATGATAGTTCGGCTATCCGAACACCCCCTAGTCCAGGACTCCCTCAGTAGCCCCCGAACTAGGCTTCAATGACGGCGAGTCCGGCGCATATATTGTCTTCGGCGTTGCAAGGCGGGTTGTCCTCCAAATTCCATGTGCTTGCCGAATAGTGTCCGGCTTCCTTATAAATGTTGCGCTCCTCGGCTTCCACGTCCAATAATGGCCTTCTTCCACGTGTCGCATGAATGCGAAAAGCCAGGGTATTTTTACGTTTTACCCCAAAGCTGCGCGAATAAGCTGCCTATAAGAGAGGCAAGGATCTAGATCCAAATCACACCATCCTCCTTCCGCAAGTACTCATCGGAGCGCCTCTGACAAAAATCCACTTCATCATGGACAGTCGACGCGGCTCCTCTTCTCGCGCTCCCAACCCTCAGCCAGGAGATTGGAGGAGATGTTCAGTTCCGCACAGCGAGCTGGTGACGCTCCAAGCGGAGGGATACCTTCCTCCGGCCTTCATGGTCCCGGTTCGAGCCGGAATGGCCACCTACAAAGGCGGAAAGTAGGCGGAGAACACCCCCAATCCCTCCAAAGGAGAGAGGGTGTGCTTTGTCCCTTATCTAATAAGGGGGCTCAGATTTCCCATACATCCGTTTCTCCGGGGGCTTCTGGAGTTCTATGGACTCCAGCTTCATCACCTTACACCTGCCTCCATTTTGCACATTGCGGGTTTTGTTGCTCTTTGCGAGCCGTTCTTGGGCATCGAGCCCCATTTTGCGCTGTGGAAGAGAGTGTTTTGCCTCGTACCCAGTTCTCACGAGGGGTCGATATATCAAGTGGGCGGAGCCGAAATATGGCGCATCGCCGGGACCGGATATCTATCCGAAACCTCGAAGAAGGCGTCCGAAGACTGGCCTTCGGAATGGTTTTATATGGAAGACGCTCCACTTCCGGACCCAGTTCGGATCGGCCTCCCGGAGTTCAGCAACGCTCCTCTGAAGAAACACCTGAGTTGGCGTCCGCGGAGCCCTCAACGGGAAGATGATAGGAGCGTCCAATATCTGATGGGCCGGATAAGGTTGCTGGCCCATTCCGGATTGATCATGATTGGAGTCATGGCCACGTGCATTATGCGAGGGGTGCAGCCGCTCCAATATAGGGGCCACCCCATGTGGGATTTCAACGGGGAGAATGACGCCACCCGTCATGGCCGCAAGGGGCTGGGATCGGCCGCCGATCTGGTGAAGATCCTGTCCGGCTTGTACAAGGGGGAGAAGGAGGACTTCCTCCGCATGAGTCCATTAAATGGATTCTCCATGAATAACCCACGGAGCTGGGTAAGCGGACGTTTACCTATCCGATCCGTGCTTTCAAAGTTAAGTGGCTTACTTTATGATTTCGACGCAGGAACTGCACCAGGATGTGGAGGGCATACACAGTCCGACTCCACAACCCGAGGATTCGGGAAGATCCCTTGATCCGGCCTCCAAAGAGGATCTGGACATAGAGGTGGAGCTGATTGACGGGGTGTTCCACCAACTCAGCATGGACAATGCCCTAGTCACCATTAGGGCTGACTACCCCAGTTTATCTCCGGCTTCCCAGGTAACTATGACCAGAGTCCTGACACCATTACTTCATACGTGCTTATTTCTGACCACCGTATACCAACGATGTCTCGCAGGAGGTGCCTTCAAGGCGGGAAGCCGAACCCGCGGCAGCTGACCGACAAGGGTCAGTTCGCCCAAAGAAAGCGAAAAGAGGGTGCGGTGCGAATCGAAACATCGCCGCAATGGTATAGCACGCCACCGTTTTTAAAGGAAAGATTCCTGGGAGATATATTAATTCTCATGACTTTTCCAGGAGAAAGAGCGCTCACCGGACTGTGTCCGGAGAGGTTGCCAACCAAGCCTCCGCCAGCCAAGCTCCAACACCTGGTCCGGAGGGGGAGGCGAGCGCAAGGCGTGAGCCGGATGCTCCTCCAACGGAGGATGCCGACAGGCAGTCCGCCACCAGGTCTGAGGTGGAGAGCGCCATGAATCACAGGCGCCGCCGGACAGTTCTTCGTGACGCGTGTTTCTCCCCAGAGGCGTTAAATGCCTTTAATGCGGGAGACGCGCACCTCCGTGCCGCTCAAGATGGTTTAACCAGAGCCACGGAGCAGTATGTGAAAGACATACGAGTAAGGAATTTTAATAGTTATATATGTAGCCCCCGAGACTTAAAGTAGTTGGAATAACTAATTTAAGGATCATTTGATATGCAGGATCTTACGGAGAAGAATACCCAACTGTCTCAGGAGCTTCAAGAGTGCAAGGCCCAACTTGAGGCTGCACTAACCGCCGCAGGAGGAGCCACAGAGACCCCTTCTGGTAACACATATTTAAAAAAGATAAGTGGTTTATGAAGTGCGGCGTGTGTGTAAGTCTGACAATAATATTGCAGAGGGCGCCGGACTAGATCCGGACAAGCAACATCTGCTGCGCCAGCCGAAGGCCGGCGAGAAGGTGCTTATGAGGGTGCAGCAGGAGAGGAACAAACTCCAAGATGCCAACACTCAGCTGGGCGAAGGACTAAAAGATGTTCGGGTCCAGCTGTCTAACTCCGTAAAGGAGAATCGGCGGCTTCGTCGCGGCATCTTCAGTAAGTGCTTAAGCAAACTCTTTTGAAAAGAAGAGTTCGGCGAGGAAGTCGATTGACAAAAATGTGTCAGAGGGTGTGCTCACGGAGTCGCCTGCTGGAGGAAATGCCAGTTCAGCGGGTGACCAACTTCCCGAGCTGCTGCAATCTGCCGAACGTGTTTGGCGGCGATGAGTGGCGTCGCCCGAGCCTTATGGCCGTCCGTCTCCCTACCCGAGGGTCTTGGAGGCTTATGGAGAAGCTTCAGGAGCACGGCAGCGCTTCCCTGTGGAACATATCGGCCTGCCGTCAAGGCGCCAGGAGGCCTAGGCCATGGTGAAGACGCAGCGGTACGAAGGTGGATCCAACCACATGGCGAGATCGGACTGTCGCGGCCCGATGGGAAGGAGATCCTGTGAGCTTAATGTGCGACCAAGTAGAGTTGGCGCTAAGTATTCCCAGCGGACTGTAAATTAGACAGCCTGTTAGATGGGATTGAAGAGGAGTACAATCAGTCAATTTGACGATGTATTTTAAAATGACATGTATAATGCCTTCTAGCCGGATTGTAGATTGTTTGTCTTTGCGGACCTTTTCGCTTCAACCTCGGGACCCAACAGTCCGGAGTGTGTCCGAATACCCTCGCGGTTTTGCAAAAACCGGGGCATGCATGGAGACCAGGCGTAGGGGTCATTAGTGCTTTATCAGACAAGTGCCCAACTAGTTATGTTATATTACATGGTTAGTAAGAAACATCTTCCAGGGAGAATAGTTCCGTTAGTGGTTCCTTTCCCTGGGAGGCATGCCCTAAAGTGCATGTCCGAACTGCGAAAAGAGCAGAAAAGCATCTGGGGGCAGATAAATAGATAGGTAAAAAATCATCTTTCAAGTCACCGACCGAATATTCTCTTAAGAACGCTAGCTTTCGGCTTCACCCAGTCTGAGGTACACATCCGGCTGACCCGCAGAATAATCGCAGAGGTGCTCCCTTTACCTCCTAGCCGAACAATCGGGAACGTAGGGGTAAGCACAGGAGCCAGGCAACCCAGTTTGGCCAAAACTTAAGTCATATCGATGCATATAATACTGAGTAAAAGTTACACGCGGAAGTGTGACGCATGTGTTGGGCATGAAGCCCGTATAAATAAGCTTCTGTTAAAGAAGCCCCCAGGTATAATGAGTGCGAGCAGCACGTCAAGTGTGTGCGAACAATGCGCCGGTCAGCCCACAGAGGCTTTACGAAAAGAGGGGAGGAAGGAAGAGGAAAAGAAGAAAGAAGAAAAAAACAAAAGACAGCAAACGTATAAAATGTGGACGGAGGAGGGAGACGAACTCTGAGTCCGGCGCTAGGCATAGAATCTTCGGAGGCGTGCTGCGTTCCATGGGTTCGGCTCGAGTCGATTGTTCGATGCATTTCGTAGACGGTATGCTTCGCTGGCCAGGACTTGATCGATGATGAAAGGACCTTCCCACTTGGGCTTGAGTTTGTCCTTTTTCTTGTCCGGCAAACGTAGAACTAGTTCGCCAACATTGTAAGCTTTGGCCCGTACTTCTCTACTTTGATATCTTCGAGCCTGCTGCTGATAGAATGCGGAACGAGCCTTTGCCACGTCGCGCTCCTCCTCCAATGCGTCCAAACTGTCCTGCCAATCCAAGTCGGCTTCTCTTTCTTCGTACATGCGCACTCGAGGTGAGTCATGAATTATATCGCAGGGAAAAACTGCCTCTGCGCCGTATGCCATAAAGAATGGCGTGATTCCGGTAGTACGATTTGGCGTGGTCCGCAGCCCCCAGAGTACGGAGTCGAGCTCCTCCACCCAGTGCGTGTTAGATTCCGTGAGGGACCGCACTAACCTGGGTTTAATGCCGCTCATGATTAGACCATTTGCTCGTTCGACTTGACCGTTAGTTTGAGGGTGATAGACTGAAGCGTAGTCAAGCTTGATGCCCATGTTTTCGCATCAGAGTTTAACCTTGTCGGCCGTGAAGTTCGTGCCGTTATCAGTGATGATGCTGTGGGGGACGCCATAACGGTGTACTACCCCAGATATGAAGTCTATCACAGGTACGGATTCGGCCGTTTTAACCGGCTTGGCCTCTATCCATTTGGTGAATTTATCCACCATGACCAATAGGTATTTTTTGCTTGTGGATTCCCCCTTTAAGGGGTCCAACCATATCAAGCCCCGGACATGACGGCGGTGATGGGTATAGTTTTGAGGGCGGTGGGTGGCATGTGGCTCTGATTAGCAAAGAGCTGGCAACCGACGCATCGTTGGACTAAGTCCTGAGCATCTGCTCGGGCAGTCGGCCAATAAAATCCTGTACGGAAGGTGAGTCCTGGACTAGGGGGTGTCCGGATAGCCGGACTATCAATATCTGCCGGACTCCAAGACTACGAAGATAGAAGATTGAACACTCCGGCTCGTGTCCGGAAGGTACTTTCCTTGGCGTGGAAGGCAAGCTTGGCAATACGGATATGTAGATCTCCTACCATTGTAACCGACTCTGTGTAACCCTAGCCTCCTCCGGTGTCTATATAAACCGGAGGGCTTTAGCCCGTAGGACAACATACATTACAACAATCATACCATAGGCTAGCTTCTAGGGTTTAGCCTCCTTGATCTCGTGGTAGATCTACTCTTGTACTACCCATATCATCAATATTAATCAAGCGGGGCGTGGGTTTTACCTCCATCGAGAGGGCCCAACCTGGGTAAAAACATTGTGTCCCTTGTCTCCTGTTACCATCCGCCTAGACGCACAGCTTCGGGACCCCCTACCGAGATCCGCCAGTTTTGACACCGACATTGGTGCTTTCATTGAGAGTTCCTCCGTATGCGTCCACCGATAGGATTGATGGCATCTTCAACCAACAACGCTGTCATGGGTGAGACTTTTCTCCCTGGACAGATCTTCATATTCGGCGGCTTCACACTGCGGGCCAATTCTCTTGGCCATCTGGAGCAGATCGAAAGCTACGCCCCGCCGTCGGTCGATTCGAAGCTTAAACTTCACGGCCGATGTCGCGGAGACTTGATCTTGACGGACCCGAGCCACCCGAGTCGCCTTTGTGACAACGGGCATGATCTAGCTCTACCACCGAACAGTGCCCTGGTGGTCGCACCCGGATCCGCTTCGGCCGTTAGCCCGGAGCCGATCGCCCACATTGAGGGACGGTGGATAGACGCCGCCCCGGGGGCCATACACGGCGATGGAGCCGAACACTGATCTTGTCCCCTGCGAAACCCGTGATTCCGAGGCGCCGGACTCCTCGCCGGACTCCGAACCTCCCGCGCCCCTACCAATCGATCCGGATTGGGCGCCAGTTATGGAATTCACCGCCGCGGACATTTTCCAACACTCGCCTTTCGGCGATATCCTGAATTCACTGAAGCATCTCTCACTATCAGGAGAATCATGGCCGGACTATGGCCAGGACGGTTGGAGTTCGGGCAATTAAGAAATTCAGACCCCACCCACCACCCACTTTGTAGCCGCTGTCGACGATCTAAACGACATGCTAGACTACGACTCCGAAGACATCGACGCTATGGAAGAGGATGCGGGAGACGAAGAAAAAACAGAGCTTATACAGCACGACAGGACCACCTTGTCGCATGACATATATATGGTGGATACCCCAAAGGGGAGCGATAACGAGGACCAACGGGCCACGACAGAAGATAACCCCGCCGATAAACGACCAAAACGACGGCGTAAACGCCGCCCTAAGTCCCGCCTCGACGACAATAACGCTCCCAAGGAGCCCGCGATACGGCAGGGCTCACAATCGGACGACGAACACGCAAATAAGCAACCGTCCGAACAGGACGAGTCCGATAATCAACACAAGCCCGGCGAGAACAATAGTCCGGACGACTATACGTCAGACACGTCGCCGGAGAGTAAGAACCTTCGGAAAAGACTCGTCAGCACTGCAAGAAGCCTGAAGAAGGAAAAACGGAAGCTCAAAACAGCGGAAGACACACTCAGAATGAGATGGAGCAAAGTGCTCAACACCGCAGACAAGTACGGCAATGGCCACCAATCAAAGAGCTACCCGAAGCGCAAGCTGCTACCGGAATTCGACGAGGAGGCCATAGAGCCTCCACCGTCCAAAAATAAAGGGGCTGCCTGGTTGGATAGACGGCCAGATGACAGGCCAAATTATGAAAGCGGTGCCTCACAATCCACCAACAAACTCGGAAGGGTAAATGGCCCAGCCAGGTCCATTTATGGGCCAAAGGAGAAGGCCCCAAGAAGCAAGGTAACACGTCAAGTGTCCGATGATAACGGCACACACACAAATACAGGGGCGCCGCACACCCGCTATGTTTCAGCGATGAGGTGCTGGACCATGAATTCCCAGCAGGATTTAAACCCATCAACATAGAGGCCTACGATGGAACAACAGACCCTGGAGTCTGGATAGAAGATTATATACTACATATACATATGGCCAGAGGAGACGATCTCCATGCCATAAAATATTTACCACTCAAGCTTAAAGGGCCAGCCCATCATTGGCTTAAAAGCCTCCCAGAAAATACTGTTGGAAGTTGGGAAGAGCTCGAGGACGCGTTTAGAGCAAATTTTCAAGGGACTTATGTCCGGCCTCCGGATGCAGATGATCTAAGTCATATAACCCAACAGCCCAGAGAGTCAGCACGGAAATTCTAGAACAGGTTCCTTACCAAAGAGAACCAAATAGTCGACTGTCCGGACCCCGAAGCCTTAGCAGCTTTCAAGCACAATGTCCGAGACGAATGGCTCGCCAGGCACCTCGGTCAAGAAAAGCCGAGGACAATGTCCGCACTAACAAGCCTCATGACCCGCTTCTGTGCGGGCGAGGACAGCTGGTTAGCAAGATGCAGCACCAGCGACCCAAGTACATCCGAGATAAGAGATGGAAACGGAAAATCACGGCGCAGAAAAGAGCAGCGCCGGAATAAATAGAAAAGCCCAAAGAGCACGGCGGTCAACACCGGATTCAAAAGCTCGCGGCCCAATAATAAAACACAGCCTCTAAAGGATGACAGTGACGAATTGTCCAACTTAAAGAAGATTTTGGGTCAGATATGTCAAATCCACAGTACCCCCGGAAGGCCTGCAAATCACACCCACAGGGATTGTTCGGTTTTTAAACAGTCCGGCCGACTAAATGTCGAACACAAGGGGCTCGACGCGTCAAGCGAAGAGGATAAACCCCACCAGCAGAGCACCAGAAAACAAAAGACTTTCCCACAAGGGGTTAAAGCAGTAAACTCACTTCATGTGATAATACGGAAAAATAGTGCGGCACTTTCTAAAAAGAGCCTCGCACGGTCCAACCCAGCAGACAATAGAGATTGGACATCAAAACCAATCACTTTCGACCACCTGGACTATTCCAGAAGCGTTCGAAATGCGGGACGGACTCCCCTGATATTGAATCCCATAATAGACGGATTGCAATTTACCAGTGTACTAATGGACGGAGGCAGTGACTTAAACCTGCTGTATTCCAGAACAGTCCGTAGGATGGGGATAAACCCTGCCAAAATCCGACACGACGCACTCCTTTGAGAGAATAACGCCAGCCCTTCGCCAAGTGCACAGCTCCATATTACTAGAGGTCGTGTTCGGATCACCGAACAATTATCGACGAGAAAAATTAATTTTTCACATCGTCCCATTTGAAAGTGAATATCAAGCACTCTTGGGACGTAAGGCTTTTGTCCGCTTCAACGCTATACCGCATTACGCGTCTCTTACACTCAAGATGCCCGGTCCGCGTGGCATCATTTCAGTGCGAGGGTCACTTCAAGACCCCGGACTCGGATAGACGAATCCGGCGTTAGTAGGCTAGGGACTCCCTAGCCGCATACCCCTTCACAGGGGGCTGCGCGCACAAACAACCGCGGGTTCATACAAACCCTGCTTTCATTATTTATATTTTTTATTTTTACATATTTTCCGCACGAATTGTTTTTAAACTAAACGTTCCTCTCTTTCTACAGATGAACAATGTGCATACCCGTCCAGGATAACGGCGCAACAGAGACACAAGCGGAGCGTGCGGTAGGGACCCGTTGAGGATTCTTTTCAGATTAAGACCCTGCGTAAACCTTTCTTACTGTCTCTTGTTGTTACTCTCCCTTGGTTTCTTCCTATAGACAAAGCGGAGCCTGACGCTTTGGCATCGGCCGCGTCAGAAGACCATGCCCGTACCTGGACACTAGGGGCTTAGGGCATCATTTTGCCCATTACTATAAAGACCGAATACCTTAGGGAGTGTTCGGCGTCTCGAGTTAGGCACTATATGCATCAGCTCCGAATCATGTCTTTGGTCAAATGTTGGGTTTGCCCGGCTCCTGTGTTTTGCTGCCTTACGTTCCGTATCATCGGCTAACGCGGCACCGGAGAACTCTCGCGATTGTGCCCCGTTAATTTGGCGAGCACCTCGATGAAAGCGGCGGATCATCACGATACAGCGAGAGACGGTCAACCACTCGATCGACTATCGGAATGTTTAGAATTCCCGCTTTGTGAAGGACCGTTTCCGGTCAGCACTAACGCACGAATTCGGAGATGTGCGGGGCCACCAGGCTATATCGTAGCCCCACCCTCGAGCTCCAGCTAAGTGAAAGTGATAAAGCATTATAGTCCGGATTGCCTCGTTAGCTCGCTACCACCTCCTTATAACAGGACCGAGACATCGGATTAAGTGAAAACGCTATTTTGCGAACACCCCAAAGACCTTGTGCGAGGGGCTGAAGCCAAGATCTGCATCTTTCAGGTTATACACAAGTATCGTAAGCGGCCAAGCAGAGAAGTTTTACTACTTGGGCGCACAAGTATAAAAAGCGGTTATACCATAATCATTGATTTACAAGCTAATGCATTCAATTGAACGTTACATTCTTCGAGTACTGCGACTCTATTGCATGAGCGCCACGCATAACCTCCCCAAAATAGTGCTCGGCAGGGAGCCGGTTTTCATCCGAACCCTGGGCAGCAATAGCGGTGGCGTCCATCTCCGGACAATGCGCCTTCACACGGGCCAGAGCCATCCGCGCGCCCTCGATGCAGGCCGACCGCTTCATCTCCTTGATATGCGGCACCGCCCCAAGGAATTGCTGTAGTAAGCCGAAGTAGCTCGTCGCCTTGGACCTCTCTGGCCAGACATGGGCCACGATGTCAGTCATGGCTAGTCCAGACAATCTGTTTAGTTTGGCCCATTCGGCCAACCGGTCCGTCAGCGGAAGTGGGCGATCCGGACTGTGGAATTGAGACCAATATAACTCTTCCGTCTCGTGATCCCCCTGGCTCCGGAAGTGCTTAACGGCATCAGCCGCACTCGCAGCCAAGTCCATATACGGATCCTCTGAACTCCACAGCCGCTCAAATTGAGCATACTTTGAATCCATAAACCGGCGACGCATCAGAAAAGGCTTGCCAGCCGCGATTTCGCCGGCCTGGCGCAGCTCCTCCTTCATAGCCTGCATTGCAGAGCGGGCATCCTTGGCTTCGGCGATGGCCTTCTTTAGGTCTTCCCGCTCCGATAAGCGCTCCTTTTCAAGAGCCTCATTGCGGTCGGTAGCATCCTTTACTTTCGTGGCCAATTACCACCTCCGCCTCTGCTTAGGCGAGGCGCGCCTTTTCGGCTTTCAACTCCTCGGCCGCCCTCGAGGCAGCCGCGTCACTCCTTCGGGCTTGCTCCTTAGCTAGAGCAAGTTCCTCCTGAAGGCTCTCCACAGCAGCAGCACCGTCTGTATAAACAGCATATAATCAGAGGCGGGCTTTGACCCCCTTAATAAAGCAACTGCGGAGAACTACTTTACCTTGTGACTCGTCAAGTCGCCTGTTGACAAGTGCGATGTCCTCGTCTGCCAGGTCAAGCTGCCGAGTTAATTCGGCAAAATCACTAGTCCGGCTAGCCCCTGGACCATCCGCCACCTGCATAGGAACGACGGAATTCATTACTTTAGATTTCGATCCTCAGTACGCTGTCGTTCCCGACAACCTACCGAGTCTCAGGGGCTACTATCTATACAGGGCGCATTTTTTATATGCAAAACTGTTAAAAGACAAAGGGGTGCGCCATTTTTGCATACCTCAAATCCCGCCAGCAAGCTCATGGCGGCATTACGCAATCCGCTTTCAGCGGACGAAATCCTTCCAATCAACATACGCATTAACGCACGGTGATCTTCTGAAATGGACGCCCTCTCAAGCAGACTCTTCAGTTCTCCCGGCCGGACTCTGGTGGGTGCCGAACTCTCTGGCCCCTCCGGACTCGGGGACGCCCTCCGTGACGACACTTCGGGCTCGCCTGCCTCATCTGGCGGCGCTGCGGACGGAGGCGTATCGCTCTCCATCATCTCCGGAAGAAGGTCCCCCGAAGATGAACTCATCTGAGAAGGCTGCAGATCCGAACTGCAATATAAATATTTCGGTTACCCACAGAAGCACAAATGAAGGTACTTCCTTACTAATTAATTTCCTCTTTCATACTCACGGCTCGTTGGAGGGTTGGTCCTTCGGCGATGATTGCGCGTCCGGATTCTCTCCGGACGCCGGGCCCCCGGTGGGGATTTCTTCCCATGCTTAGGGGCTTTGGCCTCCGGATCTTCGGAGGCGGTCCTCTTCTCCCTCTGAAGGGAGGGGTTCTTGGTTCCCTCCTCTTCAGTCGCCCCTTTGGGCAAAGTATTAGCTCCTCTATTTCCCCCGTCGCCCCCTTCAGTGGGCGCGACCTCCAACATTCTGACCAGCACGGGCTCTAGTGCGGTCTCTGGGAGGGGGGCCGGACACCTTATCAGCCATGATCGCGCTACCCATTCCTGTAAAGAACAAAGGGTCAGAAGGCGAACTCTAGAAAGGCATATAGATGTCCGGACTCTGAGCTATTTACCTGAGTATCCGGGCGATCGCGGCTTAGGCCTGCGTCCTCGGCTGAATCCGGACACGCCACCTGCGGTCTGAAGAACAGCTTGTACATCTCCATGGGTGTCGCACCCATAAAGTGCTGGAGAATGCGAGGTCCCTCCAGATTAAACTCCCATAGACGGAGAGGACGGCGTTTGCAGGGCGGAAGATGCCTGATTAGCATAACCTGCATCACCTTGATCAGGTCGATCTCCCTCGCTTGGAGGTCTCGAATCCGGCCCTGCAGTGAGGGCACGTCCTCGGACGGCCCCCAGTTGAGCCCTTGGTTGACCCACGACATCAGCTGGCGTGGAGGTCCCGGGCGGAATGAGGGCGGCGGCTTTTGCCTGCTGCCCCTTGGAGCGGTGATGTAGAACCACTCCTGCTGCCACAGTCCAAGTTCCTCTTGGAAGGAACCCTCGGGCCACGGGGCATCGACCTTTTTGCTTATGGTCGCCCGGCCGCACTCCGCTTGACGCCCCCCGATCATCTTCGGCTCCACCTTGAAGGTCTTCAGCCATAAGCCGAAGTGGGGAGTGACGCGGAGGAAGGCTTCGTAGACGATAATGAATGCGGAGATATGGAGGATGGACTCCGGAGCCAAGTCGTGAAAGTCCAGCCCGTAGTAGAACAGGAGCCTTCTCACGAAGGGATCCGTCGGGAAGCCTAAACCCCGACGGAGGTGAGATACGAAAACGACGTATTCACCAGGCTCGGGGCTGGCACGGCCTGCCCTGGGGCAGGCAACCTATGCGAAACCTCGTAGGCCAGGTACTTGGCCTCACGCAACTTCAATATGTCCTCCTCCGTGACGGAGGAAGGCATCCACCGGCCCTGGAGGTCGGAGCCGGACATGGTTGAGGATCCGAAGCGCTCGAATCTGAAGCTCTGGGTGTTCGAACTGGGAGCGGAGAAGAGATTCGATGCGAGATTGAAGAACAAGGACAGGCCTTGGTCCTCTTATAAAGGGGAAGAAATACCAAGGGCCATCTCCGTGACCGTTTGGGATTCCCCTTCGATAGAGGAGGCGTGGCGACGGGAACGGTTGGGTTACCCACGCACGTATTGATGAGGATCCCGGAATAAGGGGAACACGATCTCTGCTTCGACAAGACGTGCCAAGGAAACCGCTTCGCTAAACGTGCTGAGGTGGAATAATAAAAAACGATTCAAACAAGGGCTTGGTAGCGGTGTGATGTCGCGCCGCATAATACGTCAGCAGATCGAGTCAGTGTATATGTTTTATTCTCTCTACGGTGGAATGTGGAAATTATTTTTGCAGAGTCGGACACTATCCTGGTGTTCATGATCTTCTCTGGATTATTCAAGGGAAGAACCCGCCTTGCAATGCCGAACATTATGCACGCCGGACTTATCGTCATTGAAGACTGGTTCAGGGGCTACTGAGGGAGTCCTGGACTAGGGGGTGTCCGGATAGCCGGACTATCAATATCCGCCGGACTCCAAGACTACGAAGATAGAAGATTGAAGACTCCGGCTCGTGTCCGGAAGGTACTTTCCTTGGCGTGGAAGGCAAGCTTGGCAATACGGATATGTAGATCTCCTACCATTGTAACCGACTCTGTGTAACCCTAGCCTCCTCCGGTGTCTATATAAACCGGAGGGCTTTAGTCCGTAGGACAACATACATTACAACAATCATACCATAGGCTAGCTTCTAGGGTTTAGCCTCCTTGATCTCGTGGTAGATCTACTCTTGTACTACCCATATCATCGATATTAATCAAGCAGGACGTAGGGTTTTACCTCCATCAAGAGGGCCCGAACCTGGGTAAAAACATTGTGTCCCTTGTCTCCTGTTACCATCCGCCTAGACGCACAGTTCGGGACCCCCTACCCGAGATCCGCAGGTTTTGACACCGACAGAAGGCCTTGCCCACAAGGGCTCGGGCTGCGGCGTGGTGCCCGCCGAGTCCGGCGTGAATTTCAGCCAGGAGATTTCTCCCTTACTCTTCGGAGATGCACCTTTGAAGGACTCCGGTTGTGCTTTTCTTATAAAGTTCTCCCGCATGGACCTTGTAGGCTTTAGATCACCGAACTATGCAGCGGGCCTCATTTTGGTCTTCGGGAAGTTCCTACCTAATTAAGTAGGCTAGGAATGGTTCTGTCCACGGGGCAATTACTGCCATTATTTCGTGGGAAGAAGGTGTTATTTCATTGGCTGAGCCACCGATTGTGTCAGAATGTTCCATGTTGGGTGGTGCGGTTGGTTCCGGGTTGTTATTTCCGGACTCCTCTTCCCATGATACGGATGGCTTAAAGAGCCACTCCAGGAAGATGTTTGGAGGGACGGCGTCGTGTTTTACGCCGATGCGTGCCAACACGTCGGCTGCCTGGTTATTATCCCGAGCTACATGGTGGAATTCGAGTCCTTCGAACCGAGCTGACATTTTTAAGACGGCGTTACAATAGGCTGCCATTTTCAGATCCTTGGCGTCAAAGTCTCCATTTACTTGGGATATTGCGAGGTTTGAATCCCCGCGCACCTCTAGGCGTTGAATACCCATGGAGATTGCCATCCGGAGACCATGTAGAAGGGCCTCATATTCGGCTGCATTGTTGGAGTCCGTGTACATTATCTGAAGTACGTATTGGACTGTGTCTCTGGTTGGGGACGTCAATACGACGCCAGCCCCCAAGCCGGCCAACATTTTGGAGCCGTCGAAATGCATGATCCAATTGGAGTATGCGCCGTACTCTTTAGGGAGTTCGGCTTCGGTCCATTCGGCGATGAAGTCAGCCAAAACTTGCGACTTTATAGCTCGCCGTGGTTTGTAGGTTATGTCGAATGGTAAGAGCTCAATGGCCCATTTTGCAATCCTGCCCGTCGCGTCGCGGTTGTTTATAATGTCATTGAGAGGTACTTCGGAGGCCACTGTTATCGAACACTCTTGAAAGTAGTGTCGCAGCTTCCGGGATCCCATGAATACCGCGTACGCTATCTTTTGATAATGTGGATACCGGGACTTACATGGAGTTAAGACAGTGGATACGTAGTACACTGGTTTTTGAAGAGGGAATTTGTGTCATTCTGTTTCTCGTTCGACGACGAGTACCGCGCTGACAACTTGATGTGTTGCCGCGATGTATAATAACATCGGTTCGCCCAGGTTGGGCGCGGCCAGGACCCGATTTTTTGCCAATATGGCCTTTATTTCCTTGAGTCCGGCCGTGGCAGCATCCGTCCATTCGAAGTGTTTGGTGCGCCGGAGGAGGCGATAGAGGAGCAATGCCTTTTCTCCCAAACAGGAGATGAAGCGGCTTAGAGCCGCCACGCATCCAGTCAGTTTTTGTATTTGTTTGAGGTCTTTTGGGATATCCAATTGTGACGGAGCTCGGATCTTGGCTGGGTTTGCTTCAATTCCTCTACCGGATACAATGAAGCCCAAGAGCTTTCCGACCGGTACGCCGAAAACGCATTTTTCCGGGTTGAGCTTAATGTCATATGCTCGGAGGTTGTCGAATGTGAGCCTCAAATCGTCTACTAGAGTTTCGAAGTGTTTGGTCTTAACGACCACATCGTCTACGTATGCCTCCACCGTTTTGCCGATCTGGGTAGCCAGACATGTCTGAATCATGCGCTGATATGTTGCGCCGGTGTTTTTGAGTCCGAAGGGCATTGTGTTGAAGCAGAATGGTCCGTATGGAGTAATGAATGCCGTTGCGGCCTGGTCTGTTTCTGCCATCTTGATTTGATGGTATCCGGAGTATGCGTCGAGGAAGCACAATGAATCGTGCCCTGCGGTAGCATCGATGATTTGGTCGATGAGGGGAAGGGGGAAAGGATCCTTTGGACAGGCCTTGTTAAGGTCTTTAAAATCGACACAAAGGCGCCAGGATTTGTCCTTTTTTGGTACCATTGCCAGGTTCGCTAGCCATTCCGGATGTTTTATATCTCTGATGAATTTGGCTTCTAATAGTTTGGCTAGCTCCTCTCCCATTGCCTGTCTTTTTGGTTCGGAAAATCGCCGAAGAGCCTGTTTGACTGGCTTGAATCCTTTTAGGATGCTTAGGCCTTGTTCTGCCAGCCTGCTTGGGATT
This sequence comes from Aegilops speltoides, assembly GCA_021437245.1. Lineage (NCBI taxonomy): Eukaryota > Viridiplantae > Streptophyta > Magnoliopsida > Poales > Poaceae > Aegilops > Aegilops speltoides. Next base: position 559,419,449 of record CM038147.1, read on the forward strand.
CCTGGCATATCTGAAGGGTGCCAGGCAAAAATGTCCCAATTTTCCCAAAGGAATTCTCGTAGTGCGGCGTCTACATCAGGGTTTAATTGCGCCCAATGGAGGCCGTCTTTGTGGGGTCCGTTGGATGGACCTGGAATTTGACTATTTCGTCCGCTGGTTTAAAAGAGGTGGACTTGGATCTCTTATCGAGTATCACATCGTCCCTGTTCACCATGGAGCGCAGCGCAGTGAGTTCCTCTGCCGCTAGGGCTTCGGATAGTGCCTCTAGGGCTAGTGCGGCTGTCTTGTTTTCGGCGCGGAGTGCTATGTCCGGATCACTGACAAGAGTGATGATTCCATTGGGCCCGGGCATTTTAAGCTTCATATACCCGTAATGGGGTATGGCTTGGAAAATTGTGAATGCCTCTCGCTCTAATAAAGCGTGATATCCGCTGCTGAACGGGGCCACGTGGAACGTGACCTCCTCAGACCTGTAATTGTCCGGCGAGCCGAACACCACATCAAGTGTAATTTTTCCTATGCAGCGTGCTTCCTGACTAGGGATTATTCCTCTAAAGGTTGTGTTGCTTCGCTCAATGCGGCTCCAGTCTATTTCCATTTTTTGGAGGGTTTCCTCGTAGATGGGGTTTAATCTGCTGCCGCCATCCATGAGTACCTTGGTAAGACGAAAGCCGTCCACTATTGGACTGAGGACCAATGCGGCTGGTGCTCGGGCTGTTCGGAATTTAGGTTCGTCGCTGGCATTGAAGGTGATAGCCGTGTCGCTCCATGGATTTGTTGTTGCTACTTGGTAGACTTCGGCGAGGCTGCGGATTGTTCATTTCTGCATATTATTTGATGCAAAAGTCTCGAAGACTGTTAATACCGTACTGGTACTGTTGGGCTGGTTCTCCGGGGCTAGAAGCTCTTCGCCACTTTTGGCTACCTGCCGTAGTATCCAACATGCTCGAAGGCTATGTGTTGGAGTGGCGCCTTCTGTACTATGGATTTTACAGGGTCCGCTGAGCCATCACTCCAGTACGGTTCCGTGCCCTTTAGGGGGTTTTTGCTTTTTGATTTTTGTACCAGGTGCCTGAGCATGATGCACCCTTTTATTTCGGACTAGGGTTATGTTCGGAGCCGGATAGTCCCAAAACTTGGCTTCGGTTTTCCAGGCACTCTCCATCGCATAGTACTTTCGTACTATGGATGCCAGGTCGGCGAAGCGTGTAATTTCGCGAGGACTTACGGCATTCAAGATTCCCTTGTCCGTGCAATTCTTGCAGAAAATTGAGATTGCGCTTTCCTCACGGTAGTCCTTTCTCCTGTCCATGACAAGGGGGAATCTGGCCCAGTAATGATGTACTGTTTCCGTGGGCTCTTGCCGGATTTGAGATAGATCGCTTATGTTTGGGTGGGCGGGTGGAACTAAGTCCGGAACCCTGCCCAACTTGAGGCTCAAGGGCCGAAAAGTTTCCGAATTTGGAAGCTTGGATTGCTGGATATTGTCCAACGAATCTGGTCCGCTGCCTGACTTTAGGTTCAGTACTTGATTGACGTCTGTCCCTCCGTGGGAATCCGGCATGGAGGGATCAGGAGTCCGGACATAACTGGTCTTTAATATAGAAGAAGAGTCGCCGCGTTGTTCCTCTACCACCGCAACGTGGTGGGTGACCTGGGGAGAGTTAATCTCTCTCAGATCGGTTTTGAGCCCAATCTGATCGTAGTATGTAGTGACTCCCAGGGCGGCGATGCGATCCAAGAGCTCGTTTACGGAAGAGAGCTCCATCGGATCCAGCTGCTCGGCGAATTCCGAGTTGATGTGAAGATCGCTCTTGATGACCCGAGAGGTCATCGTCGAAGCGGCGGCCGAACAGGAGGTCATAAGAAAACCACCTGGCCGGATGGTTTGGCCGGCGGCCAAAGCTCCTTTGACAATGGTACCGTCTTTAAAGACGGGAAGAGCCATCCTTCCTGATTGTGACGGCACAGAGGAACTCCCAATGAAAGCACCAATGTCAGTGTCAAAACCGGCGGATCTCGGGTAGGGGGTCCCGAACTGTGCGTCTAGGCGGATGGTAACAGGAGACAAGGGACACGGTGTTTTTACCCAGGTTCGGGCCCTCTCGATGGAGGTAAAATCCTACTCCAGCTTGATTGATATTGATGATATGGGTAGTACAAGAGAGGATCTACCACGAGATCAAGGAGGCTAAACCCTAAAAGCTAGCCTATGGTATGATTGTTGTTCTGCCCTATGGACTAAAACCCTCCGGTTTATATAGACACCGGAGAGGGCTAGGGTTACACAGAGTCGGTTACAATGGTAGGAGATCTACATATCCGTATCGCCAAGCTTGTCTTTCACGCCAAGGAAAGTCCCATCCGGACACGGGACGAATTCATCAATCTTGTATCTTAATAGTCTTGGAGTCCGGCCGATGATGATAGTTCGGCTATTCGGACACCCCCTAGTCCACGACTCCCTCACCCACTAAGGCCCAATACTTCCCTGGGGGGTTCCGGTAACCCCTCCGGCACTCTGGTTTTCTCCGAAATCACCCGGAACACTTCCGGTGTCCGAATATAGTCGTTCAATATATCATTCTTTATTTCTCGACCATTTCGAGACTCCTCGTCATGTCCGTGATCACATCCGGGACTCCGAACAACCTTCAGTACATCAAAACTTATAAACTCATAATAAAACTGTCATCGTAACGTTAAGCGTGCGGACCCTACGGGTTCGAGAACTATGTAGACATGACCAAGAACTGTTTCCGGTCAATAACCAATAGTGGAACCTGGATGTTCATATTGGCTCCTACATATTCTACGAAGATATTTATCGATCAAACCGCGTAACAACATATGTTGTTCCCTTTGTCATCGGTATGTTACTTGCCCGAGATTCGATCGTCGGTATCCAATACCTAGTTCAATCTCGTTACCGGCAAGTCTCTTTACTCATTCCGTAATACATCATCCCGTAACTAACTCATTAGTTACAATGCTTGCAAGGCTTAAGTGATGTGCATTACCGAGAGGGCCCAGAGATACCTCTCCGACAATCGGAGTGACAAAACCTAATCTCAAAATACGCCAACCCACCATGTACCTTCGGAGACACCTGTAGAGCACCTTTTGTTGGGGAACGTTGCAGAAAATTAAAATTTTTCCTACGGCTTCACCAAGATCCATCTATGAGTTCATCTAAGCAACGAGTAACGGGAGAGAGTTTGCATCTACATACCACTTGTAGATCGCGTGCGGAAGCTTGCAAGGTGATGATGGAGTCGTACTCGAACGTGATTCAGATCACCGATGTCCAAGTGCTGAACGGACAGCACCTCCGCGTTCAACACACGTACGGGACGAGCGACGTCTCCTCCTTCTTGATCCAGCAAGGGGAAGGAGAGGTTGAGGAAGACAGCTCCACCGGCAGACTGACGGCGTGGTGATGGTGGAGAAGCAAGATCTCAGCTGGGCTTCACGAGCTCTTACGGAGGAGGAGATGTGTTGGGGAGGGAGGGCTGCGCCTTGGGAGTTGGTGCGGCAGCCCCCCCCCCTTTATATAGGCCCCAGAGGTGGCGGCCCTGAGATCCAATCTCCGGGGCGGCGGCAAGGGGGTGGAGTGCCCCTGCCGGTGGGCGCCCCCACCCCTAGGGTTTCAACCCTAGGCGCGGGGTGGGCCTAGAGGCGCACCAGCCCCTGTGGGCTGGTTCCTTCCCCTTTGGCCCATGGGGCCCTCCGGATAGGTGGCCCCACCGGTGGACCCAGGGACCCTTCCGGTGGTCCCAGATTTTACCGGAGACCGAAACTTTCCCGATGGCGAAACACCACTTCCTATATATTATTCTTTACCTCCGGACCCTTCCGAACTCCTCGTGACGTCCGGGATCTCATCCGGACTCAACAACATTCGGTATTCACATACTAGTCTTCCTACTAACCCTAGCGTCACCGAACCTTAAGTGTGTAGACCCTACGGGTTCGGGAGACACGCAGACATGACCGAGACGACTCTCGGGCAATAACCAACAGCGGATCTGGATACCCATGTTGGCTCCCACATGCTCCTCGATGATTTCATCGGTTGAACCACGATGTCGAGGATTGATCCAACCCTGTATGCAATTCCTTTGTCAATCGGTGCGTTACTTGCGAGAGACTTGATCGTCGGTATCCCAATACCTTGTTCAGTCTCGTTACCGCAAGTCACTTTACTCGCATCCGTAATGCATGATCCCGTGGCCAACACCTTGGTCATATTGAGCTCATTATGATGATGCATTACCGAGTGGGCCCAGAGATACCTCTCCGTCATGCGGAGTGACAAATCCAGCCTCGATCCGTGTCAACCCAACAGATACTTTCGGAGATACCGTAATGCACCTTTATAGTCACCCGATTCGTTGTGACGTTTGATACACCCAAGGTACTCCTACGGTAACCGGAGTTACACGATCTCATGGTCGAAGGAATAGATACTTGACATTGGCAAAGCTTCTAGCAAACGAACTATACGATCTTTTATGCTATGCTTATGATTGGGTCTTGTCCATCACATCATTCTCCCAATGATGTGATCCCGTTATCAACGACATCTAATGTCCATAGTCAGGAAACCATGACCATCTGTTGATCACAACGAGCTAGTCAACTAGAGGCTCACTAGGGACATATTGTGGTCTATGTGTTCACACGTGTATTATGATTTCCGGATAACACAGTTATAGCATGAACAAAAGACAATTATCATGAACATTGAAATATAATAATACTTTTATTATTGCCTCTAGGGCATATTTCCAACAGTCTCCCACTTGCACTAGAGTCACTAATCTAGTTACATTGTGATGAATCGAACACCCATAGAGTTCTGGTGTTGATCATGTTTTGCACGCGAGAGAGGTTTAGTCAACGGATCTGCGACATTCAGATCCGTGTGCACTTTGCAAATCTCTATGTCTCCATCTTGAACATTTTCACGGATGGAGTTGAAACGACGCTTGATGTGTCTGGTCTTCTTGTGAAACCTGGGCTCCTTGGCAAGGGCAATAGCTCTAGTGTTGTCACAGAAGAGTTTGATCGGCCCCGACGCATTGGGTATGACTCCTAGGTCGGTGATGAACTCCTTCACCCAGATTGCTTCATGTGCTGCCTCCGAGGCTGCCATGTACTCCGCTTCACATGTAGATCCCGCCACGACGCTCTGCTTGCAGCTGCACCAGCTTACTGCTCCACCATTCAACATATACACGTATCCGGTTTGTGACTTAGAGTCATCCAGATCTGAGTCGAAACTAGCGTCGACGTAACCCTTTACGACGAGCTCTTCATCTCCTCCATAAGCGAGAAACATGTCCTTTGTCCTTTTCGTACTTCAGATATTCTTGACCGCTGTCCGGTGTTCCTTGCGGGATTGCTTTGGTATCTTGCAACCAAACTTACGGCAAGGTTTACATCGGTCAGTACACAGCATGGCATACATAATAGATCCTATGGCTGAAGCATAGGGATGACACTCATCTCTTCTTTATCTTTTGCGTGGTGGGTGGTCGAGCTGAGCTCAATTTCACACCTTGTAACATAGGCAAGAACCCTTTCTTGGACTGATCCATTTTGAACCTCTTCAAAATCTTATCAAGGTATGTGCTTTGTGAAAGACCTATGAGGCGTCTCGATCTATCCCTATAGATCTTGATGCCTAATATATAAGCAGCTTCTCCAAGGTCCTTCATTGAAAAACACTTGTTCAAGTAGGCCTTAATGCTGTCCAAAGTTTTGTATCATTTCCCATCAAGAGTATGTCATCTACATATAATAGGAGAAATGCTACAGAGCTCCCACTCACTTTCTTGTAAACGCAGCTTCTCCATAAGTCTCAGATAAACCCAAACGCTTTGATCATCTCATCAAAGCGAATGTTCCAACTCCGAGATGCTTGCACCAGTCCATAAATGGATCGCTGGAGCTTGCATACTTTGTTAGCATTCGAGGATCGACAAAACCTTCCGCTGCATCATATACAGCTCTTCCTTAAGATGTCCGTTAAGGAATGCCGTTTTGACGTCCATCTGCCATATCTCATAATCATAGTATGCGGCAATTGCTAACATGATTCGGACGGACTTAAGCTTCGCTACGGGAGAGAAAGTCTCGTCGTAGTCAATCCCTTGAACTTGTCGATAACCCTTAGCGACAAGTCGAGCTTTATAGATGGTAACATTACCATCTGCGTCCGTCTTCTTCTTAAAAATCCATTTGTTTTCTATCGCTCGCCGATCATCGGGCAAGTTTGTCAAAGTCCATACTTTGTTTTCATACATGGATTCTATCTCGGATTTCATGGCTTCAAGCCATTTATTGGAATCCGGGCCCGCCATTGCTTCTTCATAGTTCGAAGGTTCATTGTTGTCTAACAACATGATTTCCATGACAGGGTTGCCGTACCACTCTGGTGCGGAACGTGTCCTTGTGGACCTTCGAAGTTCAGTAGTGACTTGATCCGAAGTACCTTGATCATCATCATTGTTTTCCTCTTCGGTTGGAGTGGGCATCACAGGAACGGTTTCCTGCGCTGCACCACTTTCCCGTTCGAGAGGTAGTACTTCATCGAGTTCCACTCTCCTCCCACTTACTTCTTTCGAGAGAAACTCTTTCTCCAGAAAGCATCCGTTCTTGGCAACAAAGATCTTGCCTTCGGATCTTAAGTAGAAGGTATACCCGACAGTTTCCTTAGGGTATCCTATGAATACGCATTTTTCCGACTTGGGTTCGAGCTTTTCAGGTTGAAGTTTCTTGACATAAGCATCGCATCCCCAAACTTTTAGAAACGACAGCTTAGGTTTCTTCCCAAACCATAATTCATACGGTGTCGTCTCAACGGATTTAGACGGTGCCCTATTTAAAGTGAATGTAGCTGTCTCTAGAGCGTATCCCCAAAATGATAGCGGTAAATCGGTAAGAGACATCATAGACCGCACCATATCCAATAGAGTGCGATTACGACGTTCGGACACACCGTTTCGCTGAGGTGTTCCAGGCGGCGTGAGTTGTGAAACGATTCCACACTTTCTTAAGTGTGTACCAAATTCGTGACTTAAGTATTCTCCCCCACGATCTGATCGTAGGAACTTTATCTTACGGTCACGTTGATTCTCTACCTCACTCTGAAATTCCTTGAACTTTTCAAAGGTCTCAGACTTGTGTTTCATTAAGTAGACATACCCATATCTACTCAAGTCATCAGTGAGAGTGTGAACATAACGATATCCTCCATGAGCCTCAACGCTCATTGGACCGCATACATCGGTATGTATGATTTCCAACAAGTTGGTTGCTCGCTCCATTGTTCCGGAGAACGGAGTCTTGGTCATTTTGCCTAAGAGGCAAGGTTCGCATGTGTCAAACGATTCATAATCAAGAGACTCTAAAAGTCCATCAGCATGGAGCTTCTTCATGCGCTTGACACCAATGTGACCAAGGCGGCGGTGCCACAAGTATGTGGGACTATCGTTATCAACTTTACATCTTTTGGCATCCACACTATGAACATGTGTAATATTACGCTCGAGATTCATCAAGAATAAACCATTGACCATCGGAGCATGACCATAAAACATATCTCTCATATAAATCGAACAACCATTATTCTCGGACTTAAATGAGTAGCCATCTCGTATCAAACGAGATCCAGATACAATGTTCATGCTCAAACTTGGCACTAAATAACAATTATTGAGGTTTAAAACTAATCCGTAGGGTAAATGTAGAGGCAGCGTGCGACGGCGATCACATCGACTCGGAACCATTCCCGACGCGATCGTCACCTCGTCCTTCGCCAGTCTCCGTTTATTCCGCAGCTCCTGCATGAGTTACAAATATGAGCAACGGCACCGTATCAAATACCTGGGAGTTACTACGAGTAATCGGTAAGGTACACATCAATTACATGTATATCAAATATACCTTTGGTGTTGCGGCCTTCTTATCCGCTAAGTATTTGGGGCAGTTCGCTTCGAAAGACCCTTCCCTTGCAATAAAAGCACTCGGTCTCGTGCTTGGGTCCACTCTTTGACTTCTTCCCGCAGCAGACTTACGGGCGCGGCAACATCCTTGCCGTCCTTCTTGAAGTTCTTCTTACCCTTGCCCTTCTTGAACTTAGTGGTCTTATTGACCATCAACACTTGATGTTCCTTTTGATTTCAGCCTCTGCGACCTCAAGATCGAGAACACTTCAGAATGGTCTTTACCATCCCCGCATGTTGTAGTTCATCACAAAGCTCTTGTAGCTTGGTGGGAGCGATCGAGGATTCTGTCAATGACCGCCTCATCTGGGAGGTTTATGTTCACTGGGTCATACGGTTGTGCAACCTGCACATCTTCGGATGTGCTCCTCACCGATGTAACTGTTTTCCTCCATCTTACAACTGTAGAACTTGTCGAGACATCATATCTCTCGACCGGGCATGAGCTTGGAAAACTAGTTTCAGCTCTTGAACATCTCATATGCTCCGTGATGCTCAAAACGCTTTTGGAGCCCGGTTCTAAGCTGTAGAGCATGCCGCACCGAACGAGGGAGTAATCATCGAACGAGTCGCCAGACGCTCAAATCGTCTTGCAAAGGCCGGGAGAACAGGTGGGTCACCTAACGGTGCTTCTAGGACATATTGTTTCTTGGCAGCTATGAGGATGATCCTTAGGTTCCGGACCCAGTCCGTATAGTTGCTGCCATCATCTTTCAGTTTGGTTTTCTCTAGGAACGCGTTGAAGTTCATGTTGACATTAGCGTTGGCCATTGATCTACAAGACATATTTGCAAAGGTTTTAGACTAAGTTCATGATAATAAAGTTCTTAATCAAAATTATGAACTCCCACTTAGATTAGACATCCTCTAGTCATCTAAGTGTTACACGATCCGAGTCGACTAGCCCGTGTCCGATCATCACGTGAGACGGACTAGTCATCATCGGTGAACATCTTCATGTTGATCGTATCTTCCATACGACTCGTGTTCGACCTTTCGGTCTCCGTGTTCCGAGGCCATGTCCGCACATGCTAGGCTCGTCAAGTTAACCCTAAGTGTTTTCGCTGTAAAACTGTCTTACACCCGTTGTATGTGAACGTAAGGATCCATCACACCCGATCATCACGTGGTGCTTAGAAACGACGAACTGTAGCAACGGTGCACAGTTAGGGGAGAACACTTCTTGAAATTTTGTAAGGGATCATCTTATTTACTACCGTCGTCCTAAGTAAACAAGATGCATAAACATAATAAACATCACATGCAATTATATAGTTGTGACATGATATGGCCAATATCATCAAGCTCCATTGATCTCCATCTTCGGGGCTCCATGATCATCTTGTCACCGGCTTGACACCATGATCTCCATCATCATGATCTCCATCATCGTGTCTTCATGAAATTGTCACGCCAACGACTACTTCTACTTCTATGACTAACGCGTTTAGCAATGAAGTAAAGTAGTTTACATGGCGTTCTTCAATGACACGCAGGTCATACAAAAAATAAAGACAACTCCTATGGCTCCTGCCGGTTGTCATACTCATCGACATGCAAGTCGTGAATCCTATTACAAAAACATGATCTCATACATCACAATTCATCATTCATCACAACTTCTGGCCATATCACATCACATGATCAATCGCTGCAAAAACAAGTTAGACGTCCTCTAGTTGTTGTTGCATCTTTTACGTGGCTGCGATTGGGTTCTAGCAAGAACGTTTTCTTCCCTACGAATCACCACAACGTGATTTTATCAACTTCTATTTACCCTTCATAAGGGCCTTGTTCATCGAATCCGCTCCAACTAAAGTGGGAGAGACAGACACCCGCCAGCCACCTTATGCAACTAGTGCATGTCGATCGGGAACCGGTCTCACGTAAGCGTACGTGTAAGGTTGGTCCGGGCCGCTTCATCCCACAATACCGTTGAGCAAGAAAATACTAGTAGAGGCAAGTAAGATGACAAGATCAACGCCCACAACAAATTGTGTTCTACTCGTGCATTAGAGAACTACGCATAGACCTAGCTCATGATGCCACTGTTGGGGAACGTTGCAGAAAATTAAAATTTTCCTACGGCTTCACCAAGATCCATCTATGAGTTCATCTAAGCAACGAGTAACGGGAGAGAGTTTGCATCTACATACCACTTGTAGATCGCGTGCGGAAGCTTGCAAGGTGATGATGGAGTCGTACTCGAACGTGATTCAGATCACCGATGTCCAAGTGCTGAACGGACAGCACCTCCGCGTTCAACACACGTACGGGACGAGCGACGTCTCCTCCTTCTTGATCCAGCAAGGGGGAAGGAGAGGTTGAGGAAGACAACTCCACCGGCAGCACGACGGCGTGGTGATGGTGGAGAAGCAAGATACTCGGCGTGGCTTCCGAGCTCTTACGGAGGAGGAGATGTGTTGGGAGGGAGGGCTGCGCCTTGGGAGTTGGTACAGCAGCCCCCCCCCCTTTATATAGGCCCCGGGAGGTGGCCCCCCGAGATCCAATCTCCGGGGGCGGCGACAAGGGGTGGAGTGCCCCAAGCCGGTGGGCGCCCCACCCCTAGGGTTTCAACCCTAGGCGCGGGGTGGGCCTAGGGGCACACCAGCCCCTGTGGGCTGGTTCCTTCCCTTTGGCCCATGGCGCCCCGGGATAGGTGGCCCCACCGGTGGACCCGGGACCCTTCCGTGGTCCCAGATTTTACCGGAGACCCCAAACTTTCCCGATGGCGAAACACCACTTCCTATATATTATTCTTTACCTCCGGACCCTTTCGAACTCCTCGTGACGTCCGGATCTCATCCGGACTCGAACAACATTCGTATTCACATACTAGTCTTCCTACTAACCCTAGCGCCACCGAACCTTAAGTGTAGACCCTACGGGTTCGGGAGACACGCAGACATGACCGAGACGACTCTCGGGCAATAACCAACAGCGGATCTGGATACCCATGTTGGCTCCCACATGCTCCTCGATGATTTCATCGGTTGAACCACGATGTCGAGGATTCGATCAAACCACGTATGCAATTCCTTTGTCAATCGGTACGTTACTTGCCCGAGACTCGATCGTCGGTATCCCAATACCTTGTTCAGTCTCGTTACCGGCAAGTCACTTTACTCGTACCGTAATGCATGATCCCGTGGCCAACACCTTGGTCATATTGAGCTCATTATGATGATGCATTACCGAGTGGGCCCAGAGATACCTCTCCGTCATACGGAGTGACAAATCCCAGTCTCGATCCGTGTCAACCCAACAGATACTTTCGGAGATACCTGTAATGCACCTTTATAGTCACCCGATTACGCCAGACGTTTGATACACCCAAGGTACTCCTACGGTAACCGGAGTTACACGATCTCATGGTCGAAGGAATAGATACTTGACATTGGCAAAGCTTCTAGCAAACGAACTATACGATCTTTTATGCTATGCTTATGATTGGGTCTTGTCCATCACATCATTCTCCCAATGATGTGATCCCGTTATCAACGACATCTAATGTCCATAGTCAGGAAACCATGACCATCTGTTGATCACAACGAGCTAGTCAACTAGAGGCTCACTAGGGACATATTGTGGTCTATGTGTTCACACGTGTATTATGATTTCCGGATAACACAGTTATAGCATGAACAAAAGACAATTATCATGAACATTGAAATATAATAATACTTTTATTATTGCCTCTAGGGCATATTTCCAACACCTTTATAATCACCCAGTTACGTTGTGACGTTTGGTAGCACACAAAGTGTTCCTCCGGTAAACGGGAGTTGCATAATCTCATAGTTGTAGGAACTTTGTATAAGTCATGAAGAAAGCAATAGCAACATACTAAATGATCAAGTTCTATGCTAACGGAATGGGTCAAGTCAATCACATCCTTCTCCTAATGATGTGATCCCGTTAATCAAATGATAACACATGTCTATGGTTAGGAAACATAACCATCTTTGATTAATGAACTAGTCAAGTAGAGGCATACTAGTGACATTATGTTTGTCTATGTATTAACACATGTATCATGTTTCCGGGTAATACAATTCTAGCATGAATAATAAACACTTATCATAATATGAGGAAATAAATAATAACTTTATTATTGCCTGTAGGGCATATTTCCTTCAGTCTTGACACAGTTGCATGTCCATCCTCGACATGCAACTTGCCCCGACGAACGGACCCATTTGCATGTGAAATCATGATGCGCAACTCTGCCCCAACCTAGTTTGATGTCCACCCTCGACACACAACTTGCCCTCAATCACCAGGCCAGTTGCATGTCCACCCTTGACATGCAACTTGCCCCTGACCCAACCAAGTTGCATGTCCACCCTCGATCTGTAGCCCCCCTGACCTGACCCGGTTGCATATCCACTTTCGACATGCAACTTGCCCCCCGAGCTGACCCAGTTGCATATCCACCTTCGACATGCAACTTCCCCCTTTTGATCCAATTGCATGTCCACACTTGACACGCAACTTGCCCTTGACTTGACCCAATTGCATCTCCACTATTGACATGCAACATTCCCTTGACCTGACCGAGTGGCATGTCCACTCTCAACACGCAACTTCCCGTCTAACCTGACCAGTTGCATGTCCACCTTCGACATGCACCCCACTCCCCCGTGCCAACCTAGTTGCATGTCAAACCTTGACACGCAAATCCACCCCAACCCAGTTACATGTTCATCCTCGATACAGTACTTGTCCTCTAATCTCGACCTAGTAGTGTTTCCATCATCGATACAGAACTTGCGCCCTCCCTTGACCCCAACCCAGTTGCATGTCCATACTAAACATGCAACTTGCCACGACAACCAGACCCCCAATTTGTATATGAAACCTTGACATGCAACTCCACCCTGACCTAGTTGGATGTTCATCCTTGACATGTGACTTATCCCTCAAACCCCCGACCTACTTGCATGTCCACCCTTGACACACAACTTTGCCCCCGCCCTAACCTCGACATAGTTGAATGACAAACATTGACACGCAACTCCACCCCACCTACTTGCATGTCCACCCTCGACACACAACTTTCCCCCGTTTGATCCAATTGCATCTTCACTCTCGACACACAACTTGCCCCGACCCGACCAAGTTGCATGCCCACATTCGTCATGCAACTTGCTTTGCCTTCCTTGACCCACCCAATTGCCTCGCCGACCCAGTTGCATTTCCTCCTTCGACATCCAACTTGCCCCCGACCCAACTTACTTGCATGTCAAACCTAGACACACAGCTCTACCTGACCAGTTGCATGTCGGCCCTCCACATGTAACTTGCCCACCGACCTGACCTAGTTGCGGGCCCACACTTGAGACGCAACTTGCTCCCCAACCTGACCTCATCGCATGCCCACACTCGACATGTCACTTGGCCTGAACACCGACCAGTTGCATGTCCACACTCGATACTCAACATACCCCTGAGTCCAATCGAGTTGTACGTTTACACTCACAGGTCACAACAACTTGCCCCTTATCCCATTTGCACGTACAATACAACTGCAACTCAAAGCGCCCAATTCAAACTTTTTAAAATATGTGAAATCATTTTAAAATAACATTGAACATAGTGTAAATGCATGGTGAACAGTTTTTAAATAAACAATTCACATTTTATATACAAGTAAACCATTTTTATGAACAATTTTTTAATAACATTTAACACTTTTAATGGATGAAGAACAATTTTTAAATATGTGATAAACACGTTTTAAAGAACATTGACAATTTTTGCGCGACGATAATTGTTTAATACTCGGTGAATATTTTTAAATATAATTAAAAAAATTAAATACATCATAAAAATTCAAAATAATTTGAGTATTTTTTCAATGCACAATGAGCTTTTTCAAAAAAAACACAAAGAACATTAAATTTGCAAGCTTCTTTTAGTTCCATTGTTATTTATAAGTTTCATGGATTTAAAAAAATGCATGTATATTTTAATTACGCGAACTTATTTTAAATTTCTTGTGATTGTTTTTCAATATTTATATAGTTGACCATGCGACACACACAAAAACAACCTGTGGTGTTCCATTCAGAATCAAACCTGTGGTGTACGTTGCCTATCAAAAAGAAAATAACATAATGCAACCATTTTTTTTTCCTTTTTTAGGGTAGCAACCACTTTTCCCGGTGCGTCTGTACTGTGCATGGGACTTTTTGCAACTTTTTCTAAGCCCAGATATGGCCCGTGTGATTCTTAATTGCCGCTCGTTGCGGCAAATAGTCGACCCGACGCACAGGGGCAGATCTGAGCGTACGGATGGGCCAGCCTTTGTGCGAATCCGGTTTTAGGAATCTTCTAGGTGGTTCCCAGCCGGTTTTTCTGGTTTTGGAAACATTCTAGGAGGTTCCTGAACCGGTTTCCTATTTCCTTTTTTTTTACTTTTTGCTTCTTTTCTTTTTCTATTTCTTTTTCTTTTCCATTTAAAACTTTTCTTTTCTTTTTCTGTTTTCTTTTCATTTCTTTGCTCTTTCGTTTTTCCTTTTTTCATGTATCTTTTGTTTCCAAAATTTGCTCTCAGTTTCAGAAAATGTTCAGAAATTTCATAAAAAGTTCCCATTTTCAAATTTGCTTCATAATTTCAAAACCTGTTTGTGTTTCAAAAAATGTTCTTCTTTTAAATTTTGTTCATAATTTCAAAAAATGTGTGGTAAATTCAAAAAAAAATTCTTGTTTCAAATTTTGTTCACAATTTCAAAAAAAAAGTTCATGCTTTGAAAAACAGTTCAGGAATTTCATAAAATGTTCCTTTTTCCAAATTTTGTTCCAATTTCAAAAAAAATGTTTGTGTTTCAAAAAGAAATCCAGGAATTTCGAGAATAAATCTTGTTTTAATTTTTGTCCAAAATTTCAGAAACTCTTCGTGTTTTGATAAAACTGTTCCATAAATTCAAAAAAATGTTCTTGTTTTCAAATATTTGTTACGTTCATGATTTGAAAGAAATTTCATGAATTTCATAACATGCTCCTATTTCCCAATTTTGTTCACAATTTCAAATAATGTAATTGTTCCAAAAAGTCTTTCAGGAATTTCAAAAATGTTCTTGTTCTAAATTTTTTTCACAATTTAAAAAAATGTTCATGTTTTAAAAAATGTCATTGTTTTAAAAAATGTTCAGTAAATTCAAAATAATGTTCTGGTTTTCAAATATTTGTCACGTTCATGTTTTGAAAAATGTTCCATTTTCAAAAAAAATCACAATTTCAAAAAATGTTTATGTTTCAAAAAGTCTTTGAGGAATTTTAGAAAAAATTCTTGTTCTAAATTTTGTTCACAATTCCAGAAAAGCGTTCGTGTTTTAGAAAATGTTCATTAATTTAAAAAAATGTTCGCATTTTCAAATCTTTGTTATTTTCATGTTTAAAAAATGTTCTCTTTATCAAAATATGTTCTCACTTCCAATATTTGCTCACCATTTCAGAAAAAAGTTCGTGCTTCAAAAAATGTTCAAGAGTTTCAGAAAATGTTTCTTACTTTCAAAGAAAATCACAATGATAGGAAAATTTCAATTTTTCCAAGAATTGTTCACGTTTTAGAAAACTGTTAGGTTTTGTAAAAATATCCCTGTTTTTTCTAAATTCGGATTAGAAAAATGTTCACATTTTTTTAGAAAATAAGCTTAGATTATCAGAAAATATTTGTGTCATTTCGAATAGTTTGAAAATTTCAAGAAATGTTTCTAAAATCTCAACCCTTTTGGATGTTATTATAGTCTTTCGTGCTTAAATATTCTGTAGCACCTTTGTGGTTGAGTGGCTAACTGGTTGCGGTCTGCTCTGTGGTGTGCGCGAGATGGTGGGATCGAATCCTAGCATACTAGATAATACCCCGCGCGTTGCTGCGGGACTTGTAGATTGAATAAAAATGTGTACATAGTGAATGAATACGAAAGCATGTTTGGACATTTGAGCGATTCAGTAATCAGGGGCTGGTACTAAAGGTCTAGAGAAACCAAATTAGTTGAAAAAAGCATGTTCCTGCTCGAGAAACAATGACATAAATTTTATCTGCAGAAGAAAAATTATCTATAAAAACTATAAAAGTTCTAGGACTAAAGAGGCTACTGGCTATGAAAATGAATATAACAATATTTCTAGCCTCAAGCATGGAACTAATAGAACAAATGCACCCGCCACCTGTGAGTGAGCAGGCGTTGATTAGTCTCTGAGCTCTCTCTCTCTCTTTCTCGGAATGTCACCCCTGCAACTTCCTCCTCCCTCTGTATCTCCAATTCCCCATCCCAAACTATCCTGTATCCTGGTGATGTTGAAATAGATGATTTGGGACATCACATCGTGGGGAGCAGTGACACCGGTTGTGAATCGTTGAGGCAGATTTATACCTACAGCACGCAAGGTCGAGTTATCCATGTAGGTGAAATTAAATTACTGTACTTACCTGAGGCAAGCAGAGCGCGAGAACAAAGAGAGCAGAGCACCTATTCTTCCTCCTCTGCAAGCCACACCGGTTGGCTTGTCGGGCAACACACCGGAGCAAGGGAAGGAGGGGCTCTCCTTGGTGGAGCTGCGACGATGGCGCGGGTTGGGTGTGGAGGGTAGTCCCGGCCGGGCACATCCGATGCGGACGGTCCGACGAAGGCGTTGTAGCAGCTGATGGCGCCGGTGGCGCTGAGAAGGACGGGCGCTGCGTCAGCCGGGTACACTTGGAACGTGCACGAGCGACAGTGCCTGCAGACAGCGCTGGCGAGGGAGGGGGGCGCAGACCAGATGCAGCAGGTCTGGCAGGAAGCGGCGCACTCGCTCCTGCTCTTCCTCCATGTCAGTCGTCTCACAGCTGATCTTCAATCCTACAACAGAGCGCTGGACTGATGATGATAAGCCAAGTGCAGCAATTGATCGGATCGGATTTTGTCGTGGGTACCTCACGTCCGGGCGTGGAGGGTGTCGTCGTGGTCGTAAAAGGGCGCTTGATGGGGGTGGCCGGAGGTGGAGAAGAGAAGCCCATGCGAGGTACCAGGAAGGCGCTGCTGTTGCCGGCGACCCGCCGCGGGTGTGTGGTAGCGCAGCCCAGGCGAAGCTGAACCGAGACAACGGCGAAGCGCCGCGGGTGCCGCCGCCGGCGCTGGGCGTGATGGTGAGACGTCGCGTGATGAGGTAGTGCGCACGGGAGCTCGATTCCGGTGGTGACGGGTCAATTAAGAATGAGGGTAAGACGATGCCTCTTTGCTTTTCGACTGCCTAGTCAGTTACAATTAAGAGGAGATTAAAGTTGAGGAAAAGGCTCAAGAAGGAAGAGTCGCTTTCGTGGGAAGAGGAGAGAACAGACGTTACATATTCGGAGATTGGCTGGTCCTCGGTTGGTGACATTGATAATGGAAGGAGAAATCATTTATATGTGTGGGATCTATTTGATGATGTGGACAGCTTGCGATGATGTGGCACATCGCTGATGTGGACAGTGTGCATGGCGAGAGAATAGGGAGTAGTGGGGAGCAACTTCTTAAAAATGATAGATGTGTTTTTATTTTCGGGCGCGCGCGGTAGAGGTGGCTTTCGCGTCGATGGGCCGGCCCAGTCGTGCATCGCGCGTGTGCGTCGTGCGGGACCTGCCTCCTTTCTCCTTAAAATATGCAATGTGTACAATTTATTTGAGGGTTAATGTGTATCATTTTTTAGAAGCCTTTTTACTATAAAAATTTTTTTACCCACGCGTGAATTTTTTTTTCTCTCGTGCATTAACAAAGTTTTTTTTTGAGTCGATGCAACAAGAAGCTCATATTAGACCTGGACTATTGCCGTTGTTCTTGTCATAGTAAGCTTTGTGTTATGAGGGTGGAGGCCTTTTGGTGTGCTGGAGGGTGGCCGGCAAGAGAAAACAATGTCAAAAACAAACACAACAAAAAGAAGTGGGGACAACGAATGTCCACGTGACATCATTTAGATGTGATATAACTATGTCACATCAAAATGAGGCTTAAATAGACCCATAGTGATATTACTGAAGCAATGTCATATTATGACAAGAAGATTAAAATAATGACAAGATAAAGCTGGTATGATTATCTTCAATAAGAACATAAATTCCAATGAACCTATGTCTCCATCAACAATAATGCTTCAGTGCTTCAGAAAGAAACTAAAAAATTTAATTAATGCACTTCTTTGTGATTTAGTAAACTGGGCCCATTTTCCCTTTTTCCTTTTCTCAGTTTCGGAAAGGAAGTAAATAAATGTAATTAGAAGTTTAGAAATCAGAGCCCTAACAAGGACTAAAGAGAGTAGTATAGATTGATAATGAGCATACCTTGTGGATGGCCAAAAGAGCGACGGGCTTGAACCTCACAGACCGCAGTTACATGCGGAGGGAGCCATGGCGTAGAACACAGGCACACATACAATGCCCAACCGCAGTCGTCAGTGACTAAAGCAGGCATAGGCAGTCAGATAGAGCGATCAGTGATGGCGACAACGTTTGCTTTCCTCAACTGCGTGTTTTTAGGGGAAGCTCCGCTACCGGCTGCATTGGCTATACAGACCTAAGTCACATTTCCCAGCCGAACAAGCCTGGCCCAATTCCTCCTTGCTTCATCGTTCCCTTTTCTCTACTTTCTTACCGGGTTTAGCCCATCCACGAAGACTATATCTCGCTTATACCGAGTATAACTTCTGCCTTGAATTGATGAAGCATTTTCTTTCCCCGTCCTAAACTAGGGCGGCTCATTTCATTTTTTTCGATCGCTGGCCAGGTTCATGTTTGATGTTTGGTTATTTTTCATTTTTCATTTTTTTTCCTTTTGGTTTTCTTTGTTTCTTCACGGTGTTCTTCATTTTTTTTCTATTTTCATTTTTTGTTCATTGTTCTTTAACGTTTTCATCAATTTCGTTTCTTTATCTTTTTTTTATATTTTTTAATTTTTCGTCCCAGTTTTCTTTTGGTTTTATTGTTTCTCTTGTTTTCTATATTTATTTATTATTTTCATTGGGTTTATGTTTTGTACTGGTTTCCTCGTTTCTTTCATGCTTTTCATTGGTTTTTCTTCTCTTTCTTTTTGTTTTTCTTTCTTTCTCTGTTTCCACGGGTTGTTTTGCTTTTCATTGGAACTTTCTTCGTTTTTCTTTGTTCCTTTGTTGGTTTTCATCTTTTTTTGGTTTTTTCTTCCTTCCATTTCTTCAGTTCCAACCCGTCTTCCTTTTCTCCTTCAACACAAGTTTACATTTTTCATGTACATCAAGAATATTATTAAGCATGTTTAACATTTTTAAATACATGATTTACATTTATAATAAAATTATGCTTGATAAATACTTTCTTTATAAACATTGTAAATTTTTGGCATATACCAGGTTTTTGAAATACATTTTTAAATATATTATTCACATTTTTTGATACACGAGCAAGATTTTTTAAATTTCATGTTTTTTTGTTCAATACTTTTAGTAAATGCTCTACGTATTTCATATACATCAGTAACAGTTCCTATACATACTTAACATTTTGTCCAAATAGACGAATATTTTTTTAATTTTTCTATTTGATGAATACTTTTTTATACATATTTTATATTTTTATATATAAAAGGAACATTTTATATGCATTTCACATATTTGAAATATTTGAATAACATTTATTATGGAGGAATAATATTTAATAAATTTATATTTTGATGTTCAATTGTTTTATGCATGTTCTACATTATTCTTATACTTCAGGAACATTCGGTATATGCATGTTTAACATTTTTAAATACATGATAAACATTTTTCATGTACACTATATTTTTTATAAATATTTCATATATATTACAAAGACATTTTCTAAAAATTTAAGACTTTTCAAATGCTTAATCAAAAATTCAAATACATGATGATTTTTAAAATTAATTGATGAACCTTTTTCATACATATTGTATATTTTTGTATACATTTTTCTTGTACATGAGAAACAATTTCTCTATACACAGCACATTTATAATTTTAAAATGTTTGTTAACATATTTTTGAAATTTTTTATGTAAAAAAATTGTAATACATATCTTTACAAAATTTGGAAGTATAAACATAAATCTTTCCCTAATAATAAAGCACGGATTCACTCCGTAGGTTTACCGTCACAATACGCTTCTTCCCGTGAATTTAGGCTTTCAATTTTTTTCACCTATTTCAGTTTTTTTTCAGCTATATTATTTTCTACATCGGAGGTGGTACTATTCATCCAAAAACGTTTAATTCCAGAATTTTATCCGTTCACGTGTGGGCTGCTTGCCATGTGAATTTTATACGTTCACGTGTGGGCCGCTTGCCCTATCCACTTTGCTGGTCTGACTCCCTCGCTGTTATCGGCCCGTGTTGAATAGTCCCACCTTGCCCCCGACCAACAAATCCGACTAGTTTATATACTTTTACAGATTGGTTGTCAACAAGCCAAGCAACAGGAGCTCGATGAGATTGAACGGAACAACAATGATTGCGTTGAGCAGAGGTTGATGCGGTGACGTGTTGTGGTGGCACGCTGGACCTGAACAGAAAATTCACGAGCGAAGAAATAGGAGCAGGAAGGAGGGCAGCTGGGGTAGCCGGAGGAATAGGAGACGTGGTGTACACCAGCTAGGACAAGTGCGAGGCGAGAGGAGGAGGAGGTCGAGCGGATCTGCCATCCAAGGGAGCTCCGGCAGCTGAGGCGGCCGGCTCAGGCGGCGGCGCTGGAGGGAGCCGGGCGACACGGAGGGAGACCTGGCCATGTGGACAAGGGCCACGTAGTTGGGAGATAGCTCTCTCAGTGGGGTCTTTTTTATGGGGAGATTGCTTTTTTTTAATGGCTACGACGAGAAGCTACCGGAGTACTACCACCGAACCACCGATTGTAATTTTTTTTCTAATCGAGCACCGATTGTAATTACTTGCTTTCGTTTGTTGTTACTGTCATGCTTTAATTTTCATGACTACCACATATTATAAATATGTTATTAGATACAATAATGAAAAGTTAGCAAAATATTACAAATAAGTATTTTTTGAGGGACAAGATATTTGGAGCTCATCGACTTGCTGACAATTAAAATTCCTCAACTCTGGATGTCACCGATGTCATTGGCGAGACACGAAGGAGAGAGGGAGGGGTGAAGAGTAGAGAGAGAAAGTGACAACAATACATCTTACTCGCATCCTGTTTTGCCCCGCACGCCAGCTGGGGGGATCACTCCCCTCTGTTTTACCATCTCTCCTGCAACTCTGTGTGCCCTAATCCTGATCACCAACAAGGCGAGATGATGATGTCCAGGGAAGTTGTCATGCTGGCGAGTGGGGTGTGCTCCTACTGCTAGCGGCAACATGTCAACAAAATAACGCCAAGCATTGTAAACTATTTACCTTCCAGACATCATATTTTTAAAGTGGAAAAGTATAAATATGAATTAATGTTAATAGGGATTTAAGTGGACGGAAGGGACGGGTAACAATGTATCCCGTTGCAACGCACAGGCTCATTTCATTTTTTTTCGATCACTGACCAGGTTCATGTTTGATGTTTGGTTATTTTTATTTTTCATTTTTTTTCCTTTTGGTTTTATTTGTTTCTTCACGGTATTCTTCATTTTTTCTGTTTTCCTTTTTTGTTCACTGTTTTTAAATTTTATCACTAATTTCCTTTCTCTTTCTTTTTTCTATATTTTTTTCATTTTTCGTCCCAGTTTTCTTTGGTTTTATTGTTTCTCTTGTTTTCTATATTTATTTATTGTATTCATTGGGTTTATGTTTTGTACGGGTTTCCTCGTTTCTGTCATGCTTTTCATTGGTTTTTCTTCTCTTTCTTTTTGTTTTTCTTTCTTTCTCTGTTTCACGGGTTGTTTTGCTTTTCATTGTAACTTTCTTCGTTTTTCTTTGTTCCTTTGTTGGTTTTCATCTTTTTTTGGTTTTTTCTTCCTTCCATTTCTTTGTTTCCAACCGGTCTTCTTTTTTTCCTTCAATGCATGTTTACATTTTTCGTGTACATCAAGAATATTTATTAAACATGTTTAACATTTTTAAATACATGATTAAAATTTATAATAAAAATATGCTTGATAAATACTTTCTTCATAAATATTGTAAATTTTTGGCATATACCAGGTTTTTGACATACATATTTAACATTTTTAAATATATGACTCACATGTTTTGATACACGAGCAACATTTTTTAAATTTCATGTTTTTTGTTCAATACTTTTAATAAATGCTCTATGTATTTCATATACATTAGTAACAGTTTCTATACATACTTAGCATTTTGTTCAAATAGACGAATATTATTTCAAATTTTTATGTTTGATGAATACTTTTTATACACATTTTATATTTTTTTATATATAAAAGGAACATTTTTATATGCATTTCACATATTTGAAATATTTGAATAACATTTATTATAGAGGAATAATATTTTATAAATTTAGATTTTATGTTCAATTGTTTTTTGGATGTTCTACATTTTTCTTATACATCAGGAAGATTCGGTTTATGCATGTTTAACATTTTTAAATACATGATAAACATTTTTCATATATGCTATATTTTTTTATAAATATTTCATATATATTACAAAAATATTTTCTAAAAAATTAAGACTTTTCAAATGCTTAATCAAAAAATTAAAATACTTGAAGTTTTTTTAAATTAAATGATCAACCTTTTTCATACATACTGTATATTTTTTGTATACATTTTTCGTGTACATGAGAAACAATTTCTCTATACACAGCACATTTATCATTTTAAAATGCTTGGTTAACATATTTTTGAAATGTTGTATGTAAAAAAATTGTAATATATATCTTTAAAAAATTTGGAAGTATAAATATAAATAAAAACTAAAGAGTAACAATGAAAATTAAAAAGTAAAAAAAATAGATAGCGAGGCAGTGGCCTCCCACGCACTGGGCTGGCCCATTTGGGAAGGCGCCTGAAGCGAGCCAACGCTCTATCTCGCTTGAAGCGAGACATAGTCGCGCCCGAGCCCATCTCCCTCACAGCCTCTCTTTTACTTATTTTAATTTCTTTCGCGCTTGGGCTGAGCACAACTGCTACTTGAATGTACACATAAATGGGCACATGCTAGGCCAAGGCCCTAGGCGGTCGCCCCTACAGCCCAGGCCTTCATGCCAAGAGGAACTCAATGCCGACCTGGCCGTGCATGAACACTCCGTCAAAGTAGCCCCCGATGACTCAACTCCGACGTCCGCAAGATTGTCGGTGTGGGCGCGAGATGGGCGGCACTAGCTGGAGCACAGGTCGGCTACGCCATCCTATTCCTCTTGCGGTTCATTCCAGATGAAATGAGGCGCTATGGTGGTCCGCGTTCAGTAGGAGCCCCCAAGGGCGAAGACGGAACCAGCGAGGGAGAAAAAGGTGGCGAGAGGTCAGTACAGCTGCATGATGGGCGCGCGCGCGCGCGCAGAGAGAGAGAGAGAGAGATGTTTGACGTATTTTTGTACCAAAGTTCATAATACCAGGGCAGCACTCCATGACGTGTGGGTCCCACGTGCCAAAAATTATGAAAAAAAATAGTATATCAAATATTGTACTCTATTTGTAGAGTTCATCATGTAGAATGCAGTGGTGCAAATAGTTTGAAGTTTTACCTTTTGGTTTAAGAGGAATAATTATGAGAAGAGGGAAATACTCATGTACAAAGCTAGCCAGGTTGCTAGTTGATGTGTACCACGTCACCTGTTGCATGCATGCAACCTTTAATTTTCCTTTTCTACTGCTAATACAGTTCTGCCACGATCAGCCAAGGTACACAGATTTATTTGATTACAACGTAACAGAGCAAGGCCCGCATGGCAGGGCTATATTTATTGGCGTTCAAGAAATAACAAAGAGGAAGAAACGCACACGACACGCAACCTTTGGATAGATTCCCTTGCCATTTAAAGCGCATGCATTTTGCACCGCCTTGAGCCACGGCCGGGCGCCTATATAAGGCCATCCAACCTCACGCAGCGGAGGCGGGTGGCCAGCCATGCCGTGGGCATAATGAAGAAGAAACATACGGCTGCGCTCCCAAACACCGAGAGGAACTTGCGCGAGAGCCGGCCGAGAAGCAAGAACACGCCGAGGCTCTCGTCAAGTTTCTCATCTTATCTCACCTAAGCACTCGCTCGGAGTACGCCGATTCGCTAAACAAAACAGCGACGCCGTAAATACCGTGTAGATGCCGAGGTACGCTCCATATACAGTTCAACCTTGCACCTATCCTCTAAAAAGGGAGGCCAGCCGCGAGAAGGGCAAGAAGAAACAAGAAGCCCAGGCTGGTCGTCCCACACATCGAGAACTTTCACGGGAGCCGGCTGAGAAGCAAGAACAAGCCGAGTTTCTCATCGAAGTCTCATCCAAATTTCACCTGAGCACACGCTGGAATTACGCCGATTCGTTAAACAAGACAACGACGCCGTAATACCGCGTAGATGCCGAGGTACACCACATCGATCTTCCACCAATCTATCAAGTCTCTACCACATATCTCACCTAAGCTTACGACGGGGTTACATCGATTCCCTAAACAAGACAGTGACGTCGTAATACCGCGTAGATGCTACGGTACACAAAGAACTTGCACGGGAGCAGGCTAGAAGCATGAACACGCCGGAGCTCTCGTGAAGTCTCTCACACATATCTCACCTAAGCTCACGCTGGGAGTACGCCGATTCGCTAAACAAGACAGCGACGCCGTAACACCACGTAGATGCCTAGGTACACCCCATACATATTGATCTTGTGCCAATCTCTTCAAAAGACGCCGCCGCAAGAGTGATCATCTAATAAACCAAGAAGGAGACACTACAGCGATTCCTATGACTGCATGGTGAAACAAGAGATGCCCATCTCCTTCGTTGGTAAGCAAACCCATCAAACCTTGTCATCTTAATCTAGGAAATCTTTCCAAATCTTCGTCTTCTCGATCCTTTTTTTTTGAAGACATATACTATGGCAAATCAATTCGGCGAACAATGGTAGCGCCCAGAACTGTACCAGTGAGCATCAAATCCTCCATCAAAGCGAGTTTAAAACCATTGCTTCATGCAAACTGTGACTGAGCGTACGTGGCTTTGGCCAAGTACGAGGGAGTCAAATACATACACATTAACTTTGTCCTATCATGATGTGACGAGATTAATAAAATATTATCTCGATTTCCCCCTTATGAGGAGGCGAGGTTACAAATTATTCATTGGTTTTGTCTCTCACAAGAGAACAAGATAAATAAAGTATTACTCTTTTCCGCCCCTCACGAGGAGGCGACGCCCATACAGTTCCACATTGATTTCGCTCCTGCAAGGAAGCGAGATTGATATATGTTTTATTGGCAAGCATCATCCAATGCCTCTGTGATATATTCCACATCGACATCTTGGCCGAGTGTCGATGAGACAAAAGGCTATGCACACCATTATCTCCATCATACGTCTAGTGCTGACAAGGCTGGACGAAATTCTGGCCAAGTGCCGACGAGGCCGGGTCACCACTCTACCGACATGTCACAAACCTACCGGATTGGACACACCGTTGCTGGGCACCGATGAGGCGATAGCAACATACACATGTCCGCGTCCGATGACGTCAGGGCATCACATGACTGGGTACCGACGAGGCGAAAGTCATCCCCTTCATCGACAATCCTGTTGGTCACATCAACATGGCGATAATACTCGTGGCTGGGTTTCGGCGAAACAAAGCCACCCGCACAAATATCCACATAAAATATCACATGCATATGGATGAGCAACACATGACGACGACCATCAGCGCAGCTTAATCGGAGGTATTCCGTGGGATCGACCCCATGGATGTAATTAACCGGTTGCTTGCAAACGCACCGGGAATCGGCGAACTACACAATCTCTTCAGTCAGATACTCCTTCAGCGCGACGCATAAGGCAGAAGGATAATTCCTATGGAGCTTGTACAATGTATTTGTATTCAATACAATGATCAATAAAGTGCAATGTTCCGTATATGTATTTGTCCCTTATTTTTCTGTCTATTTATTTCTTGTTTTCATAAAACAAGTGGCACGCCCGCGCTTTTACTTCTTGTACGCATTAGGAAATACCCTCCCTTAGAAAGGGAGCGGCGCATTTCTTTTTGGCGAAACAAGAGAGAGAGAGAGAGAGAGAGAGAGAGAGAGAGAGAGATTTTGTTCGGCTTCCAGAATTTGAGCCGGTGAGGCGAGTTTAAAAGTTTTTGGGCAAAGGATAGGTATGTCTTAATGTTTTGAGTTAAAGCTCTTTAGGTGAAGGGTTCAGATGCTCTTAGGACTCTACTATTTCTTAAAGCATTGAAGGTTACCAAGGGATGTTTAAAATCATGTTTGCCGTTATGTTGGTATCATCATCGAATCGAATACATCTTCTAGATAGTCAGAGATAATGTACACCCACTCCATACCAAATCAAGGATCGTGCCACCTCTGGTTGGAGCGTAGAGGAGAGGCTTCTGGCGGTGGTGTGGAGGAGGGAACCGTGGATCGGAGGAAAAGGGGATGGGGGGAGAGCGAGTGTGGTGGGCATAAGGGAGATGAGGATAGGGGCATTTTTGTCCTTGGACCTAACATCTGGCATAATACGTCATAACAGGTCCGATGGCGGACAACTATTAAGAAGAATACCATCGGACCTATTATGAAAACTAAACATCACAATCTCGTGCGCCACCCCATTGGCTTGACGATTGGCCTTAGACATCTTAACTCTATTCAAAAGATTAATGATGCTCAGATCTTCCTTCTTCATATCAATAAGGGGGACCTATCAAGGTTTTCGTTTGCACGGAAAGAGGCCACAAATGCACAATCACTTTCCAAAATAATTGACATGTGAAGGGTGATACCGATCAATGTAAAAAATTGCAAGGCACGCCCAAATCTTGGCTTCATCCGCAATGGTGCACAACCCAATAAAATTCCATGAAGATATGACAAGGTCGCCAGAAGCTCGTTTCAGTTAGTGTCAAGTAGGCAACTCTCTTTACAAAGTACCCACAAAAAGAACTTCTTACAAAGTAAGCCCATGAACTGGTAGAAGCTATATGTGCGATAGAATTGTGGACAACCATGTGTTTTGTTGCAATGGATGCCCTTTGGTCCGAACTCTATTATTACTTGCTTAAGCGTTGTATCGAATACAACTTCTGGACCATTTTTTGTGTGAATCAGTCATAGGATGGGGGGATCCCCACCTGTATACCGATCTCAATTAAAAAACAAACAAAAAACAGAACCAGTTTTTATGTGAAAAACTTGATTAAAAAACCATGATTTAATTGATATGAGAAACCGGATAAAAATGTTGACAACTTCAGGTGCAATACGTTTTTTTCCCTTTATTTAGGACGTCATGGAGAATTTGCTTCGCTGCCCTTTGTTTAGTGCAGTAGCAGGACTGTGTGAGTTCAGTTGACTGTCTAAGGGTTGACTCCTGCAACGAACAAGATATGGTGTGTGTGGTGGACTGGTGGCCCGTATCTTTATCCTTGGCGTGTGTTCTTCATAGTTTTATGAGTAGATAAGGTGCATCAATAAATAGAAGCACAGATCCACTCAAAAATACGTAAAATAGAAGCACAGAAGTTGTCACTCAAATCACTTGGTGCACAAATAAGGCCCATTGGTCAGTGGGTCTGTGGTGCAGCGTGCGTCCCGCAGGTGCAGCCCAGCATCGCTGTTCCTATCTCGCTGTTGGTGCTACTACTGCTGCTGCAGGTCAACCGGGATGGGCAGGCTCGTCGCACTGGCGCCACTACGATCGTCTCTGTTCGCTGTCTCTGCGGATGCAGGTGTCCATGTGCATGTTCCTCACCGGTTCCTATTATTTTCCGTGCCTTGCAAAGTTGCGAGTGTCAGGTGGTCTGACCGGTTTAGTATTCCTTCAAAACTTACCCCCCAAAAAAAGTAATCCATCAAAACTAATCTGACATCGATCCCTGTCGCTTCTATCCATGATGAGACAAATATGGTACAAAATGTTTTATTAATGTGCACTATTTTGTTCAGTTGTACAGTTGTGTATATTACTAGCATTCACCTAGTCAAGTCGTGAATCTCTGTTCAACAGTCTATGGTTTGTCTTTTGAACAAAAGCTTTGTCCTTTCGGTGGTTCTAGGTCAAAGGTTGGAATCATTGAGACCGGCGGTGGGCCTACTCTATGGATTTGAGCCTTTGACAGATCACATGATGGGCTCGAACAATAGCCCCATTAGCCTGCCTCGTGTGCAGATGTGAATTTTTTTTCTTTCGATTCTATATGAGTTTTGTTTTAGCTAACCGCGTGTACCACGCGGTTTTTTCTTTCGATTCTTACCTAGGAGCTGACTCATTGTTTGCCGTAGGCTGGTTCAGTGCCCGGGTGTGCTCGTTCGTTGGGGGACATGATGAGGTGATTCAAGTAGGGAGTAGATTGCAAGTGAGCAATTTGGGTCTTGGTGTGAAATGATTGGCTGAATTCATGAGAGTGAGGCAGACAAGGCGAAAAAGGTGAGGGGGAATTATAAAAGCTCATCATATCTTATGACCACACCTTCTGTATTGATACTGCTGTAGATCGTGAGTAGAAAAATATATTCATACTCCCTCCGATCCTCATTACTGGTCGTTCAAACGGATTTATGTAGACGTCGCTCAACTGAATTTATTTAGACGTATTTCAATGCTAGAGCAACAAGTAATATGTATCGGGGTGAGTAGTTCATTTTTTTGGTGCGGGGTGGGGGTGGGGTGGGGGGGTTGCAATCAATGATGACAAAGTCATGCTCAAAAATTTAGCCATACTATTTCGCAATGTTGTCATAGGCTTATGGATTTTTAAAACAATACGTTGCATGTATGCATAGCGAGTTTTTTTCATGTGAGATGCGGTGTTTTCGCAGAAACGAACCATACATGCTAACTTTCGGTACTCTTGAATGTCTGGGAATATAGTCTTCAGTAGGAGCCCGTCGTTTCGGTGCCTAGACTTATCTGCACCCGATCAAAAAAAAAACATAACAAATATTAGAAAAATTCAAAAAGTTCCAATTTTTTGTGTGGTAGATAGATTGATGCGTGAGGTCCGTTCCAATTTTCAACTCATTTGAATATCTGAGCAGCTCTCAGCAAAAATGACAAATCATTGACCACAGCTGATTTCCCTCCGATGGAGTACTCTCTCATTAGTTAGTCCTGTATTTTTTTTTGAGGCATTAGCCCTGGATCAAGCAGGGATTAATATGATTAATTAAATCATAACAGAGGCCACAAAGTCCACTGGTCTGGCCAGCGTGAGGGCTGTGCCACGCGCGAACCAAACTGTGGTTGGATGGTTAGAGGGACAGTGATATCCTTAGCCTACCGGGGTTCAAGTCCTGGTGATCACATTATTCCTGGATTTATTTTAGGAATTCCAGCGATGCCCTTTTGGTGGGAGGAGAAGTTTCCGTCGACGACGAGGCGCTTACTGCGACTTTATAAATCTCAAGATGATATGTCGGCTCAGTCTCTCGAAGATGCTCGTAGAGGTAGTGTGTGTGTGTCTCTGTTCATAATGGTGAGTGTATGCGCGTATATATGAGTGCTTGCGTCTGTACTGTGTTAAAAAAAATACAACCTCAAATGGACGTAATATATTGTTTTTTTGCCATGAATTCGGATGCATCTACACACGTGAGACCCAATCTCGACCAGCCAGCCAAACATGAAAGCTGCCCATTTTCGTCCATTTTATTCTTATTTTTTGCGGATCAAATCTACGATGGTGCCTGTTCACACACCGAGAGCATATTTGGATGTGATGGCACCCCTACCACCATCACCACGGCGTGTTTTCACGATTGCCGATTGGACAGTGCTGAAAGAGGGAAGGGGACCCATCACCCGTGTCTGGCTTCTGCTCAACCTAGTAGTCGATCAATGAGACGATAGCACGCGAGATTCAACAGGGACAAGCACTTTCTTGCACCCCACCCGCTTTGCTCCTGCCACGGCACCCTTTGCTTCGTTTTCCGCCAAAGACTTGCGCCGGGGACGACGGCCGTGTCGTGTCCCGCGCGCACGTACGCGTTGCGGACCATGCGACGGCGACGCGGCCGGTCAAGTTCTGAACTTCGGATAGGCCACCTTGTTTGGCCGGCGAGAGAATGCCGGCGTTGCGTTGTGGAATGCTCTCGAGTAGCTGTGCCTGGTCAAGAGACTTTTGCCCCGTTTAATATACTCCCAGCGTTTCATAATAAGTGTCACAAATTTATTACTAATTTATGTACAAAATTAAAACCAAATCAGCGGCACTTATTTAGGACGGGGAGTAGAAGAAAATACACCAAAATACACAATCAAACAATACAATATGGAAAATACACCAAATCAGCGGCTCATAAAAAAAAACATATCAAAAGACACCCAGAAACTTACAACTAACCTAGCACTTCGCCCGAGGACGCCTGGAGGGTGATGGCACGAAGCGAGTGTCGCTGCTGCCGAGTCCAAGCAAACAAACAAGGATTTTCACCCAGAGCCCTTGCACATGGATGAGACCCGCGGCGACGTCTTCATGAAGAGAATGACACCCACGGGCGTCGTTGATGTCGGCGCCAAACGCGAAGCTTTCGCTCGTAAACTCGCTTGCACCACCAAGAGGTGTCCCGGTCACCACCACGACGCGGGACAGTGCGCCGGCCGGAGCCGCTCACATGACCAGGAGGTATAGCCACCACCTCCATCATGGAGCCTGACAAAAAGTCAATCGTGTAGCCTGCCGTCCACAACCGTTTCCGGCATCCTCAGACAAACTCATCACCGACGCCATAGCGGCTGCCACCCTAACCACTTCACGAGGCACCGCGTCGAGATGAATAGAGAGGCACGTTAACACACGCAAGGAGCAACTAGCTCCCGACAGGGGGATTAAGTCCAACCCCTGCAGTTGTAGCTAGCACGTGCCTCCAGCTAGCGGCTACCGGGAGGGAAGGGCTTCGCCCGATTTGGACACTCTAGATCCAGACAAGGGACCCCCGTAGCAGCCGGCACCTTCGGCCGCCAAGACATACCCATGTCGGCTCCCCGTGCCCCGCTCCGCCACTGTCGCCCCATTGCTGAGGGCCGCCATGCCAACCTGCACCGTCCCACCGCCACGCGACCGCGGGAGGAGATCGTCACTATCAAGCCGACGCCTCCAAGAAGGCACCACCGCCACAACGTCGTTGCCTCCGCGCTTGGAGGTCATGGAGGAAGCCGACGACCGCAGTCTTCAACGTCCATCGGCAAGATCTGGACCCCGCTCTCTAGCAAACACTCCACCCACCGTCACTGCCCACGCCACTTGCTCTGCCAGCTGACGGCCATGGCAAAGCCGACCGCCCCATGGCCCACACCGCACGACGTGCCACCGGCACCATATCAGGCTGGGGCAGTCACGCATGCCGCTAGCTGATGAAGAGCCCCCCCCCCTCCCCAGCCGACGTGCCATGCCAGAGCTCCAGGGCGCCGCCACCTCGCACGCTCATCGTCGCGCCGTTGGCCCCCGCAGCAACCTAGCGCCACCGCCCGTAAAGCTGTCCTGTGCCGGCCATCGAACGATACGAGCTACTCTTTCCGTTTCTAAATATAAGTCTTTTCAGAGATTTCAATACGGACTACATACGAATGTATATAGACATATTTTAGAGTGTAGATTCACTCATTTTGCGTCGTATGTAGTTTATATTGAATTTCTAAAATAACTTGGATTTAGGAGTGGAGGGAGTAGTGCATTTATGAACTTGCTGTCAGATTTGGCACGTCTCGCGTCGCCGTGTAAAATCATCTGGGTCCGTCCAGTGCATCCATGACTGACAAGGCGAGCCAGACAAGAGTACTCCTTCAATGTACTAAATCAATGCGGCGCACACGACACGACCAACTTGTCTCACGCACCCGCGCCTTCTTCTTCTTAAAACCCCACACCACACACCACACGAGCGGAGTGACGAGAGCGAGGGAGCCACGAACAGGGTCGACGAGCAGAGCAAATATGGCGGCCTCGTCCTCGCTCCTCGCCGTCGTCCCGGCGCTCCTACTCATCGCGGCGCTCGCGCCCGCGCCGGCAGCAGCAGCGAACCCCTACAAGCGCCCCACCCACCAGCCTCCTCCTTTCCCCGCACGAGTTTCTCCCCTGCATCGGCGGGCGGCAAGCTCGAGCGGCAGGTACGCCGCCTCCGCCGTCTCCGCCGCGGCGGCGACGGACAACGGCACGGCGAAGCCGTTCACGGCGCACTACTTCCAGCAGGAGCTGGACCACTTCACCTTCACGCCCAACGCCTCCCGCCTCTTCTCCCAGAAGTACCTCCTCAACGACACCTTCTGGCGGCGGAAACCCACCGCCGGCCCGCTGTTCGTGTACACCGGCAACGAGGGCGACATCGAGTGGTTCACCACCAACACCGGCTTCATGTTCGACATCGCGCCAGAGTTCGGCGCCCTCCTCGTCTTCATCGAGGTACCCTGCTTTTTACATCCTCCGCCATGGCTGATATTCTAAAGCTAACCATCATATCATCGGCGACCGTGCCTTGGTCCAAAATTTCGGTCGACGTGTTGGTTCGCTCGAGGCTTAAAAAAGCACCGAAAAATCCAAAGGCGATTGCGTTACCTGCACACCAGACGCCATTTTCGCTGTTGTTTTAGCATTGGTAGTCAAGCTTAATTAACGCTACTAATCAGTTTTAATTAACACTACTGTTCGACTTCTATTTTTGAAACTTGTGTGAGCGCTGTGCAGCATCGTTTCTACGGTGAGTCGAAGCCGTTCGGGAACGACTCGTACAGGTCGGCAGAGACGCTCGGCTACCTGACGTCCACGCAGGCGCTCGCCGACTTCGCCGTCCTCATCACCAGCCTCAAGCAGAACCTCTCCGCCGTCGACGCCCCCGTCATCGTCTTCGGCGGCTCCTACGGCGGCAGTAAGTCCCTCACTAATAAATGGTTATTTTTGCCTATTATATTCTGCGGCTGGATCTGCCTGTTTAGTTTATTTCCATGATTGACTGGCTCTGCCGGCTCATAGTATTGTCGCGATTAGGATGAGCTAACCTAAAACTGACGCTGTCATGCTGTCATGTGGATCTTCCAAAAACAAAAGTAAGTAATGCTGTTGTTTTCTTGTGGCTGTTGACTGTTGTTTCTAGTGCTGGCTTCGTGGTTCAGGCTCAAGTACCCCCACGTCGCCATGGGAGCTCTGGCGTCCTCTGCACCGATCCTGCAGTTCGACGACATCACGCCGTGGTCTAGCTTCTACGACGCCGTCTCGCAGGACTTCAAGGTACAATAGTACTTCAATTAATTACCACTGCTCTAAAAAATAAGCTGGTCAAATAATTTCTGGGTGGATGGCCCACTGTCACGGTCAAATTATTGGTCTTGACTCTTGAGAACGCACGGCAGATTGACATGGACGTACTACGTCCGTCTGCTGCAGAGTGGTCTGACGGTGTCGGCTCTGAGTTATTAGTAGTACTGAATTTCACCTGGTGTCGTCTGGTAGCATGTCTCTCTTTCCTTTCCTGTAGTGTTATCAGTACCCTAGAGGCACCTTAATGGCTTTCAGTTGTGGGTTATGAATTGGTGATGGCGTTTTTCTTCACTAGCATGGAGTTTAATGAATGTGTTTCAATAGAATCTTTAAAAAAAAAATTGAAGTGCGTGACGTGACTGAGATGGCACCGGCCAGCCAGTGATGTGGATGTCTTGGTGAGGTCTTGATTGTGAGTTCATGGCTAATGGTTCAGCTGTTGATTAGCCTGATTGCGACGCTCAACCGCGCCGAAGGGCTATCAATAGGCGGTTGCACGAATAAGGTCCTCGATTTTTCAAAAATATAGACAAATTGATTTATTTTGTTCATTATCGATAACCGATGACGCAGCTCAGTAGAGACGAGATACAAGAAGGAATGGGAATAATGACATGCTGCTAGTGACATTTTTGTCTGATAGATGGTTGATTAGTCCTTCTCCCAAGCTGAAGTTTCCAAGAAAGATACAGCTGTTTATTTTGCTGACTGTAACATCCAACTAATTTTGCAGTCCGAGAGCCTGAATTGCTTCAGTGTCATCAAGGCGGTCTGGGACGTGCTCGATTACAGGGGATCCAACGACTCAGGCCTCTTGGAGCTCAGCAAAACCTTCAGGGCCTGCAAGTAAGCTTTATCCAACACACCACCTACTCTCAATCATAACATACAAGGAGATTCTTTCTTCTTTTTCCTTTACTGAAAACTGCTGGGGACAGGTCAAAAAAGAAACTGCTGGGGAGACCCCATGTTAAAATATATTGCCCGTCTCTCTTCATCCAAAAGGTCTTGAGTTCAAGACCCGGTGCTGTATTAAAAGAAAAGATTCTACGATCTACATCAATCCCACGTCGAAGGACTAAAATATTCTAGACGTGAGGGGGAGTGCTCGGACTTTTGGAGCAACTGGCTTGAGCATGAATTCAATACCCCATTCATTAATATAGGGAGAAAAACATGGGATTAAGACTGCAAGTAATGTTTTCTTTGTGTGAAGTGTAAGCAAAGCAAACAAATAGTCAAACCTTGTAGGCAGGAAATACATGAAAAAAGATGACTTGCAGGCTTAGAGAATGTATATTAAGTCCAAAGGATAGATTTGCTACTGACATAGACACTCAGCTCAGCTGCATACATGACTGGACATGAAAACCTCATCTTGATAAGATTGCCCTGAGTGGTGAACTAATGAAGAGCGCCATATTTGAACGAACGGATGATGACTGACGTTGTGTTATCACTCAACTTTTAGGACCGTGCGCTTCCCTAGTTCGCTGTCCAACTGGCTATGGACGGCATTCACATACACAGCCATGGTGGACTATCCAACTCCAGCCAATTTCATGATGAATCTGCCTGCTTACCCTGTCAAGGAGGTTAGCCACTTGTAACCTAAGTTACATCCCTTACTCTTGCTTACATTACATTAAATGAATGATCAGGGAAGCTGAGTCATGCAAAAAGAGGACCTGTTTTCTTTTCCTCCTCTGCTAAGCATGTAATTCCCCTGACATTTCTGCAGATGTGCAAGATCATTGATTCTTTTCCCGCCGGAGCAGACGTCGTCGAAAAAGCTTTCGCGGCAGCGAGCCTGTACTACAATTACACAGGCGACCAGAAGTGCTTCGAGATGGAAGGTGGGGATGACCCCCATGGCCTCAGCGGCTGGGGCTGGCAGGTAAAATTCTGACTGACAGTAACATACATGTGGTTTACTGATAACACTGCAAGACTGAAGTTCGTATGTGTTTGTTTCCTGAAACAACTTATGTGCAGGCCTGCACAGAGATGGTCATGCCAATGACGGTGTCGAATGAGAGCATGTTTCCACCATCCGGCTTCAGCTATGAAGAGAAGTCCGAGGGCTGCTTTGCCAGCTATGAGGTTCGCCCGAGGATGAACTGGATCACTACTGAATATGGTGGCCATGTAAGTTTATTTCAGATTTTTTTTAGTGTTTACATATGGACCGTCAGTAGCAACAATTGTTGGGTGGCATGTGCTCACCTGCTGCTACTGAATTGCACAATCCATTGCAGAAAATTGACAAAGTTCTCAAGAGGTTTGGGAGCAACATCATCTTCTCCAACGGGATGCGAGACCCGTGGAGTCGAGGGGGGTAAGAGTAAAAGATTTCACTATCTGAATTATTCAGTTGATAGTTTCAACCATTCAGGTATTTTTTTTTACCATAGTAAACAATACTAATATTCTTCCTTTCAAAATGCTATCAGGGTGCTCAAGAACATATCATCCAGCATCATTGCTCTTGTCACAGAGAAAGGTAAACATGAAGTTGCAGAAAATATGCAAGGTCCAAAGTATTCTGAACTTACTAACGCATGACTACTTGTGGTGGTGCTGTTCAGGGGCCCATCATTTGGACTTCAGATCTGCAACCAAGGATGACCCAGACTGGGTTGTAGAACAAAGGAGACAGGAAGTTGAGATCATACATGGATGGATAGATCAGTATAACAAGGACATTGCACAGATGTAGCAGTAAGAAGGCGTCATTGATTTTCACAGTCGAGGAAAATAAATATGTGGCTACATGCAAAAATATAAGGATTTGCCTTTCTTTTACAGGGCAATGGGTGCAAATATTAAAATAACATATTAGTGCAACTGCAAATTCAATAACTTGTCACTCAACACCATAAATTCTAAAACTTAAGCAGTCATACGCGAATCATGAATGCAAAGCTTCTCTTTGCTCTGAAACTGTTGCGATGAATATTGAACACGGGGGCATACATGTATTTGTTCCCACAGAAAATTTAATTTCACAGTTTTGACATACGCCCTGTCTATGACGCGTTGGTCCAAACCCACAATCATAGACAGGGGCAATGTGTTTTACTTTGCAGGGGATATCCCATGGAAAGAAGCAACATTACATATCATAGCACCTTTCTTCTTCGCAATAAACATAATATTTCTTATGATCCCCAGAAAAGAACACCAATTTAAAAGGAGTGTTGCTACGCATACCACACTATGCGTCCGACTTTCATAAGACAATGAAGCTCGAGCCGTCTTTGCATTGGAGTAAACTGGTAACTGTAGCATGAGAATTGATTAGTCATTGTACTATGGTCGTATCAATAAGTATCCTACGCACATGTGATGCTTGTAGAAGCCTGCAACCCTGCTTCTAACTAGACTACCACAATTTGCACAATTTCGCGGTTACAATGTGCAAGATCAACAGCCGGCGAACACATGCAGAAACATCTCTTGCGAAATTCGTGACGGGGGTGTTCGGTTAGACATAATTTGTGACCTTTTTGGTTTTTGGCTTGTAAGACAAAAAAAGAAACCTATTTGTGTGCTTTTTTCTTTTGCTTTTAGCTTTACCTATTATGTGCTTTTCGCTTAGGTGCTTTTTGGCATATAAGCTAAATTCAAAAGCCAAAAGTATGCCCAACCAAACACCCCCGAAAGCATCATCTCTACTGAATTCCTGCAGTGAAAAGCCTGATTTGGATACATCTGACCAGCTCAACAAATTCACTATGCAAAGCCTCAAAAGTCTAGCTAGATAGTGTCAAATCACCATAAAGAAGACAAAAGTGACTTGGGAAAGACTTCCTCCACTTGATCTCCGTCGGAGAGCCTGTGGATTCACCTCCTCTCTGCCCGCTGCTCCGGTGGCTGCTGGCGGGGAGGAGAATCCTAGTGTCTCGACTCCTGCTAGTAGATAGGTAGGGTTTTAGTCCTCACAAGGGCGGTGTTTGAACATATGACGACACTCCTTCTTCGAGTCAACCTTTCGGGCTTCGATCCTTCTCAAGTTCATCTATTGGGACGGATTAGACGGAGATCTGGCGTAGATTCCTGCCAGCACCTTGGGGCGGCGTGGTTAGGGTTTCTCGCCATGCGTACGCAACCATGATATTTGGTGCCAGGTTCTTCAAATCGATTCAACGATTCAACGGGGATGACTGCGACTCCAGCGCGCTGGTCCTTAGGGGTACGTGCATGAAGACTTCCGGCTGTCATCGACAAGGTTAGGCCGGCTCCGGTATGGGAGCGATGACAACGACACGTCGGCGACTCGTTCCGGTGGCGACAATGGTCGTTCGGTGGTCCATGGACCTCGATGTAATTTTTGTTATGCTTGAGGTCATTTGTACTTTCAGTGAATCTTTACAATAGATCTGATCCTTTTCGCAAAAGGAAAGTAAAATGAACTAGCATTGTGCGATGAAAGAATGAGACAAGTTCTTACATCATTGCGCATGTTGAAAATAATATCATCCATTGTGAAGGCATTGAGTTAATCATTAAGAGCTCGTTGATAACCTATGCTGTTTTGCATAGGGAGGGCCATTTGCATCCCGGTCCTTAAGCATGTAAGTTGTTCTGACAAACTTGTCTGGCCGAAGGTGGGACAATGCAAAACTGGCACTTCCACGATTAACCATCCGAGCTGGCGCCAATGAAGCACTACCAGTACCAGGTGCAAAGTTCTCATTCAATATCATCCCTATCGAGCGTCCATTGCTTGCCATGTTTGAATGGCTCCACTCTCTCATTTAAGCCCCCACTAATGTAGTGTGCATTAGACATCCCTGCATTTCTTACTTTGTGTGCCATCCGCCTAATGAAGTCTTCCATTGATGTAGCGATGTGATATTCCAAAAATGTAGGGGGTCAGTTGTAGACCTTTTTGATAAGTAAGAGTGCTGAATTCAATGATAGACACAAGGAATTGGCGAGCAGAAAATTGTATGGATTTACTGCAAGTGCTAAGAAAAATGTGGCCATGTTCTGTTTTGTTGTTGGAGAGTTGCAAGAATAAATAGCAATACAATTAAAATAGTACAACCTGTGGCACAATCAATAATTGTGCTAAGGGACAGCATGTTGTGTTTCTTATGTGGACTAAAAAGTTCTCTCGGACGGCAAGAATACCGCACAATTGCTAATTCTATGGTGATTTGCATTGAATAATTTTGCTTGGTCACTGTTGTGGGGATAGAGTGTAAGCCTATATGTTGCAAAACCATTGACTAACACATACTCATGATTGTCTCTTTAAAAAGCATCCACAACTACTAAAATAAATTAAGACATAAGCCCAACCATAGCATTATTCTCCAGGGTCCCTATTCACCCCTCATGTTATTATCAAGGGTATAGTAAAAGTCTGAGAAAAAACATGGTGTCCTCTCCCACCTCCAACCCCAACAATGGCACCCTCTGATATTGGCCAATGGAGGGCCTCCTTCACTGGGATTTGTCCGCCGGCCTCGCGGCCGCGACTCAGGTACGTCAACGATTCGGTTCTATGGTTCACTTTCCCCCCTCTGGATCAACGAAAGAATTCTTCTGGTTATTTCTTTGTCCCCGACTTCCTTCACTATCACGATTGTTTCGGTTCACTACTAGGAAAATGCTTATAGATAGAAGTTTACCAGCAGCGTTTGTTTATGCCCCCATGCTACTAGTATAGTTAGTAGTAGCGCTGGGTAGAAAGAGCGCCACTCGTATACATTAGCAGCAACGCTGGTTTCCTTACTGGTAAGTGTGCCACACCACACCACCTGATCAATAAAAATTAGCAGCGCCAGTCGTCTACCCAGCGCTACTGTTACTTTAGGATCTATAGCGCCTTCTGAAAGAAATGCGCTACTGCTATTTCTTCTATGTGTACACTTTTATCAGTAGCGTGTTTTCCATCCCGCGCTATAGGTAGTAGAACTTAGTAGTAGATATTTTGACTGGCGACCATAGCAGTAGCGCGCATCGGTGACCTGCGCTACTGTTATGGGCACTAGCCAAAATACCTACCACATCCCCCCTCTTCTTCCTCCCCTCTTCTTCCTCCCACTTCCTTTCTCCTCCTCTCCTTGCACTTGCTTATTCCTTTCAATGCTCCCCTCTTCTTTGCCCCTCCACCACCCCCTCATTAATGCACTCCCTCCTCCCTCTTTCTTTCTTTGCTAAGCAGTTGCAAGATGTACGCCCACACATGCCCTGCGGACCTCTTCTTCCTGCGATTTGATTACATCTTCCAGATGTTTCAAATGAGGACACTCAATTTTATGTTCGTCCGCCTGTTGTGCCGCACATGAACTACATCGTCAGGAGAGAGCAAGTCACTGGTCTTGCAGTCGCGGACCCTTACTACATGCATGAGGGCTTCTTGTCAATCAACAAAGCCAACCGTCAATATGCGAGTCAGTACATCAAAGAATTCTTGGTCAGCAATAAGGACAAAGAAACCTTATCATCCCGGGCAAGTTATCCGCGGATAGCCACTATAACACATACATCCTTTTGTGCATTTCAATAATTACTTTGCACACATGGAGGCTAACTTGATCGTGTATTTTGTGCAGCGGGGGGTGTCGTGCCGTTCTCATCGTTCTTTACCTACGTTACTCCCACACTCTATATTTGAACCCGTCGAAGAACATACAGAAGAAAGATTACACCCACATAAAGTGTGTTCTGGACAGAGCTCTCCTGAGCTTCAACATGCGGGGTGGCTACATCCAATGCAAAAAAAAAACAAATAAGGCCGGGCTGTGTTTTGGCCACAAGACTGACTTCTGTTGCATCCAGCAACCAGCAAGAAGTGAGAATGATGGATTCTACGTTATCCATCTAATGATGGAGTATAGAAGGGATGTGCAATCACTTTGCATGAAATCTTCATCCGATACTCATATCCAGAGATGGGTCGAAGCCTTTGGAGCCTTGCCGAATAATCAACTTCGAAATGATTTCTACCGGATCTAGTAGGAAATTGCGTCGATCATCATGAAAGATGTCCTCAAATAGAATGGGATGTTCTACGGCGGCCCAATATCGCGAGCTGACGTTCGAACCCGCATAGCCCTACAACGTCAGGACATGACGCCGTTCACTAACCTTGGGTGCACCCTCCCAGATATATGAAAAAGCATTTCCCCCCACTTTATATTATAAAGCATCGAACCAAGCATCCAACACAGAGTACAGGGTACAATCAAGTCACAAAGTCACGCTGGGGGCACAGCCAGACAAGCCCCAAATAAAGCAAAAGCAGAAACTAATCCGGTACGGGAGGAAGCGGTGGTGGTGGCGCAGGCGGAGCAAAAGCCGATGCCGAAGAGCGAAGACCAGCTATGATGTTGTCGATGGCGTCCCGGTCTCGCCGCTTGCTAAGCGGTCTCCAAAGCTGTAAGAAGCGACACATTTTGTAGATCGCATCAGTCACACGGCATGGAATCACACGCTCTATGACTAGTTTATTACGGTTACACCAGAGGGTCCACGCAAGCGTGCCCAGGGCCACCCAGGTGGGTCCATGCAAGCGTGCCCAGGGCCACCTAGGGCCACCAAAGAATCTAGAGAGAAGTTTGGTGACCTCTTGATGAAGGGATTCATGAAGACTATAGAATCCCATGATATACATCAAGAGGCTAATAAGGGAGGAGTTCATCAGAATCACTGGTGCGGCTTTAGATAGCCATCTCCCCTGCCAGGGCTCCATCCTAGGCTAGAGCTTGGCGACTATTGGACGGAAGTCCTTCTCTAGTAGACGCGTGTCACTGAGTGGCATGCCAAGGTAAGTGGTCGGGAATGTGCCTAACCGGCAATTCAAGCGGTTGGCAATGCGCTGCGATTCCATCTGGGAGTATCCCAAGACCATCACCTCACATTTAGAGAAGTTAATTGTGAGGCCCGACATTTCCTGGAAGCACAGGAGGAGGAACTTGAGGTTCTGAATATCCTCATCCGATCCTTCCACCATCATAATGGTGTCGTCCACATATTGGAGCTGGGTCAGACCTCCATTGGCCACAACATGGGGGCAAATCCCCCTGATGTGGCCGGCGCGCTTAGCCAAGTCAAGGATCGAGGCGAGGGCGTCAACCACAAGGTTGAATAGAAATGGGGATATCGGGTCTCCCTGTCGGACCCCTTGGTCCATCAAGAAATAAGGACCGACTTCCCCATTTATGTTTACCGCCGTCCGACCGCTCGTTACCAACTGCATCACGCGGGCAACCCAGTGGTAGTCAAATCCACGTTTAAGCATCACCTCCTGAAGGAAGGACCAATGGACGGTGTCATAGGCTTTATGAAAGTCGATCTTGAAGAACACCGCGCGAAGATTTTTGCTCTTGACCTCATGGATCATCTCATGTAGAACGAGGATCCCATCAAGAATATATCTGCCTTTCGTGAAGGCCATCTGTTTCGGATGATGGATCCGAGGAGCGATTAAGGCCGCCCTAGTGGCGTACCCTTTACCCAGAATCCGAAATATCACATTAAGAACCGTGATAGGGCGGAACTGCCTAATATCTGCCGCATCCGGAACCTTGGGGATCAGGGAGATGATCCCGTAATTAAGCCAGGACATGTCCAAGGTTCCCCTAGAAAACTCATGGAATAGATCAGGATAATCTCCTTGACCATCGGCCAAAACACCTGAAAGAAGCGGACAGGCAGTCCATCGGGGCCTGGTGCCGAGGCCGGATTCATGGCTTTGATGAAGGCCTCGACTTCCGTGGTGTCAAAGGGGGCGAGCAAGGCTGCATTTTCCTCCAGGGAAATCTGTTGTTCAAGCGACCAAATATGGTCAGCAAGAGCGATGCCGCTCCGAGGGCGCCCCTAAAGTAAAGACTTATAAAAGTCATCAACCAACAGGCGGATAGCCTGGGGGTCCTGAAACAGCTGTCCTCCCTCCCATAAGAGGGGAATGGAGCAGCGCCGCCTACGGCCATTCGCGATGGCCTGGAAGTAAGCAGTGTTGGCATCGCCAAACAACACCCAATTCATAGAACCACGCTGATGCCAAAATTCCTCCTCTTTGGAGTAGATCTCCATGAGAGAATCTTCCAAGTTGTATCTATGGGCCCATTCCTTCGCGGAGATCCCAGCCGCATCCGCACGGAGGTCTAAGGACCGGATCTCCTCGAGGAGGGAGGGCTTCTGTATCTAAAGATCCCTCCCTATGTTAGCACCCCAA
This sequence comes from Aegilops speltoides, assembly GCA_021437245.1. Taxonomy (NCBI): domain Eukaryota; kingdom Viridiplantae; phylum Streptophyta; class Magnoliopsida; order Poales; family Poaceae; genus Aegilops; species Aegilops speltoides. The sequence continues at coordinate 559,461,982 of CM038147.1, forward strand.
CCCTTCATGAACTGCCTTGAGCGTTTGGACAAATGATGCCACTCGTCAAGGACCGACATCTGCCTATGGGGCTCGGCCAGCGCCGAGACCCAGTGAGCCTGGACGGCTGCCACAAAGCCTGGTTGTTGGAGCCAGAAAGCCTCGAAACGGAACCGCGGGGGAGGACGAGGTCTCTCATCCCTCGACGACAGGAGAAGGGGGACGTGATCGGACCCGATGCGTGTGATCGCCTGGAGAGAGGCCAAAGGGAATCGGAGCTCCCAGTCGGGGGATACAAACACGCGGTCCAAAGACACTAAGGGCCAAATTTGTTGGTTCCAGTGGCCGACATGGCGGCTGTTTGTTGGGGGCCTTGGTGGCTGCCATAGTGGCTGATGGTGATGAGTGATGTTACGGCATCAACCTGCAGATGAAAGCTGACGCGGACATGTGATCTACTGCTGCCATGCAAAAAAAGCTGTGGAACTTGAGATACGGCGGAGGACCTAACAACTAATTACTACAGCAAAGCACAGAGAGAAGAGGATGGAGCAATTGACCCAGGCACAGAACAACAATTAGCGACTGAGAAGAGGATGGATTAGTTAGTACAACCATGAGCATGAGAAGAGGGCGTCGCGGTGCACAGTCGGAAGGACTCCGGCAGAGAACTTTGCTAGGTGAGATCCGCAAGATTGATGTCAATTTTTTAGTCTGCTTGGGCAGCTCAGCTGGTAAGTGCACGTACAGAAAACTAACTTCAATCCTCATGTCCCACACACATACAGAAAATGCATGTATGCGAGCAAGCATGCATTAACAACAGAAAAAAGTCCATGGATTGCTTCTGGATCCTCTGGTCCAATTCTGATCAGGAGAGCTCATCAACCACCTCTCCCACGGTGCGGAGGTGAGCGGGCATGGAGTAGGCACCAAAGGATAGGCGGAGTGGTAGGTGGCGCTGGGACAAGGCTGATAAAAATTGGCTCAACTTCCACTAGTAGAAAAAGGGAACGTGCAGCACATTAGTGCGGTTTGTATTAGAAACGCACTAATGTATACGATAATCTTTGTTCCAACGGCTAGCGGGCCGCTCTCATTAGTACGGTTTGTGGCTAACCTTTAGCACGGTTCGTGCCACGAACCGGTACTAATGAGGGTGGTGGCAGGATTTTGTGATCTGGGCTCCAGCACCTTTAATGGGTTCGTGCCCGAACGGTACACTATCGATCCTCCTGCATATAAACCTTCGTCCAGCTTGCTCTGTTCTTCCCTTTCCTCTCCTCTCCTCTCTGTTCTTCCTCTTCCCTCGAGCTCACCACCAATTTTGCCCAAAATTTGTCCAAGATTTGAAGCCCCATCCATTCAAATGATCACAAAGGTTAGCAAATTTGTCCTTTCATCTCTCATTGCTAGATTAGCTCTTGCAATGCTTTATATAGTTACTAATTTGTGAGTTTAGTAATTTGGGAGGAAATATATATATATATATATATATATATATATATATATATATATATATATATATGCTAGTATTTGTTTATATATGCAATTTGAGGTCAAAAATAACACTTAGTTTGCATATGTAGGTGTGGTTTACTTAGTGCCTTCTAAATCTCCGTCGTAACCACCGTCGATCGCCCGCACCTTCCTTCACGGCACCACCTTGTGGTGAGCCTCTTTCATGTAATTTTATATAAAAAATTGATGTTTGTGTGATTTGGATATATAGTTAATCATGTAATAATTATCTTACCGTCGTTGTTTGTTATACATAGTGCCATGGTTTTGATATCCGTCGTCGGCCCTCGTCCTTGTTATGATTAGGATGTGGTATATTCTCTTTTAAAACTATTAGTTGCATTTCGTGTTTATGACAAATTATGCCCATCAAGTTGACATAGACATTTTTATCTAGGAGGTATGTGAGGAAAATTCCAACCGACCCTATTGTCAAGAGGTTAAATTTAGTTGAAAGAAAGCAGTACTTGAAAGAAAAATTGAAAAGATTGGGGGAGAAGATGGAATTGGAGTTGCATGTTGCGATGTAGTCGATGATCACAAGATCAAGATGGAGAAAATGCGCTTGAAGAATAGAAAGATTAGAAAATATGCCATCGATAGTGAGGCTTGGTATCATTATGCTGTTGGATCAATTGTTACCTTACTTGCGATCTTGATCGCATTTGTTACATTTAAATGCTTTAGCTAGAAAATTATTTGTTTGTTGCATTTAAGTGTTGTATGAACTTTATGTATGAACTTGTATTAATTTGGTCTATTCGGTGTTGTGTAATGAAGATGGCCGGCAATGGATGTCGATGACCGATGCTCTCCCCAGTTTGTTGAGGCGTACTTTTACGCTGCGGCTTGAGAGCAAACAAGCGGGCGGATGGTTTTATGCCTTGTCCATGTGGTGTATGCATAAGAATGGTCACAATTACTCGTCAAGAACCATTCCGTCCACTGTTTAAGTCCGTTTCAAGCCCCACTATAATGTTTGGACCAAGCACGGAGAAAGAGGGGTTATAATGGAAGACAATGAAGAAGAAGGGCGACATCTATCACTGCCATGGGTTCCCTGAATACGATGATACAACAATGGGGAAGAAGCTGAGCCGTGTGAAGGAAGAATGAGCGGCAATGCGGGAAGAAGTGAAGAAGAGTCGGATGAGCCCGTTGATGATCTAGGTCGGGCCATTGCCGATGCAAAGAAGCCATGAAGTGATTTGGAGAGAAGAAGTTGCAGCGCATGTTAGAGGATCACAAAAAATTGTTGTACCAATGCGTAGGTGACAAGAAAAAATGGGCACCACTTTGGTGCTGCAATGGAAGGCGGAGAATGGTGTATCGACAAGGGATTTGGAAAGTTCTTGGTAATGATAAAGGATATGCTTCCAAGGACAACGAATTGCCCGTGCGTCTGAAGCAAAGAAGGTTATCGCCCTCTAGGGTTAGAGGTGCAAAAGATGCATGCCTAATGATTGCATCACATGTGCGCGGTGAGTCTGAGTTTGAGCGCTTGCCGGTATGTGGTGAATTAAGCTATAAGATCAGCGCGATGAGCTGGTGATGTCGAGCGGCGCCCGGAAGAAGATTCCTGCCAAGGTGATGTGGTATTCTCCTATAATACCACGGTTGAAACGTTGTTCCAAAACAAAGAGCATGCCAAAGGCGATGAGATGGCACGAGAAGACCGTAGAAAGGCGGAAAGTTGAGTACCGGCCGAATCGTGATGGAGAAAAATCGAAAGAAATCACGGGAAGGAGTTTGCGAGATGGCGCAAAGGGCGTATGGTTTGGTCTAAGTGCGAGATGGCATTAATCCTTTTGGGGCGGAAGCGAACCATAGCACTGGCACGTGACTCTATGTTTGTATAACCTTCCTCCTTGGTTGTGCATGAAGCGAGGTTCATTATGATGCCGGTGCTCATCCAAGGCCCTAAACAACGGCAGCGACATTGATGTGTACCTAAGGCCATTAGGTGAAGAACTCTTACAGCTGTGGAATGGAACAGGTGTGCGTGCGTGGGATGAGCACATGGGGAAGAATTTGACCTCAAAGGCGTTGCTGTTGTGCCCATCAATGATTGGCCTGCTCTCGATAACCTTCGGAGACGGACAAACAAGGGATACCGCGAATGCACGCCTTTGTTTGGATGATACCGACAGTATATATTTGAATAGTTGTAAGAAGAATGTACCTCGGACATCGTCGATTTCTTTCGGCGAGGCATCCTGCGGGTTCCGAACAGCGGCGCATGATCACTTTCTTAATGGGTCCTCCAAGACCCTATAGTAATCGAAGCACTAAGGGCTCGGTGCAACTGGGAAGTACATGGCAGTCTGGCTGTAGATCTCACCCGGGTCCTCCTCAAGCCAGCCCCGACCCCCAGCTTGGTGGGGGTTGGCGTGAGCCCCTAACAGCCGAGTGGCGTCCGGGACTTCCTTGGCACAGAGATGCAAGCTGCTCCAAAACCGGACCCTTCTCACCACGCGGAAAACTATAGCCAGTCGGCGGCGACCTTAGCTAGATGACCAAGAGGACACCAACAAGAGAGAAGGAATTGTCGCAAAAATCATGAAATTAGAACACGGAGCTGAGAGGCAGCGGACTTGAATCAAGGTTGCGGATGGCGTGGCAGCGGGAGGCTTCTCGATCGCGGTCGGTGAAGCCCGTCGTCCGAGAATCACCTCGGCGGGCACTCTTCAGGGAGCAGAGACGGAGTAGATGCCCAGCGGTGGCCCAGACTTGGGAGGCGGGGCGGGGTGGGAGGGAGGGCATCCACAAGGCCGGGCTCGAGGCGCCGGGGCAGGATCCTCCGAACCGCCATCGAGACACGAGCGAGGGAGGGCGGGGGCGGACCTCCATGCTACCCAGCTGTCTCCGCCTTCCTCCTCCAACAAGGAGAAAGCGGGGAGGAAGGGAGAGGAAGGGTGGTGCGGAGGAAGGGTGCCTCATCGAGCATGTAGCGTTGTATGTCCTCGGGGCGGGCGTCGTGAGACACATGCTCAGTGGAGTCGTGGGATCAACCCGGGGAAGGCGTCGTGGGAGCAGGCCCAGGCGGTGGGAGGCCGAGGGGTGGAGGCCGGCAGGGAGGAAGGATCGTCCCCGACTCGAGGAGGTCGTCGGAGGCATCGGAGGCGAGAGGCAGGCTGCGGGAGGCGCTGGGGCAGAGCCTGGCACCGCCACCAGCCCAGTGTGGATCGGCACCTCCACCGTCATCCGGGCTGAGGATCGGTGGAAGTCCCACCCTCAACGAGATCATAAGTCGTACCCAACATCGTTGAAGAACATCGATCGTCGTCTTGAGCTTGGCGGTGTCAGGAGACTTGATCTCTGCAGCGCCTGATGGGGCCCTTGGGCGGGAAGCATCATCGACCACGAGCTTGCCCAATAATCGGGACAAGCACGGATGACTCCACGGTCCCGAGCCAGAAGGGAGTCCATGGATCTGCACCCACACACGTGGACAGGTGTAGCCACATTGCCTGAGTCCACAGACAGACGGAGATGCGGGCGGAGAGCTGGTTGAGGTGGCGTGAGTCGGTAGTGCGTGTGAAAGCCCATGCAGGTCGGGAAAGACCACATGAACTCGGTGCGAGATGGAACCTCCAATCGATCCGGTTGAGCAGTGGCAAAGCTCGTCGGAGATGATGGCGAGGGACATGTCTTCCGTCAAGACGAGATCGAACATGGGCGGAGCGGCCCGGCCTCGGGAGGTCCATCTGGAAGAAGCCAGTCATCGGCGCATAGCGAACAACCAAGCACCCCAATTGGATGGTGGTCGAGGGCAAGCCTTGGGGATGGTTAAATCCTCTTATAAGGAAGCGGGCAGGCTGAGTATAATTCACGGCGGTGCCCGGCTCCCTCTGATTGAAGCCGCATGGCCACCATCGGTGGCCGTGGGGCAACCTAGCCGGAGGTGGGTGATCGAGAAATCGGCCACCGCGCTGGGACTGCGCTCCATGCTTCTTCTTCTTCTTGGCAAAAGCCCCGACCATTGCGGTTGTTGCGTGTTGGGACCGGCGGAGAAATTGGGCTTGGCTGCGGGGCGATCGTGGCAGCAGGCGGGAGGCTTGACAACGGAGAGCGAGGCGGTGGCGGGACCGTGGAATGGGAATGGCGATCCCGATCCTGCAGCCAGCCGCCGATGAAGAGCGCTCCGGGGCGGCACGCGCAGCAACCTCGGACGAGCGCATCCTTGCCCCGCGCCAGGGTCTCCCGCAACTCGGCTTCCAACCGCGAACCATCTGGCGATGGTCGCGCGGTATCAACGGCCAGTAGCGTCGCAAGCGTGGCTCCTGCTTGACATCACAAGCCATCGGGGGCCGGGGCGGGATCGAGTCGCGCTTGGAGTGGGTGCATGCGTCGTGGGGAAGGAGGAGGTGAGGAGGTGGCGGCGGGGAGGAAGAGGGAGGCGGGATCGAGGGCCGCATCCGGGAAAACCTAAAGGTGGCGGCGGGTTGGGCGGGAGGAGTAACCGCTCGGCCCATCTTGGGACGACAATCGAACTAGGCACAGGGGAGGGGTGAACCCCGGCCAGCGGCCCCCTGACCAGTTGACCACCACATGAGGCCTAGTGGGGGAGAGGGTTTCCACCTTGAGGCATGCGCCCGCCCGCCGACAGGGCTGCAGCCGCGGCCGGACTGCGGAAAGCCGGAACTATGGACCCCCCACCACAGCGCGGCGAGCCGAGAGAGCCAAGCCCAGTGGCGAGACCGGCGATCCGGAAAAGCGCGCCGGGGCGCGCCGTCCCCAAATCAGCCTATCTTGCCACCCCAGTTCAGGACGGGGCCCCACGCCCGACGAGCACCATTGCCGGCGCCTAGGAAGTGGGAAGGTGGTGCAACTGGGGGGCGCCTGCTGCAAAAGAAGAGGAGGAGGAGGGGGCCATCAGGCGCGGAGGAGGGATCGATCGAGATGCCACGCCAGCAATGGTCATGGCGGGGAAAGCGGCGGCGGCCTCGAGGGCAGTCGCAAAGCCGAGGGAGGGCCAGGCGCCAGCGCAACCGCCGTGGCATCCGTAAATCCTCCTCCTGCTGACGTCCATACTTCAGGCCGCCGAGCGAGTCAAGGAGATGGCGGGGAGGAGGCGAGGCAGTGCACTTGGCGAAGCGGGAAGAGGAGGCGGAGGTCGTTGGCGAGCAGCCGAGGTAGAGGCGTTGATTGCGAGAGGGGAGCAGTCGCCCATCCCAAGCTTCCATCAATAGTCGCCTAGCACTCTCCGGATATGGACAAATGGGAAGAGTGCTTGCTAAAAACAATGTAATTTTTAGTTACTTGTTACTTCTGTCTGTGAAACTTTGAATGTCTTAGTCATGCAGAAACTATTAGATGTAAATGGTGCCGCTCTAGTTAATTAGTTTGATCGATGAAAGTTGTTAACTATGTTTACTATATATGTTGCTTCTATTTCATATTTGTTTACCTTACGGGCAATGTATCTTATATTGCATATTATCGTTGAATTAACTTTATTATATATATGCATCTCGGCGATATATAGATCAGCGATGGCGAGAAGTTGTATGCCATGTATGTAGGGCATGTTCGGTGTGTACCATGAGTGACAGTGTGGGGCACAAGTGTACGCTTCGGGCAGAAGCAGAAAGGTTTGATAGCAGTGGAAGCGAAGCTAGTTACTTGAGATTCATAAGCGCAGGAGAGGATTCAGAACCAACTCCACAAAAACTACTACATAATCCTGCTTTTGCTCATCGTCGCTCTTATCTAAATGTCATAGTTTAGGTAGATGATGAAACATGTGCTGTGGTGACAATGTAAGAGACATGTGATCATTAACTTATTGCTATTTCGAGATGATGATGAGATCGACATCATTTGTGTTGATAATGATGATATGATGAGACTATGTTGTACCGATGATGATGATAAGACATTCATTTTCATATAGTTTGGTGTATCAGATTATTCACCTCAACATTCCCGTGTCTCCATTGCGTTACAGATAACAATCTCTTTCGACCATCTCTCTCCCCAGCCCGGTAGCCCCTCTTGCCTCTCCACCGCCTAATAACCTTCCCAATTAACTTTTTACCCATTGATTTCCATCACAAATTCCCATTTATCTTCTCCATCGAATAAATTCATAAGTAACAGATGGAGTCGTCTTTAAACTCCGTATTCACCACAACAATTAGAAGAGCACCGTGTGTAAAGCCTGAACAGCTGCCGCCCCAAATCCAACCAGAGCCACCCGTCTGGACCCATGGTCGGCGCCAACGACTAGCGCGTTGCTAGCCATCGACCATGGGCACAACCCTCGTCAAGGCGTTGCACCGCCTGTCCCGATCCGCGCGTGGCGCCTCTAGCAACCTTCGAGCCCTCTGCCAACCCGGCCACGCGCGTGCCACCACCAACAGCCTCACCCATCCCCAGCTGCAGATCCAGACATGTTGAAGCGACATGGTGCAAATCATGCACGTGAATAATTATGTTATGAGATACAGTCTATAATATCAAACCTTATTAATTTTATTTAAGGGATGTGGCAACGCTTACTATCATTGTGGAAAATGCCTACGAAAACAAACAAAAAAACATATGAAAGGAGTCAATGTGCCACATGACAAATGGAGATGAAATTAAGAGTGAAAGTGCCACACGATAGAAATGAAAGTTGTCAATGCGCCATGGAACAAACAGAGATGAAATGAGTCAACACACCGCGACAAATGGAGATGAAAGGGTTCAATCCGACAATGACATATGGAATTAAATGAATCAACACGCTGTCGACAAATATATCCTGAGAATCTAAACATTTAGATTTGGAGAGTTAGATTGGAACTTAATGATTTATATTTACGGTGACCTAGGGGCACCACTTAAGCTAGTTGATACAGCGAAATTCCAGCATAATACAATGATCTACAAGTATTATATTATTCATTTGCTTGTGAATTTCATGCTAAATAGTTTATGTACCTTCTAAATGGGGCAATAGACAGAGATTTGGTAAGATCATCTTTGGTACTCTCCATTTTTTATATACAAGGCCACAATGAAATATACATTTGCATCTATACAAGGCCACCAACAGTAATCGAGGCAAATTAATGATATTTTCTCGTACTAACAACCTGTTTAATACTTGCATGCATGCAGTCATAATGAGTCAGCTACTTCCTCCACTCAGTTTCTTTGCATGCATGCGAATTAATGATCCTAGTAAACAAGAAGAAAAGTTGACTTGTAAAGCAGGCATTAAATTTTACATTGATACCTGTAATCCGAGTTTGTGGCCTTGTATACAAAATGGAGGGAGTATTTTATTTTAAGAAAAACATGGAAGGATGATATCCGATGACTTCGTGATGGTACTCATTTTCAGATGAATCGAGTTGTGCGACATCACCTCAATTCTCAAATAGATTATGAGATACAATAGACTTGGAGATGGTCTCTCAAATTATTTTGATAGGAATAAAGGATAATCCATGCATATACCATCTACATCTAAAATTTGATTATGAAAAAGGAGTCCATACCCACGTGGAAAATGAGATGCAATGTAAAAACTAGAAAGTTATCATTTCCATTGGGCGAGTCTTCTCCAAAATAAATTAGTAAAAGAGAATACAGTAGCGGGACTACTTTGACAATGAGCTTAAGTGGTGCCTCTAGGTCTTTCTATACAAAACTCGTTGGTGCCATCGACCCTCAAATATGAAGTTTTGATTCTCCGACATATATAGTCGCATAGTGGGATGATAGTAAACACTACGCATCCCACAAATCATAATGTCGGTTTTTTAACATATGTTTTATATATAACATAATTTTTCATGTGCATCAACAATTTGTTCTCAACATAATTCATAGAACATCATTCCTTTTAATATTTTCAAAAATTACATGAAACTATTAAATGTTAACTCTTGGGCCTTATCGTACCACAAGTAGAAACATATTGGCATTTGACAAGAATGGAAATAATAATGGAAGACAGAGCTTGTAAGCCTTTGTGCATCATTGGATCCAGGCGTGACACATTTGATAGATCAAAATATGCATGCTGGTTGAAAAATTATATCCTGCAGATTTTCTTCTCAAGAAAGAGCTCAATTGGAGTGTCAGCTACCACTTCAACTTGACACATGCAACCATCCAGAGCTGAAAATGTTACCATCACCTGCAGCTTTGGCACATGGACTGGTCAAAAAGGTAAATCATCTATGTATACAATGATCGACAAGTTATTACGATTAGTAATAACAACACCATCGATTGCAACAGCAGAGAGAGCATTTTCAGCTATGAGAATTGTCAAGACTCATCTTGAAGTAAAATGGGTGATGACTTTCTTCAACATTGTATGATAATCTACATCGAGAAGGAGCGTCAAAGTTTAGTTCGATGAAATTATAGACATGTTTGATCTTCTTGGTGCTCGGAAAGCCAATTTTAAGCTAATAGAAATGTAACTTTTTGCATTGTTTGATTGACCATATGGTCTATCTGAACCATGAAAATTATTATCATCTTTAAGCGCTAGATATTTGTGTTTGCATTTTGTGTGCCAGTTGCCCCCAAACCTTAAATCCTGCTCCGCCCTGGTCACACTTTTCTCAAACCACACATCCTTGTATTTCTTTTCTCTCTTCTTCACAATGGTATTTCTTGTTTCTTGAACTGAAGGAAATATGCCTTATAGGTAATAATAAAGTTATTATTTATTTCCTCATATCATGATAAATGTTTATTATTCATGCTAGAATTGTATTAAGAAAACATGATACATGTGTGAATACATGGACAAACATATAGTCACTAGTATGTCTCTACTTGACTAGCTCATTAATCAAAGATGGTTATGTTTCCTAACCATAGACATGTGTTGTCATTTGATTAATGGTATGACATCATTAGGAGAATGATGTGATTGACATGACCCATACATTAGCCTAGCACTTGATCGTTTAGTATATTGCTATTGCTTTCTTCAGCTTATACATGTTTCTGTAACTATGAGAATTATGCAACTCCCGATTACGGAGGAACACTTTGGGTACTACCAAGCGTCGAACGTAATTGGGTGATTATAAAGAAGTACTCTGGTGTCTCGAGAATTACATGTTGAGTTGGCGTATTTGAGATTAGGTTTTGTCCTCCGATTGTCAGGAGAGTATCTGGGCCCTCTGAATGTCATCACTATAAGCCTTGCAAGCAATGTGACTAATGAGTTAGTTGCAGGATGATGCATTACATAATGAGTAAAGAGACTTGTCAGTAACGAGATTGAACTAGGTCATGTCTACATAGTTCGAACCCGAGGTCATACGCTTTCATTACGATGAGTTTATTATGAGTTTATAACTTTTGATGTACCAAAGTTTGTTGAGTCCCGGATGTGATCACGGACATGAGTCTCGAAATGGTTGAGACATAAAGATTGATATATTGGAAGCCTATATTTGGACATCGGAAGTGTTAGGTGAAATCGGCATTTCTGAGAATCTGAGGGGTTGGAACCCTCCGGGGGTTATTAGACCTACATGGGCCTCGAGGAGAAGAGAGGAAGGAGGGCGGGGTGGCCTCCTCCCTTCCTAGTCCGAATAGGACAAGGGAAGAGGCGGCGCCCCCTTTCCTTCCCTCTTCCTCGTCTTCCCCTCTCCTATTCCAACTAGGAAGAAGGACTCCCCTTGGCGCCCTCCTTGGCGGCGCCTCCTCCCCCAGCCCTTTATATCACGAGGGGGGACCCCATAGACACACAAGTTGATCTACGGATCGTTCCTTAGCAGTGTCGTGCCCCTCCACCATATTCCACCTCGATCATATCGTCACGAGTTTAAGGCGACCTGGCGATAGAACATCATCATCGTCTGCGCCATCGTCTTGTGGAACTCATCTCGGAATTTCTTTGGATCGGGCCGGAGATCGTTATCAAGCTGAACTTGTGCTGAACTTCGGAGGTGCCGTCACGTTCGGTGCTTGATCGGTCGGATCGTGAAGGCGTCGACTACATCAACAGCGTTGTTATCGCGCTTTAAACTTCAGTCTACGAGGGTATGTGGACCACTCTCCCTCTCGTTGCTATGCCATCACCATGATCTTGCAGTGGTATCCGAGCCTAGGTTTTATCGTTGATGTTATATGCATGAGTAGAACACAAGTGAGTTGTGGGGATACAAGTCATCTTGCCTGACATGTCATACTTTGGTTGGCGGTGTTATGAGATAAGCGGCCCGACCGGACATTACCGTTGTCACAGCTTGGTAGTTCACACTTCTGAGCACTCGTGCTTAAAGGTGGCTGGCGGGTGTCTGTCTCTCTCACTGTAGCTGAATTGAGTGTGGCTCTTGGGTCCTTCGAAGGTTAAACCAGCACCAACAGCGAACTATCGTTGTGGTTTTGATCGTAGGTAAACGGTTCTTGCTAAAGCCGTAGCATACGTAAAATTTGCAACAACAAAGTAGAGGGCGTCTAACTTGTTTTTGCGGGCATGTTGTGATGTGATATGGTCAAGGCGTGGTGCTATATTTTATTGTATGAGATGATCATGTTTTAACCGAAGTTATAATGGCGAGAACCATATGGTTGTCGCTTTATTGTATGAAATAAGCATACCTTGATTGCTTTACTTTATCACTAAGGGTAGCGATAGTCATAGAAGCAATAGATGGCGTAACGACAGCGATGCTCTGATGGGAGATCAAGGTGTCGCCGGTGATGATGTTGATCATGAAGGTGCTTTAAAGATGGAATCACAAGCCACATGATGATGGCCATATCATATCACTTATATTGATTGCATGTGATGTTTATCCTTTATGCATCTTATCTTGCTTTGATTAGCGGTAGCATTTTAAGATGATCTCTCACTAATAATCAAGAAGTGTTCTCACAGTATGCCGTTCAAGAAAGTTCTTGATCTTGAGACACCACGTGATGATCGGGTGTGATAGGCTCTCGTTCAAATACAGCGGGTGCAAAACAGTTTGCGGAATACTCAGGTCATACTTGGCCAGCCTAGCATATCTGAGATGGCCTCGAACCGAGACGAAAGGTGAATGTGAATCATATAGTGAATGATCAACATAGTGATGTTCACCATTGAAACTACTCCATCTCACGTGATGATGGGACATGGTTTAGTTTATTTGGATCACGTGATCACTTAGATGACTAGAGATGTCTATCTAAGTGGGAGTTCTTAATAATATGATTAATTGAACTTAAATTTATCATGAACTTAGTACTGCGATAGTATTTTGCATGTCTATGTTTGTTTGTAGATAGATGGCTGTGTGCTGTTGTTCCGTTGAATATTAATCGTTCCTTGAAAGCAAAGTTGAAAGATGATGGTAGCAATTACGGAATTGGGTCCGTAATTTGAGATTATCCTCATTGCTGCCTGAAAATTAAATCTGGAAGCCTGCTTGAGTGCGAGCTCTGCTTCAGTCTGGCGATGTTAAACGTCTAGCGAGCAAAGGTGATGACTACTCGATAGTTCATTGTGCCATGCTACGGCTTAGAACCGGGTCTTCAAGCGGCGTTTTGAGCGTCATGGAGCATATGAGATGTTCGAGTTGAAGTTAATATTCAAAGCAAATGCGTTGAGAGATATGAAGTCTCAATAAGTTCTATGCTGCAAGATGGAGGAGAATAGTTACATAGGCACATATACTCAAAATATGCAGGTATAATAATCACTTGATTCAACTAGGATTAATCTTCCTAATGATAGTGTCATTGCGAATTCTCCAATCAACCACCAAGCTACAAGAGCTTATTGATGAACTATAATATGCAAGGGATGAACAAGACTATTCGAGCTCTTCATAATCTAAAAGCATGAGGTAGAAATCAAGAAGGAGCATCAAGTGTTGATGGTTAACAAGACCACGTTTCAAGAAAAGGGCAAAGGGAAGAAGAGGGAACTTCAAAAAGAGCGGCAAGCAAATTGCTGCTCAGAAAGAAACCCAAATCTGGACCTAAACACAAGCCCAGGTGCTTACTAGCCGGTGGACACCGAGCGAAACTGCCCCAAGTATTTGGCGGATAAGAAGGATGGCAAAGTGAACAAATATATGTGATATACATGTTATTGATGTGTACCTTACTAATGCTGCGTGATACTTTATTTGATACTGTTCATTCTAATATTTGCAACTAAAGCTTGAGGGCTACTGATTAAGCGAAGATTGGCTGGGGCAGGTGACGTCTTGAAATGGTTCCAAAGTCGATGTGATCGCGGTGAAGCACGCTACCTCTACATCTACCATCGGGATTAGTTTTAGACCTAAATAATTGTTATTTGGTGCAGTTGAGCATGAACATTATATCTGGATCTTATTTGATGCGAGGATTTATTCATTTAAATCGAGAGAATAATGGTTGTTCTATTTATATGAGTAATATCTTTTGGTCATGCACCCTTGAAGAGTGGTCTATTTTTATTGAATGTCGATAGTAGTGATACACATATTCATAGTGTTGAAACCAAAGATGCAGAGTTGATAGCGATAGTGCTGCGTGTTTGGCAGCCTTTTTAGGTCATATCGATTAATAAAGCATGAAGAAACTCCATCTTGATGGGCTTTTGGAATCACTTGATTATGAATCACTTGGTACTTACGACCTGCCTCATGGGCAAGATGACTAGTGGACTCTCCGGAACTATGGGCGAACAACTGATTTATTGGAATCATACATCGATGTTTGTGGTCAATGAAAGTTGAGGCTGCAATAGGGTAAATGTTTCCTCACCTTCACGGATGATTTGGCAGATATGGGTATATCTACAATGAAACACAAATCTGAAACATTTGAAAAGTTCAAAGAATTTCAGTGTGAAGTGGAAAATCATCGTAACAAAAAGAAAATAAAGTTTCTCGATCTGATCATGGAGGAGAATATTTGAGTTCTGAGTTTGGTACTACTTGAAACAATGCGGAATAGTTTAACTCACCCACCAGAACACCACAATGAAATGGTGTGTTGAATGTATAATCGTTTTTACTAGATATGGTGCGATCTATGATGTCTCTTCTTGATTTACCGCTATCGTTTGGGGTTATGCTTTAGAGGCGGCCGCATTCACATTAAATAGGGCACCATCAAAATCCGTTGAATGACGCCTTATGAACTGTGGTTTGGCAAGAAACCAAAGTTGTCGTTTCTTAAAGTTTGGGGCTGCGATGCTTATGTGAAGAAACTTCAACCAGATAAGCTCGAACCCAAATCGGAGAAATGTCTTCATAAGATACCCAAAAGAGACTATGGTACACCTTCTATCCACAGAATCGAGGGCAAGATTTTGCGTCGCCAAAATCGGATCCTTTCTAGAAGGAGTTTCTCTCGAAAGAAGTGAGTGGGAGAAAGTAGAACTTGATGAGATAAGCGTATCTACTCCCTTATTGGAAAGTAGTTCATCACAGAACCGGTTCTGTGACAACTACACCAATTAGTGAGGGAAGCTAATGATATTAATCATGAAACTTGAGATCAAGTTTCTCTTGAACCTTGAGTCTACGAGTAAGATCCGCACAGTGGTATGGTAATCCTATTCAGGAAGTCATGTTACTTCACCATGATGAACCTCACGAACTATGAGAGTGATGATGAGCCCAGATTCATAAAATGGCTAGAGGCCATGAAATCGAGATGGGATCATGTATGAAAACAAAGTATGGACTTTGGTTGACTTGCCCGATGTTCGGCAAGCCATTGAGAATAAATGGATCTTTAAGAAGAAGTAGCGCTGATGGTAATGTAGCATCTATAAAGCTCGACTTCTGCAAAAGGTTTGACAAGTTCAAGGGGTTGACTCGATGAGACTTTCTCACGTGGCGATGCTTAAGACACACCTTAGGGCAAATTCATACATTAAATCTGATTATATAAAAAGGTGCTTGATGGGATAACCAAAAAAGAGAAATATTCTAGAAAATCCCACAAAAATAGAAATATCCGACCGTTAATTTAATAGACTAAAATTATACAGCCATTAGATTTAACTTAAGTGCCTAAAATTATACAGCCATTATATTTGATTTAAGTGACAAAATTACCCACCATGTCATTATGATGATTTAAGTGAAAACGTACCCACCATGCCATTATGATTGATAACATGGTCTCCCTCCCTAGTGCCTTCCCCTTTTGAGATTGATGAGAAAAAGATCAGATCCTAGGTTAAAAAAAAAGAGATGATATCGTCCTTCACCGTCTGACATGATCATCATTTTGTTCCCACACATCAATTGTTCCATCTCCTTCCAATCTAGCTGTGGGAAAAAATAGATGAGATACTCCTTCATCCCGTTGTGTGGCCATCGCTTTTCTTCCGTGCCATCAACTATTTCTTCTCCTTCCAATATAGATTTGGTGGACGATGCTTGACCGATCAAAACCAATCAAACGGCCATGCCTCGAAACCTCATACGACTTGTAAAGCACGGAAATACCAAAGGAACTTCAAGGTTTTAATCCATGCTATTAAAGCCTTTGTTTGGTATAATTGAGTCATCTTTTTTCATTCATGTGACGCAAGGGGAAAGTCCAGAATTGTTCCTGATAGTGGCGGATATTTATGTCTGGCCGGACGAAGACAAATTTGTTGGTTCCAGTGGCCGACATGGCGGCTGTTTGTTGGGGGCCTTGGTGGCTGCCATAGTGGCTGATGAGTGATGAGTGATGTTACGGCAGCATCAACCTGCAGATGAAAGCTGACGCGGACATGTGATCTACTGCTGCCATGCAAAAAAAGCTGTGGAACTTGAGATACGGCGGAGGACCTAACAACTAATTACTACAGCAAAGCACAGAGAGAAGAGGATGGAGCAATTGACCCAGGCACAGAACAACAATTAGCGACTGAGAAGAGGATGGATTAGTTAGTACAACCATGAGCATGAGAAGAGGGCGTCGCGGTGCACAGTCGGAGAGGACTCCGGCAGAGAACTTTGCTAGGTGAGATCCGCAAGATTGATGTCAATTTTTTTAGTCTGCTTGGGCAGCTCAGCTGGTAAGTGCACGTACAGAAAACTAACTTCAATCCTCATGTCCCACACACACGTACAGAAAATGCATGTATGCGAGCAAGCATGCATTAACAACAAGAAAAAGTCCATGGATTGCTTCTGGATCCTCTGGTCCAATTCTGATCAGGAGAGCTCATCAACCACCTCTCCCACCGGTGCGGAGGTGAACGGGCCGCGGAGTAGGCACCAAAGGATAGGCGGAGTGGTAGGTCTGGCGCTGGGGACAAGGCTGATAAAAATTGGCTCAACTTCCACTAGTAGAAAAAGGGTCAAACGTGCAGCACATTAGTGCCGGTTTGTATTAGAACCGGCACTAATGTATACATTAGTGCTGGTTCCAACGGCTAGCCGGGCCGCTCTCATTAGTACCGGTTTGTGGCTAACCTTTAGCACCGGTTCGTGCCACGAACCGGTACTAATGAGGGTGGTGGCAGGATTTTGTCAGTCTGGGCCCCCTCCAGCACCTTTAGTACCGGTTCGTGCCACGAACCGGTACTATAGGTCCTCCTGCATATAAACCCTTCGTCCAGCTTGCTCTGTTCTTCCCCCTTTCCCCTCTCCTCTCCTCTCTGTTCTTCCTCTTCCCCTCGAGCTCACCACCAATTTTGCCCAAAATTTGTCAAGATTTGAAGGCCCCCATCCATTCAAATGATCACAAAGGTTAGCAAATTTGTCCTTTCATCTCTCATTGCTAGATTAGCTCTTGCAATGCTTTATATAGTTACTAATTTGTGAGTTTAGTAATTTGGGAGGAAATATATATATATATATATATATATATATATATATATATATATATATATATATATGCTAGTATTTGATTTATATGCAATTTGAGGTCAAAAATAACACTTAGTTTGCATATGTAGGTGTGGTTTACTTAGTGCCTTCTAAATCTCCGTCGTAACCACCGTCCGATCGCCCGCACCTTCCTTCACCGGCACCACCTTGTGGTGAGCCTCTTTCATGTAATTTTATATAAAAATTGATGTTTGTGTGATTTGGATATATAGTTAATCATGTAATAATTATCTTACCCGTCGTTGTTTGTTATACATAGTGCCATGGTTTTGATATCCGTCCCGTCGGCCCTCGTCCTTGTTATGATTCGGATGTGGTATATTCTCTTTTAAAACTATTAGTTGCATTTCGTGTTTATGACAAATTATGCCCATCAAGTTGACATAGACATTTTTATCTAGGAGGTATGTGAACCGGAAATTCCAACCGACCCTATTGTCAAGAGGTTAAATTTAGTTGAAAGAGAAAACGAGTACTTGAAAGAAAAATTGAAAAGAATTGAGGGGGAGAAGATGGAATTGGAGTTGCATGTTGCCGATGTCGTCGATGATCACAAGATCAAGATGGAGAAAATGCGCTTGAAGAATAGAAAGATTAGAAAATATGCCATCGATAGTGAGGCTTGGTATCATTATGCTGTTGGATCAATTGTTACCTTACTTGCGATCTTGATCGCATTTGTTGTTGCATTTAAATGCTTTAGCTAGAGAATTATTTGTTTGTTGCATTTAAGTGTTGTATGAACTTTATGTATGAACTTGTATTAATTTGGTCTATTCGTGTTGTGTAATGAAGATGAGCCGGCAATGGATGTACGATGACCGATGCTCTCCCGGTTTGTTGAGGGCGTGCATACTTTTCTCGCTATGGCTGAGGCAAACAAGCGGGCGGATGGTTTTATGCCTTGTCCATGTGGTGTCTGTAAGAATGGTCACAATTACTCTCGCCAAGAACCATTCACGTCCACTGTTTAAGTCCGGTTTCAAGCCCCACTATAATGTTTGGACCAAGCACGGAGAAAGAGGGGTTATAATGGAAGACAATGAAGAAGAAGAGGACGACGACATCTATCCCGCCATGGGTTCCCTGAATACGATGATACAACAATGGGGAAGAAGCTGAGCCGGTAATGCGGAAGAAGCTGAGCCGGCAATGCGGAAGAAGTGAAGAAGAGGCATCGATGAGCCCGTTGATGATCTAGGTCGGGCCATTGCCGATGCAAAGAGAAACTGCGCAAGTGATTTGGAGAAGAAGAAGTTGCAGCGCATGTTAGAGGATCACAAAAAATTGTTGTACCCGAATTGCGTAGGTGACAAGAAAAAGCTGGGCACCACACTGGAATTGCTGCAATGGAAGGCAGAGAATGGTGTATCTGACAAGGGATTTGGAAAGTTGCTGGTAATGATAAAGGATATGCTTCCAAAGGACAACGAATTGCCCGAGAGTACGTACGAAGCAAAGAAGGTTATCTGCCCTCTAGGGTTAGAGGTGCAAAAGATACATGCATGCCCTAATGATTGCATCCTGTACCGCGGTGAGTACGAGGATTTGAACGCTTGCCCGGTATGTGGTGAATTGCGCTATAAGATCAGCCGCGATGAGCCTGGTGATGTCGAGGGCGAGCGCCCCAGGAAGAAGATTCCTGCCAAGGTGATGTGGTATTCTCCTATAATACCACGGTTGAAACGTTTGTTCCAAAACAAAGAGCATGCCAAGGCGATGAGATGGCACGAGAAGACCGTAAGAAAGACGGAAAGTTGAGAGTACCACGACGGGTCGCAGTGGAGAAAAATCGAAAGAAAGTACGGAAGGAGTTTGCGAGATGACGCAAGGAGCGTATGGTTTGGTCTAAGTGCAGATGGCATTAATCCTTTTGGGGAGCAGAGCAGCAACCATAGCACCTGCCCGTGACTCTATGTTTGTATAACCTTCCTCCTTGGTTGTGCATGAAGCGAAGTTCATTATGATGCCGGTGCTCATCCAAGGCCCTAAGCAACCCGGCAACGACATTGATGTGTACCTAAGGCCATTAGGTGAAGAACTCTTACAGCTGTGGAATGGAACAGGTACGCGTGCGTGGGATGAGCACATGGGGAAGAATTTGACCTCAAGGCGTTGCTGTTCGTGCTCATCAATGATTGGCCTGCTCTCGGTAACCTTTCGGACGGACAAACAAGGGATACCGCGAATGCACGCCTTGTTTGGATGATACCGACAGATATATTTGAATAGTTGTAAGAAGAATGTGTACCTCGGACATCGCCGATTTCTTTCGAGCAGGCATCCTGCAGGTTCCGAACAGCGCGCATGACCATTCGCTTAACGGGTCTCCCGGGACCCTATAGTAGTCGAAGCACTAAGGGCTCGGCGCAACCGGGCAGTACGTGAGCGAGTCAGGCTGAAGATCTCACCCGGGTCCTCCTCAAGCTAGCCTCGACCCCCAGCTTGGCGGCGAGTTGGGCGCGGGACCTCCGCAGCTGCTGCCGCCTCGCGGGCCCTAGCAGCCGCAGAGGTGGCCGTCCAGGACTTCCTTGGCCTGGAGAGATGCAAGCTGCTCCAAAACCGGACCCTTCTCACCACGGAAAACTATAGCCGAGTCGGCGGCGACCTTGGCTAGATGACCAAGAGGGACACCAACAAGAGAGGAAAAGGAATTGTCGCAAAAATCATCAGAATTAGAACACGGAGCCTGAGAGACGAACGGACTTGAATCAAGGTTGCGGATGGCAGCGCGACGGGAGGGCTTCTCGATCGCGGTCGGTGAAGCCCCGGTCAGCCGCGGAATCACCTCGAGCCGGGCACTCTTCCGGGCAGACGAGACCGGAGTAGATGCCGAGCGGTGACGGCCCCGGGACTTGGGAGGCCGGGACGGGGTGGGGAGGGAGGGCAGGCATCCACAAGGCCGGGCTCGAGAGGCGCCGGAGCCGGGGGATCCTCCCGAACCGCCATCAGAGACACGAGCCGAGGGGAGGACGGGGGCCGGACCTCCATGCTACCCCGGCTGTCTCCGCTCCCTTCCTCCTCCAACAAGGAGAGAAGCGGGGGGAGGAAGGGGAGAGGAAGGGTGGTGCCCGGAGGAAGGGTGGCAGCCTCATCGAGCATAGCAGCGTTGGCCTTAATGTCCTCGGGGCAGGCGTCGTGAGACACATGCTCAGGTCGGAGTCGTGGGATCCAACCCCAGGGAAGGCGTCGTGGGAGCCGAGCCCCGAGCAGTGGGAGGCCGAGGGGTGGGAGGAGCCGGCAGGAGGAAGGGGGGATCGTCCCCCGACTCAGAGGAGGTGCCGTCGGAGGCATCAGAGCGAGGAGAGCGGCTGCGGGAGCGCCTGGGGGAGCCTTGGGGGGCACCACCGCCACCAGCCCCAGGTGTAGGATCGGCACCTCCACCGTCATCCGGGCTGAGGGGATCGGTGGAAGTCCCACCCTCAACCGAGATGCGCAAGTCGTACCCAACATCGTTGAAGAACATCCTGATCGTCGTCTTGAGCTTGGCGGTGTCTGGAGACTTGATCTACGCGCGCACAGTAGGGCCCTTGGGCAGAGAAGCATCATCGACCACCAGAAACTTGCCCAATAATCGGGACAAGCCACGGATGACTCCCTGGTCCCGAGCTGGAGAAGGGAGTCCATGGATCTGCACCCACACACCGTGGACAGGGTGGCCACCGCCAGCGGGTCCACAGACGGGACGGAGATGCGGACGGAGAGCTGGTTGAGGGTGAGCGTGAGTCGAGCGCTGTGGGTGCCGTAGCGAAGACTGACCGGGTCAGGAAAGACCACAGTGAACTCCCGGTCTGAGATCGGGGTCACCTCCCAATCCCAGTCCGGTTGAACAGGTGGCAAAGCTCGTCGGAGATGATGGCAGGGGACATCGTCTTACCGTCCAAGACCGAGATGCGAACATGGGCGGAGCGGCCCGGCCTCGGGGAGGTCCATCTGGAAGAAGCCCAGGTCATCGAGCGCATAGCCGAACAACCCAAGCACCCCAATTGGATGGTGGTCGGGGCAAAGCGCGGCGGGATGGTTCGTCCTCTTGTAAGGGAAGCAGGCCGGAGGCTGAGTATAATTCACCGGGCAGTGCCCGGCCATCCTACAGTTGAAGCACGTGGCCACCGTCGCGGCTGGCCGTGGGACGGCCGCAACCGGAGGGTGGGTGATCGAGGAAGTCTGGCCACCCGCCTGGGACTGCGCTCCATGCTTCTTCTTCTTCTTGGCAAAAGCCCCACGACCATTGCGGTTGTTGCCGCTGTTGGGACCGGCCAGAGGAAATTGGGCTTGGCTGCGGGGCCGATCGTAGCGACGGGGCGGGGAGGCTTCAGAACAGCCAGAGCGAGGCAGTGAGCGGGACCGGCGGAATGGGGAATGACGATCCCGATCCCTGCCGCGGCCACGCCACGATGAAGGGGAACGCTCCCGGGGGCGCGCCACGCGCCAGCCAGCACCCTCGGACGAAGCCGCATCCTTGCCCCGCGCCAGGGTCTCCCGCAACTCGGCTTCCCACCGCGAACCATCTGGCGATGGTCGCGCAGTGACATCGCGGCCCGGCGCGCGTCGCTTGGGGCGTGGCTCCCTGTCGCCAGCATCACAAGCCATCGGGGGCTGTCGGACGGGGGCGGGATCGGGGTCGCGCGCCGCGGGAGTGGGTGCATGCGTCGTGGGGAAGGGAGGGAGGGTGAGGAGAGGTGGCGGGGGGGGAGGGGGGAAGAGGGACGAGGCGGGATCGAGGGGCCAGCATCCAGGGAAAACCCTAAAGGTGGCGGCCGGGTTGGGCCGGGGGAGGGGAGTAACCCGCTCGGCCCATCTTGGGACGACCCAATCGAACTAGGCCTGGGAGAGGGGTGGAGAACCCCCGACGCGGCCGGCCCACACGGCCCACTTCGGCCCAGCCCACCACATGAGGCCTAGTGGGGGGAGGGAAGGGTTTCCACCTTAGGCCGCAGCGCCGCCGCCGCCGACGGGGCACACGGCACGGCACCGGACTGCCGGAAAGCCCGGAACTATGGACCCCCACACACCGCGCCGGCCAGAGCCGAGGAGGAGGGGGCCAAGCCCAGCGGCAGGGACCGACGATCCCCAGGAAGACGCCGCCAGGGGAGCGCCGCCGTCCCCAAATCAGCCTATCTTGCCACCCCCAGTTCAAGGACCGGGCCCCACGACCCCGACGACCAGCACCACTGCCGGCGCCTAGGGGAGGTGGGGAAGGTGGTGCAGCTGGGAGGGAGGCGCCACGCTGCAAAGGACAGGGAGGGGGAGGAGGGAGGGGGCCATCGGGGGCGCAGAGGGGAGGGATCCAGTCGGGGATGCCACGACGCCAAACGTGGGTGCGGCGGGGAGAGAGGCGGCGACGGCCTCAGGGAGCCGGTCACCAAAACGCCGGGAGGACGGAGGGCGCCAGCCGCAGCCGCCGTGGCATCCGCCAAATCCTCCTCCGCTGCGACGTCCGCCCACTGCAGGCCGCCCGAGCAAGGTGCAGGAGATGGCGGGGGAGGGGAGGGCAGAGACGGTGCCGCCGGCGAGGCCGGGAGGAGGGAGGGGCGGGGCGGAGGTCGCTGGCGAGAACGACGGAGGTGAGGGCGGCGCGGTTGCCAGAGGGAGACGCGCGAGGTCGCCCATCCCCAAGCTTCCATCCAATAGTCGCCTAGCACTCTCCCGGATATGGACAAATGGGAAGAGTGCACTGCTTAAAAACAATGTAATTTTTTAGTTACTTGTTACTTTCTGTACGACGAAACTTTGAATGTCTTAGTACGACGAAACTATTAGATGTAAATGGTGCCGCGCTCTAGTTAATTAGTTTCGATACGATGAAAGTTGTTAACTATGTTTACTATATATGTTGCTTCTATTTCATAACTGTTTCTGCCCACAGGCCGACGTATCTTATATTGCATATTATCGTTGAATTCGCTTTATTATATATATGCATCTCTGACAGGTATATAGATCAACGATGGCGAGGAAGTTGTATGCCATGTATGTAGGGCATGTTCCGGGTGTGTACCATGAGTGACCAGAGTGTCAGGCACAAGTGTACCGCTTCCCGGGCAGAAGCCAGAAAGGGTTTGATAGCAGAGTGGAAGCCGAAGCTAGTTACTTGAGATTCATAGCGCAACAGAGGATTCAGAACCAACTCCACAAAAACTACTACATAATCCTGCTTTTGCTCATCGTGATCGCTCTTATCTCGTATGTCATAGTTTAGGTAGATGATGAAACATGTGTCTGTGGTGACAATGTAAGAGACATGTGATCATTAACTTGTATTGCTATTTCGAGATGATGATGAGATCGACATCATTTGTGTTCGATAATGATGATATGATGAGACTATGTTGTACCACTTCGATGATGATGATAAGACATTCATTTTTCATATAGTTTCAGTGTATGCAGATTATTCACCTCAACATTCCCATGTCTCCATTGCAGTTACAGATAACAACCACGTATCTCTTTCTGACCATCTCTCTCCCCAGCCCGGTAGCCCCTCTTCGGCCTCTCCCACCGCCTAATAACCTTCCCAATTAACTTCTTTACCCATTGATTTCCATCACAAATTCCCATTTATCTTCTCCATCGAATAAATTCATAAGTAACAGATGGAGTCGTCTTTAAACTCCCGTATTCACCACAACAATTAGAAGAGCACCGGCTGTCGTCTGGCCTAGACAGCTGCCGCCCCCAGCCGTCCAACCCACGAGAGCCACCCCGTCTGGACCCGCAGGTCGACGCCAACGACTAGCGCGCCGTTGCTAGCCATCTGACCGCGGGCACAACCCTCGTCCAAGACGTTGCACACGCCACCTGTCCCGATCCCGCCGCGTGACGCCTCTAGCAACCTTCCCGAGCCCCTCTCGCCAACCCGGCCACACGCCGCGTGCCACCACCAACAGCCTCACCCATCCCCAGCTGCAGATCCAGACATGTTGAAGCGACATGGTGCAAATCATGCACGTGAATAATTATGTTATGAGATACAGTCTATAATATCAAACCTTATTAATTTTATTTAAGGGATGTGGCAACGCTTACTATCATTGTGGAAAATGCCTACGAAAACAAACAAAAAACATATGAAAGGAGTCAATGTGCCACATGACAAATGGAGATGAAATTAAGGAGTGAAAGTGCCACACGATAGAGGAAATGAAAGTTGTCAATGCGCCATGGAACAAACAGAGATGAAATGAGTCAACACACCACGCGACAAATGGAGATGAAAGGGTTCAATGCGACAATGACATATGGAGATTAAATGAATCAACACGCTATGCGACAAATATATCTCCTGAGAATCTAAACATTTAGATTTGGAGAGTTAGATTGGAACTTAATGATTTATATTTACGGTGACCTAGGGGCACCACTTAAGCTCGTTGATACAACGAAATTCCAGCATAATACAATGATCTACAAGTATTACTATTAAATTCATTGCTTGTTGAATTTCATACTACGTAGTTTTCCCCCATGTACCTTCTAAATGGGGCAATAGAGCAGAGTTTGGTAAGATCATCTTTGGTACTCCCTCCATTTTTATATACAAGGCCACAATGAAATATACATTTTGCATCTATACAAGGCCACCAACAGTAATCGAGGCAAAGTTAATGATATTTTCTCGTACTAACAACCTGTTTAATACTTGCATGCATGCAGTCATAATGAGAGTCAGCTACTTCCTCCACTCAGTTTCTTTGCATGCATGCGGAGTATTAATGATCCTAGTAAACAAGAAGAAAAGTTGACTTGTAAAGCAGGCATTAAATTTTACATTGATACCTGTAATCCGAGTTTGTGGCCTTGTATACAAAAATGGAGGGAGTATTTTATTTTAAGAAAAACATGGAAGGGATGATATCCGATGACTTTCGTGATGGTACTCATTTTCTTTGGACGAATCGAGATTGTGCGACATCACCTCAATTCTCAAATAGATTATGAGATACAATAGACTTGGAGATGGTCTCTCAAATTATTTTGATAGGAATAAAGGAATAATCCATGCATATACCATCTACATCTAAAATTTGATTATGAAAAAGGAGTCCATGCACCACGTGGAAAATGAGATGCAATGTAAAAACTAGAAAGTTATCATTTCCATTGGGCGAGTCTTCTCCAAAATAAATTCGTAAAAAGAGAATACAGTAGCGGGACTACTTTCGAAGCAATGAGCTTAAGTGGTGCCTCTAGGTCTTTCTATACAAAACTCGTTGGTGCCATCTGACCCTCCAAATATGAAGTTTTTGATTCTCACGACATATATAGTCGCATAGTGGGATGATAGTAAACACTACCGCATCCCACAAATCATATTAATCGGATTTTTAATAACATATGTTTGTATTCATAACATAATTTTTCATGTGCATCAACAATTTGTTCTCCAACATAATTCATAGAACATCATTCCTTTTTAATATTTTTCAAAAAATTACATGAAACTATTAAATGTTAACTCTTGGGCCTTATACGTACCACAAGTAGAAACATATTGGCATTTGACAAGAATGGAAATAATAATGGAAGACAGAGCTTGTAAGCCTTTGTGCATCATTGGATCCAAGACGTGACACATTTGATAGATCAAAAATATGCATGCTGGTTGAAAAATTATATCCTGCAGATTTTTCTTCTCAAGAAAGAGCTCAATTGGAGTGTCAGCTACCACATCTTCAACTTGACACATGCAACCATCCAGAGCTGAAAATGTTACCATCACCTGCAGCTTTGGCACATGGACTGGTCAAAACAGGTAAATCATCTATGTATACAATGATCGACAAGTTATTACGATTAGTAATAACACCCCCGGTGTCGATTGCAACAGCAGAGAGAGCATTTTCAGCTATGAGAATTGTCAAGACTCATCTTCGAAGTAAAATGGGTGATGACTTTCTTCAACATTGTATGATAATCTACATCGAGAAGGAGCTAGCGTCAAAGTTTAGTTCTGATGAAATTATAGACATGTTTGATCTTCTTGGTGCTCGGAAAGCCAATTTTAAGCTAATAGAAATGTAACTTTTTGCATTGTTTGATTGACCATATGGTCTATACTGAACCATGAAAAATTATTATCATCTTTGCAACGCTAGATATTTGTGTTTGCATTTTGTGTCTTGCCCAGTTGCCCCCCAAACCTTAAATCCTGGCTCCGCCCCTGGTCACACTTTTCTCAAAACCACACACATCCTTGTATTTCTTTTCTCTCTTCTTCACAAACGGTATTTCTTGTTTCTTGAACTGAAGGAAATATGCCTTAGAGGTAATAATAAAGTTATTATTTATTTCCTCATATCATGATAAATGTTTATTATTCATGCTAGAATTGTATTAACCGAAAACATGATACATGTGTGAATACATGGACAAACATATAGTCACTAGTATGTCTCTACTTGACTAGCTCATTAATCAAAGATGGTTATGTTTCCTAACCATAGACATGTGTTGTCATTTGATTAATGGTATGACATCATTAGGAGAATGATGTGATTGACATGACCCATTCTGTTAGCCTAGCACTTGATCGTTTAGTATATTGCTATTGCTTTCTTCATGACTTATACATGTTCCTGTAACTATGAGAATTATGCAACTCCCGATTACCGGAGGAACACTTTGGGTACTACCAAACGTCACAACGTAATTGGGTGATTATAAAGGAGTACTACAGGTGTCTCCGAAGGTACATGTTGAGTTGGCGTATTTCGAGATTAGGTTTTGTCACTCCGATTGTCCGAGAGGTATCTCTGGGCCCTCTCGGTAATGCACATCACTATAAGCCTTGCAAGCAATGTGACTAATGAGTTAGTTGCAGGATGATGCATTACATAATGAGTAAAGAGACTTGTCCGTAACGAGATTGAACTAGGTCATGTCTACATAGTTCTCGAACCCGCAGGGTCCGCACGCTTAACATTACGATGACAGTTTTATTATGAGTTTATAACTTTTGATGTACCAAAGTTTGTTCGGAGTCCCGGATGTGATCACGGACATGACGAGGAGTCTCGAAATGGTTGAGACATAAAGATTGATATATTGGAAGCCTATATTTGGACATCGGAAGTGTTCCGGGTGAAATCGGCATTTTACAGGAGTACCGGGGGGTTACCGGAACCCTCCCGGGGGTTATTGGGCCTACATGGGCCTCGAGGGAGAAGAGGGAAGGAGGCAGGAGGTGGCCACGCTCCCCTCCCCTTCCTAGTCCGAATAGGACAAGGGAAGAGGGGCGGCGCCCCCCCTTTCCTTCCCCTCTTCCTCGTCTTCCCCCCCTTCTCCTATTCCAACTAGGAAAGAAGGACTCCCCCCTTGGCGCGCCCTCCTTGGCCGGCCGCCTCCTCCCCCTGGCTCCTTTATATACGGGGGCGGGGGGACCCCATAGACACACAAGTTGATCTACGGATCGTTCCTTAGCCGTGTGCGGTGCCCCCCTCCACCATATTCCACCTCGATCATATCGTCACAGAGTTTAGGCGAAGCCCTGCGCCGGTAGAACATCATCATCGTCACCACGCCATCGTGCTGACGGAACTCATCTCCGGAGCTTTGCTGGATCGGAGCCCGGAGATCGTTATCAAGCTGAACTTGTGCTGAACTCGGAGGTGCCGTACGTTCGGTGCTTGGATCGGTCGGATCGTGAAGACGTACGACTACATCAACCGCGTTGTTATAACGCTTTCGCTTACGGTCTACGAGGGTATGTGGACAACACTCTCCCCTCTCGTTGCTATGCCATCACCATGATCTTGCAACAGTGGCATCCGAGCCTAGGTTTTATGCGTTGATGTTATATGCATGAGTAGAACACAAGTGAGTTGTGGGCGATACAAGTCATACTGCTTACCAGCATGTCATACTTTGGTTCGGCAGTATTGTGAGATGAAGCGGCCCGGACCGACATTACGCGTACGCTTACGCGAGACTGGTTTCACCGTTACGAGCACTCGTGCTTAAAGGTGGCTGGCGGGTGTCTGTCTCTCTCACTGTAGCTGAATTGAGTGTGGCTACGCCCGGTCCTTGCGAAGGTTAAACCAGCACCAACTTGACGAACTATCGTTGTGGTTTTGATGCGTAGGTAAGAACGGTTCTTGCTAAAGCCCGTAGCAGCCACGTAAAATTTGCAACAACAAAGTAGAGGACGTCTAACTTGTTTTTGCAGGGCATGTTGTGATGTGATATGGTCAAGACGTGGTGCTATATTTTATTGTATGAGATGATCATGTTTTGTAACCGGTTATCGGCATCGGCAGGAGCCATATGGTTGTCGCTTTATTGTATGAAATGCAACGCATACATGATTGCTTTACTTTATCACTAAGCGGTAGCGATAGTCATAGAAGCAATAGATGGCGTAACGACAACGATGCTACGATGGAGATCAAGGTGTCGCGCCGGTGATGATGTTGATCATGAAGGTGCTTTAAAGATGGAGATCACAAGCACAAGATGATGATGGCCATATCATATCACTTATATTGATTGCATGTGATGTTTATCCTTTTATGCATCTTATCTTGCTTTGATTGACGGTAGCATTTTAAGATGATCTCTCACTAATAATCAAGAAGTGTTCTCCCTGAGTATGCACCGTTGCGAAAGTTCTTCGTGCTGAGACACCACGTGATGATCGGGTGTGATAGGCTCTACGTTCAAATACAACGGTGCAAAACAGTTGCACACGCGAATACTCAGTCATACTTGACGAGCCTAGCATATACAGATATGGCCTCGGAACACGGAGACCGAAAGGTCGAATGTGAATCATATAGTAGATATGATCAACATAGTGATGTTCACCATTGAAACTACTCCATCTCACGTGATGATCGGACATGGTTTAGTTTATTTGGATCACGTGATCACTTAGATGACTAGAGAGATGTCTATCTAAGTGGGAGTTCTTAAGTAATATGATTAATTGAACTTAAATTTATCATGAACTTAGTACCTGATAGTATTTTGCATGTCTATGTTTGTTTGTAGATAGATGGCTCGTGCTGTTGTTCCGTTGAATATTAATGCGTTCCTTGAGAAAGCAAAGTTGAAAGATGATGGTAGCAATTACACGGACTGGGTCCGTAACCTGAGGATTATCCTCATTGCTGCACGTAAAAGTTACGCCCCGAAGCACTGCTGGGTGCCAGAACCTGCTTGCGATGCAACCGACGATGTTAAGAACGTCTAGCGAGCAAAGCTGATGACTACTCGATAGTTCATTGTGCCATGCTTTACGGCTTAGAACCGGGTCTTCAACGACGTTTTGAGCGTCATGGAGCATATGAGATGTTCCAGAGTTGAAGTTAATATTTCAAGCAAATGCCCGGATTGAGAGATATGAAGTCTCCAATAAGTTCTATAGCTGCAAGATGGAGGAGAATAGTTACATCGGTGCACATATACTCAAAATGTCCGGGTATAATAATCACTTGATTCAACTAGGAGTTAATCTTC
The DNA here is from genome assembly GCA_021437245.1 of Aegilops speltoides. Classification (NCBI taxonomy): domain Eukaryota; kingdom Viridiplantae; phylum Streptophyta; class Magnoliopsida; order Poales; family Poaceae; genus Aegilops; species Aegilops speltoides. Next base: position 559,491,732 of record CM038147.1, read on the forward strand.
CTAATGATAGTGTCATTGATGAATTCTCCAATCACGCCACCAAGCTACAAGAGCTTCGTGATGAACTATAATATGCAAGGGATGAACAAGACTATTCCCGAGCTCTTCGCAATGCTAAAAGCAGCGGGGTAGAAATCAAGAAGGAGCATCAAGTGTTGATGGTTAACAAGACCACCAGTTTCAAGAAAAGGGCAAAGGGAAGAAGAAGGGAACTTCAAAAGAACGGCAAGCAAGTTGCTGCTCAAGAGAAGAAACCCAAGTCTGGACCTAAACCTGAAATCGAGTGCTTCTCTTACCAAGCGATCGACACCGAAGCGGAACTGCCCCAAGTATTTGGCGGATAAGAAGGATGGCAAAGTGAACAAAGGTATATGTGATATACATGTTATTGATGTGTACCTTACTAATGCTCGCAGAGCACCTGGTATTTGATACTAGTTCTGTGCTAATATTTGCAACTCAAACAGGGGACTACTGATTAGCGAAGATTGGCTAAGGACGAGGTGACGATGCGCGTGGGAAATGGTTCCAAAGTCGATGTGATCGCGGTCGGCACGCTACCTCTACATCTACCATCGGGATTAGTTTTAGACCTAAATAATTGTTATTTGGTGCCAGCGTTGAGCATGAACATTATATCTGGATCTTATTTGATGCGAGACGGTTATTCATTTAAATCAGAGAATAATGGTTGTTCTATTTATATGAGTAATATCTTTTATGGTCATGCACCCTTGAAGAGTGGTCTATTTTTATTGAATGTCGATAGTAGTGATACACATATTCATAGTGTTGAAACCAAAAGATGCAGAGTTGATAACGATAGTGCAACGTATTTGTGGCACTGCCGTTTAGGTCATATCGGTGTAAAGCGCATGAAGAAACTCCATACTGATGGGCTTTTGGAATCACTTGATTATGAATCACTTGGTACTTGCGAACCGTGCCTCATGGGCAAGATGACTAAAACGCCGTTCTCCGGAACTATGGAGCGAGCAACTGATTTATTGGAAATCATACATACTGATGTTTGTGGTCCAATGAAAGTTGAGGCTCGCGGCGGGTATCGTTATTTCCTCACCTTCACAGATGATTTGAGCAGATATGGGTATATCTACTTAATGAAACACAAGTCTGAAACATTTGAAAAGTTCAAAGAATTTCAGTGTGAAGTGGAAAATCATCGTAACAAGAAAATAAAGTTTCTACGATCTGATCATGGAGGAGAATATTTGAGTTACGAGTTTGGTCTACACTTGAAACAATGCGGAATAGTTTCGCAACTCACACCACCCGGAACACCACAATGAAATGGTGTGTTCGAATGTCGCAATCGTACTTTACTAGATATGGTGCGATCTATGATGTCTCTTACTGATTTACCGCTATCGTTTGGGGTTATGCTTTAGAGACGGCCGCATTCACATTAAATAGGGCACCATCAAAATCCGTTGAGACGACGCCTTATGAACTGTGGTTTGGCAAGAAACCAAAGTTGTCGTTTCTTAAAGTTTGGGGCTGCGATGCTTATGTGAAGAAACTTCAACCAGATAAGCTCGAACCCAAATCGGAGAAATGTGTCTTCATAAGATACCCAAAAGAGACTATTGGGTACACCTTCTATCACAGATCTGAGGGCAAGATTTTCGTCGCCAAAATCGGATCCTTTCTAGAGAAGGAGTTTCTCTCGAAAGAAGTGAGTGGGAGGAAAGTAGAACTTGATGAGATAACTGTATCTACTCCCTTATTGGAAAGTAGTTCATCACAAGAACCGGTTCCTGTGACAACTACACCAATTAGTGAGGAAGCTAATGATATTAATCATGAAACTTCAGATCAAGTTTCTCTCGAACCTCGTGAGGTCTACCAGAGTAAGATCCGCACTGAGTGGTATGGTAATCCTATTCGGAAGTCATGTTACTTCACCATGATGAACCTACGAACTATGAGGAAGTGATGATGAGCCCAGATTCCATAAAATGGCTAGAGGCCATGAAATCGAGATGGGATCCATGTATGAAAACAAAGTATGGACTTTGGTTGACTTGCCCGATGTTCGGCAAGCCATTGAGAATAAATGGATCTTTAAGAAGAAGACCGACGCTGATGGTAATGTAATCGTTTATAAAGCTCGACTTGCTGCAAAAGGTTTTCGACAAGTTCAAGGGGTTGACTACGATGAGACTTTCTCACCCGTAGCGATGCTTAAGTCTGTCCGAATCATGTTAGCTATTGCTGCGTTTCATGATTATGAAATTTGGCAAATGGATGTCAAAACTACATTCTTGAATGGATTTCTAGAAGAAGAGTTGTATATGATGCAGCCAGAAGGTTTTGTTGATCCAAAAGGTGCTAACAAAGTATGCAAGCTCCAGCGATCCATTTATGGACTGGTGCAAGCATCTCGGAGTTGGAATAAACGTTTTAATAGTGTGATCAAAGCATATGGTTTTATACAGACTTTTGGAGAAGCCTGTATTTACAAGAAAGTGAGTGGGAGCTCTGTAGCATTTTTGATATTATATGTAGATGACATATTATTAATTGGAAATGATATAGAATTTCTGGATAGCATAAAGGGATACTTGAATAAAAGTTTTTCAATGAAAGACCTCTGTGAAGCTGCTTACATATTGGGCATCAAGATCGATAGAGATAGATCAAGACGCTTAATAGGACTTTCACAAAGCACATACCTTGATAAAATTTTGAAAAAGTTCAAAATGGATCAGGCAAAGAAAGGGTTCTTGCCCGTGCTACAAGGTGTGAAGTTGAGTCAAACTCAATGCCCGACCACAACAGAAGATAGAGAGAAAATGAAAGATGTTCCCTATGCTTCAGCCATAGGCTCTATCATGTATGCAATCTCGTGTACCAGACCGACGTATGCTTAGCAATAAGCTTGGCAGGAAGGTACCAAAGTAATCCAGAGTGGATCATCGGACAGCGGTCAAGAACATCCCGAAATACCGAAAAGGACTAAGGATATGTTTCTCGATATGGAGGTGACAAAGAGCTAGTCGTAAATGGTTACGTCGATGTAAGCTTTGACATCGATCCGGACGATTGTAAATCGCAAACCGGATACGTGTTTTTATTAAACGGTGGAGCTGTAAGTTGGTGCAGTTCTAAACAAAGCGTCGTGGCGGGATCTACATGTGAAGCGGAGTACATAGCTGCTTCAGAAGCAGCAAATGAAGGAGTCTGGATGAAGGAGTTCATTTCCGATCTAGGTGTCATACCTAGTGCATCGGGACCAATGAAGATCTTCTGTGACAATACTGGTGCAATTGCCTTGGCAAAGGAATCCAGATTTCACAAGACGACCAAGCACATCAAGAGACGCTTCAATTCCATTTGGGACCAAGTCCAAGTGGGAGACATAGAGATTTGCAAGATACATACGGATCTGAATGTTGCGAGACCGTTGACTAAGCCTCTCTCACGAGCAAAACATGATCAGCACCAAGACTCCATGGGTGTTAGAATCATTATTATGTAATCTAGATTATTGACTCTAGTGCAAGTGGGAGACTGAAGGAAATATGCCCTAGAGGCAATAATAAAGTTATTATTTATTTCCTCATATCATGATAAATGTTTATTATTCATGCTAGAATTGTATTAACCAGAAACATGATACATGTGTGAATACATAGACAAACATATAGTCACTAGTATGTCTCTACTTGACTAGCTCATTAATCAAAGATGGTTATGTTTCCTAACCATAGACATGTGTTGTCATTTGATTAATGGGATCACATCATTAGGAGAATGATGTGATTGACATGACCCATTCCGTTAGCCTAGCACTTGATCGTTTAGTATATTGCTATTGCTTTCTTCATGACTTATACATGTTCCTGTAACTATGAGAATTATGCAACTCTCGTTTACCGGAGGAACACTTTGGGTACTACCAAACGTCACAACGTAACTGGGTGATTATAAAGGAGTACTTACAGGTGTCTCCGAAGGTACATGTTGAGTTGGCGTATTTCGAGATTAGGTTTTGTCACTCCGATTGTCGGAGAGGTATCTCTGGGCCCTCTCGGTAATGCACATCACTATAAGCCTTGCAAGCAATGTGACCAATGAGTTGGTTACGGATGATGCATTACGTAACGAGTAAAGAGACTTGCCGTAACGAGATTGAACTAGGTATTGGATACCGACGATCGAATCTCGGGCAAGTAACATACCGATGACAAAGGGAACAACGTATGTTGTTATGCGGTTTGACCGATAAAGATCTTCGTAGAATATGTAGGAACCGATATGGGCATCCAGGTTCCGCTATTGGTTATTGACCGAGAATAGTTCTAGGTCATGTCTACATAGTTCTCGAACCCGTAGGGTCCGCACGCTTAACGTTACGATGACAGTTTTATTATGAGTTTATAAGTTTTGATGTACCGAAGTTTGTTCGGAGTCCCGGATGTGATTACGGACATGACGAGGAGTCTCGAAATGGTCGACACATAAAGATTGATATATTGGAAGCCTATATTTGGACATCGGAAGTGTTCCGGGTGAAATCGGCATTTTACCGAAGTACCTGGGGGTTACCGGAACCCTCCCGGGGGTTATTGGGCCTACATGGGCCTCGAGGGAGAAGAGGGCAGGAGGCAGGAGGTGGCCGCGCGCCCCTCCCCTTCCTAGTCCGAATAGGACAAGGGAAGGGCGGCGGCGCCCCCCCTTTCCTTCCCCTCTTCCTCCTCTTTTCCCCCTTCTCCTATTCCAACTAGGAAAGAAGGGAGTCCTACTCCAGGTGGGAGTAGGATTCCCCCCTTGGCGCGCCCTCCTTGGCCGGCCGCCTCCTCCCCCCTGGATCCTTTATATACGGGGGCGGGGGCACCCCATAGACACACAAGTTGATCTACGGATCGTTCCTTAGCCGTGTGCGGTGCCCCCCTCCACCATATTCCACCTCGGTCATATCGTCGCAGAGTTTAGGCGAAGCCCTGCGCCGGTAGAACATCATCATCGTCACCACGCCGTCGTGCTGACGGAACTCATCTCTGGAGCTTTGCTGGATCGGAGACCGGAGATCGTTATCGAGCTGAATGTGTGCTGAACTCGGAGGTGCCGTACGTTCGGTGCTTGGATCGGTCGGATCGTGAAGACGTACGACTACATCAACCGCGTTGTTATAACGCTTCCACTTACGGTCTACGAGGGTAGGTGGACAACACTCTCCCCTCTCGTTGCTATGCCATTACCATGATCTTGCGTGTGCGTAGGAAATTTTTGAAATTACTACGTTCCCCAACATGAACATCTTGGCCTGACTTCATACTCACAAAGCATAAACAATTATCTTAGTGATGTTGGACAGAGGATGCAATTATTTAGTTCGAATTTACGTGTTCCTCTCACCCTAATCTGAAACACTGTTGAACTTATTTATTGGGAAGTGTTTTATTTTTTAGATAAAAGGCCCTTGTCACATTTTGATTCCAGGAAGTCATAAGGCCCGAAATGTGCAACTGAAATCGAAGATAACTTCCATCCGTTTATTCGATGCCCTCTTGCTCGTGAGCTGTGGTATGCTATGGTAGAAGTCTGGGTCTTGCCGGAGATTAATGAGATTGAAAACATGTGCAAAGAGTGGTCATTGCATGCACTTGAACCCCTCCCAGACATCGAATGCGCCATGCTGCAGATGACCTTATGGCGCTGTCGACATGTCCGCAGTGAAGTTGTTCATCACAAACCGCCACCCCCAGCGGAAGCATCTATAAGATTTCTTGTAACCTACCTGGAATCTACCATTGGGCTCAAAACTGAATTGTGTGATGATCCTTGCAAAGGTAAATCTATCATCACGTATCAGCAAACAGTGAGAACAACAATGACATCAGGTGGATAGATGGAGTTCGCCCCATGTTGGGTAGGTGAAATTAAACACTGACGGGTCCTATAGGCGAAGATGGTGCCACTGGAGCGGGAATAATCTTACGTAATGATAATAGTGCTATCATTTTTTTGGCCTATAGGGCATTGTTTTCATGTGGAGAAGCATTGGAAGCGGAACTCTGCACGTGTACGGAAGGACTCTTATTTTCAATCCAGAGAAGTGAATTGCCTGGAGCGAGAATGATCTTACGGAATGACAATGGTGCTATCATTTTTTCGGCCTGTAGGGCATTGTTTCATGTGGAGAAGCATTGGAAGCGGAACTCTGCGCGTGTATGGAAGGACTCTTATTTTCAATCCAAAGAAGTGAATTGCCAATTATTGTGGAGATTGACTCCATGGTTGTTGTGAAGCTGATTTAGTCGCATGGGATAGGCAGATCTTTATACTCTTCCATTGTAAGAAAGATTAGGCACTTGACGAGCCTTCGTAGAACTTGTATTACTCTTGTTAACCGCACTCAAAATAAGGTTAGTGATAGTCTAGCTAAGCTTGCAAGGGATGAAGGAAGAACTATGACTTGGATTGGTTCAGGACCTTCAGCTTCTTTAGAGCTAGCTCATGCAGATTGTAATGACCATGATATTTGAGTAATACAAGTTTTTACCCACAAAAATAAGTGGAAAAATGAGAGGTAACCTATGCACAAGAACATGAGTTTAGGAGCGAATCAACTTGTTATTGGATGGTCAGGAGGACAGCGGTATCCCCTGCCCACCAGAGTTCAAGTCCCAGACTTGACATTGGTGCTCGTATTTTTCTCATCAATCTCAAGATGATGTGCCGTCTCAGTCTCTCGTAGGTGCTTATAGGGGTAGGATGTGCGTGTGTGTGTTCCTAGGACTGAGTGTATGTTTGCTTCACCGCATGGGCACCGGAGAAGAACGGCATCATCACCGTTCGTTCTGCCTATCGGTTTGCCATGGACGAGCGTGAGCATCCATTTGCCACCGCCATGAGCAGGGCACCGGATGGTCGTCGCGCCATCTGGAAGACCATATGGGGGTGCCCTGCTCCCCTGAACGTGCGCGTGTTTGCTTGGCGGATTGTGACAAACTCTCTAGCTACTTGGGCAAATATATTCTCACGTCATCTTGAGCTTTCTGACATATGCCCCATTTGTGGTGTGGAACGAGAGAATGTGTTCCATGCGATGTGTAGGTGCCCCCTTGCGAAGGAACTTTGGCATGCCGTGGCGCTGGATTGGGTCATCCCGAGGGTTGAATCCGTTCGCAACACAGGGCCAGAATTTCTGTTCACCCTCCTTGAGACTTTGGACGAGACGACGCGTATGATCGTACTGATGATCATGTGGAGGACCTGGCACGTGCGGAATGAGATCACGCATGAAAAACGGCCACCTCCAACTGAGTCCTCTCGGAGGTTCCTACGTGGATATATCAACTCTATATTATGCCTCAAGTAGTACCCCAATGGTTATGTTGTGAAGGGGAAAATGGTGATCAATGATGCGCCATCAGCACATACAACCGCGCCCTAGCTAAAGAAGAGCTGAGCTGGGTCGCTCCTGCTACAGGATGGACCAAGTTGAACACGGACGGAAGCTTCATACCGGCTACAGGTATGGCAGGAGGTGGGATGATCCTCCGGGACACTCAGGGAAACATCATATTTAGTGCTTGCCGTGAACTCCGTACTTGTCGTAACACGCCAGGCGCCGAGCTCGCGGCGTGTAGGGAGGGGCTGGAGCTAGCCCTCCACCGGACGACGCTGCCAATTTTGGTAGAACTAGATAGTTCCGAGGCAGTGTCGTTGACCATAGCAAAATCCGATGATAGATCAGTACATCGCTTTGTGATCCAGGAGATTAAAAGCTTGGCCTCAACTGAGGATAGGGAGATTTCTTTTACTCTTTGTCGTCGTTCGCAGAATAAGGTTAGCCATGAACTTGCCGCTTATGACCGTAGTACCCCCCGAACCGCAGTGTGGTTGTACTCGGAGTTAGACTTCATTGTAAACCTGGTTGTGGCTGAGAGGCCCCCGTGAGTAATGAGAATTTCCTTTACCCCCGCAAAAAAGAAAGATGACGGGTCGTCTTAGTCTCTAGGAGGTGCTCATAGGTGTATGATGTGCGTGTGTGCGTTCCTAGTGCCGAGTGTACGTTTGTGTACGTGAGTGACTTCGATTGTACTATGTTAAAAAAACGAATATGAGTTTAGGCCTCGCACGTTGTCACGTGCCATGCAAAGGTAGGTAGGGATGTGGCCGTTGAGACGATGAACGCGGTCTCCGTTTCCGGTCAAAGGAAGTAAGAAAACACTCCTTCATGGCCAGGTAACCGAACAAAGCAGGATCCTCTCCTTTTTGTAATTCAAACCATATCTTTGTGCTCGAACATTTGTTGAGAAAAGAACAAAAAAGCAAAAAACAGCAACACTGCCCGTGGTTTTGCTTTCCTCACATGCACAAAATTAATACCGGAGATTCAGAAATTAAGGAGCAGTATGAAGTAGCGCATGAACACAAGCACGGGGAGGGCGCCTTTCACCTCGGGACCACAAGATTTCCACTCCTTCCCCTTCCCTCGACCCTATAAAAAGCCCGCCAGCACCCTGCAGCCCTTCGCACAAAGCTCCTCCGAAATCCATATTGTTCTGTTCTGCCCTGCGGCGAGGAAGCCATTTAGCAGGTTTTGGGTTGTGTTGTTAGATGGATGTGGGGTTTGTGTTGGTTAGGTCCGTTCTTCCTTAATCAGTGTTTTTCTTGATGTCGTTTGCTTTGCCAGGTGGGAAGAAGTTCGGAAATCATGGCCGCGATGGGTGGGAACCAAAGGCACATGATGGAGGGTGCGGCGGAGGACAAGATCCCGGAGGGGTTACGAGTCCTCGCCGTGGACGACGACTGCGTCTGCCTCAAGGTGCTAGAGAACCTCTTGCGCGGCTGCAAATACCACTGTGAGTCTCTTGAATCTTGATCCCTCCGCTTCGCCAAAGTCCATTAGAATCGGCCGGAGCCTTGTGATCTTTTTGCTTTCTGCGATGCAGCAACGACTGTGCCGGATGCCAAGACGGCGCTGAAGATTCTCAGGGCGGGGAAGGAGGTGTTCGACCTGGTCATCACCGACGTTCGCATGCAGGACATGGACGGCTTCAAGCTCCTCGAGCGCATCCGCCTCGAGATGGATCTGCCCGTCATAAGTACACTCACTGCTCAATTCTAAGTCCTAGTTTTATTTTTGTGTGTATGAGCTGACAATTCTCTTTGAGAACGTACTTCTAATCCTGAATCTTGGATATACAGTGAGAGGACATTCATTCCTTTGGGCAGCTCGTGAGATCCTATATATATTCAGCACGATTTTAGGAAACCAAATACACATGCACGCCACACTCACCCTATTTTTAACTTTGGGAAATCGAAAGAGTGGGATCCCCTTTCAGCCCGAACCAATGGGATCCCATCTAACCGTTCATCTGTCCGATCGGATGGCCAGTGGGCCAGGTAGTAGAGCGGAGGTGAATCGACACATTAGTGAATTATGAGGGGGGCGGATCACGGGATCCATAGTGGTATCAGTTCCTTGCCCGAACCAATGGGATCCAACCTAACTGCCCATCCATCGATCAAATGGCTAGTCGGGGCATGGGAATTGAAGTGGTAGCATGTGATTTATGAGATCCAATTAATTATTGACTTAAATAATTGTGTTGATTGTCTTTAGTATGCTAGAGATATGGTCATGTGTACCATATATAATTATAAGTAGGCAACAAGATGTTTTTTCCCCTATAGGAACCGGTTCTATTTTCGATAAATTGATGCCCCAATTGCATTAAAACATGTCGTCTAGATTCAATATAAATTTGTTTTAGAACTTCAATACATAATGCATGAAGTCTAGAGTTCAATACCATCCATACAATATATATGGTAATCTAGCTTAGTGGGAGTATGTGTCACTCCTATGCAATGTAGGCCCACTACGCATGTGTTCGGGGTGGGTGCATTGGAAGCAATTTAATTTTGTATGCTCTCATTCGTAAAAATCTAGTCCTAAGAACCAAAACTATAATATATTTATATTTTGTGATATGACCAAATTATATTTAGTTGTTTTCTAAACAAATATTAAATGTCTAGTAATTGCAATCACACAATGTATAGAATTGCACCACACCTGTTGCAAGGGTGGCATGAGTAATACAATTGGGAAACCACGTATGTTCTATCTACGTTATTAAAGGATTACCCATCTATAATCTGCTTGAGATTGTTAGTTAAAACTACTTACTCCTGAGAATTCCATATAACTAAAGTAGCAGTGCCACTTTTAAGCAGATAGATTGAGTAGGTTAACCATGTATAATATCTACAATCCTGTAGCTTTGCTGACTTTGAACTAGCACACTAATTTGTAGTCACATTATTTTTGGCGGAGAGTGCAACCAAAAATACTTATTATCCTATTTTGTAATAAAAATACTTGGCGCTGCTATATGCATGATTGCTTAACATGCTCAGAACATTGCTGGGGCCGATCACTTTTATCTACTGCGCTAGAAAAACATGGTGAACCACCAATAATAGTAACTGATCTTCAGGTTCACCAGTACTTAAACGTGATGATCTGATTTACCTAGTTTGAACATGGTGTTATGATGGCTTAGGCATTGTGTCATGGTTATTTTTTATCGATTATTTATCTTTTATACTATTAAGTGAGTATGTGAATGTTTTTCCATTTAATTTGCATTGGAACGCAAATTATATCATTGTCATGATAATTTGAAAATCATGTGTAAAACATGTTTGCTTCCCCTCTTGCTTGACACATTTGGAAAATATTGAATTCTGTTTTCTGTCTATAAGCACTAGTATAAAAATTTATGTCCAGTTCATAGAATTTTTGAAGTACTGAACCCCAAAGCTAAGTCAGGTCATATGGCATGCAGTGCTATCTGCAGATTGCGACAAGAAGGCTGTGATGAAGGGGATAAATCATGGAGCGTGTGACTATTTGGTGAAGCCAGTGCATACCAACGAGCTAAAAAACATATGGCAGCATGTTGAAAGCAAGAGAAAATCCGAAGCAATAAGGCACATCAGCGGTGATGATGATGATAATCAGAGAGCACAGCTTGGGACTGCTTCCAAGAGCAATGATGGAGCTAATACTGATGAGAACAAAGAGAGCACACAGGCATCCACTACCGTGAAGAAGCCAAGAGTGGTATGGACAATTGACCTGCATAAAAAGTTTATGGAAGCCATCAACCAGATCGGCCTTTATGGTAAGACACACATTATGCCCTTATTAAATGACAAAACACTTGTTGCTATTTGGGATTTTTCATTAACAATTTTTTGATTACGTTACTATAGGGGCTACCCCAAAAAAGATTCTGGAGCTGATGAATGTCGATTACCTCACTAGACAAAATGTATCGACTCATCTACAGGTATATTTTTGATCCTCGTTCTTTATTTGTCACATGTTTCTGTTCCATTTATTCATAGTCTAAATTTTTGTCGTATATAAGTGCGAGCTTTTATTTTTGGGGTAGCATATCAGTCAAAGGTTTAGTAATGCACCTACCATGAAAATGTGTGTAATTGTAATCATGTTTGTCCTTGAAAATGTAAGGTTTATCTTATGTAATGCATGGCCCATACTTTTTTTTAACCCATGCAACACTTCCAGTTATTTTTGTTCCCACGTGTCCATCATTACTATTTCCCATGAGCGTGCATCTCATATACATGTTTATTTTGTCTATATTGTTATTTCAGAAGTATAAATTGTACTTGAAAAGAATCACCCAAAATCCACTAGGTGATGCATGTGTAAGACGGAACTCTTTCATGGACATCCAGGAGAGTTTTATGCATAACCATGAACATGAAAGGTGGGGTGTGTCCTCAGGTGGCATCGCCTCCTGGAGTCCCAACCATTACAATGAAGCGGGTCACTTAGGTCAGCCTACAAACACCCAGAGCAGTATGTCCATGGGTTCATTAATCAATGGTGGTAGAATGCCGTTGTATTTGGTTCCACAGACACCCTATATGGGAAGATTTTCTGGCTTCAATGAGCACATAGTTCCATTCATCATACCTGGCAACCCAAGCTCTATAGGGATGTTGAATCCAAACAACAGTGTTCCAATGGCACCACCTCAGTTCGTTTACAGCGACCCCATCACTACATTAGTGGCAGGCTTCAGTGAGCAGATGGAGCCATTCAACATAGAAAGCAACATGGGCTCGGTTGGAATGATGTTAAATGGCAAGTCTATACCTGGTACAGGAAGAACTTCAGAGGCAGAGACTGATATGGTTAACTACGGAAGAACTAGTTCTGCACTTTCCAACCATCCGACATATGGTTTGGTCCCATTGACCCAGATGCATGATGTCAGTAATGCATCTGGCATTCTCCATGTGCAAGAAGGAACAATGTATCAGCAAGCGCTTAGTGGTCAACTGAATGGCATCAATTAATGCCTTGTCATCGGGTGGTATTTCCAACCTTCTCAATGAAGTAAGAACTTTTCTCGTTGACATGTATCTAGTCTATGCATATGAAATTTTGAACTGAATAGGTGTATTTAAATCAAGCTTTCTTTCTCGCTGTAGGATTTCATTGGAGAGGATGGTGTCATGGATGGATATTGACATTTATGTTGGTTAACCCAACCTACATGCGAGATATTTTCGCATGTGTGGTGGGAACTTTTAATTGGCCATTCCCTTGTTCTTGCACACTGTACCTTGGAACTATCTGAATTATTGTAGTCTAGTTAGAAGTACAATCGTGTCGGAGCTTCTATTTTACTCTGGCTTTTGTTAAGTCTGTTGTCTTTTGAGATCAAAACGATGTTCGGTTATGTTATTTCTGATGTAACCATTTTTGTTCTATGTATTATCGATGTGATATTGCATCTTTTCCCAAGACAACATTTCAAGGTAAAAACATGTGCCCCTGTCTATGACATGGTCTTTAGGACCAATTTAGCAGACACACCTTAGGGCAAATTCATACATTAAATCTGATTATATAAAAAAGGTGCTTGATGGGATAACCAAAAAAAAGAGAAATATTCTAGAAAATCCCACAAAAAATAGAAATATCCGACCGTTAATTTAATAGACTAAAATTATACAGCCATTAGATTTAACTTAAGTGCCTAAAATTATACAGCCATTATATTTGATTTAAGTGACAAAATTACCCACCATGTCATTATGATGATTTAAGTGAAAAACGTACCCACCATGCCATTATGATTGATAACATGGTCTCCCCTCCCCTAGTGCCTTCCCCCTTTTGAGATTGATGAGAAAAAGATCAGATCCTAGGTTAAAAAAAAAGAGATGATATCGTCCTTCACCGTCTGACATGATCATCATTTTGTTCCCACACATCAATTGTTCCATCTCCTTCCAATCTAGCTGTGGGAAAAAATAGATGAGATACTCCTTCATCCCGTTGTGTGGCCATCGCTTTTCTTCCGTGCCATCAACTATTTCTTCTCCTTCCAATATAGATTTGGTGGACGATGCTTGACCGATCAAAAACCAATCAAACGGCCATGCCTCGGAAACCTCATACGACTTGTAAAGCACGGAAATACCAAAGGAACTTCAAGGTTTTTAATCCATGCTATTAAAGCCTTTGTTTGGTATAATTGAGTCATCTTTTTTCATTCATGTGACGCAAGGGGAAAGTCCAGAATTGTTCCTGATAGTGGCGGATATTTATGTCTGGCCGGACGAAGACAAATTTGTTGGTTCCAGTGGCCGACATGGCGGCTGTTTGTTGGGGGCCTTGGTGGCTGCCATAGTGGCTGATGAGTGATGAGTGATGTTACGGCAGCATCAACCTGCAGATGAAAGCTGACGCGGACATGTGATCTACTGCTGCCATGCAAAAAAAGCTGTGGAACTTGAGATACGGCGGAGGACCTAACAACTAATTACTACAGCAAAGCACAGAGAGAAGAGGATGGAGCAATTGACCCAGGCACAGAACAACAATTAGCGACTGAGAAGAGGATGGATTAGTTAGTACAACCATGAGCATGAGAAGAGGGCGTCGCGGTGCACAGTCGGAGAGGACTCCGGCAGAGAACTTTGCTAGGTGAGATCCGCAAGATTGATGTCAATTTTTTTAGTCTGCTTGGGCAGCTCAGCTGGTAAGTGCACGTACAGAAAACTAACTTCAATCCTCATGTCCCACACACACGTACAGAAAATGCATGTATGCGAGCAAGCATGCATTAACAACAAGAAAAAGTCCATGGATTGCTTCTGGATCCTCTGGTCCAATTCTGATCAGGAGAGCTCATCAACCACCTCTCCCACCGGTGCGGAGGTGAACGGGCATGGAGTAGGCACCAAAGGACAGGCGGAGTGGTAGGTCTGGCGCTGGGGACAAGGCTGATAAAAATTGGCTCAACTTCCACTAGTAGAAAAAGGGTCAAACGTGCAGCACATTAGTGCCGGTTTGTATTAGAACCGGCACTAATGTATACATTAGTGCTGGTTCCAACGGCTAGCCGGGCCGCTCTCATTAGTACCGGTTTGTGGCTAACCTTTAGCACCGGTTCGTGCCACGAACCGGTACTAATGAGGGTGGTGGCAGGATTTTGTCAGTCTGGGCCCCCTCCAGCACCTTTAGTACCGGTTCGTGCCACGAACCGGTACTATAGGTCCTCCTGCATATAAACCCTTCGTCCAGCTTGCTCTGTTCTTCCCCCTTTCCCCTCTCCTCTCCTCTCTGTTCTTCCTCTTCCCCTCGAGCTCACCACCAATTTTGCCCAAAATTTGTCAAGATTTGAAGGCCCCATCCATTCAAATGATCACAAAGGTTAGCAAATTTGTCCTTTCATCTCTCATTGCTAGATTAGCTCTTGCAATGCTTTATATAGTTACTAATTTGTGAGTTTAGTAATTTGGGAGGAAATATATATATATATATATATATATATATATATATATATATATATATATATATATATATATATATGCTAGTATTTGATTTATATGCAATTTGAGGTCAAAAATAACACTTAGTTTGCATATGTAGGTGTGGTTTACTTAGTGCCTTCTAAATCTCCGTCGTAACCACCGTCGATCGCCCGCACCTTCCCTTCACCGGCACCACCTTGTGGTGAGCCTCTTTTTCATGTAATTTTATATAAAAAATTGATGTTTGTGTGATTTGGATATATAGTTAATCATGTAATAATTATCTTACCCGTACGTTGTTTGTTATACATAGTGCCATGGTTTTGATATCCGTCCCCGTCGGCCCTCGTCCTTGTTATGATTCGGATGTGGTATATTCTCTTTTAAAACTATTAGTTGCATTTCGTGTTTATGACAAATTATGCCCATCAAGTTGACATAGATATTTTTATCTAGGAGGTATGTGAACCGGAAATTCCAACCGACCCTATTGTCAAGAGGTTAAATTTAGTTGAAAGAGAAAACGAGTACTTGAAAGAAAAATTGAAAAGAATTGAGGGGGAGAAGATGGAATTGGAGTTGCATGTTGCCGATGTCGTCGATGATCACAAGATCAAGATGGAGAAAATGCGCTTGAAGAATAGAAAGATTAGAAAATATGCCATCGATAGTGAGGCTTGGTATCATTATGCTGTTGGATCAATTGTTACCTTAGTTGCGATCTTGATCGCATTTGTTGTTGCATTTAAATGCTTTAGCTAGAGAATTATTTGTTTGTTGCATTTAAGTGTTGTATGAACTTTATGTATGAACTTGTATTAATTTGGTCTATTCGGTGTTGTGTAATGAAGATGAGCCGGCAATGGATGTACGATGACCGATGCTCTCCCCAGTTTGTTGAGGGCGTGCATACTTTTCTGCTTGCGGCTGAGGCAAACAAGCGGGCGGATGGTTTTATGCCTTGTCCATGTGGTGTCTGTAAGAATGGTCACAATTACTCTACGTCAAGAACCATTCACGTCCACCTGTTTAAGTCCGGTTTCAAGCCCCACTATAATGTTTGGACCAAGCACGGAGAAAGAGGGGTTATAATGGAAGACAATGAAGAAGAAGAGGACGACGACATCTATCCTGGCCATGGGTTCCCTGAATACGATGATACAACAATGGGGGAAGAAGCTGAGCCGGTAATGCGGGAAGAAGCTGAGCCGGCAATGCGGGAAGAAGCTGAAGAAGAGGCATCAGATGAGCCCGTTGATGATCTAGGTCGGGCCATTGCCGATGCAAAGAGAAACTGCGCAAGTGATTTGGAGAAGAAGAAGTTGCAGCGCATGTTAGAGGATCACAAAAAATTGTTGTACCCGAATTGCGTAGGTGACAAGAAAAAGCTGGGCACCACACTGGAATTGCTGCAATGGAAGGCAAGAGAATGGTGTATCGACAAGGGATTTGGAAAGTTGCTGGTAATGATAAAGGATATGCTTCCAAAGGACAACGAATTGCCCGAGAGTACGTACGAAGCAAAGAAGGTTATCTGCCCTCTAGGGTTAGAGGTGCAAAAGATACATGCATGCCCTAATGATTGCATCCTGTACCGCGGTGAGTACGAGGATTTGAACGCTTGCCCGGTATGTGGTGAATTGCGCTATAAGATCAGCCGCGATGAGCCTGGTGATGTCGAGGGCGAGCGCCCCAGGAAGAAGATTCCTGCCAAGGTGATGTGGTATTCTCCTATAATACCACGGTTGAAACGTTTGTTCCAAAACAAAGAGCATGCCAAGGCGATGAGATGGCACAGAGAAGACCGTAAGAAAGACGGAAAGTTGAGAGTACCGGCGACGGGTCGCAGATGGAGAAAAATCGAAAGAAAGTACGGAAGGAGTTTGCGGATGGCGCAAGGAGCGTATGGTTTGGTCTAAGTGCAGATGGCATTAATCCTTTTGGGGAGCGAGCAGCAACCATAGCACCTGGCACGTGACTCTATGTTTGTATAACCTTCCTCCTTGGTTGTGCATGAAGCGGAAGTTCATTATGATGCCAGTGCTCATCCAAGGCCCTAAGCAACCCGGCAACGACATTGATGTGTACCTAAGGCCATTAGGTGAAGAACTCTTACAGCTGTGGAATGGAACAGGTGTACGTGCGTGGGATGAGCACATGGGGGAAGAATTTGACCTCAAGGCGTTGCTGTTCGTGCCCATCAATGATTGGCCTGCTCTCAGTAACCTTTCAGGACAGACAAACAAGGGATACCGCGAATGCACGCACTGTTTGGATGATACCGACAGTATATATTTGAATAGTTGTAAGAAGAATGTGTACCTCGGACATCGTCGATTTCTTCCGAGCAGGCATCCTGCAGGTTCCAGAACAGCGCGCGCATGATCACTCGCTTAATGGGTCCTCCCGGGACCCTATAGTAGTCGAAGCACTAAGGGCTCGGTGCAACTGGGAAGTACATGAGCGAGTCTGGCTGTAGATCTCACCCGGGTCCTCCTCAAGCCAGCCCCGACCCCCAGCTTGGTGGGGGGTTGGGCGCGGGCCCTAGCAGCCGCGAGGTGGCCGTCAAGGACTTACTTGTCCTGGAGGGATGCAAGCTGCTCCAAAACCGGGCTCTTGTCACCACGGAAGACAATAGCCGAGTCGGCGGCGACCTTGGCTAGATGACCAAGAGGGACACCAACAAGAGAGGAAAAGGAATTGTTGCAAAAATCATCAGAATTAGAACACGGAGCCTGAGAGACGAACAAAGCTGAATCAAGGTTGCGGATGGCAGCGCGACGGGAGGGCTTCTCGACTGCGGTCGGTGAAGCCCCGGTCAGTTGCGGAATCACCTCGAGCTGGGCACTCTTCCGGGCAGACGAGACCGGAGTAGATGCCGAGTAGTGACGGCCCCGGGACTTGGGAGGTCGAGACGGGGTGGGGGTGGGGGGGGAGGGGGAGCCATCCGCAAGGCCGGGCTCGAGAGGCGCCAGAGCCGGGGGATCCTCCTGAACCGCCATCGGAGACTCGAGCCGAGGGGAGGACGGGGGCCGGACCTCCATGCTACCCCGGCTGTCTCCGCTCCCTTCCTCCTCCGACAATGAGAGAAGCGGGGGGAGGAAGGGGGAGGAAGGGTGGCAGCCTCATCGACCATGGCAGCGTTGGCCTCAATGTCCTCGGGGCAGGCGTCACGAGACATGTCCTCAGGGTCGGAGTCATGGGATCCAACCCCAGGGAAGGCGTCGTAGGATCCGCGCCCCGAGCAGTGGGAGGCCAAGGGGTGGGAGGAGTCGGCCGGAGGAGGGGGGATCGTCCCCCGACTCAGAGGAGGCGTCGTCGGAGGCGTCGGAGCGAGGAGAGAGGCTACGGGAGCGCCTGGGGGAGCCTTGGGGGCACCACCACCACCAGCCCCAGGTGTAGGATCGGCACCTCCACCGTCATCCGGGTTGAGGGGATCGGTGGAAGTCCCACCCTCAACCGAGATGCGCAAGTCGTACCCAATGTCGTTGAAGAACATCCTGATCGTCGTCTTGAGCTTGGCGGTGTCTGGAGACTTGATCTGCACGCGCACAGTAGGGCCCTTGGGCAGAGAAGCAGCATCGACCACCACAAACTTGCCCAATAATCGGGACAAGCCACGGATGACTCCCTGGTCCCGAGCTGGAGAAGGGAGTCCAAGGATCTGCACCCACACCGTGGACAGGGTGGCCACCGCCAGCGGGTCCACAGATGGGACGGAGATGCAGACAGAGATCTGGTTGAGGGCGAGCGTGAGTCGAGCGCTGTGGGTGCCGTAGCAAAAACTGATCCGGTCAAGAAAGACCACAATGAACTCCCAGTCTGAGATCGGTGTCACCTCCCAATCCCAGTTCGGGTTGAACAGGTGGCAAAGCTCATCGGAGACGATGGCCGGGGACGCCGTCTTGCCGTCCAAGACCGAGATGAGGGCGGACATGGGCGGAGTGGCCCGGGCCTCGGGGAGGTCCATCTGGAAGAATCCCAGGTCGTCGAGCGCATAGCCGAACAGCCCAAGCACCCCAATGGGCTGGTGGTCGGGGCAAAGCGCGGCGGGGTGGTCCGTCCTCTTGCAACGAAAGCAGGCCGGAGGCTGAGTACAATTCACCTGGTAGTGCCCGGCCATCCTACAGTTGAAGCACGTGGCCACCATCGCGGCTGGCCGTGGGATGGCCGCAACTAGAGGGTGGGTGATTGAGGAAGCCGGGCCACCCGCCTGGGACTGCGCTCCATGCTTCTTCTTTTTCTTATTGGCAAAAGCCCCACGACCATTGCCATTGTTGCCGTTGTTGGGACCGGCCGGAGGAAATTGGGCTTAGCGGCGGGGCCGATCGTAGCGACGGGGCGGGGAGGCCTGAGAACGGCCAGAGCGAGGCGGTGAGCGGGACCGATGGAATGGGGAATGACGATCCCGATCCCTGCCGCGGCCACACCATGACGAAGAGGAATGCTCCCGGGGCGCGCCGCGCGCCAGCCAGCACCCTCGAATGAAGGCGCGTCCTTTCCCCGCACCAGGGTCTCCCGCAACTCGGCTTCCCGCCGCGCACCATTTGGCGATGGTCACGCAGTGACATCGCGGCCCGACGCGCGTCGCTTGGGGCGTGGCTCCCCGTCGCCAGCATCACAAGCCATCGGGGGCTGTCGGACGGGGCGGGGCGGGAAGGAGGGAGGAGGGTGAGGAGAGGTGGCGGGGGGAAGAGGGATGAGGCGGGATCGAGGGGCCAGCATCCAGGGAAAACCCTAAAGGTGGCGGCCGGGTTGGGCCGGGGGAGGGGAGTAATCCGCTCGGCCCATCTTGGGCCGGCCCAACCGAAGTAGGCCTGGGAGAGGGGTGGAGAACCCCCGACGCGGCCGGCCCACACGGCCCACTTCGGCCCAGCTCACCACATGAGGCCTAGTGGGGGGGAGGGAAGGGTTTCCACCTAAGGCCGCAGCGCCGCCGCCGCCGACGGGGCACACGGCACGGCACCGGACGGCTGGAAAGCCCGGAACTTTGGACCCCCACACACCGCGCCGGCCAGAGCCAAGGAGGAGGGGGCCAAGCCCAGCGGCAGGGACCGACGATCCCCAGGAAGACGCCGCCAAGAGATCGGCACCGTCCCCAAATCAGCCCGTCCGGCAACCCCCCAGTTCAAGGACCGGGCCCCACGACCCCGACGACGAGCACCATTGCCGGCGCCTAGGGGAGGTGGGGAAGGTGGTGCAGCTGGGAGGAAGGCACCGCGCTGCAAAGGACAGGGAGGGGGGAGGAGGGAGGGGGACATCGGGGGCGCAGAGGGGAGGGATCCCGAACAGGGGTGCGGCGGGGAGAGAGGCGGCGACGGCCTCAGCGAGCCGGTCACCAAAACGCCGGGGAGGACGGAGGGCACCAGCCGCAGCCGCCGCGGCATCCGCCAAATCCTCCTCCGCTGCAACATCCGCCCACTTCAGGCCGCCCGAGCGAGGTGCAGGAGATGGCGGGGGAGGGGAGGGCAGAGACGGTGCCGCCGGAGAGGCCGGGAGGAGGGCGGGGGTGGGGCGGAGGCCGCTGGCGAGAACGACAGAGGCGAGGGCGGCGCGGTCGCCAGAGGGAGACGCGGGAGGTCGCCCATCCCCAAGCTTCTGTCCAATAGTCGCCCAGCACCCTCCCGGATATGGACAAATGGGAAGAGTGCACTGCTTCAAAACAATATATTTGTTTAGTTACTTGTTACTTTCTGTATAACGAAACTTTGAATGTCTTAGTACGACGAAACTATTAGATGTAAATGGTGCCGTGCTCTAGTTAATTAGTGTCAGTACGATGAAAGTTGTTAACTATGTTTACTATATATGTTGCTTCTGTTTCATAACTGTTTCTCCCCACAGGCCGACGTATCTTATATTGCATATTATTGTTGAATTCGCTTCATTATATATATGCATCTCTGACAGGTATATAGATCAACGATGGCGAGGAAGTGGTATGCCGTGTATGTAGGGCATGTTCCGGGTATGTACGATGGGTGACCAGAGTGTCAGGCACAAGTGCACCGCTTCCCGGGCAGAAGCCAGAAAGGGTTTGATAGCAGAGTGGAAGCCGAAGCTAGTTACTTTAGATTCATAGCGCAACAGAGGATTCAGAACCAACTCCACAAAAACTACTACATAATCCCGCTTTTGCTCATCGTGATCGCTCTTATCTCGTATGTCATAGTTTAGGTAGATGATGAAACATGTGTCTGCGGTGACAATGTAAGAGACATGTGATCATTAACTTGTATCGCTATTTCGAGATGATGATGAGATCGA
Source organism: Aegilops speltoides (assembly GCA_021437245.1). NCBI lineage: Eukaryota > Viridiplantae > Streptophyta > Magnoliopsida > Poales > Poaceae > Aegilops > Aegilops speltoides. The sequence goes on from CM038147.1 coordinate 559,512,852, forward strand.
CATCATTTGTGTTCGATAATGATGATATGATGAGACTATGTTGTACCACATCGATGATGATGATGAGACATTCATTTTTCATATAGTTTCAGTGTATCTAGATTATTCACCTCAACATTCCCATGTCTCCATTGTAGTTACAGATAACAACCACGTATCTCTTTCTGACCATCTCTCTCCCCGGCCCGGCAGCCCCTCTTCGGCCTCTCCCACCGCCTAATAACCTTCTCAATTAACTTCTTTACCCATTGATTTCCATCACTAATTCCCATTTATCTTCTCCATCGAATAAATTCATAAGTAACAGATGGAGTCGTCTTTAAACTCCCGTCTTCACCACAACAATTAGAAGAGCACCGGCTGTCGTCTGGCCTAGACAGCTGCCGCCCCTAGCCGTCCAATCCACGAGAGCCACCCCGTCTGGACCCGCAGGTCGACGCCAACGACTAGCGCGCCGTTGCTAGCCATCTCACCACGGGCACAACCCTCGTCCAAGACGTTGCACACGCCACCTGTCCCAATCCCGCCGCGTAACGCCGCTAGCAACCTTCCCGAGCCCCTTCCGCCAACCCGGCCACACGCCGCGTGCCACCACCAACAGCCTCACCCATCCCCAGCTGCGGATCCAGACATGTTGAAGTGACATGGTGCAAATCATGCACGCGAATAATTATGTTATGAGATATAGTCTATAATATCAAACCTTATTAATTTGATTTAAGGGATGTGGCAACGCTTACTATCATTGTGGAAAATGCCTACGAAAACAAACAAAAAAAACATATGAAAGGAGTCAATGTGGCACATGACAAATGGAGATGAAATTAAGGAGTTAAAGTGCCACACGATAGAGGAAATGAAAGTTGTCAATGCGCCATGGAACAAATAGAGATGAAATGAGTCAACACACCACGCGACAAATGGAGATGAAAGGGTTCAATGCGACAATGACATATGGAGATTAAATGAATCAACACGCTATGCGACAAATATAACTCCTGAGAATCTAAACATTTAGATTTGGAGAGTTAGATTGGAACTTAATGATTTATATTTACGGTGACCTAGGGGCACCACTTAAGCTCGTTGATACAACGAAATTCCAGCATGATACAATGATCTACAAGTATTACTATTAAATGCATTGCTTGTTGAATTTCTTACTACGTAGTTTTCCCCCATGTACCTTCTAAATGGGGCAATAGAGCAGAGTTTGGTAAGATCATCTTTGGTATTTTATTTTAAGAAAAACATGGAAGGGATGATATCCGATGACTTTCGTGATGGTACTCATTTTTCTTTGGACGAATCGAGATTGTGCGACATCACCTCAATTCTCAAATAGATTATTATATACTATAGACTTGGAGATGGTCTCTCAAATTATTTTGATAGGAATAAAGGAACAAGCCATGCATATACCATCTACATCTAAAATTTGATTATGAAAAAGGAGTCCATGCACCACGTGGAAAATGAGATGCAATGTAAAAACTAGAAAGTTATCATTTCCATTGGGTGAGTCTTCTCCAAAATAAATTCATAAAAAGAGAATACAGTAGCCGGACTTCTTACGAAGCAATGAGCTTAAGTGGTGCCTCTAGGTCTCTCTATACAAAACTCGTTGGTGCCAGCCATCTGACCTCCAAATATGATGTTTTTGATTCTCACGACATATATAGTCGCATAGTGGGATGATAGTAAACACTACCGCATCCCACAAATCATATTAATCGGATTTCTAATAGCATATGTTTGTATTCATAACATAATTTTTCATGTGCATCAACAATTTGTTCTCCAGCATAATTCATAGAACATCATTCCTTTTTAATATTTTTCAAAAAATTACATGAAACTATCAAATGTTAACTCTTGGGCCTTATACGTACCACAAGTAGAAACATATTGGCATTTGACAAGAATGGAAATAATAATGGAAGACAGAGCTTTTAAGCCTTTGTGCATCATTGGATCCAAGACGTGACACATTTGACAGATCAAAAATATGCATGCTGGTTGAAAAATTATATCCTGCAGATTTTTCTTCTCAAGAAAGAGCTCAATTGGAGTGTCAGCTACCACATCTTAAACTTGACACATGCAACCATCCAGAGGTGAAAATGTTACCATCACCTGCAGCTTTGGCACATGGACTGGTCAAAACAGGCAAATCATCTATGTATACAATGGCCGACAAGTTATTACGATTAGTAATAACACTCCCGGTGTTGACTGCAACAGCAGAGAGAGCATTTTCAGCTATGAGAATTGTCAAGACTCATCTTCGAAGTAAAATGGGTGATGACTTTCTTCGACATTGTATGATAATCTACATCGAGAAGGAGCTAGCGTCAAAGTTTAGTTCTGATGAAATTATAGACATGTTTGATCTTCTTGGTGCTCGGAAAGCCAATTTTAAATAGAAATGTAACTTTTTGCATTGTTTGATTGACCATATGGTCTATACTGAACCATGAAAAATTATTATCATCTTTGCAATGCTATATATTTGTGTTTGCATTTTGTGTCTTGCCCAGTTGCCCCCCAAAACCTTAAATCCTGGCTCCGCCCCTGATCACACCTTTCTCAAAACCACACACATCATTGTATTTCTTTTCTCTCTTCTTCACAAACGGTATTTCTTGTTTCTTGAACATCTTGGCCTGACTTCATACTCACAAAGCATAAACAATTATCTTAGTGATGTTGGACTGAGGATGCAATTATTTAGTTCAAATTTACGTGTTCCTCTCGCCCTAATCTGAAACACTGTTGAACTTATTTATTGGGAAGTGTTTTATTTTTTTAGATAAAAGGCCCTTGTCACATTTTGATCCCAGGAAGTCATAAGGCCCGAAATGTGCAATTGAAATCGAAGATAACTTCCATCCGTTTATTCGATGCCCTCTTGCTCGTGAGCTGTGGTATGCTATGGCAGAAGTCTGGGTCTTGCCGGAGATTAATGAGATTGAAAACATGTGCAAAGAGTGGTCATTGCATGCACTTGAACCCCTCCCATACATCGAATGCGCCATGCTGCTGATGACCTTATGGCGCTGTCGACACGTCCGCAGTGAAGTTGTTCGTCACAAACCGCTACCCCCAACGGAAGCATCTAAAAGATTTCTTGTAAGCTACCTGGACTCTATCATTGGGCTCAAAACTGAATTGTGTGATGATCTTTGCAAAGGTAAATCTATCATCACGTATCAGCAAACAGTGAGAACAAAAATGACATCAGGTGGATAGATGGAGTTCGCCCCATGTTGGGTAGGTGAAATTAAACACTGACGGGTCCTATAGGCGAAGATGGTGCCGCTGGAGCGGGAATGATCTTACGGAATGATAATGGTGCTATCATTTTTTCGGCCTATAGGGCATTGTTTTCATGTGGAGAAGCATTGGAAGCGGAACTCTGCACGTGTATGGAAGGACTCTTATTTTCAATCTAGAGAAGTGAATTGCCTGGAGCGAGAATGATCTTACGGAATAACAATGGTGCTATCATTTTTTCGGCCTGTAGGGCATTGTTTCATGTGGAGAAGCATTGGAAGCGGAACTCTGCGTGTGTATGGAAGGACTCTTATTTTCAATCCAAAGAAGTGAATTGCCAATTATTGTGGAGATTGACTCCATGGTTGTTGTGAAGCTGATTTAGTCGCATGAGATAGGCAGATCTTTATACACTTCCATTGTAAGAAAGATTAGGCACTTGACGAGCCTTCGTAGAACTTGTATTACTCTTGTTAACCGCACTCAAAATAAGGTTAGTGATAGTCTAGCTAAGCTTGCAAGGGTTGAAGGAAGAACTATGACTTGGATTTGTTCAGGACCTTCAGCTTCTTTAGAGCTAGCTCATGCAGATTGTAATGACCATGATATTTGAGTAATGCAAGTTTTTACCCGCAAAAATAAGTGGAAAAATGAGAGGTAACCTATGCACAAGAACATGAGTTTAGGAGCGAATCAACTTGTTATTGGATGGTCAGGAGGACAGCGGTATCCCCTGCCCACCAGAGTTCAAGTCCCAGACTTGACATTGGTGCTCGTATTTTCTCATCAATCTCAAGATGATGTGTCGTCTCAGTCTCTCGGAGGTGCTCATAGGGGTAGGATGTGCGTGTGAGTGTTCCTAGGGCTGAGTGTATGTTTGCTTCACCGTATGGGCACCGGAGAAGAACGGCATCATCACCGTTCGTTCCGCCTATCGGTTTGCCATGGACGAGCGCGAGCATCCATTTGCCACCGCCATGAGCACGGCACCGGATGGTCGTCGCGCCATCTTGAAGACCATATGGGGGTGCCCTGCTCCCCTGAAGGTACGCGTGTTTGCTTGGCGGATTGTGACAAACTCTCTAGCTACTTGGGCAAATAAATTCTCACGTCATCTTGAGCTTTCTGACATATGCCGCATTTGTGGTGTGGAACGAGAGAATGTGTTCCATGCGATGTGTAGGTGCCCCCTTGCGAAGGAACTTTGGCATGCCATGGCACTGGATTGGGTCATCCCGAGGGTTGAATCCGTTCGCAACATAGGGCCAGAATGGCTGTTCACCCTCCTTGAGACTTTGGACGAGACGACGCGTATGATCGTACTGATGATCATGTGGAGGACTTGGCATGTGCGGAATGAGATCACGCATGAAAAACGGCCACCTCCAACTGAGTCCTCTCGGAGGTTCCTACGTGGATATATCAACTCTTTATTATGCCTCAAGTAGTACCCCAATGGTTATGTTGTGAAGAGGAAAATGGTGATCAATGATGCGCCATCAGCACATACAGCCACGCCCTAGCTAAAGAAGAGCTGAGCTGGGTCGCTCCTGCTACAGGATGGACCAAGTTGAACACGGACGGAAGCTTCATACCGGCTACAGGTATGGCAGGAGGTGGGATGATCCTCCGGGACACTCAGGGAAACATCATATTTAGTGCTTGCCGTGAACTCCGTACTTGTGGTAACGCGCTGGGCGCCGAGCTCGCGGCGTGTAGGGAGGGGCTGGAGCTAGCCCTCCACCGGACGACGTTGCCAATTTCGGTAGAACTAGATAGTTCCGAGGCAGTGTTGTTGTTCATAGCAAAATCCGATGATAGATCAGTACATCGCTTTGTGATCCAGGAGATTAAAAGCTTGGCCTCAACTGAGGATAGGGAGATTTCTTTTACTCTTTGTCGTCGCTCGCAGAATAAGGTTAGCCATGAACTTGCCGCTTATGGGCGTAGTACCCCCCGAACCGCAGTGTGGTTGTACTCGGAGTTAGACTTCATTGTAAACTTGGTTGTGGCTGAGAGGCCCCCGTGAGTAATGAGAATTTCCTTTACCCCCGCAAAAAAGAAAGATGACGGGTCGTCTTAGTCTCTAGGAGGTGCTCATAGGTGTATGATGTGCGTGTGTGCGTTCCTAGTGCCGAGTGTACGTTTGTGTACGTGAGTGACTTCGATTGTACTATGTTAAAAAAACGAATATGAGTTTAGGCCTCGCACGTTGTCACGTGCCATGCAAAGGTAGGTAGGGATGTGGCCGTTGAGACGATGAACGCGGTCTCCGTTTCCGGTCAAAGGAAGTAAGAAAACACTCCTTCATGGCCAGGTAACCGAACAAAGCAGGATCCTCTCCTTTTTGTAATTCAAACCATATCTTTGTGCTCGAACATTTGTTGAGAAAAGAACAAAAAAGCAAAAAAACAGCAACACTGCCCGTGGTTTTGCTTTCCTCACATGCACAAAATTAATACCGGAGATTCAGAAATTAAGGAGCAGTATGAAGTAGCGCATGAACACAAGCACGGGGAGGGCGCCTTTCACCTCGGGACCACAAGATTTCCACTCCTTCCCCTTCCCTCGACCCTATAAAAAGCCCGCCAGCACCCTGCAGCCCTTCGCACAAAGCTCCTCCGAAATCCATATTGTTCTGTTCTGCCCTGCGGCGAGGAAGCCATTTTAGCAGGTTTTGGGTTGTGTTGTTAGATGGATGTGGGGTTTGTGTTGGTTAGGTCCGTTCTTCCTTAATCAGTGTTTTTCTTGATGTCGTTTGCTTTGCCAGGTGGGAAGAAGTTCGGAAATCATGGCCGCGATGGGTGGGAACCAAAGGCACATGATGGAGGGTGCGGCGGAGGACAAGATCCCGGAGGGGTTACGAGTCCTCGCCGTGGACGACGACTGCGTCTGCCTCAAGGTGCTAGAGAACCTCTTGCGCGGCTGCAAATACCACTGTGAGTCTCTTGAATCTTGATCCCTCCGCTTCGCCAAAGTCCATTAGAATCGGCCGGAGCCTTGTGATCTTTTTGCTTTCTGCGATGCAGCAACGACTGTGCCGGATGCCAAGACGGCGCTGAAGATTCTCAGGGCGGGAAGGAGGTGTTCGACCTGGTCATCACCGACGTTCGCATGCAGGACATGGACGGCTTCAAGCTCCTCGAGCGCATCCGCCTCGAGATGGATCTGCCCGTCATAAGTACACTCACTGCTCAATTCTAAGTCCTAGTTTTATTTTTGTGTGTATGAGCTGACAATTCTCTTTGAGAACGTACTTCTAATCCTGAATCTTGGATATACAGTGAGAGGACATTCATTCCTTTGGGCAGCTCGTGAGATCCTATATATATTCAGCACGATTTTAGGAAACCAAATACACATGCACGCCACACTCACCCTATTTTTAACTTTGGGAAATCGAAGAGTGGGATCCCTTTCAGCCCGAACCAATGGGATCCCATCTAACCGCTCATCTGTCCGATCGGATGGCCAGTGGGCCAGGTAGTAGAGCGGAGGTGAATCGACACATTAGTGAATTATGAGGGGCGGATCACGGGATCCATAGTGGTATCAGTTCCTTGCCGAACCAATGGGATCCAACCTAACTGCCCATCCATCGATCAAATGGCTAGTCGGGGCATGGGAATTGAAGTGGTAGCATGTGATTTATGAGATCCAATTAATTATTGACTTAAATAATTGTGTTGATTGTCTTTAGTATGCTAGAGATATGGTCATGTGTACCATATATAATTATAAGTAGGCAACAAGATGTTTTTTCCCCTATAGGAACCGGTTCTATTTTCGATAAATTGATGCCCCAATTGCATTAAAACATGTCGTCTAGATTCAATATAAATTTGTTTTAGAACTTCAATACATAATGCATGAAGTCTAGAGTTCAATACCATCCATACAATATATATGGTAATCTAGCTTAGTGGGAGTATGTGTCACTCCTATGCAATGTAGGCCCACTACGCATGTGTTCGGGGTGGGTGCATTGATGGAAGCAATTTAATTTTGTATGCTCTCATTCGTAAAAATCTAGTCCTAAGAACCAAAACTATAATATATTTATATTTTGTGATATGACCAAATTATATTTAGTTGTTTTCTAAACTAATATTAAATGTCTAGTAATTGCAATCACACAATGTATAGAATTGCACCACACCTGTTGCAAGGGTGGCATGAGTAATACAATTGGGAAACCACGTATGTTCTATCTACGTTATTAAAGGATTACCCATCTATAATCTGCTTGAAATTGTTAGTTAAAACTACTTACTCCTGAGAATTCCATATAACTAAAGTAGCAGTGCCACTTTTAAGCAGATAGATTGAGTAGGTTAACCATGTATAATATCTACAATCCTGTAGCTTTGCTGACTTTGAACTAGCACACTAATTTGTAGTCACATTATTTTTGGCGGAGAGTGCAACCAAAAATACTTATTATCCTATTTTGTAATAAAATTACTTTAGATAATGGCGCTGCTATGTGCATGATTGCTTAACATGCCCAGAACATTGCTGGGGCCGATCACTTTTATCTACTGCGCTAGAAAAACATGGTGAACCACCAATAATAGTAATTGATCTTCAGGTTCACCAGTACTTAAACGTGATGATCTGATTTACCTAGTTTGAACATGGTGTTATGATGGCTTAGGCATTGTGTCATGGTTATTTTTTATCGATTATTTATCTTTTATACTATTAAGTGAGTATGTGAATGTTTTTCCATTTAATTTGCATTGGAACGCAAATTATATCATTGTCATGATAATTTGAAAATCATGTGTAAAACATGTTTGCTTCTCCTCTTGCTTGACACATTTGGAAAAAATTGAATTCTGTTTTCTGTCTATAAGCACTAGTATAAAAATTTATGTCCAGTTCATAGAATTTTTGAAGTACTGAACCCCAAAGCTAAGTCAGGTCATATGGCATGCAGTGCTATCTGCAGATTGCGACAAGAAGGCTGTGATGAAGGGGATAAATCATGGGGCGTGTGACTATTTGGTGAAGCCAGTGCATACCAACGAGCTAAAAAACATATGGCAGCATGTTGAAAGCAAGAGAAAATCCGAAGCAATAAGGCACATCAGCGGTGATGATGATGATAATCAGAGAGCACAGCTTGGGACTGCTTCCAAGAGCAATGATGGAGCTAATACTGATGAGAACAAAGAGAGCACACAGGCATCCACTACCGTAAAGAAGCCAAGAGTGGTATGGACAATTGACCTGCATAAAAAGTTTATGGAAGCCATCAACCAGATCGGCCTTTATGGTAAGACACACATTATGTCCTTATTAAATGACAAAACACTTGTTGCTATTTGGGATTTTTCATTAACAAATTTTTGATTACGTTACTATAGGGGCTACCCCAAAAAAGATTCTGGAGCTGATGAATGTCGATTACCTCACTAGACAAAATGTATCGACTCATCTACAGGTATATTTTTGATCCTCGTTCTTTATTTGTCACATGTTTCTGTTCCATTTATTCATAGTCTAAATTTTTGTCGTATATAAGTGCGAGCTTTTATTTTTGGGGTAGCATATCAGTCAAAGGTTTAGTAATGCACCTACCATGAAAATGTGTGTAATTGTAATCATGTTTGTCCTTGAAAATGTAAGGTTTATCTTATGTAATGCATGGCCCATACTTTTTTTTAACCCATGCAACACTTCCAGTTATTTTTGTTCCCACGTGTCCATCATTACTATTTCCCATGAGCGTGCATCTCATATACATGTTTATTTTGTCTATATTGTTATTTCAGAAGTATAAATTGTACTTGAAAAGAATCACCCAAAATCCACTAGGTGATGCATGTGTAAGACGGAACTCTTTCATGGACATCCAGGAGAGTTTTATGCATAACCATGAACATGAAAGGTGGGGTGTGTCCTCAGGTGGCATCGCCTCCTGGAGTCCCAACCATTACAATGAAGCGGGTCACTTAGGTCAGCCTACAAACACCCAGAGCAGTATGTCCATGGGTTCATTAATCAATGGTGGTAGAATGCCGTTGTATTTGGTTCCACAGACACCCTATATGGGAAGATTTTCTGGCTTCAATGAGCACATAGTTCCATTCATCATACCTGGCAACCCAAGCTCTATAGGGATGTTGAATCCAAACAACAGTGTTCCAATGGCACCACCTCAGTTCGTTTACAGCGACCCCATCACTACATTAGTGGCAGGCTTCAGTGAGCAGATGGAGCCATTCAACATAGAAAGCAACATGGGCTCGGTTGGAATGATGTTAAATGGCAAGTCTATACCTGGTACAGGAAGAACTTCAGAGGCAGAGACTGATATGGTTAACTACGGAAGAACTAGTTCTGCACTTTCCAACCATCCGACATATGGTTTGGTCCCATTGACCCAGATGCATGATGTCAGTAATGCATCTGGCATTCTCCATGTGCAAGAAGGAACAATGTATCAGCAAGCGCTTAGTGGTCAACTGAATGGCATCAATTAATGCCTTGTCATCGGGTGGTATTTCCAACCTTCTCAATGAAGTAAGAACTTTTCTCGTTGACATGTATCTAGTCTATGCATATGAAATTTTGAACTGAATAGGTGTATTTAAATCAAGCTTTCTTTCTCGCTGTAGGATTTCATTGGAGAGGATGGTGTCACGGATGGATATTGACATTTATGTTGGTTAACCCAACCTACATGCGAGATATTTTCGCATGTGTGGTGGGAACTTTTAATTGGCCATTCCCTTGTTCTTGCACACTGTACCTTGGAACTATCTGAATTATTGTAGTCTAGTTAGAAGTACAATCGTGTCGGAGCTTCTATTTTACTCTGGCTTTTTGTTAAGTCTGTTGTCTTTTGAGATCAAAACGATGTTCGGTTATGTTATTTCTGATGTAACCATTTTTGTTCTATGTATTATCGATGTGATATTGCATCTTTTCCCAAGACAACATTTCAAGGTAAAAACATGTGCCCCTGTCTATGACATGGTCTTTAGGACCAATTTAGCAGACACACCTTAGGGCAAATTCATACATTAAATCTGATTATATAAAAAAGGTGCTTGATGGGATAACCAAAAAAAAGAGAAATATTCTAGAAAATCCCACAAAAAATAGAAATATCCGACCGTTAATTTAATAGACTAAAATTATACAGCCATTAGATTTAACTTAAGTGCCTAAAATTATACAGCCATTATATTTGATTTAAGTGACAAAATTACCCACCATGTCATTATGATGATTTAAGTGAAAAACGCACCCACCATGCCATTATGATTGATAACATGGTCTCCCCTCCCCTAGTGCCTTCCCCCTTTTGAGATTGATGAGAAAAAGATCAGATCCTAGGTTAAAAAAAGAGATGATATCGTCCTTCACCGTCTGACATGATCATCATTTTGTTCCCACACATCAATTGTTCCATCTCCTTCCAATCTAGCTGTGGGAAAAAATAGATGAGATACTCCTTCATCCCGTCTGACATGGCGGCTGTTTGTTGGGGGCCTTGGTGGCTGCCATAGTGGCTGATGAGTGATGAGTGATGTTACGGCAGCATCAACTTGCAGATGAAAGCTGACGCGGACATGTGATCTACTGCTGCCATGCAAAAAAAGCTGTGGAACTTGAGATACGGCGGAGGACCTAACAACTAATTACTACAGCAAAGCACAGAGAGAAGAGGATGGAGCAATTGACCCAGGCACAGAACAACAATTAGCGACTGAGAAGAGGATGGATTAGTTAGTACAACCATGAGCATGAGAAGAGGGCGTCGCGGTGCACAGTCGGAGAGGACTCCGGCAGAGAACTTCTTTGCTAGGTGAGATCCGCAAGATTGATGTCATTTTTTTTAGTCTGCTTGGGCAGCTCAGCTGCTAAGTGCACGTACAGAAAACTAACTTCAATCCTCATGTCCCACACACACGTACAGAAAATGCATGTATGCGAGCAAGCATGCATTAACAACAAGAAAAAGTCCATGGATTGCTTCTGGATCCTCTGGTCCAATTCTGATCAGGAGAGCTCATCAACCACCTCTCCCACCGGTGCGGAGGTGAACGGGCCGCGGAGTAGGCACCAAAGGACAGGCGGAGTGGTAGGTCTGGCGCTGGGGACAAGGCTGATAAAAATTGGCTCAACTTCCTCTACCTCAGCGCAGGCCAAACTACCTCCAAGCAATTTTTTTTTTCCGAATACGCAAGTTGCGTATCATTCCATTGATAGGTTGGGAGGGAATACCTGGGTGAGCGTTTTAGGTGTCGTACACATAGGATGGCGGTACCTAAGCGCTATGGTGAGCAGCGAGGGAGGGAGGATGCTCAGCCTCATAAGTTACATTTTATGTTACAGGAATGATCCTATCGAGCCCTTTGGCGCTGGCTCTTGCCCAAAGTTTCGCCTCCTGTTGTATTTCCTCGATGAGCTTGTTGCAGGAGGGTGCAGCATTGTCGAAGAGAGCTGCGTTGCGGTGTTTCCAAAGTGCCCAAGAGGTGAGGATGATAAGGGAGTTCAACCCTTTGCGGAGGCAAGCTGGCACGCTAGCTTTGGTCGCCGTCCACCAGTCGAAGAATCCGGTAGTGTCATCCGGTGGTAGGGTGGGTATGCTCCATGATGTCGTGCCATATGATGCGCGAGAAGACGCAGCCGACGAGAAGGTGGTGTAACATCTCGTTGTCCTAACTCCAAAGCTTGCAAAGGGGGTCATGTGGTAGGTTGTGTCGTGCAAGCCGGTCGACGGTCCAGCATCTGTTTAGGGAGGCGAGCCAGAGGAATATCTTCGCATTGGAGGGAGCCCAAGTCTTCCAAATGGGGCGCCAGAACGGCGCGGTGTTGGCTCCAATGAATAGCGCATGGTAGGCCGACCGTGCAGAGTAGTTGCCGTCGGCGGTCCACTTCCAAGAGAGCTTGTCAGGCTCGTTGAAGAGCTAGATGGCTTGTAGCAGCCTCCATAGCTCGACGTACTCGATGACAGCGCGGGGGTGTAAGATGCCGTGGATGTCGGCGATCCAACCTCTGTTGTTGAGAGCCTCACTGACTAGGCACTGACTGCTGCGATGCCTCGGGATGACGGTGGATAAGGTAGGAGCAATCTTGGGATGGATCGCCATTGAGCCAATCATCCTGCCAAAACATGTAGGTGTTGCCATTGCCAATGGTCCAGGTTGTGGAGGCGCGGAAGAGCACGGATGCCTCGTGGTCTGACGGGAGATGGAGATATTTCCAGGAGCGATCCGGATCGGTGCGCTACAGCCACAACCATCGGGTGCGAAGGGCAGCACCGGTGTGATGAAAGTCCCAGACCCCCAGACCGCCAAGCGCAAGGGGCGGCACACCTTTTGCCAAGATACAATGCGGCATACAGCTTGAGCATCTTCGTTGTCGTGCCAGAGGAAGTCGCGAATGAGCCTATTGATCTTCTTGAGGATTGCCGGGTTTAGAGCAAGTCGCTGGCCATGGGACAGCAGGGAAGCCATCCAAGTAGCCAGCTTCTTGGCGAGCCTGTCGAGAGGGGTAGCCCAAGCTATTTGATAGGAAAGTCCGCCGTCGGGCAAGAGAGGGAGGCTCCAATGGTGGCGAGGTGGTCGTCGGTGCACCTGATAGGTGATGCGGAGCACTTGAGGAAGTTGTTCCACAGACCAGAGGCGGTGCCAAACGTGTTGAGCAACAGTTTGATGGAGGAGAGCTCATGGGCATCGGGGTGGCAGAAGATGACCACATCGTCGGCGAACATGGAGATACTGGACGTAGCGTTCCGCGTGGTTAGGCACCGGAGGATTCCCTGGTTTGTAGCATGCTCAAGGAGTGAGTTGAGCTTGTCGATCACCAAGGTGAACAGCATGGGAGACACTGGATCGCCTTGACGCAGCCCCTGGGTGTGGGCAATCGGCGGCCGAGGGGCGCTATTAACGAGAACTCGAGTGGAAGCAGTGGAAAGGAGGATCGAGATCCACTCGCACCAACGCCTGCCAAAACCGAGGTGTCGAAGTGTCTCGAGGAGGAATGGCCATGCCATTGTGTCGAACGCCTTGGCGATGTCGAGTTTGATAAGCATGCGCGGTGCCTTGAGGTTGTGGAAAAGCCGAGCCGTCTGCTGGACAAGAAGAAAATTATCATGCACACTTCTTCCAGCGATGAACGTGCTTTGGTTCGTAGAAACCATTTCTCGGAGACGCGGCACGAGCCGGAGGGAGAGAACCTTGGCGGAGAGTTTGGCAATGAGGTGGATAAGGCTGATCGGCCGGTAGTGCGTGAGTGTGGATGCATCCTGTCTCTTGGGTAGCAAAATGAGGAGTGCTTCGTTTAACTTGCGAAATCCCATGCCATTTATTGTGTAGAGCTTATCGAAAGTGGCACATATATCTTCCTTGATGATGGCCCAACAAGAGCGTAGGAATTTTGCCGTGAATCCATTCAGGCTCGGTGCCTTTCCAAGGGGCATTGACTTGATCGCGCTCCAAATTTCATCCTCGGAGAATGGTTCATCTAGCTGTAAGAGGTTGAAGCGGCGGGAGTCGAACATGCGCAGATCTAGCTTGTGATCGCGCATGACCTGGGATCCAATGGTGGCAGAGAAGTGGGCGAATGCCGCTTGGGCCATGTCAGGAGGATCGCTGACGAATTGGCCATCATGGTGCAGCCCAAGGATGTCGTTATTTTGGCTTCTATGGGCAGTGTGTATCTTGAGGAGAGCCATGTTGGTGTCCCCTTCCCACGAGAAGCGAGCACGCTCGCGGGCGATGGAGCGGTCGAGGGAGGCCATGCCGTACTTGCGCTTTAGCTCCCGCCGCAACCAGGCTTCGATGGCAGAAAGAGGGTATAAGTGCATCTAGTGCCCCTTAGTGATTTTGGTGTATTGAAGACTTATATGTTAAGGGACTGGTTTACAGAGAAAGTCGACCCCTAAAAATGAAGTTCTTCGACTGAAGACTTTGATATTCTGAAGACTTTGAAAGTGAAGAAATTGGTGTGACCTTGAAGACTTGATATTCATTTGAGGAACATGAAGCGTGAAGACTTTTGTTTTCGTAGTTTCATTTTCTCTTTCTTGAGTCATAGGAAACACCGTACTGTTAAAGGGGTCGAGGAAATACTAAGGAAAAATTTCCATGTGATGCTCAACTCAAAATCCTACACCTACCAATCCCTTCGAGTGAAGCCATTGGAAATCTCATACAGTTCAGTCATTTTCTTGATGGATGAGACGCAGTTCTTCTGGTCACTGAGGACTTTGCTCTGACCGAGGAGTTAGGAATTCGCCAGTGCGAATTGCCTAAACAGTGAGGAACATGATAGCCCTGAGGAATTTGAGAGTCAAATTTCCGACCGTTCTTTGTCTTGCGTCGATCGTCCCAAAATATCTTATCCACCTAACGGTCATATCATTGAAGGGCATTTATGTCTTATCATGTCGGGTGCTCCCTAGGCTATAAGTAGCCGCCCTACAACCACTAGTTGGTTGGCTGCTCCGAGAGAACTTGACACTTGTCATTTGAGAGCAACCCATCCTCCGAGGACTTTGAGCGAAAATCATCAAGTGAGGAAAATCCCAAAACCAAACCCCCACAAACCCAAAGTGATTGAGCATCATGAAGAAATTGATCTCGCGTGGATCCGACGCTTGTTACCTTTGAAGACTGTGCTTCTTCCAGACGGTTAGGCATCAAGGTCTAGAGCATCCAAGAGGAATTGTGGATCGCCGAGTGACCAAGTCTGTGAAGGTTTGGAAGTCACCTGAAGACTTACCACGAGTGATTGGACGAGGTCTGCGTGGCCTTAGTTCAAGGATAATCTGATGAGGATGGGTGTCTTGAGCTGCGGCTCGATGATCGGGTGTCCGGACTGCGTGTCCTCGAGTTTAAATAGTCAGCCGCTCCAACCAGACGTACAACTGAGACAGCAGTTGGAACTGGTTTACCAAATCATTGTCTTCACCAACTAACTGGTTCTATCTCCTCAACCCTTTCATTTCCTCATTACTGTTTTGAGTGTTTGTTCATATCTGTGCTTGAAGACTTTGACTGAAGACTTTCTCAAATTCCTCAGTTCAATTTCTTCAGTCTGTTTGTCTTCATCTTGTGTTATCCTGTGATTACGCTTTCTGTACTCTGTGCTTGTCTTCATTTCATCATGATGACCATGCTTGTATTCTGTTATGCTTACTACTGAGTACTTATTCCGCTGCAAGTAGTTCTTCGCTATGGAATTTCCTCACCAGCAAATTCCTCAGTGAAGAATTCATAAAAATCGCCTATTCACCCCCCTCTAGTCGATATAACACACTTTCAATTGGTATCAGAGCAAGGTACTCCCTTGTTCTGTGTGATTTTGGTTTAACCGCCTGGAGTTTTAGTTATGTCGACCGCAGGTATGATCAAGGTCTCGGCTGGTTGTCCTACCTTTGATGGGACGGACTACCCCTACTGGAAGAACAAGATGCGAATGCATCTTGAGGCAATTGAGAATGATCTCTGGTATGTTGTGGAAAATGGTGTTCCCTCTGTCTCACCTTCACTGAACGCTACCGATGTGAAGAGATTCAAGCAACTCGATTCTCAAGCGAAGAATATCATATGTGGCCATCTGAGCAAAGGACAGTATGGAAGAGTGAGTGCTTTGGAAACTGCTAAGCTTATCTGGGATAGGTTGTCCGAAGTGAATGAAGGAGTCTCAACTCAGCGTGACTCTCGAGTAGATGTTCTTCAGAATCTCTTCAACCGCTTCAAAAGACTCGACAATGAAAATGTCCAACAAACCTTCGATCGCCTCACTGACATCTCAAATGAGCTTCAAGCCCTCAGTGCCACTGACATCACTGATCATGAAGTAGTGAAGAAACTATTGAGATCGCTTGATTCCTCATTTGATACTCTGGGACTGATGATACAAGAACGTGCTGACTACAAGTCTCTTGATCCTGCCGATATCCTTGAAAGGCTAAATACTCACGAGTTCAAGCTTGCTGAAAAGAGAGATCTCTATGGTTCAAACTATGGCAAACCACGTGCCCTGAAGGCCAAGGCTGTGTCTGACTCTGAATGTGAGGATTCTGGTAGTAGCCTTGGTGATCTGAAGAATTGAGCGAGAGCTAGCACTTTCTCGTGAAGAAATTCCGAAGTTCTCAAGACGTGGTCGCTTTGGAAAGTCCTCAAGAAGCAGTGATTCCTCATCCAGTGACTATAAGAGAAGGCTATGCCACAAATGCAAGAAACCTGGTCACTATATTCAAGATTGTCCTCAGTGGGAAAAGGAAATGAAGAAGAAGAAATACAAGGATTACAGTTCTGATGATGCGAAAAAGAAGAAGAAATCGTCAAAATCTTCGTCATCAAAATCCTCGAAGTCCTCATCTCACAAGAAGAGCAGCTCCAAGAAGGCTCGGGCATTCATTGGCAAGGAAATGGACTCTGAAGCTGAATCTGAGGAAAATGATGAAGAGGAGGCGTCTGAAGAATCTGAATCTGGTGTGGCAAGTCTGGCCTTCGCTACTGCTTTTGTTAGCAAGTCCATCTTCAAAACTAAAGAAACCGACTCCACCGACAAGCCTGATGAAGATAATGATGACTACGCTCCCACCTATTGCTTCATGGCGAAAGGTGCAAAGGTACTCAAATACAACTCCTCTGAATCTAGTGAAAATGAATCTGATGAGGATCTCAAGCCCAGCTACTCTAAACTTGCTAAGATTGCTGTAAAACAACAACGGGCTTTTGAAAAGGTTCAAAACATGCTAGACAAAAGTGATGATATGTTGGGTGAAGAAATGGATCGCACTAAAGCCCTGACTGAAAATCTTTAGAGACTTCAGTCTAGGTTTGATAACCTTCAAAGTCATCATAACACTCTCTTATCTGATCATGAGAAACTTTATTATGAATTTCTTCAAGAAAAGCAAGATCATGAGAAGCTTTCCTCTGAATCTCTTCAAAGAAAGGAAGATCTTGAAAAGCTAAGTGTGTGTTATGAAGATCTTCAGAAGGAGCGCGATTCATTACTAGCACAACAAATCAGCTCTTCTCAGGAAGAATTTGTTCCTCCATGCTTAAAGTGCATTGAACGTGAATCTGCCAATTCTTCACCTGAATGTTCAAATGCTTCAACTGTTACAAATTCTTCATCTGCCTCTGCTATCACTAATTCCTCACCTGAGGACATTGCTAGTATCACTGACAATGCAGGGCTGAAGGAATTGTACATGACAGGCATGTACAAAAGCCTCAAAGGGCATCAGACTCTTTGTGATGTGCTTAAAAAGCAGATCCTCAACAGAAACCCTAGGAAAGAGGGTATTGCCTTTGAGAGGAAACTCAATGCTGATGGAACATATTGGAAGCTTGAGCAGTACCCCAAAACCTCATGGGTTGCTGCAAAGGGACCTCCAGTTGATCCATCTAACTTATCTGGCTTTACATGTGAATCTCCTCATTCTTCTGATGAGTCATTTAACTCCAACTATAAACTGTTCAAAAATCAGAATGGTGAAGTATTTGCTAGATATGTTGGCACTAACTGCAGGAACGGTTCCCGTATGAAGAAAATCTGGGTTCCCAAAAGTTATGTTAAAAGCCTTCAGGTGAATGTCCTCATGACACCACCTGTGAAGAACAGGAACCCCAGTTCGAATTCTTCATATGGACCAAATTCTTCATATGGATCCAAGTCCTCATATGGACCAAATTCCTCACATGGATCAAATTCCTCAAAAGGATCAAAGTCCTCATATGATTATCATCGTGCTAACAACTCTGTCTCGCAGGGTAGAGCTAAGGGCTATGAATATGTGCATTATTCTTCAAACCATTATGTTCATAAGTGCTCGAAGAATTTCTCTGCTTATTCATATGCTTACCCTAACCCCTCTTATGTGAAACGAAATGGTTCGGCATCTTTGCCACCATTGTCATATGGTGCTTGCAGAGTGATGAACTCTTTGCCACCCCTCCAGATGTGGGTGGTGAAGAAAAAGAACTAATCTCTTCTGCAGGGTCAGGTCTCCAGACGTGCTTTAACGTCTGAAGAATTTGCTGGGGACCTGACAAATTGCCTGAACGGACGCAGGCGAATCATGATGAAATGAACTTTCATTTCACACGTCCTCATACTGCTTTATCTGTTTAATGCTTGATGAAATTCATCTGATGAACTTGATATCATATTCTTCACTGATGAAGCATATGAGATTGTAAGCTACACTAATTCATCTGCAGGATGATCAACCCAAAACTACTGAATGGGTCCTCGATAGTGGATGTACGAATCACATGACTGGTGACAAGAATCTATTGATGGATGCTCCCTTATCACCGTCACCTCTGAAGCATATCATCTTTGCTGAAAAAGGCAAAAGTCAGGTATTGGGTCTTGGTAAGGTTGCAATCTCTAAGGATAAACACATGGACAAAGTCATGCTTGTTGAGTCCTTAGGATACAATCTCATGTCAGTCTCAATGCTTTGTGATCTTGATATGGTTGTTGTCTTTGGCAAGTATCGCTGTGTTGTGAATATGGAAGCTGACAATTCCAAAGTCTTCGAAGGCTTTAGGAGAGGAGATTTGTATATTGTTGATTTCTCTACAGGACCACAACCAGCCGTGTGTCTACTTGCAAAAGCTTCAGAAGGCTGGCTATGGCATCGACGACTTGGTCACGCAGGCATGAGGAATTTGCACACGCTTGCGAAGAAGAAGCATGTCATTGGCATTGAGAATGTCAAATTCTACAAGGATCACTTGTGCGGAGCCTGTGAAGCTGGAAAAATGACCAAGGCCAAGCATCCAGCGAAGACTATCATGACCACTACTCGTCCATTCGAATTGCTTCACATGGACCTCTTCGACCTAATCATTACTCAGCAGGTCACTAATGATGCATCTCTATATGGTTTTGTTATTGTTGATGATTATTCTCGATATACATGGGTACACATTGTTACTTACAAACATGAAGTGCAGGAAGTCTTCAAACGATTTTCCTCGAGGGCTTCAACCAACTTTGGTGTGAAGATCAAGCACATCAGAAGTGACAATGGAACTGAGTTCAAGAATTCCGGTCTTGATGCCTATCTTGATGAACTTGGTATTACTCATGAGTTATCTGCTCCTTATACTCCTCAGCAAAATGGCATCGTGGAGCGCAAGAACAGAACTCTTGTTGAGATGGCTTGCACTATGCTTGATGAATACAAAACGCCTCAGCATTTTTGGATTGATGCAATTGATACTGCGTGCCACATCATCAACAGAGTATATCTTCACAAATTCTTCAAGAAGACGGCCTATGAACTCCTCACTGACAAGAAACCCAGTGTGAGTTATTTCAAAGTCTTTGGTGCTAAATGTTGGATTAGAGATCCTCACCACAACTCAAAATTTGCACCGAAAGCACATGAAGGTTTTATGCTTGGTTACGGAAAGGACTCGCACACCTACAGAGTCTTCAACATTGTTCTTCACAAGATTCTTGACATTGTAGATGTGCGGTTCGATGAAACTAATGGCTCGCAAAGAGAGCACCTACCTTCTGTGTTAGATGAACCAGCACCTGAGGATTCTATCAAGTTCAAGGCAACTAAGGATGTCATTCCTACTGAAGAATCTGCTGAAGAATTCATTCCAGTTCTTGAAGAACGTCGAGCTGATGCACCTGAAGAACATGATGAAGAAAATGGTGCTGAAGAAAATGCTGATCAAATTCCTCAATGACAACCAGCTCATCCTCGCGTTGCAAAAGAAGTGCAAGTGGAGAAGATCATCGATGACATTAGCGCACCAGGTCCTCTCACACGCTCAAAAGCTTCACATTTATCTAACTTTTGTGGGCACTATGCTTTTGTCTCTATCACAGAGCCCACTAAGGTAGATGAAGCATTTCTGGAGCCGGAGTGGATTCAGGCTATGCAAGAAGAATTACATCAGTTCGAGCTTAACAATGTCTGGGAACTGGTCAATCGCCTAGATCCTCGCAGGCATAATATCATTGGCACAAAGTGGATCTACCGCAACAAGCAAGATGAAAATGGCCTTGTGGTGAGGAATAAGGCACGACTTGTAGCTCAAGTCTACACACAGGTTGAAGGAATTGATTTCGATGAAACTTTTGCACCTGTTGCTAGACTTGAGGCTATTCGCATATTACTTGCTTACGCTAACCATCATGATATCATCTTATATCAAATGGATGTGAAAAGTGCATTCCTCAATGGTAAGCTTGAGGAAGAAGTATATGTTGCTCAACCCCCAGGTTTTGAAGATCCAAAGAATCCTGACAAAGTCTTCAGACATAATAAGGCCCTGTATGGCCTCAAGCAAGCCCCTCGGGCGTGGTATGATACATTGAAGGAATTCTTCGTGAAGAATGGCTTCACACCCGGTTCACTCGACCCTACTCTCTTTACTAAATCTTATGATGGTGAACTGTTTGTGTGCCAAATATATGTTGATGATATTATCTTTGGCTGTCTTGACCAACGTTATAGTGATGAATTTGCCTATATGATGAGTGAAGAATATCAAATGTCTATGATTGGAGAGTTGAAATTCTTCTTAGGTCTTCAAATTAAATCGAGCAGAATGGCATATTCATATCTCGGAGAAATACCTCAAAGATGTACTGAGGAAATTCGGCATGCAAGATTGCAAAGGCGTCAAAATTCCTATGCCCACAAATGGCCATCTATGCACTGATGAAAATGGTATTGACTTCGATCATAAGCGTTCCTCGAAGAAAAACTGCATACTTCTTCAGAGTGTTCAATTGTTCAAATTCCTCATCTGAAGAATATGGCTGAAGGAAAGAGACCGCAGAAAGGAGGAAAGAAGCCTGAGGTCATGACTGCTTTCGAGATCCCTGATGACATATCCAAGGATTATTGCACACCTGACGAAGCCAAATTTGGCAAAGAGAACAAAAATCAGCGCAAGGTGCGCATTCAGAGGATTGAACAAAGATGGGCAAGAGAATGGAGGGAGTACAAATATGTAACTCCAAAGTACATGAAGAAATTCGCTTTAAATCCTCCATGCACAAGAGCTCCATTGGCACCTGGCCAAGTAGCTGATCCCACCAGCATCAAGCGTGGTGAGGACTTCCCTGAAGAATGGGCTAGGTGCCAAGCTAAATTGGCAAGACAAGCCAAGGAGGCAGTGAGGAAATTCAATGAGGATTCTGCTGCTGCTGCTGCTACTGAGGCCTCGGTCAAGCCGAGGAAATCAATGCAAAAGAAGCCTGCTCGCAAGCCAAGTGTTTCACCAACAGCGCCCTCACGGCCAAGTTCCTCAGCTATGCCCTCACGGCAAATTCCTCAGACTGCTACTGCTCCACCAATGTCCTCAACTCCTGTGCATCTGGCTACATGTCAAAGGACTACGGGTTTTTCAATTGCTTCTGGTGTCTCAGCGAGTTCCTCAGCTGCACCAATGTCCTCATCGGGCCCCACACTGTTGAAGACTAAAGCAACAACTGGACGCGGTCCTCGGCCAAGTCCAAGGAAGAAATAGGTCGCATTCCAAGTGCCCTCTGATGATGAAGCTTCTGATGATGAACTTGCAGAAATCATCAGACAGACAAGTAAAGGCCGCTAGAGCCAAAGGCACATCGGTGCCACTGCTTTTGGGTCCGAGGAAAATCCTCGAGTACATTGACCTCTGGCACAAGGATCCAAACACCCCCATGCCTGATTTTCAACTGACTCCTGGTCAAAGTCACATGCTGACCCATTTCATCACTCAAGAGAAGTGGAAGTTTGAAAAGGCCAAAGAGATCAAGAAGGCTCAATACAGGAAGGAGAAGCTCCTGAAGAAAAATGTTGTCAGAATGACACCTGAGGAACTTCTCCAGGCTCAGTCTGAAATCCAAGCCCTCAGCAAAGACTTCGATGCATACTATGCTGATTGGCAAGGAGCCAAAGTGAGATTCGTCAACCTGACGAAGAAAATGACAACTGTTGCAGCCCCATCGCAACAAGAAAATCTTCAGGCTGCAGACTCTGCTCAGCCTGCTGAAGAACATGCCAGCACCGCTGATGACTTTCAGCCTGCTGAAGAAAATGTAAGTTCCAGGGCTGATGACTCCATTCCAGCCGCTGAAGAAATTGCCAGGGCATCCACTAGTGGTGCGCCTGAAGAAACTGAAGAGATCAGGGCAACTGAATCAGAAAATCAACCAGATTCCTCAGCTCCTCCCGCGCCTACACCAACTCCAATTCTTCCTTCTGCCTATGAGGTGAAGAAGACCAAGGCTGCAGAGGGAGCTGCAGTGAAGAAAAGGAAGGCATCAACTGCGTCAATTCCTTCAGCTGCGAAGAAAATGAAGCCAATGACCAGCTCACTTGAACATCCAATTGATGCCGTTCCAATTTCCTCCATGTCATCAAAGGAAATTGTTCATTTTGGAGAAGACTATAAGATCCCAAGCGGATCTGATGAAGAAAATCATTCTGCTGCTTCGTCAGAGCAGATTGATGAAGAAATTGAAGTGGATACAATCCCTTCAACGACAGTCAATTCCTCACCTATGCCTCAGTTCACAGCTGAAGAGGCTGGTGTTGAGGAAATTGAAGATGAAGATGTGGATATTGGATGCACTACCCTAGTGATGAATGATGACTTTTGGGAAAGTCAGCATCCCAATACTCCTTTATTCACGCCTATCCAACAGATTCCTTAGTCCCCGGCAACAACTGTACAAATGGGCTCTGAAGACACTCATCCCACTTCCTCTGTCCATGAAGATATTCCAGCCACTAGTGCTGAAGAACCTGCTGCTGCGGATCCACAGATTGCACAAGAAGAGGAACCAGAAATTTCTCAGCCTGAAGAACCTGAGATCGCGATTCCTGAGGTGGTACTGCAAATCACTGACACCCCTCTGCCAAAGCCGAAGAATCCGTTCTCAAGCAAACAGAAGTTCAAGGCTGAAGACTTCTTTTCCGAGCATGTATTCTTCACTGATTACAACCCCTATGACTCTGCTCGCATAAGGAAGAGGCGTTTCTGGACTGCTAGTCAAGCGAACTTCTATTCCTCACTGCCGCTTGACAAAGACAAAATCTTCGATCATGAACATATTCCTCACGTGGATATGGAATCTCTGCCATGCTTTGAGCCAGTCCTCAGTGTTCTTCATGATGCAGGAGTACTCAATTTCTGCAATGACATCTGTGATTGGAATGAAGAACTCATTCTTCAGTTCTACGCCACACTGCATATCACTGGAGACGCTGAAGATGTCAATTCATGGGTGTTGGATTGATGACCGAAAACACTCACTACAAGGCACCGCAACTGAATTGCTTCGTGTCCTTCCTCTTGATCCTCCCCATGACAAAGGCACGTTGCATCTACAATGACCTGAATCGACAAATCGCTACATGCAAGTGCTCATGAAGCCTTTGAAGCCTGGGCAGGCCCCACGAACCAAATTCCTCGTCAAGGAATTGCTTTATGTGCCTCGGACTGTCTATCGCATTCTGACGAAGACAATGAGTCCTATCAAAGGCCACGACTCAAGTGATGAAGATGTCGTTGGCATCATGAAGAATATGCTTTTCAACATCATTCATGGCGTTCCCGTCAACTTCCATGATTTCTTCATGAGGACTCTGGCAAATGTTGCTATGTCACCTTTTGAGCTGAAGCCCTATGCGCCTTGGATTATGAGATTCATAAGGGCAAGATCTTCACTGAATTACAAAGCTGACACTCTGAACCATGGTAGCTACTTGCCTCCCATTGAAGTCCTCAAACGGACAGTTTCTTCAGCTGATGATAAAGGCAAGGCAGCTGCTGTGATCGATGAAGGCATTCGTCCATTGGATGGTCAATTTCGCCTGGCTACATCTTACTCTACCAATGACGATTCTGCCACACATGACACTGCCGCAAATACCTCAGCTAAGCAAAATCCTCAAGCCACAGCACCCAGGGTGATGACTGACCGTGAGTTACTCCTCAGTCTTCATCAGAAGGTTGATCGCAATCACAAATGGGTAAAGCGCTAGTTTGCTGCCGTTCTTCACAATATGACCTCAACACATAATGCCGTGAAGAAAAACCATTATCACCTTCATGAAACCCTCAACCGCACCTGGGCTGTCCTCACTCATGTCTATAGCGCTGAAGAACTGAAAACTATGGGTCTCAAGGAAGCATTTGACTGGTCTGCACATCCTCCGAAGAAATTCAAGAGGGTCAAAGTTCCTGTTCTGGTGGCCAGCTCTTATTCTTCATCGCGTGAAACTGATGAGTATGAAGATTTGGACGACACTGCGGCAGGCCCTGCTACAACAAACAACCCCGACAACACCGGGCGCCCTCCATCGACTTGAAATTCTTCAGGCGTTAGTCCTCGCCAATCCTTTTGGTCATTTGATGACAAAGGGGAGAAATCTGAGTTAGTCTTCAAGCGGGTCTATATTAAGGGTGTTTTTTTAAGTTACAACTCTCGTTCTTCCGAAACTTTTATTGGATCGAGTTGTAATCTTAAACCCGATTGTGCTCTGATACTTTTGGATGGTGCTCTGATACTTTTGTTGCACTATGCTCTGATACTTTTGATGCTTTCGGCATGCTTATTCCTCGTTAATATTATTGCACGCATGCTGAATTTCATCAGGCACCATATTTCATCATGCATTTCAAATTCTTCATATTATATATCAAATGCGTGTATGAATTACAAGAAATAGGGGGAGATCTCCATGATTCAACTCGTCAAATGTGCATTGCCTCAAAAGCAAATTCCTCACTATGCACATCTTCAGGGGGAGTTCTTCTATATCTTGCAATCAAATTCCTCAAATCAGTAGTTACACTTCATATGTTTATCCCCGTTGAAAACTTAACCTATGTTGTCATCAGTCACCAAAAAGGGGGAGATTGTAAGTGCATCTAGTGCCCCTTAGTGATTTTGGTGTATTGAAGACTTATAGGTTAAGGGACTGATGCGTTTGTGAGTGTACACAGGTCTATAAGTCTATGAGGAGTTTGATATTTACATAGAAAGTCGACCCCTAAAAATGAAGTTCTTCGACTGAAGACTTTGATATTCTGAAGACTTTCTGAAGACTTTGAAAGTGAAGAAATTGGTGTGACCTTGAAGACTTGATATTCATTTGAGGAACATGAAGCGTGAAGACTTTTGTTTCGTAGTTTCATTTTCTCTTTCTTGAGTCATAGGAAACACCGTACTGTTAAAGGGGTTCAAGGAAATACTAAGGAAAAATTTCCATGTGATGCTCAACTCAAAATCCTACACCTACCAATCCCTTCGAGTGAAGCCATTGGAAATCTCATACAGTTCAGTCATTTTCTTGATGGATGAGACGTAGTTCTTCCGGTCAATGAGGACTTTGCTCGACCGAGGAGTTAGGAATTCGCCAGGCTGAATTGCCTAAACATGAGGAACATGATAGCCCGAGGAATTTGAGAGTCAAATTTCCGACCGTTCTTTCTGCGTCGATCGTCCCAAAATATCTTATCCACCTAACGGTCATATCATTGAAGGGCATTTATGTCTTATCATGTCGGGTGCTCCTAGGCTATAAATAGCCGCCCCTACAACCACTAGTTGGTTGGCTGCTCGAGAGAACTTGACACTTGTCATTTGAGAGCAACCCATCCTCCGAGGACTTTGAGCGAAAATCATCAAGTGAGGAAAATCCCAAAACCAAACCCCCACAAACCCAAAGTGATTGAGCATCATCAAGAAATTGATCCTCGTGGATCCGACGCTTGTTACCTTTGAAGACTGTGCTTCTTCCAAACGGTTAGGCGTCAAGGTCTAGAGCATCCAAGAGGAATTGTGGATCGCCGAGTGACCAAGTCTGTGAAGGTTCGGAAGTCACCTGAAGACTTACCACGAGTGATTGGACGAGGTCTGCGTGGCCTTAGTTCAAGGAGAATACGGTGAGGACTGGGTGTCCTAAGCTGCGGCTCAGTGACTGGGTGTCTGGGACTACGTGTCCTCGAGTTTAAATACTCAGCCGCTCCAACCAGACGTACAAATGAGACAGCAGTTGGAACTGGTTTACCAAATCATTGTCTTCACCAACTAACTGGTTCTATCTCCTCAACCCTTTCATTTCCTCATTACTGTGTTGAGTGTTTGTTCATATCTGTGCTTGAAGACTTTGACTGAAGACTTTCTCAAATTCCTCAGTTCAATTTCTTCAGTCTGTTTGTCTTCATCTTGTGTTCTCCTGTGATTACGCTTTCTGTACTCTGTGCTTGTCTTCATTTCATCATGATGACCATGCTTGTATTCTGTTATGCTTACTTCTGAGTACTTATTCCGCCGCAAGTAGTTCTTCGCTAAGGAATTTCCTCACCAGCAAATTCCTCAGTGAAGAATTCATAAAAATCGCCTATTCACCCCCCCTCTAGTCGATATAACGCACTTTCAGAGGGCGCGTGTCCTGGACCATATCAAGGCGGTAGATGAGCTCACGGGAGACCAGAAGCTGCACAGAGATGTTGCCAACCGAGCGCGAGCTCCAGCTCCTGAGCGTGCGCAGTGGCCTTGAGTCGCATGTAGATTCGGCGGAATGGGTCCGGTCAGGCTCCTTGGAGTGCCAAGACGTTGAAACGGTGTGATGGAAGCCATCCGAGTCTGGTCCAACGCTCAAAGTGGAAGCGTGGCTGGCCGGGGTGGTTTGGGGCCACAGAAGCAAGGTAGTGGAGCACGTGGTTGGGGTTGTTGGTCTCCCAAGATGGTGTACAGAGGACGCGATCATTGTGCACAAGCGTGGGGTTGTCCTGTTCATTGGATGAAGTGAATCTTTGGCCATGGAGGTATATGTCTCACAAGGCCGAGTCGGCAATGAAGCGTCTGAATTGATTCATGGTTCAGTGGTTAACGCGGCCGTTTTTCTTGTCGGCGATGGACGTCACCATGTTGAAATCACCACCGATAATCCATGGCCCGACAATAGAGTCTCGGAGGTCATGCAACTCGGAGAGGAACGCGAGTTTGTCAGGGGTGCTCTGTGGTCAGTACACGTTGGTCAGCCACCAAGTGTTGCTCCCAGACAGGAAGGAGACCATAGCGGAAACGTGGTAGGTCCCAATGATCGGGTTGGCTAGTGCAATTATGTCACTAAGCCAAGCAAGAAGAATGCCCCCGCGTGTGCCCACCGCGGGGAGGAAGTAGAAACCGAGGTAGTCGCCGCCGAGCGTCTCAAACACCAAAGAAGGTGTCACTAGGGATAGCTTGGTCTCCTGTAGGCAGAAAACGAGGGGGGAAGTAGATGCAATTATGGTGCGGAGAACGGTGCGCTCGGCTTTGCTGTTTAGACCACACACATTCCAGAAGACAACTTTATTGTGATTATCCATAAGTTTTTGGGGTGGGCGCTAGATGGACTAGGAGATGTCTTGTCAAGCCATGGTGAGAAGGGCCTGGCCACGCACGGGGCTCGCGATTAGCTCCCGCGACACGTGCCAGCCAAAGAAGTCCGCGAAGGCAAGTACAACATTTGTTTCCAGCGGCCCGTCGAAGAGCCGTGAGTACTTGGTGAGGATGTCGGCAGAGAGCGACTCGTTGTTCCCCAGCAGGCCAAGCTTTTGGAGTAGCACTCGCTTGGCTTTTGTCTCAGCGAGACATGGCGTGAAGTTGGGCGGGATTTCAGCTCGTTTGCGCCTGGGAGCCGTTGGTGCTTTAACCGAGTCCAGAAAGCTCAAAACGTGGGGCGGGATGGCACAGGAGGCGCTTCCGTCGTGTGCGGGTTTGCCGGCTTTCATCGAGCTGTTTCTGCTACAAGGTCAGAGCTGTTCGATTCCAATGCCGTTCCATACATTGCGACAAGCAGTTGCTGCCGTTCGCTTCTACATTAAGGGGTCCGTCATTGATTTCTGAACTTAGAACATGGATCCAGGTATATGTTTGAGGGGATATCCATAAACACCAGAATGATTTTTTCTTCTACTTAGTTCCTTTAACTAGACGCTCTGACATGTATGGTTTTGTTTTCTTATAGCCTCTTCACCAGATTGGGTCCATAGTATACTACTCCCTCCGTTCCTAAACATTTGTATTTCTAGACATTTCAAATCGACTACAACATACGGATGTGTATAGACATATTTTAGAGTGTAGATTCACTCATTTTGCTTTGTATGTAGTCACTTGTTGAAATCTCTAGAAAGACAAATATTTAGGAACGGATGGAGTAGTGTACAAAGAAGTGCAGATCTACGTAAAGATTCAGAATTTCAGATGTGGCTGCAGTAGTCATCTTTCAATTATCTATTAATTAGTTAGTATACGTCTAATGATTTCACGAGCCTACACAATTTTCATCCTTTGGTTCACTTCCTTAGATATAAGTACATTTATATGATTTGAACATGGTATGGATGGCATAACTATTTAGGCGGCCATAGAATATGCATTGCATCCCCATGACATGCAGGGTATAAGGTACATATTTAGTTAACTGCTATCTTTTGTACAGTGCTCCGTTTAAATAATTTGTTTGTGTGATTCAGTTATTAGCATGAGTATGAAACACACTCATAGATGTACTAATTACCATGGAAGCAGTTTGTGCATTCATGCTACAAATGCTATTAACCAGTTTTATGGTAGCTAGAGTATAATTTGTATCTGGCCTGAAATCTTTAAAATTAGGTAGGTTTCGATGTAGAAATTAACTATATCCTAATTTCTAAAAGAAATCATATGACTCAGTACTTTGTTGTTGGTAGTTGAGCACAATATGAATACGTGTGCTCACACAATCATCTAAGCTTTAGTTTTTTCTTGGTCCGCAAGAGATTATAGTTCTGGGCGCACGAACAAGCATTTTCATAACTTCATCTTAAGATGAAATAACTAATCCAGAAAGCATCGACTAAGCTTGGCTGAGTTTATTAACTTTAGCGTGCGTCAAGCACTAATGGCATGATGACATGGATACGATATTTGTTGTTATGTAGTGCTAATCTTGGGGAATGCTCTATTTTCACTACTGACAACAATTTTAGATACTTGGACAGAGAGTATACACCCGAGTATTTCCCATGTCTGTACATGCTAGGCTCTTCATGTTTAACCCGAGTATTCCGCATGTGCAAAATTGTCCTGCACCCGTTGTATGTGAACGTAGAGCCTATCGCACCCGATCATCACGTGGTGTCTCAGCACGACGAACTATCACAACAATGCATACTCAGGGGGAACACTTATACCCTGAAATTTTAGTAAGGGATCATCTTATAATGCTACTGCCGTACAAAGCAAAATAAGATGCATAAAAGATAAATATCACATGCAATCAAAAATATGTGACATGATATGGCCATCATCATCTTGTGCCTTTGATCTCCATCTCCAAAGCACCGTCATGATCACCATCGTCACCGGCTTGACACCTTGATCTCCATCGTAGCGTCATGGTCGTCTCGCCAACTATTGCTCCTACAACTATCGATAACGCATAGTGACAAAGTATTACATGGAGTTTGCATTTCATACAATAAAGCGACAACCATAAGGCTCCTGCCAGTTGCCGATAACTTTTACAAAACATGATCATCTCATACAACAACTTATATCACATCATGTCTTGACCATATCACATCACAACATGCCCTACAAAAACAAGTTAGACGTCCTCTACTTTGTTGTTGCAAATTTTACGTGGCTGCTATGGGCTTCTATCAAGAACCGTTCTTACCTACGCATCAAAACCAGAACGGTGTTTCGTCAAGTTTGCTGTTTTAACCTTCAACACGAACAAGCCATAGTTAAATTCGATTCAACTAAAGTTGGAGAAACAGACACCCACCAGCCACCTTTATGCAAAAGTAGTTGCACGTCTGCCGGTGGAACCGGTCTCATGAACGTGGTCATGTAAGGTTGGTCCGGGCCGCTTCATCCAACAATATCACCGAATCAAAATAAGACATCGGTGATAAGCAGTATGACTATCACCGCCCACAATTCTTTGTGTTCTACTCGTGCATATCATCTACGCATAGACCTGGCTCGAATGCCACTGTAGGGAAACGTAGCATGCAATTTCTACGCTCACGCAAGATCTATCTAGAGATGCATAGCAATGAGAGAGGGGAGAGTGTGTCTACGTACCCTCGTAGACCGAAAGCGGTAGCGATTGACAATGCAGTTGATGTAGTCGAACCTCTTCTCGTTCCGACCGATCAAGCATCAAACGTACGACACCTTTGAGTTCTGCACACGTTCAGCTTGATGACGTCCCTCGAACTATTGAGCCAGGAGAGTCTCAAGGAAGTAGATGAGTTCCGTCGGCACGACGGCGTCGTGACGGTGATGGTGAAGTGATCGGCGCAGGGCTTCGCCTAAGCACTACGAGAATATGACCGGAGGCGTAAACTGTGGAGGGGGGCGCCGCACACGGCTAACTATTGTTGTTGTGTTTTCTAGGCTCTTGAAAGGATCGAGGAGAGGTGTCTAGAGGGGGGTGAATAGACTCTTAGCAATAAAAGTGGCAGTTTTTAATTTCTTCAAGTTGAAGCGGAGTTTTAGCACAGGTTTCACAATTCACAATACATATCAAGCAAGCATGATAAGAGTATATGAGCAGCGGAAAGTAAACCATGCAAATTGAAAGAATGTAAAGGGATGGGATTGGAGTGTGCAAACGCAATTTGAGACTCGGAGATTTTTTACCCGTGGTTCCGATAGGTGGTGCTATCGTACATCCACGTTGATGGAGACTTCAACCCATGAAGGGTAACGGTTGCGCGAGTCCACGGAGGGCTCCACCCACGAATGGTCAATGAAGAAGCAACCTTGTCTATCCCACCATGGCCATCGCCCACGAAGGACTTGCCTCACTAGGGTAGATCTTCATGAAGTAGGCGATCTCCTTGCCCGTACAAACTGCTTGGTTCAACTCCACAATCTTGACGGAGGCTCCCAAGTGACACCTAACCAATCTAGGAGACACCACTCTCCAAAAGGTAATAGATGGTGTGTTGATGATGAACTCCTTGCTCTTGTGCTTCAAATGATAGTCTCTCCAACACTCAACTCTCTCTCATAGGATTGGATTTGGTGGAAAGATGATTTGAGTGGAAAGCAACTTGGGGAAGGCTAGAGATCAAGATTTATGTGGTTGGAATGGAATATCTTGACCTCAACACAAATGTAGGTGTTCTCTCTCAGAAAATGTATGCTGGAAGTGTAGGCACGTTCTGATGGCTCTCTCCATGAATGAAGAGTGGGTGGAGGGGTATATATAGCCTCCACACAAAATCTAACTGTTACACACAATTTACCAAACTCAGTCGGACCGAATCAGAAAACCTGGTCAGACCGATTCAGTTGATAATGAGACAGTTAGGCATTTAGGTCGGACGGACATGATCAACTCGATGGGACCGATGTGCTAGGGTTAGGTTAACGCCTCATCTCGGTTTGACCGATTACACAAACTCGGTGGGACCGATTTGGTATTAAGAGAAACAGAGAGTTGGCCAAGCAAACTTGGTGGGACCGATTGCTTACTATCGTTGTGGAAAATGACTACGAAAGAAAACAAACAAACAAAATGTATGAAAGGATTCAATGTTCCACATGACAAATGGGGATGAAATTAAGGAGCTAAAGTGCCACACGATAGAGGAAATGAAAGTAGTCAATGCGCCATGGAACAAAGAGAGATGAAATGAGTCAACACACCACGCGATAAATGGAGATGAAAGGATTCAATGCGACAATCACATATGGAGATTAAATGAATCAACACGCTATGCGACAAATATATCTCTCGAGAATCTAAACATTTATCGGAGAGTCAGATTGGAACTTAATGATTTATATTTAGGGTGACCTAGGGGCACCACTAAATCTCGTTGGTAAAATGAAATTCCAGCATGATACAATGATCTACAAGTATTACTATTAAATGCATTACCTGTTGAATTTCATACTACTTAGTTCTCCCATGTACCTTCTAAATGGGGCAATAGACACTAGTAGAAATCAGGGCTTTGGTTCAGGCCTGGCCAACCCATTAGTCCCGGTTCAGTCCCGAACCGGGACCCATGGGGGGCAAAAGTCCCGGTTCGTCTGCCCAGGGGGCCAGCCGGGCCTCGTGGGGGCATTTGTCCCGGTTCGTCTGGACCCATTTGTCCTGGTTCCAGGCACGAACCGGGACCAATGGTCCTCGCTCCTGGCCCATAGCCAATGGTCCCGGTTCGTGGCTGGAACCGGGACAGAAGATGGGCCTTTAGTCCCGGTTCCAGCGACGAACCGGGACCAATAAGTTGCCTATATATACCCCATCACCGCAGCAGAGCACTCCACACTGCTCTGTTTTTTCTGGCCGGCGAGGGGAGAGCTATGTGGTTCTCTCTAGCTCACCTCCTATGCACATGCGGTGTTCGATGAAATGCCCGAGCCACACTAGTTAAGCTTTCTCCTCTCGAAGCTCGACCTCCAAGCTCCATTTTCTCCGAGATTTGTCTAGGTTTAGCGGTCCGTGACGTCCCGTCCCCGTCTTCACCACCGTCGATCGCCCGCGCCGATCTCATCGCCGGCACCACCGTGGTGAGCCTCTTGTTCTTATCTTCTTTCTGAAAGAAAAAAATTGTTACTTTAGATAGATACTTGTCTAATTTTTTTTACTTTATTATTGCTTGTTATTATAAAGTGCGATGGTTTTGGTATCCGCCCCCATCAGCCCTCGTCCTGTCTATGATTCGGATGTGGTATATATATTATCTTTTATAACTATTTGGTTCATTTATTGTTTATGACAATTATGCCGACCAACGTGACATAGATTTTATTTATCTAGGAGGTATGTGAACCAAAAATACAAACCGACCCCATTGTCGAGAGGTTAAATTTAGTTGAAGAAGAAAACAATTACTTAAAGGAAAAAATAAAAAAATTGAGGAGGAGAAAATGATATTGGACTTGCATGTTGCGGATGTCGTCGATGATCACAAGATCAAGATGGATGCAATGCGTTTGAAGATTAGAAAGATTAGAAAATAGGGACATTTACATCTATGCCCCTAGTTTGCGCCCACTCTCAGATTTACCCCTAATTTCAAAGCCTGCTCAAATTTGCCCCTCCGCCGTTAGGTGCACTTACAGAAATGCCCTTTTGTGCCGTTACCGTCTGGTCAAAGTAGATCAAAGTCGGTCAAAGGGCATTGACCGTCCTGAAAAAAATAGCAAAAAAAAATGACTATGGTCTACAAGTTGCGTGCAAATTTTTGTTGTGTTTGGACATTGGAGGGGCTTGTGGAGAAAAAAAAAACAAAATTTGGCTCAGGAAAAAACTTGGGAAAAAATGACTATTTTGTTTTTTCTTGCTAGAGCTGCTCGCATGTCATTTGATCACAAAAACTTGCAAGCACCTTGTGCACCCAAGCCTCTTTGATGCCAAAAAAATTTCATATTTTTTTTGAATTTTCTTGCTATTTTATTTCAAATTTACTGTTCACAAGCGTGCATATTAACCGTTTTTCCTTGCCATGAGCTCCTGGAATGTCCAAATAGCATGAAAATTTGCACGCACCTTGCGCCCATGAGTATCTTCGATCTCACAAAAATTTAGATTTTTTTAAATTTTTTTGCTATTTTTTTCAGGACGGTCAAAGTTGTTTGACCGGATGGTAACGGCGTAGAAGGGCATTTCTATAGGGGCACCTAACGGCGGAGGGGCAAATTTGAGCAGGCTTTTGAATTAGGGGTATATCTGATTAGGTGGTTCAAGTTAGGGACAGAAATGCAAATGGCCCTAGAAAATATGCCATTCATACTGAGGCTTGGTATCATTATGTCGTTGGATCAATTGTTACCTTGGTTGCGATTATGATCGCATTTGTTGTTGCACTGAAATGTTTTACATAGTTTCAATGTATAGTTTAATTAGATGCTCTGAAGAGCTATATGTTGTTCAATGAGAACTATGTATGTACTTTGGTTTTAATGTGATGATGAACTTCTATTAATTTGATCACTTATCTATCCATGATGTTCTGTAATGGTTTTTGAC
Source organism: Aegilops speltoides (assembly GCA_021437245.1). Classification (NCBI taxonomy): domain Eukaryota; kingdom Viridiplantae; phylum Streptophyta; class Magnoliopsida; order Poales; family Poaceae; genus Aegilops; species Aegilops speltoides. Next base: position 559,547,119 of record CM038147.1, read on the forward strand.
ACACTTAATTATATATAATGCACGCAGATGAACCGACAATGGATGAACAGTGACAGACACACCTCTGAGTACGTTAATGGCGTGCATAATTTTCTCGAAGTGGCTGAGGCAAACAAGCAGAATGGTTTTATGTGATGTCCATGCCCTAGTTGTGGGAATACGAGGTCTTACTTTGACTCGAAAACCCTTCACACCCACCTGCTTTATAAGGGTTTCATGCCACACTATAATGTTTGGACCAAGCATGGAGAAATAGGGGTTATGATGGAAGACAACAAAGAAGAAGAGGACGATGACAACTATGTGCCCCCGGAATACGGTGATGCTGCAACGGGGGAAGCTGCTGAAGATCAAGAGGAACCAGACGATATTGTGCCCGATGATGATCTCCGCAGGGTCATTGTTGATGCAAGGAGACAATGTGAAAGTCAAAAGGAGAAGATGAAGTTCGATCGCATGTTAGAGGATAACAAAAAAGGGTTGTACCCCAATTGCGAAGATGGCAACACAAAGCTCGATGCCGTCATCGGAATTGCTGCGATGGAAGGCGAGAATGTCTGCGCTGACAAAGGATTTCAGAAGCTACTGAAAATATTGAAGAAGAAGCTTCCAAAGGATAACAAATTGCCCGACAGTATGTACGCAGGAAAGAAGGTCGTATGCCCTCTTGGATTGGAGGTGCAGAAGATACATGCATGCCCTAATGACTACATCCTCTACCGTGGTGCGTACGAGGATTTGAACGCATGCCCGGTATGCGGTGCATTGCGGTATAAGATCAGACGAGATGACCCTGGTGATGTTGACGGCGAGCCCCCCAGGAAGAGTGTCGGTGTACAAAAGTAGGGGCTCTATTTTGTACACCTTTACTTGTGCACGGGCAGTTAGAGCCATGCCCGCGACCACTCTTAGCAGGGCAGAAGAGGGAAGCAGAAGCACAAGAATACCAGAGTAGCGCTCCAACCAGGGGCACAGAAGACAGAGCAACGAAACGGGTTTACCCTCGGCAAGACCCTTGCCGAGGCATCCTACGCAGCCTTGGCAAGAGCCTTGCCGGGGCAGCCCGCCCAACACCAACGTCACAGCCACCCTTGAGCCTGAGAGTTCCAACACCATCGACAACGTTGGAACCAAGGCTTGGGAAGTGCTTGCATGGAGACATGCAGATCTTTGTGAAGACAAAAGGCCTGCGAAGCGTAGAGAAGAACCAGAAGATAAGACAACCGCAAGACCCCTTGACGAGGATGCCCACGAGGCCCTGACAAGGCTCCTTGCCGGAGACACCCACAAGGCCCCGGCAAGGCCCTTGCCGAGCGTGCTCACAAGGCCCCGGCAAGACTCTTGCCGGGAATATACGCAAGACCGCGGTAAGGCCTTGTCGCCCCATCGCCATCCTAGCTCAGCGGCCAACCCACCAACTAAAGCAAGTACCCATGTGGCGGTACATGGGTACCTATCCAACTAGTCAAGCACCTACGTGGTGGCATGCAGATCTTCGTGAAGACCCTACCACCATGCCAACTCAGCAGCTTGCCAGCCTACATGGCGATGCATGCTCCATTGGCCTGGACGCGTGTCGAGGCGAAACAGAGCGACGACGGATGGGATGGGCCTCGTTACCATCCCCGATAAAGCGAGGGCACACCAAAGTAGCGCATTTAATGTGTTTTGTCCCGTAATGGCAGGGGATAAGCTTGTGCATGCACTGTATATACCTTTCCGCCTCCTGTGTGCCACTGTGGCGACCCCTTTTACTATAAAAGGAGGCCCAAGGCATACTGAGAGAGGATTCAGATCTTTTGGACAACGCACGCGCCGTAACTAGTTCAAAAGCTCAAGAACACTCAAATATACACCAAAGCAGGACTAGGGTATTACGCATCCTCGCGGCCTGAACCTGGGTAAACGATCCTTGTGCTAGCTTCTAGACCCGCTCTTTGCACAACCCCGTGCCCGCCAACCGTAGAAGGGATTCCAGTGATCCCATAGGTGCCATTTCCCCAACAAAGAGGGTTCCTGTGAAGGTGATGTGGTATGCTCCTATAATACCACGGTTGAAACGACTGTTCAGAAACAAAGAGCATGCCAAGTTGATGCGATGGCACAGTGAGGACCGTAAGAAAGACGGGAAGTTGAGAGCACCCGCTGATGGGTCGCAGTGAAGAAAAATTGAGAGAAAGTACCGGGCTGAGTTTGCTGGTGACTCAAGGAATGTATGGTTTGGTTTAAGCGCGGATGGCATTAATTCTTTCGGGGAGTAGAGCAGCAATCACAGCACCTGGCCCGTGACTCTATGTACGTATAACCTTCCTCCTTGGATGTGCATGAAGCGGAAGTTCATTATGATGCCAGTTCTCATCCAAGGCCCTAAGCAACCTGGCAACGACATTGATGTGTACCTAAGGCCATTAGTTGAAGAACCTATATAGCTGTGGAATGGAAACGGTGTACGTGTGTGGGATGAGCACAAACATGAGGAATTTAACCTGCACACGTTGCTGTTTGTAACCATCAACGATTGGCCCGCTCTCAGTAACCTTTCAGGATAAACAAACAAGGGATACCACGCATGCACGCACTATTTAGCTGACATCGAAAGTTTATACCTGGACAAATGCAGGAAGAATGTGTACCTGGGCCAACGCTGATTTCTTCCGACCAACCATCAATGTCGAAAGAAAAGCAAGCATTTCAAAGGCGAGGCAGATCACCGGAAGAAGCCTGCCATGCATACCGGTGATCACATACTTGCTATGGTCAATGATTTACACGTAATCTTTGGAAAGGGTCCCGGCGGACTATCTGTCTCGAATGACGCTGAGGGACGCGCACCCATGTGGAAGAAGAAATCTATATTTTGGGACCTACCCTACTGGAAAGACCTAGAGGTCCGCTCTTCAATCAACGTGATGCACGTGATGAAGAACCTTTCCGTCAACCCGCTAGGCTTCTTGGGCATGTACGGGAAACCTCCCTTGTCAATCTTCTTCGCATGTGCGACGGTGATATTCATCATTTAGATCCTTTGGTGGCGATCCACTCTTGATTTCCATCACCAATTCCTATTCATCTTCTCCATCGAATAAATTCATGAGTAACAGATGGAGTCGCCTTTTAAGTCTCGTCTTCACCATAAAAACTAGAAGAGCATCAGTCGTTGTCTGGCCTAGACATCTGCTGCCTCAGCTGTCCAACCCATGAGAGCCAGCCACCGCCGCCCACCCTCGCCCGCTGATACGTCTCCAACGTATCTATAATTTTTGATTGCTCCATGCTACTTTATCTATTGTTTTGGACTATATTGGGCTTTATTTTCCACTTTTATATTATTTTTGGGACTAACATATTAACCGGAGGCCCAGCCCAGAATTGCTGTTTTTTTGCCTATTTCAGTGTTTCGAAGAAACGGAATATCAAACGGAGTCCAAACGGAATAAACCTCCGGGAACGTGATTTTCTCACCGAACGTGATCCAGGAGACTTGGACCCTGCTCCAAGGAACAAAAGAGGCGGTCACGAGGGTGGGCCCCCCCTTAGGGCGCGCCCCTACCTCGTGGCCCCCCAGTTGCTCCACCGACATACTCCTTCCTCCTATATAGACCTAGGTACCCCCAAACAATCAAAAGAGGAGCCAAAAACCCAATTCCACCACCGCAACCTTCTGTATCCATGAGGTCCCATCTTGGGGCCTGTTCCGAAGCTCCACCGGAGGGGGCATCCACCACAGAGGGCTTCTATATCAACACCATAGCCCCTCCGATGAAGTGTGAGTAGTTTACTTCAGACCTTCGGGTCCATAGCTAGTAGCTAGATGGCTTCTTCTCTCTTTTTGGATCTCAATACAATGTTCTCCCCCTCTCTCGTGGAGATCTATTCGATGTAATCTTCTTTTTGCGGTGTGTTTGTTGAGACCGATGAATTGTTGGTTTATGATCCAACTTATCTATGAATAATATTTGAATCTTCTCTGAATTATTTTATGTAAGATTGAGTTATGTTTGCAGGTCTCTTCGAATTATCCATTTGGTTTGGCCAACTAGATTGGTAGTTCTTGCAATGGGAGAAGTGCTTAGCTTTGGGTTCAATCTTGCGTGTCCTTTCCTGATGGTGAAGGGGCAGCAAGGCACGTATTGTATTGTTGCCATCGAGGATAAAAGATGGGTTTTTATCATATTGCATGAATTTATCCTCTACATCATGTCATCTTGCTTAAGGCGTTACTCTGTTTTTAACTTAATACTCTAGATGCATCTTTGGATAGCGGTCGATGAGTGGAGTAATAGTAGTAGATGCAGAATCGTTTCAGTCTACTTGTCTTGGACGTGATGCCTATATACATGATCATACCTAGATATACTCATAAATATGATCAATTCTATCAATTGCTCAAAAGTAATTTGTTCACCCACCATAGAATATCTATGCTCTTGAGAGAAGCCACTAGTGAAACTTATGGCCCCCGGGTCTATTCTCATCATATTGATAACCCACAAATATTGGGGACCGCAATAGTTTTTGATAATTAAGAGTGTCGAACCCAACAAGGAGCTAAAGGTAGAACAAATATTCCCTAAAGTTCTATCGACCACCGATACAACTCTACGCACGCTTGACGTTCGTTTACCTAGAACAAGTATGAAACTAGAAGTACTTTGTAGGTGTGATAGGATAGGTTTGCAAGAAAGTAAAGAACACACAAATATAAACTAGGGGATGTTTAGATAAAGACACAACTAAATTAGTAAAAGTAAAGAGCTTGTTGTTGCGAGAAAGTTATTTGTCCCTAGGCAATCGATAACTAGACCAGAAATCATTATTGCAATTTTATTTGAGGGAGAGGCATAAGCTAACATACTTTCTCTACTTGGATCATATGCACTTATGATTGGAAGTCTAGCAAGCATCCGCAACTACTAAAGATTCATTAAGGTAAAACCCAACCATAGCATTAAAGCATCAAGTCCCCTTTATCCCATACGCAACAATCCCTCTTACTCGGGTTTGTGTTTCAGTCACTCACCAACCCACTATAAGCGAATCATGAACGTATTGCAACACCCTACAGCGGGAATCCCTCACGCTTGCGCGACACAGAGGGCACCATATAGGACAGCACCAATAATAAAACATACAACTCAAACCAATCACGATCATCAAATAGCCATTAGGACAAAACAGATCTACTCAAACATCATAGGATAGCCATACATCATTGGGAAATAATATATAGCATTGAGCACCATGTTTAAGTAGAGATTACAGCGGGTAAGAGATAGGTTACACCGCTGCATAGAGATGGGGAAGAGTTGGTGGAGATGTTGGTGAACATGGCGGAGGTGTTGGTGAAGATCGCGGTGATGATGATGGCCCCCGGCGGCGTTCCGGCGCCACCGGAAGCAAGGGGGAGAGGGCCCCCCTTCTTCTTCTTCTTCCTTGAACTTCTCCCTAGATGGGAGAAGGGTTTCCCCTCTGGTCCTTGGCTCCCATGGCTTGGGAGGGGCGAGAGCCCCTCCGAGATTGGATCTATCTCTCTGTTTCTGCGTTCTCTGATTCTACCCCTTCACCGTTTCTTTTATATCCGGAGATCCATAACTCCTATTGGGGTGAATCTTTCGCTCAGATCTTCCTTGTAAAGTTAGCTTTCCTGCGCTAGAAGGAGAGCATCAACCGCCTTACGGGTGGACCACGAGGGTCAGGGGCGCGCCTAGGGGGGTAGGGCGCGCCCCCCCTACCTCGTGACCACCCGGACATCAAGCGTTGATTTTACTTCCAGAAAATCATAAATATTCCAAAAAAAATCTCTGTCCGTTTTTATCCTGTTTGGACTCCGTTTGATATTGAGTTTTTGCGAAACAAAAAACATGCAACAGACAGGAACTGGCACTGGGCACTGGATCAATATGTTAGGCCCAAAAATAGTATAAAAAGTTGCCAAAAAGTATATGAAAGTGAATAATATTGGCATGGAACAATAAAAAATTATAGATACGACGGAGACCTATCAGCATCCCCAAGCTTAATTCCTGCTCGTCCTCGAGTAGGTAAATGATAAAAAAGAATAATTTTTGATGTGGAATGCTACCTAGCATAATCTTGATCATATGTCTAATCATGGCATGAATATTAAGACACGAGTGATTCAAAGCAATAGTCTATCATTTGACATAAAACCAATAATACTTTGAGCGTACCAATAAAGCAATCATGTCTTTTCAAAACAACAAGGCCAAAGAAAGTTATCCCTACAAAATCATATAGTCTGGCTGTTGCTCTATCTTCATCGCACAAAGTATTAAATCATGCACAACCCCGATGACAAGCCAAGCAATTGTTTCATACTTTAGTAATCTCAAACTTTTTCAACTTTCACGCAATACATGAGCGTGAGCCATGGACATAGCACTATAGGTGGAATAGAATATGATGCTGGAGGTTATGTGGAGAAGACAAAAGGAGAAAGTCTCACATCAACTAGGCGTATCAACGGGCTATGGAGATGCCCATCAATAGATATCAATGTGAGTGAGTAGGGATTGCCATGCAACGGATGCACTAGAGCTATAAGTATATGAAAGCTCAAACTGAAACTAAGTGGGTGTGCATCCAACTTGCTTGCTCATGAAGACCTCGGGCATTTGAGGAAGCCCATCATCGAATATGCAAGCCAAGTTCTATAATGAAAATTCCCACTAGTATATGAAAGTGAAAGCATAGGAGGCTCTCTCTATGAAGAACATGGTGCTACTCTGAAGCACAAGTGTGGTAAAAGGATAGTAACATTGCCCCTTCTCTCTTTTTCTCTCATTTTTTATTTTCTTTTTTTCATATTTTTTTGGTGGGCTTCTTTGGCCTCTTTTTATTTGGGCTTCTTTGGCCTCTTTTATTTTTCATAAAGTCCGGAGTCTCATCCCGACTTTTGGGGGAATCATAGTCTCCATCATCCTTTCCTCACTAGGGCAATGCTCTAATAATGATGATCATCACACTTTTATTTACTTACAATTCAATATCTAGAACAAAGATATGACTCTATATGAATGCTTTCGGTGGTGTCTTTGGGATGTGCAATGATCTAGCGTAGCAATGACATCACAAAACGGACAAGCCATGAAAACATCATGCTAGCTATCTCACAATCATGCAAAGCAATATGACAATGAATGCTCAAGTCATGTATATGATGATGATGGAAGTTGCATGGCAATATATCTCGGAATGGCTATGGAAATGCCATGATAGGTAGGTATGGTGGCTGTTTTGAGGAAGATATAAGGAGGCTTATGTGTGATTGAGCGTATCATATCACGGGGTTTGGATGCACCGGCGAAGTTTGCACCGACTCTCAAGGTGAGAAAGGGCAATGCATGGTACCGAAGAGGCTAGCAATGATGGAAGGGTGAGAGTGCGTATAATCCATGGACTCAACATTAGTCATAAAGAACTCATATACTTATTGCAAAAATCTACAAGCCATTGAAAACAAAGTACTATGCGCTTGCTCCTAGGGGGATAGATTGGTAGGAAAAGACCATCGCTCGTCCCCGACCGCCACTCGTAAGGAAGACAATCAATAAATAAAATTGTGCTCCAACTTCATCACAAAGCGGTTCACCATACGTGCATGCTACGGGAATCACAAACCTCAATACAAGTGTCTCTACAATCCACAACCACCCACTAGCATGACTCTAATATCACCATCTTTATATCGCAAAACTATTGCAAGGAATCAAACATATCATATTCAGCGATCTACAAGATTATGTAGGATTTTATGACTAACCATGTGAATGACCAATTCCTGTCATCTCTGTAAATAGATATAAGTGAAGCAAGAGACTTTAATTCTTTCTACAAAAGATATGCCCACGCTCTAACAAATATAAGTGAAGCAAAAGAGCATTCTACAAATGGCGGTTTTCTATGTGAAGAGAAACAGGCAATCCAAACTTCAAATGATATAAGTGAAGCACATGAAGCATTCTATAAAGCCACACTCAAAAGATTTAAGTGAAGTGCAATGAGCATTCTATAAATCAACCAAGGACTATCTCATACCAGCATGGTGCATAAAAGAAAAAAAAAACCTAATTGCAAAAGACGCTCCAAGACTTGCACATAATGCACGAACGAAACGAATTCGAAAACATACCGATACTTGTTGAAGAAAGAGGGGATGCCTCCCCAGAATCCCCAAGCTTAGATGCTTGAGTCTCCTTCAATATTTACTTGGGGTGCCTCTGGCATCCCCAAGCTTGAGCTCTTGCCTCTCTTCCTTCTTCTCACATCGAAACATCCTTGATTAGACACTACATCCACACAAAACTTCAACAGGAAACTCGGTAAGATCCGTTAGTATAATAAAGCAAATCACCATTCTAAGTACTGTTGAAAACCAATTCGTATTTTGTTTTTGCATTGTGCCTACTGTAATATAACTTTTCCATGGCTTAATCCACTAATATAAATTGATAGATTCATCAAAACAAGCAAACTATGCATCAAAAACAGAATCTGTCAAAAACAGAACAGTCTGTCGCAATCTGAACATCCACCATACTTCTGGTACCCCAGAAATTCTACCAAAATTAGGAGAAATAAAAAAGTTGTATATCAAGACAGTTCAAAAAGAATCATAACCAATTGATGTTCCAGATAAAAATGTAAAATCGCGCACTACAGCCAAAGTTTCTGTCCTGCACCGTACAAACCAACAAGCATTGTAAACATCCTAAAGGTAAACCTTGGAACATAATTTTTATAATACAATGGAATTGTACAAGGGGATAATTATTTTTGATGAAAAATTTCTGTAATCAAGATTCACAAAGTTTCCATGAGCATGAACAAAGTTCAAGGAGCTCTCCCACTTCAACAATGCTTGTCTTTCTTCCTTTCACGTTCCTTTTTGAAAAGTTTTTAGGTTCCCCTCTTTATTTTTGTTGTTTTTAAACTATATGAAAGCACTCAACATAAATAAATGACTCTCTAAAACTTCCGGGTTGTCTCCCTGGCAGCGCTTTCTTTAAAGCCATTAAGCTCGGCATTTAGTGCTCAAGTAATGGATCTACCTGGATCCCAAGGTATATCGAAGCCAATTTTAATTAACAATGATTTTTAATTTAGTAGTGAGCACAAAGTAACATATATGATGCAACAACAAAGTCTAACTCTCTTCCTATGCATCGGCATGTCATAAAAGAACAATTCATGCACACCAAGTAAAGGCCAATGCATAGTATAAATAGTTTCTTGCAATTTTATCGTGTGGGAAACATAGAGATGTGGAGATATAGTTCCTCTCTCATAATAATTGCAAGTAGGAGCAGCAAGCACATGTATATTATATTCATCAAAATCATCATGTGCAACGGTAAAAGGCAACGCATCAATGTAATCCTTAATAAGTGCAAACTTCTCCAATATAGTATAGTTGGGAGAATTCAAAAAGATAATAGGACTATCATGCGTGGGTGCAATAGCAGCAATTTCATGTTTAACATAAGGAACTATAGCAAGTTCATCTCCATAAGCATCATTCATATTGGCATCTTGGCCACAAGCATAGCAAGCATCATCAAAAAGGGATATTTCAAAAGAATCATAGGGATCATAACAGTCATCATAGCAATCATCCTTCGGTAAGCACGAAGGGGAATTAAACAATGTATGATTTGAAGAGTTACTCTCATTAGAAGGTGGGCACGGGTGATCAATCCGCTCTTCCTCCTCTTGTTCTTCGCTCTCCTCCTCATCATTTTCATCCAATGAGCTCATAGTTTCATCAATTTCTTCTTCCTGCAAAATATTAGTCTCTTCTTGGACAGCGGAGACTTTCTTAATAAGTGCATTAATTTCATAATTGTATTTATAATTCTCATAGCAATATTTGAGGATAGCTAAATTTTTAGATCTATAAACAGCATCATCATAATCCTCAAACTCTTTACACATAGCTTCAATTTCATAAGCACCCATAAAAGCAACAGATTCTTCTATTTGTTCCACATCATAGTAATCATATATACCATTAGCATAAGAAGCTAAGGTTTTATAATCAATAAATTTGCATGAAAAGGGAAGGTGCAGAGAATTCATCCTAGAGCAACAAGTATAATCATATTCCACGATAGTTGTCTAGCATACCACTTCAACATATTAATTTGATCCCATAATAGTTTCCTTTTTGTGTCGAGCGATAATCTCTAAAGTATTCACGTTGATCCAACGTTACTCCCATTATAAAGTTGAATGGGGTTTTCTCAGGATTATCAAAGTAGTACAAAATGGTTTTCTCATGATGAAAATCGAGGGTTTTAGGAGTTACCCCATCCTCACGAGTAGCAAGTACACCTAATTTTTTTGGTATTTTGTGCTCCATATCCATAACTAAAGATAGAGAACAACTAAGGACAGCAAATAAAAATTACTTAGTGATAAAGCAAACAAGCACACACGAGAATATTCACCCCACGCTATGACTCCCCGGCAATGGCGCCAGAAAAAAGTCTTGATAACCATCAAGTATAGGGATCGCAACAGTTTTCAATAATTAAGAGTGTTGAACCCAACGAGGAGCTAAAGGTAGAACAAATATTCCTAAAGTTCTATCGACCACCGATACAACTCTAGCGCACGCTGACGCTCGCTTTACCTAGAACAAGTATGAAACTAGAAGTACTTTGTAGGTGTGATAGGATAGGTTTGCAAGAAAGTAAAGAACAGATAAATATAAACTAGGGGATGTTTAGATAAAGACACAACTAAATTAGTAAAAGTAAAGAGCTTGTTGTCACGAGAAAGTTATTTGTCCCTAGGCAATCGATAACTAGACCGGTAATCATTATTGCAATTTTATTTGAGGGAGAGGCATAAGCTAACATACTTTCTCTACTTGGATTATATGCACTTATGATTGGAACTCTAACAAGCATCTGCAAATACTAAAGATTCATTAAGGTAAAACCCAACCATAGCATTAAAGCATCAAGTCCCCTTTATCCCATACGCAACAATCCCTCTTACTCGGGTTTGTGTTTCAGTCACTCACCAACCCACTATAAGCAGAATCATGAACTTATTGCAACACCCTACAGAGGGAATCCCTCACACTTGCGCGACACGGAGGGCACCATAGGACAGCACCGATAATAAAACATACAACTCAAACCAATCACGATCATCAAATAGCCATTAGGACAAAACAGATCTACTCAAACATCAGAGGATAGCCATACATCATTGGGAAATAATATATAGCATTGAGCACCATGTTTAAGTAGAGATTACAGCGGGTAAGAGAGAGGTTACACCGCTGCATAGAGATGGGGAAGAGTTGGTGGAGATGTTGGTGAAGATGGCGGAGGTGTTGGTGAAGATCGCGGTGATGATGATGGCCCCCGGCGGCATTCCGGCGCCACCAGAAGCAAGGGGGAGAGGGCCCCCTTCTTCTTCTTCTTCCTTGACCTTCTCCCTAGATGGGAGAAGGGTTTCCCCTCTGGTCCTTGGCTCCCATGGCTTGGGAGGGGAGCCCCTCCGAGATTGGATCTATCTCTCTGTTTCTGCGTTATCTGGTTCTACCCCTTCACCGTTTCTTTTATATCTGGAGATCCGTAACTCCGATTGGGGTGAATCTTTCGCTCAGATCTTCTTTATAAAATTAGCTTTCTTGCGCCAGAAGGAGAGCATCAGCCGCCTTACGGGTGGACCACGAGGGTCAGGGGCGCGCCTAGGGGGGTAGGGCGCGCCCCCCCTACCTCGTGACCACCCCGGACACTGTTTCGCGTTGATTTTACTTCCAGAAAATCATAAATATTCCAAAAAAAATCTCCGTCCGTTTTTATCCTGTTTGGACTCCGTTTGATATTGAGTTTTTGCGAAACAAAAAACATGCAACAGACAGGAACTGGCACTGGGCACTGGATCAATATGTTAGGCCCAAAAATAGTATAAAAAGTTGCCAAAAAGTATATGAAAGTGAATAATATTGGCATGGAACAATAAAAAATTATAGATACGACGGAGACCTATCAGCATCCCCAAGCTTAATTCCTGCTCGTCCTCGAGTAGGTAAATGATAAAAAAGAATAATTTTTGATGTGGAATGCTACCTAGCATAATCTTGATCATATGTCTAATCATGGCATGAATATTAAGACACGAGTGATTCAAAGCAATAGTCTATCATTTGACATAAAACCAATAATACTTTGAGCGTACCAATAAAGCAATCATGTCTTTTCAAAACAACAAGGCCAAAGAAAGTTATCCCTACAAAATCATATAGTCTGGCTGTTGCTCTATCTTCATCGCACAAAGTATTAAATCATGCACAACCCCGATGACAAGCCAAGCAATTGTTTCATACTTTAGTAATCTCAAACTTTTTCAACTTTCACGCAATACATGAGCGTGAGCCATGGACATAGCACTATAGGTGGAATAGAATATGATGGTGGAGGTTATGTGGAGAAGACAAAAAGGGAGAAAGTCTCACATCAACTAGGCGTATCAACGGGCTATGGAGATGCCCATCAATAGATATCAATGTGAGTGAGTAGGGATTGCCATGCAACGGATGCACTAGAGCTATAAGTATATGAAAGCTCAAACTGAAACTAAGTGGGTGTGCATCCAACTTGCTTGCTCATGAAGACCTCGGGCATTTGAGGAAGCCCATCATCGGAATATGCAAGCCAAGTTCTATAATGAAAATTCCCACTAGTATATGAAAGTGAAAGCATAGGAGGCTCTCTCTATGAAGAACATGGTGCTACTCTGAAGCACAAGTGTGGTAAAAGGATAGTAACATTGCCCCTTCTCTCTTTTTCTCTCATTTTTTATTTTCTTTTTTTCATATTTTTTTGGTGGGCTTCTTTGGCCTCTTTTTATTTGGGCTTCTTTGGCCTCTTTTATTTTTCATAAAGTCCGGAGTCTCATCCCGACTTTTGGGGGAATCATAGTCTCCATCATCCTTTCCTCACTAGGGCAATGCTCTAATAATGATGATCATCACACTTTTATTTACTTACAATTCAATATCTAGAACAAAGATATGACTCTATATGAATGCTTTCGGTGGTGTACTGGGATGTGCAATGATCTAGCGTAGCAATGACATCACAAAACAGACAAGCCATGAAAACATCATGCTAGCTATCTCACAATCATGCAAAGCAATATGACAATGAATGCTCAAGTCATGTATATGATGATGATGGAAGTTGCATGGCAATATATCTCGGAATGGCTATGGAAATGCCATGATAGGTAGGTATGGTGGCTGTTTTGAGGAAGATATAAGGAGGCTTATGTGTGATTGAGCGTATCATATCACGGGGTTTGGATGCACCGGCGAAGTTTGCACCGACTCTCAAGGTGAGAAAGGGCAATGCATGGTACCGAAGAGGCTAGCAATAATGGAAGGGTGAGAGTGCGTATAATCCATGGACTCAACATTAGTCATAAAGAACTCATATACTTATTGCAAAAATCTACAAGCCATTGAAAACAAAGTACTATGCGCTTGCTCCTAGGGGGATAGATTGGTAGGAAAAGACCATCGCTCGTCCCCGACCGCCACTCGTAAGGAAGACAATCAATAAATAAAATTGTGCTCCAACTTCATCACAAAGCGGTTCACCATACGTGCATGCTACGGGAATCACAAACCTCAACACAAGTGTCTCTACAATCCACAACCACCCACTAGCATGACTCTAATATCACCATCTTTATATCGCAAAACTATTGCAAGGAATCAAACATATCATATTCAGCGATCTACAAGATTATGTAGGATTTTATGACTAACCATGTGAATGACCAATTCCTGTCATCTCTGTAAATAGATATAAGTGAAGCAAGAGACTTTAATTCTTTCTACAAAAGATATGCCCACGCTCTAACAAATATAAGTGAAGCAAAAGAGCATTCTACAAATGGCGGTTTTCTATGTGAAGAGAAACAGGCAATCCAAACTTCAAATGATATAAGTGAAGCACATGAAGCATTCTATAAAGCCACACTCAAAAGATTTAAGTGAAGTGCAATGAGCATTCTATAAATCAACCAAGGACTATCTCATACCAGCATGGTGCATAAAAGAAAAAAAAACCTAATTGCAAAAGACGCTCCAAGACTTGCACATAATGCACGAACGAAACGAATTCGAAAACATACCGATACTTGTTGAAGAAAGAGGGGATGCCTCCCCAGAATCCCCGAGCTTAGATGCTTGAGTCTCCTTCAATATTTACTTGGGGTTCCTCTGGCATCCCCAAGCTTGAGCTCTTGCCTCTCTTCCTTCTTCTCACATCGAAACATCCTTGATTAGACACTACATCCACACAAAACTTCAACAGGAAACTCGGTAAGATCCGTTAGTATAATAAAGCAAATCACCATTCTAAGTACTGTTGAAAACCAATTCGTATTTTGTTTTTGCATTGTGCCTACTGTAATATAACTTTTCCATGGCTTAATCCACTAATATAAATTGATAGATTCATCAAAACAAGCAAACTATGCATCAAAAACAGAATCTGTCAAAAACAGAACAGTCTGTCGCAATCTGAACATCCACCATACTTCTGGTACCCCAGAAATTCTACCAAAATTAGGAGAAATAAAAAAGTTGTATATCAAGACAGTTCAAAAATAATCATAACCAATTGATGTTCCAGATAAAAATGTAAAATCGCGCACTACAGCCAAAGTTTCTGTCCTGCACCGTACAAACCAACAAGCATTGTAAACATCCTAAAGGTAAACCTTGGAACATTATTTTTATAATACAATGGAATTGTACAAGGGGATAATTATTTTTGATGAAAAATTTCTGTAATCAAGATTCACAAAGTTTCCATGAGCATGAACAAAGTTCAAGGAGCTCTCCCACTTCAACAATGCTTGTCTTTCTTCCTTTCACGTTCCTTTTTGAAAAGTTTTTAGGTTCCCCTCTTTATTTTTGTTGTTTTTAAACTATATGAAAGCACTCAACATAAATAAATGACTCTCTAAAACTTCCGGGTTGTCTCCCTGGCAGCGCTTTCTTTAAAGCCATTAAGCTCGGCATTTAGTGCTCAAGTAATGGATCTACCTGGATCCCAAGGTATATCGAAGCCAATTTTAATTAACAATGATTTTTAATTTAGTAGTGAGCACAAAGTAACATATATGATGCAACAACAAAGTCTAACTCTCTTCCTATGCATCGGCATGTCATAAAAGAACAATTCATGCACACCAAGTAAAGGCCAATGCATAGTATAAATAGTTTCTTGCAATTTTATCGTAGGGAAACATAGAGATGTGGAGATATAGTTCCTCTCTCATAATAATTGCAAGTAGGAGCAGCAAGCACATGTATATTATATTCATCAAAATCATCATGTGCAACGGTAAAAGGCAACGCATCAATGTAATCCTTAATAAGTGCAAACTTCTCCAATATAGTATAGTTGGGAGAATTCAAAAAGATAATAGGACTATCATGCGTGGGTGCAATAGCAGCAATTTCATGTTTAACATAAGGAACTATAGCAAGTTCATCTCCATAAGCATCATTCATATTGGCATCTTGGCCACA
Source organism: Aegilops speltoides (assembly GCA_021437245.1). Lineage (NCBI taxonomy): Eukaryota > Viridiplantae > Streptophyta > Magnoliopsida > Poales > Poaceae > Aegilops > Aegilops speltoides. Next base: position 559,562,708 of record CM038147.1, read on the forward strand.
AGCATAGCAAGCATCATCAAAAAGGGATATTTCAAAAGAATCATAGGGATCATAACAGTCATCATAGCAATCATCCTTCGGTAAGCACGAAGGGGAATTAAACAATGTATGATTTGAAGAGTTACTCTCATTAGAAGGTGGGCACGGGTGATCAATCCGCTCTTCCTCCTCTTGTTCTTCGCTCTCCTCCTCATCATTTTCATCCAATGAGCTCATAGTTTCATCAATTTCTTCTTCCTGCAAAATATTAGTCTCTTCTTGGACAGCGGAGACTTTCTTAATAAGTGCATTAATTTCATAATTGTATTTATAATTCTCATAGCAATATTTGAGGATAGCTAAATTTTTAGATCTATAAACAGCATCATCATAATCCTCAAACTCTTTACACATAGCTTCAATTTCATAAGCACCCATAAAAGCAACAGATTCTTCTATTTGTTCCACATCATAGTAATCATATATACCATTAGCATAAGAAGCTAAGGTTTTATAATCAATAAATTTGCATGAAAAGGGAAGGTGCAGAGAATTCATCCTAGAGCAACAAGTATAATCATATTCCACGCATAGTTGTCTAGCATACCACTTCAACATATTAATTTGATCCCATAATAGTTTCCCTTTTTGTGTCGAGCGATAATCTCTAAAGTATTCACGTTGATCCAACGTTACTCCCATTATAAAGTTGAATGGGGTTTTCTCAGGATTATCAAAGTAGTACAAAATGGTTTTCTCATGATGAAAATCGAGGGTTTTAGGAGTTACCCCATCCTCACGAGTAGCAAGTACACCTAATTTTTTTGGTATTTTGTGCTCCATATCCATAACTAAAGATAGAGAACAACTAAGAACAGCAAATAAAAATTACTTAGTGATAAAGCAAACAAGCACACACGAGAATATTCACCCCACGCTATGACTCCCCGGCAATGGCGCCAGAAAAAAGTCTTGATAACCATCAAGTATAGGGATCGCAACAGTTTTCAATAATTAAGAGTGTTGAACCCAACGAGGAGCTAAAGGTAGAACAAATATTCCCTAAAGTTCTATCGACCACCGATACAACTCTAGCGCACGCTTGACGTTCGCTTTACCTAGAACAAGTATGAAACTAGAAGTACTTTGTAGGTGTGATAGGATAGGTTTGCAAGAAAGTAAAGAACAGATAAATATAAACTAGGGGATGTTTAGATAAAGACACAACTAAATTAGTAAAAGTAAAGAGCTTGTTGTCACGAGAAAGTTATTTGTCCCTAGGCAATCGATAACTAGACCGGTAATCATTATTGCAATTTTATTTGAGGGAGAGGCATAAGCTAACATACTTTCTCTACTTGGATTATATGCACTTATGATTGGAACTCTAACAAGCATCTGCAAATACTAAAGATTCATTAAGGTAAAACCCAACCATAGCATTAAAGCATCAAGTCCCCTTTATCCCTTACGCAACAATCCCTCTTACTCGGGTTTGTGTTTCAGTCACTCACCAACCCACTATAAGCAGAATCATGAACTTATTGCAACACCCTACAGAGGGAATCCCTCACACTTGCACGACACGGAGGGCACCATAGGACAGCACCGATAATAAAACATACAACTCAAACCAATCACGATCATCAAATAGCCATTAGGACAAAACAGATCCACTCAAACATCAGAGGATAGCCATACATCATTGGGAAATAATATATAGCATTGAGCACCATGTTTAAGTAGAGATTACAGCGGGTAAGAGAGAGGTTACACCGCTGCATAGAGATGGGGAAGAGTTGGTGGAGATGTTGGTGAAGATGGCGGAGGTGTTGGTGAAGATCGCGGTGATGATGATGGCCCCCGGCGGCATTCCGGCGCCACCAGAAGCAAGGGGGAGAGGGCCCCCTTCTTCTTCTTCTTCCTTGACCTTCTCCCTAGATGGGAGAAGGGTTTCCCCTCTGGTCCTTGGCTCCCATGGCTTGGGAGGGGCGAGAGCCCCTCCGAGATTGGATCTATCTCTCTGTTTCTGCGTTATCTGGTTCTACCCCTTCACCGTTTGTTTTATATCTGGAGATCCGTAACTCCGATTGGGGTGAATCTTTCGCTCAGATCTTCTTTATAAAATTAGCTTTCTTGCGCCAGAAGGAGAGCATCAGCTGCCTTACGGGTGGACCACGAGGGTCAGGGGCGCGCCTTGGGGGGTAGGGCGCGCCCCCTACCTCGTGACCACCCTGGACACTGTTTCGCGTTGATTTTACTTCCAGCAAATCATAAATATTCTAAAAAAATCTCCGTCCGTTTTTATCCCGTTTGGACTCCGTTTGATATTGGGTTTCTGCGAAACAAAAAACATGCAACAGACAGGAAATGGCACTGGGCACTGGATCAATATGTTAGTCCCAAAAATAGTATAAAAAGTTGCCAAAAAGTATATGAAAGTGAATAATATTGGCATGGAACAATCAAAAATGATAGATACGACGGAGACGTATCACATATCAATCTCCATTACTTTATTACTTGCTTTGTTTTTTTACTTTGCCTTTTACTTTTCACTTTGCATCTATATACCAAAAATACCAAAAAATACTATCTATCATCTCTATCAGATCTCACTCTCGTAAGTGACTGTGAAGGGATTGACAACCCCTAATCGCGTTGGTTGCGAGGCGATATCGTTTTGTGTAGGTACGAGGGACTTTTGCATGGTCTCCTACTAGATTGATACCTTGGTTCTCAAAAACTGAGGGAAATACTTACGTTACTTTGCTGCATCATCCTCTCCTCTTCGGGGAAATCCAATGCAGTGCTCAAGAGGTAGCAAGAAGAATTTCTGGCGCCGTTGCTGGGGAGGCTCACGCAAGAGCAAGTCAACCATACCAAGTACCCATCACAATCCCTATCTCTCGCATTACATTATTTGCCATTTGCCTCTTGTTTTCCTCTCCCCCGCTTCACCCTTGCCGTTTTATTCGCCCTCCCTTTCCCAATCTCTTCCTCTCTTTTCGCTTGCCTTTTTGTTTGCTTGTGTCTCCATGTGTCTTCTATGTGCTTGCATCTTTGCTTGCTAAAAATCTATTGTTATGGATCCACTTAAAGTGTTCTACTTGGATCATCTTCGATCCTTATGCGCTCGTGCTGAAACCCCAACTAGCCTAGTTGATGGGAAATCTTTAGATGAGCATGTTCATTTTGTGTGTCATCGTTTGTCTGAAAAGGGGAAGCTCTTATGGTATCATATAAATAGTTTGCTATGCTATGCTTGGAATCTTTGTGAAATTTGTGATTTTACTTGTTGCTCTAAGAACCCTAAAAAACACCTTCCTTACCTATGTGAGTTCAATGATAATGAAATCTTATCTTCTTATGCAAAGGGTGTTTATAGTTACTATGATATCAAACAAATTGAAGAATTTGTCATTTTTAAGGGTGCTCATGAAGTTGCTTCTTTGATTGAAAAGTATGATTTTACTCTCAATAAATCTGAAAATTCCGTCATACTTAAACATTGCAATGAAAACTTTGCTCATAATGTCTAGGTCCAAGAATTTATTGAAAGAATGACCGTTGCTTTGGAAGAAAATAATGATATGCATGAATCTATAGCTAATGATGATTCTGATGATTTGGTTGAAATATCCCTTGATGAACATGATGCTTCCTATTATTGGGGCCATGATGCCAATACTTATGAAGACGAATTTGCTATAGTTCTGTATGTTAAACATGAGATCGTTACTATTGCACCCATACTTGCTGGTTCCTTCGATAAAAAGCATAATTGCAATGATTTCACTATAAATTCTCTTGATGTCAATTGTGCTAATAATATGCAAAACCCTAAGCTTGGGGATGCTTGTTTTGCTATGTCTACTACTTGTTGCAATGATCATGATTGGGGTGATTCTTCTTTTGATCTTGAAAATTTATTTAAGCCCCATGATGAATATGAGATTGATAATAGTGTTTGCAATAATATTGAAAGTGGGTTTGGAAGAGTGTCAACTTTAGATCCCACATATTTGGAGTATGTTCAATACTATAATATTTTTTATAAAAGTGGGTTTGGAGAGGTCATGACTTTAGTTAATGTTAATCCCACTATTTTGGAAGAGTGTCATCTTCGCATGCATGTGGATCGTGTTGGAAATATTTTGTGTGATAGTTATTTTGTTGAATTTGGTTATGATCTTACATGTAATTATTATGAGAGAGGAAAATATGGCCGTAGAAATCTTCATGTTACTAAATTACCTCTCTTTATGTTGAGATTGCTATCATCTCTTTGTTCTTCCTTGCATATGCTAGTTTTTGTTTGCCTTGCAAATTTGTTGCTTATAATATGCCTATGCATAGGAAGTGTGTTAGACTTTGATGTGATTGTCACGTGTTTCATGATGCTTTCTTTGCACTTCAATTCTTGTCTTTGATGTGAGCATCATTAAAATTATCAATGCCTAGCTAGGGGCGTTAAACGATAGCGCTTGTTGGGAGGCAACCCAATTTTATTTTTGTTTTTTGTTTTTGCTTCTGTTTAGGAATAAATAATCCATCTAGCCTCTGTTTGGATGTGGTTTTACCTTTTAATTAGTGTTTGTGCCAAGTAGAACCTATAGGATAACCTACGATGATAGTTGATTTGATTCTGCTGAAAAACAGAAACTTTGCGCACACGAATATAATTGTTTTAAATCATAGAAACGTGCTTTTGCGTTGATTGTTTTTGCTGCTGTTCAATAAACAAATTTTCCAGGACTTCCTATTTTGGTAGGATTTTTAGAGTTCCAGAAGTTTGCGTTAGTTACAGATTACTATGGACTGTTCTGTTTTTGACAGATTCTGTTTTGCGTGTGTTGTTTGCTTATTTTGATGAATCTATGGCTAGTAAAATAGTTTATAATCCATAGAGAAGTTGGAATACAGTAGGTTTAACACCAATATAAATAAAGAATGAGTTCTTTACAGTACCTTAAAGTAGTCTTTTGTTTTCTTTCTCTAACGGAGCTCACGAGATTTCTATTGAGTTTTGTGTTGTGAAGTTTTCAAGTTGTGGGTGAATTCTTTTGATGGATTATGGAACACTAGTCATCTACCCGTGCACCTGCACGTCCCAGGTTATGTAGGGATTCATAGTTATTGGGAAAAAATATTTATGTCTTGCATGCAAGTGTTTAAATTTGAAATATCATTTGACTGGAAAAATGCTCAGTGATTCAAACAATGATAAAAAAACACATGTATTTTAACCTTCATTATAGGGAAGAGTACATATATGTTCCCATCTACATTGTGCAAACTGCAATCGTTTATGTTAATGAAGCCTTCATGTCATAGTCCCGAGATAAACCTCCTTACGAACTTTATGCCACCTACTAAGGGATGGAGAGTGTATGAATTAAATTGATCCATATGGCAAGATAGTCATCTTCCCGACTTATTTGATACACATTGTAGCATATATAACACAACTCAGCAGAAGTTGGGATAAAGATATACTACATACACCTACCGTTCAACAAAATTAGAAATGTGAGAGCTATATGTTCCATGGTTGGTTTCATTTTTTCCAAACATGATGTACATATATATTATTTGCATACATTAAATTGTTAGAAGAGTTGGAGGGTTGCTTTATACGTGTTCCATTTAGTGTTGGATTCCATTATTTGTTGTTATATTACTTTGTCACAATTGATGTAAATATGTAATAAAACTACAATGATACCCATATCATTTCCATAATATATATTTCTTCTTAGTGCGTTAGGTAGTGCTTCTAACTTAACGCACATCCATTACTTAATTGAGACTGTGTCGGTCTAGCATGCTATTAAAAGTAGAGTATTTTGTTGTACATGAAAAAATATTTTACCCCTCAAATATTACAATGTAATGGTTGTGGTGGTGAATAACTCTATTTTAGATAATCAGAAGTCTACCTTGCCAGTCCCAAGCACAAAAAACAATGATATTCCTTCAGTTGATTTTTATTAACCTGTTTATATTCAAAAAATTTATGCATGGCAATTTATGTATATTTTTCTACATGCCTTAAAATTAGGTGATTTCAAATATCAAAATGTATGACACTGATGGTGGTGCTGTATTAGGGAGATATCTGGGCTAGGTCTTTTTCTTTGTACGATGGAGGTTTTTCCTTCTTCTTTTAATCACGCATAGATTTAGATTTTATTAGATTAGGCTTGGGAGCACTTTACTTGTATGTGTCATTTTGCTATGCAAGTTGTTTTTTTTTCTCGTGATAAATTGGGATGTGTGATTTATTTTTAGCGGGCATGCATTTTTTTAGTTGTACGGGTCAATATTTTGCAAAGAGAGAAGGCACGTGTGTTGGTTCTGTGAACTTTGACGTGCGTATTGAGGACTTCTTTTGTTTTGGGCATGGGATTTTTTTTTGTGTTGTACGATTTTATTTTAGGTACGTGGTTAGAACTCTTTTTTACGGGATATTTTTTTCCTTTACGTACATGTGGGTTTTAATAAAGGACCACTCACCCTTTTCTTGAGTTGTAATAAGGCAGGACTCTCTTTCTTTTCTAACTTTGACGTGGGTATTGATGTTAATTTTTTTTCTGTCGTAATACGGCATGACTCTCATCTTTTTCTTTATGCGGGGGACTCTTATCTTTTTTTAAGGGAAGGACTCTCATCTTTTTCTTTGTACGAACGTGTGGGTTTAATCCCAGATATATACGTCGTGTTTTTCTTTAAAAATGCAGGCCTTTTAATAGAGCTCGACCATTAAATTTACAATCTAATGGTTATGTATTCTTATTCTGGACGTGCGATTTAATTATTATTGTAGCTAATTCTCTAGAATTTACAACTTGTAAGTTGTGGCTGCCCAGGACCCCCAAACTTGCGCAATAAAGTTGTGTCGATGTATTCTAAATCCTGGACATACAATTACAATTCACGTGTGTAGTTAGTTTTGACGATGTGGATTAGTGAGAAGGCTTGAAAGGTTCGTCCATGTACAGGTGCCTATGGAGATGTTTCCCTTTTTTTAAGGCACAGATGATTTTCCTTGTTTTAGTTGGCAAGAAGAGTTTGACGGATGAGCTGTTATGTAAGGATGCCTTTTTCTGTTTGAGATGGTGGCTGTCTCTTTTTGTTTTGTTTAAATTGGACGTGTCAGATGTTGTTTTAATGGACCAAAGAAGCGGAAGTGGCCTAAAAAGATGCACAGGAGCGATGGAATGTTTTCTTTAAGGAGCGCTGTTTTTCCTTTCGGAAATGTTAACGCCCACACGTGTGGGCGTTAACCACTCCGTCCACACGCAAGCATCGCCGTTGGTTTCGTTTTGCATGAATCTTGGAGCAAAAGGGCTGGTTTTCGGCGCCACGTAGGATGATTCTAGTGTGCGGAGTGCGAGTGGGTTCGCCCGCACGGTAGTTGCCATCCCGCGGTCAGCGGTTGCCACTAAGAGGCGTGCGGTGGAACTGCCATGCGCCCGCACGCCACGGTCCGACCGCAGTTGACGTCAAACACGTCGCACACCCCTCCACCCTCTCCCTCACGGTTCCATTCACTCCCCCCCGCGTCGCATTTACTGGCACAACCCACTCGCATTACAGTCCACTGGAGGAGAAGGCGAGGGGAGAAGGCGACGGCGGAGGCGGGACAGTCGACGGTGTTCGCGGGCGTTGGTGGTGCTCGTCGGAGCGGAGCGGCGTCGCCGGAACGCGTGCGGGTCGAAGGTAATGCTCGCTTCATCTATCGCATACCCTCCCTGATTTTGTTCCCCTCTTTCCTCCCTGTTCGATTTCTAGATCCATTCCTATAAATTCCGGCGATTCGGCGGTGCGCCGGCGTTCCCGCCGCTGCGGCGGTGCGCCATAGTTGTGTGCCTGCCGTTGCTTCGTGGGAGTGGGCAGTTTCGTCGCCGCCGCTGCGGCGGCATCGTCGGTGAGGCTATGCCTGCTCGTAGGCAACGCATTAGTCTTGCATTTGGATTTTGAGAGTTGTCCGCCGGGTTGTTTTGGTGCGGATTGGTTCGAAATTTGGGGTTGCAGCCATTTCGCGCGTGAATTGTAAGGGTGATTTTGAGGTTGAAGCAGTTGCCATTGAAACCTAGATCTAGTCTAGTTTTGGGGTTGAAACTGCAGACTGTGGCGAAATTGGCAGTATGATTGAACGTGAACAAATGTGCGGCAACTAAACTACCTGAAGAAACGTGGTAGTTGCCACAAACGTGTTCTCCCATGTGGCAACATATTTCCGAAAATGACTGTCATAGTTGCCACCCCAAAACGAGGTGGCAACTAATTTCATTGAACTCCTGTGGCAGTTGCCACACGCATGCTCTTCCCATGTGGCAAATTTTAATTCTGCTGAACTTGTACGATAAGTAACCAGAAAAAATATGCTTTCTGAATGTGGCAACTATGGCAGTATGACCGAACGTGAACAGGTGTGTGGCAACTAAACTACATGAACAAATGTGGCAGTTGCCACAAATGTGTTCTCTTCTGCAGCAACATATTTTCTGAAACTGACTTTCATAGTTGCCACAAATATGTTCAAGCTCACACACAAGGGGGGCAACTAAATTTTACTGAATGAATGAGATAGTTGCCACATACACGCTCTTTTAACGAGGCAAACTGATTTTTTGCTTAATTTACATAATAGTAACCTCAAACATTCTTTGTCATTTGTGAGACTTGTTTTTTTTTCTGAATTATTTGCGACAGTTTCCATACTTTGATAGTTGCCACAATCGGTAGCACTGGACGGAATTAATGTGCACATCGAGTGGGCGTGTTTGCCACTTGGATTTTGTATAATCATGTTGCAATACAGTATGTGAACACAATGTCTGTTGCCACAACACAGATATGACAATGTGGCAAACTGGCTGCATAGTATGGCAACCACATTTGCATTCAAATAGTTAACATTTTTCTGTTAGGTGGCAACTGCTTACCCATTGCATTTTACATTTTCGCCATTAACAATTTGGTCTGTTCCTACATCAGCAGAATGGCTCGCGGCGATCATCAAAGTGATGATGACGATTTCATGGATCCACCTCAACGTAATCGGGCAACTGGACGGAGAAAAGAGGGCGATGAGGTAACTGTCCGCACACCCGCCCCCTCCTCCTGATTTATGTTATTTGCTGGCACCTAGATCTTTTTTATAGTCGTCCATCATGAACTAAATTTTCATAACATTGCAAAAACATGGCAACAGCTCAACACTTTTGTTTTTGTTTTTGCGAAGAAGAACGATTCGCAATGAGCCTCCCAGGAACGTCTGACCATGTTGATTGAGAAATTCACTGACGATCAAAAGGGAGCTGCTGCTGAGATGGGTATGCAGGTTCTGATGGATGTCCAAAGTGCTAACTTTGTCAACCCGGTATGCGATCGGCTTGGTGAGATATACGATCCCGCCTCCAGGAATTCGTGATCCCGGACGGGAAGACTCCAATCGAATGAGGAATCCGTGTTCTGCACTTTGGTGTGTCTCGGGACATATCAAAGTCCCGTCGAGGTTAATAATGAGATCGAGGAAGAGCTGTTCGCCTGCTTGTTTCTGGGTTGGAGGCAATGCCGAACACGCTCAGACCGGGCAGATTCTCCGTAGGCCATGACGACGCGACGGAGAAGTTTTCAAGATGAAGCTACTCATGTACCTCATATCAGCTGTTTCGCGCGACCACTTCTCTTCGCCCAAGCAACAAATGTTTCCCCATCCCGTGAATGATCCATGCTTACTACCGCCGGTGTTTTCGCTATGCTTTTTTTCCGCTTGATTTCGACGCGCAAACTTTTTGCCCTGAAAATTTTGTGTGGTGCAGGCGAATCTGAAAAACGTGAAGAATATAAACTGGTGTAAGTTCATTGCCGACTTTCTCCACGATGCTTTCAAAAACAAGATGTACCAGAAGGGTTGTCGCCTGCATTTAATGGTATTTATTTTTACCAGGTCTCTGTGTGAACTCTTTGTTTATAACGCACTTTCATTCATGCATGACAATCTGGTCACAACAAGATGGCAACTGCCATAGCGACAATGTGGCAACTGCCATAATGACAACGTGGCAACTGTCATACTGACAATGTGGCAACTGCCTTCATATTAGCATGGCAACTGCCATCATAGTAGGATGGCAACTGCCATCACACTTTGATGGCAACTACCACATACATATTATCGTTGGATCATACATTATCCTGCTCTTTTTTTTAAAACTACAAATTACCCATGATGGCAACTGATATTTTCTTTTCTTTGCAAAATTGTTTTTAAATCAGCTTATGTATGTCGACTGTCTTGATCTGTCCACCGTGGATTTCACTGGGGTAGGAGGCCCGCCGCCTACGCACAAGTTTGTTGTTTCTGCGTGGACCATCAGCGCTGTCAAGGCTGTGCTTGCTGCAGACAGGGCAACTGATGGCACGTATGGAAAACTACAGGTTAGTTTTTGTTTATGTCTTTTTTTCACACGGCATGCTTACAAATTTGACACGACGCAACCGTCCGTGGTTTATAAGGCATGCTTACAATTTCTTTTTTTGTTTTTCATAGCTGATGGCCAAGCATGCTATAGACTACAGCGTGTTTGGGGGGCCTCAAAAATTTGAAAAGTGGATGGACGTGCACTCAGCTCCGTCTTGCCCTTCTGAGGTAATCAAAATGTCCACATCCATGGTTTGCCGTGGATTACATGTTGATGTTGCGGAAGTGACTTCAATACGGGTTGTTTGTTGATGCTTCTTGTTTTCGTGGACAGGCGAGGGCACCAGTTGAGCATCTAATTGGGCAGTTTGCTTCCGGAATGACCGGATTGCTCGGGAAGTTGGTCGAGGGGTGGACGTCCCTCAGTGCCTCTGACAGCGACGCAATTGCGAGGCAGTTCACTTCATTTGTCCCAGAACGTACACACCGGCCAACCGGTTGTCGTGGCCGATATGACTACAACAGTTCCCAAGAGCCCGGCGACACACAAGATGATGTAGACGGAGACGCTGGCCTCGGCAAGGATGACGACGACGACATGGACAATGTGCATCAGGACACGGATGACGATGAACAAGCTGAAGTTCGCAGAGGTGGCAACAGGGGCAAGGATGCAACAGATGCCGCACCACAGGAGAAAGTGAAAGAACAGACGGCTGCGAGAGGCTAGGGGGTGTTGCCATCAAGGAGGGGGAGGGCTCCAGATGATGTTGGGCAGGGTTCTCATGGCAAGAAGTCCAAGACGGATCCCATAGCTGCCAGGAGGAGGTTCGACTTTCAATTTTTAGTTTTCCGCTGTGTCTATTTTCTTGGAACAATCTCATCCAAATTTCTTTGCACTTTTCTGTTGTCAAGCGCGGCAACGGGTTTGTTGTCTGACATTTGCCACCTTGCCTTTTTCCCTCCATCTGTTATTTTTGCAGCGAGCCGACCGCTGGTGGACGAGCAGTTACGAAGAAACAGGCGCCAACGCCAACCCGTGCTTCTGCTCGCTTGAACAAAGGTGCCCCCATTGCTGGTGACACCCCTTCCACCAGGTTGTCTCCTCGTACGACGACGACCAACACCGGGGATCCTGTTGTGTTGCCAGACATGAGGAAGCCAGTCAAGAAGTATGTTAATCAATGTGCTTTCATTTTCATATTGTTTTTTTTCTTCAATTTTCCAATGCTTTTTTGTTCAGCTTTGTCACATGATCTTCTTTCACCGTCACCCACGCGGCAACCTCTCTTCCCCCAAATGATTTCTTCCTTCAATTCTTTTTTTAGTTTTACGGCAACTCATATTTGGTCTTCACATGGCAACTGGCATCTAGTGCAACTGGCATCTAACCCTCTTCCTCATGGGCAACTGCCATTTTTTACCTATGGCTTTGTGAGCTCATCCCATACACAGTTTTCAAATTGCATTCCTGACAGAACATACATCAGTTTTTCATTCTTCAATTTTTGCAACATGGCAACTACTGCTGAATGTCAACTGCTAACCAGGACACATGGCAACTCAAGTTCCCATTACATGGCAACTACCAACTTTCCACTTGTTTTTCATTCACTTTAAGGTTTCTACCATTTTTGCAAAACATATTTTTGCTCATTTTTTTCAAACCTTTCTCATGTGATTTTTTTTCTTTTTGCAGGGTTAAGAAGACTACTACGCGCGGGGCCAAGCATAGGATAAATGATCCGCTTGAACGACTACATTCAAAGTTGTCAACTGGGGGCAACTCAAATGTACATGAGGCACTGGCGACAATACTGCTGCTGCACCGATGACTGCTTCCACCAACCCTGATGCGAGTGGCCGACCATCTCCGCCGGCTGCGGATGCCCAGGCTAGAACAACAGGCATGCGTACATCGGGGAGTGATGAGTCCATATTTGCCAGGACAACTGAAATATTGCCAACTCTTCTGGCAATGAAGGAAGCCGCAGTGAGCCACGCCACCCCATCAGCAAGTGTTGAAGTGGACACTCCCGAGACGAACATAGGCAAGGAAGATTCCCGCTCTTCAGACACTGACTCCAAGGGCGTGCGTGATGGCACACCTGTGTCCACGACAGAAGCCGCTGAGGCGGCAGTTCATAAGGATATGCCATCTTCAGGAGAGAGTCCTGGCACAACAGCTCCAGCCCCTGTCGGTGCAGATACTGCTAAGGTTACCGTGGCGCGTGCTGGTCTTCCACCTAGGCGTCGCAGCCCCCGTAAGCAACCAACAGTCGTACCCAATGCACCGGCTGTACCTAGTAGCAGGAGAGATGAGTCTGGGTATGTTCCTGCATCCACACTGTTCCCGCCAACCGCCCAAAGCAATGTGATGGAGAACCCGCAAGACCGGAGCAAAACTGAGGCAGTTGTCAAGGCTGGCACGAGTGACGCAGGTGAACGGCCAGAGTAGACTACGCCTTTACCCGCAGTGGAAATCCCCAACATAAATCTGCGCCAGGCTGCCAGTCAATGTTGGTGTCCCCTACAGCCCAAACAAGAAGATTGCCATGAAAGCTGCTGCTGATACCGCTGACAAGACGCCCCGCCCTGCAAACAAGCCCGAACATTCTGTAGCGGCTGATTCAGATATGTTTGTTGATCTTTCACCATTGGATTCTGCCCCGCAAATCGTTCGTGGTCCGGCCAGTAGGAATGAGAGGCACCCAATGGCATTTACCCCACCGAGCTTCATCCTTGGCATAAGTCAAGACCAAGCGATGGTGCATGATCCTATTCCAGTTGCCTTTGCTTTTCCAGGAGGCACGGCGGCAATGATGGCGCAGCCAATGGTCGAGGGCAGGAAGGCTGTCAAGTTCGCAGAGCCAATTGTGCAAGGTACACTTGTCATGTCCTTACGATTTTCGTATGCACATATTTTGTAGTTTGAATTTTGTCCCAATCATATTCCTTTTGGGGGTGTTCTCACCTGCGGTGTCAACTGCAGTGTGATGACATGGCAAGTTGATTTTTGATGCACCATAGCCTACATTTTTTTTGGTTGTTGCCATGCTGCATTTTGACATTTGGGTAAACACATGGCAACTGAAGTTGATTCATCATGGCAACTGTATTTGCTGACACATGGCAACTATAGTTTATTACATATGGCAATTGGATTTGCCACACCATGTCACCTGCATTTTGTTTGTTACCATTCTGCATTTTTTCTATACGGTAATCACATGGCAAGTGGAGTTGACACAACATGGCAACTGCATTTGATGTGACATGGCAACCACAGGCCATCTGAACGGTAATTCATCACAACTGCATGGCAATCGCAGCTATGGCGACATGGCCACCGTATTTCCCACTTTTCCCCACTTTTCATCACAACTGTAGTTGCACCACACATGGCAATTTCCCCACTTTTTCCTACCTGCATCTCACATCATACACCCCATTTCCTCACAATCCATATGTTTTCTGACTTTCTCCTTATCCTAACACACTTTTTTATTTTTTCTTCTCGAATCATTGCAAGCACCCCTGAGGAAATTTCACCGTCACTTGACGAAGCTTACCGCAAGATTGAGGAGGCAGCATTGCAGAGGAGGACATCCCGAGGACAAGGGCAATCAAGTTCCAACTTGATTGCGGAGATGGCAACTGAGGATACCATCAGAAGCGCGACCCCTGGTTCTGTGAGAGAGCAGAGGGTAGTTCACGCACCTCCCGCGGAAGACTACGAGCCCGAATTCAGGGCCACTAAGGAACAGACCCAGCTGTACGACATCATCAAGTGGTTTGGAAATGCGAGGGCCAGCAGCAAGCATATGAAGGAGTTGAAAGCGTAAATGACCACATCCTATAATCACTCATTTTGCTTTGTTCTTTTTTTTAGCATTTTCATCTTTTTCTTTTTGCACTCCCTATACATGATGCGCTTACGTTTTAGTTCTTTCATATATCTCTTTACTTAGCAGGCATGATTCTTCCGTGTTATGTCGTTTTCATGCAGCTCATGTTTGGACAGAACCAAAGTCATTCAATGCGGAGCGACGTACGTCGACCTGGGTGATCTCGCCGAGTCTGTGAGGCCAAACGGCAAAATGTCGACGAATGTGATTGCATGCGGGATCGACTGCATCAACAATCACATCGATATGTGCGCCGACAAGGTCATCATGCATTACAGCGTGACATGCAAAATATGGGATGGTGACTTCCACCCCGAAATTCTAAGGAAGAATTTCGCTCAGCACGGTGAATTCAAGCTAACACTGAAGAAATATGTGAGTACTCCTCCCCTGTCTGCACTATTTTTTTACATGGTGTGGTTTTTGCCATCTTCTGCACTTTTGTGATTGTGTGTCAGATGTTTTTTTCATGTGGCAACAGTTGCCATGCACATTTTTTCTTCTTTTTGTTTTGTGCATTCCCCGTGCGAACCACGTGGCAATTTTTGATTTTGCGAAATGCACGGCAAATCTTGTACATACATGGATGGCAACTTTCCTTCAACTACCCCCACCCATAACCAAAAAAACATCCTACATGATTCTAAGTTTTTTGTCCCTCTGCTGTTCTTTTTATGTGAACTCTGCTTCTCATTTCTTCAATTTTTAAATGCAGGTCATGTTCCCCATGTTCCAGGAGCTTGCACCACATGCCCAACACGACAAGTGTGGTCACCACTACGCGATCTGTCTGGACCTGAAGAACCGACGCTTCGAGGTGCTTGATTCAATCCGTTCGGGAGCTGATTCAGATCTTACTACGCATGCTGAATTCTTCATCAACAACCTCAAAGAGACATGGAACCGTCACTACGAAAATTCAAAGGTCCAGATCAGACATTTCCCGATTGAGTATGTGGCGACTGTGAAGCAAGGGAACATGTAATTTCTTTTTCCCCTCCTTTTTATGTGCCGTTTACATCAATTGCAACCCCTCTTTTTTGTTGCCACATGTGAATTGAAGTCTATGTTTTGCTATGTCTGTCCTTTTTTTGTGTGTTCATCTGAGTCTTTTTCTCGTGCAGTACGGACTGCGGCTTTCACGCGCTGGAATACTTTGCAAAGTGGGAAGGCAGAATCGTCCCCGCCATCACAGCTGCAACGATTGTTGAGCTCGAAAATCCACACGTGGAACTGGTTGACGAACGAAGATTTCAACAAGCGGTCTGGAGCACGCGAGTTCGTGGAGGAAGCTGTCAAGAAAATCAACAAGAAGTACAAGTGATCATGTGGTGTTAGACGCCGGACGCATACCTTACATTCTGTTGCTGAGGAATGTAAGGTACTTATCTATCATGTTATTGTCGAAAACTATGTTTGTGTGCTATGTTACGACTGCAACCCAACGTATGCCACTATGCAGTGGTGGTGTGTGAGCGAAATTTTTTAGTAGTTCTGTAATATATGTGTGGACGTGAACCTATTTTTTAGTCGTTAATGCACATATGTTTTTATGTTTTTATCATTATTACAATGGTTTCAGTCGCACACATCACCAGTTTTTGCTGTTTGGATTGCGTCTATGATGTTTTAAAACAGATGGCAAATGTAGTTCAACATACGTGGGTTATCACCGGCTAGCATGGGGGGGCAGGGTTGATCATGCAGCCACAACCCTGGCTGCGATTTATGTATGTTCCGCCTTTGTCCAACTTGATTTTCCATACATTGTGCACAACACAATATGTTTCTCTAAACCGTGTGGTATTTGTCATGGAAATATACGTCATGCACAGTCATTTCAAATACCATGTCATATTTTAAGCACAGCTAACATGGCAATTACAGTTCAAAACAACATGGCAGATCAAGCATACTTGACATGGCAGATACAGTACAACTAACATGGCAGATACAGTACAACTAACATGGCAGATCCAGTACAAAAAGCATGGCATATTTAGTACAAAGTAACATGGCATATTTTTAGTATAAGATAGCATGGCATATTTTTAGTACACACTACATGGCAGATTTAGTACACACTACATGGCAGATTTAATACACATAACATGGCAGATTTAATACACATAACATGGCAGATTTAATACACATAACATGGCAGATTTAATAAACATAACATGGCAACTGCATTTCTGCAGTCAATGAATTTTGTCCCTTTTCTTTTCTGATGTTCCTCAATAGTTATTCTCCCAATTTTAAAAACAAAAAATCTCATCGTATAGGGGTACAAAACAAAATGTCCACAAGGACCATGACGCAACGCCCCAATTTCTGCTCATGGATTGCCCGCCGCTTTCTTCGTTTTCTCGTGTTTTGCTTGAATCTCCAATCCTGACTTGTACCTTATCTCTCTCGGGCGACCCTTTGTGATGGAACGTGGTGGGTTCCTAACCTGCGTTTGTGTGCTTGCTGTTCCAGATCCTATGTCCGAGTTTTCAGATGATGGCCCGGTCGATGAAGGCACACTTGATGTGCGGGGGAACCGGTGTAAGGCTTCCTCAGCTTTCCGCTTCTTGATCTCATCAAGCTCTCTTTTTAGCGCCTTCCTGTGTTTTTCTGCGACTCTTGCTGTCTCATCACTTTTGCACGCTTCATCAATTAGCTCAAGATAGTTCTTTGTCAAGACTACGCGCCTCACGGCTTCCATGGTGGACTCGGTCTCTCGTCATGCACAGCCGTAACCACGTGTGTTGTCTGCGGGCGCCAACGCGTCGTCGCCGTCCCAAGTCCATCGTCGCTTTATGAAATGGCGGGCATCCGTGTCACAGTTGTTCATGTCCATCACTTTTAGTATGTGACAACACACAATGCCGCCCCGCTCGAACTTGCAAAGATTGGCGTAGTACTCGCCTTCGCCTATCGAGGCTTTCACGAAGTAGTTCCTTCCTTTGTCTGGGTCTTCAGGTTCTGAATCCGACATGCCCAAAATAGAACACACCTTGAACGTATGTTCGTCCATCTGGAAAGCCGTGAACATGCTGGCACGCTTTATTTCTTCTTGGAATCTGCAAGTTTTGTGTGCTTTATGTTAATCTATCGTGCGATCCTTTTTTTGTAGCACGTTATGCTGTCAAGGGAATAGAAATATATTTTTGTTTTTGAATATGGCAATCATAGTATACTGAACATGGCAAACATAGCACACTGAACATGGCAACTGCAGTACACCAGACATGGCAACTGCATTACAACAGACATGGCAACTGCAGTACACTCGACATGGCAACTACAATACACCAGACATGGCAATCAGATATTACCGCATATGGCAATCAGATACATTTTCAACTAGCCATCGTCGTTTCACACCAATGTTTTCCAAAATGGAAGCACATTGCATCAAACATGGGCATCTACATTTCAAGAAACATGGGAATTGCATTTTCAACAAACATGGCGCTTGCATTTTATTAGACATTGCAATTTGTACATTCAAAGATAATGTGTTGACAATATGACATTTTTTCAGTTGACATTGGCATCCGCATACCAAAACATGGCAACTGCAGCTGAGTAAGCATTGTAAACAGATAATTTCATCAAAACATGGCAACTGCAGCTGAGTAAGCATGGCAAACAGTATTCCATTAAACATGGCAACTGCATATCATGGCAACTGCATTTGCAAATCTATATGGCAACTACTGCCCTAGTGCTTTTTGTGCAAACAAGACCCGTAACGCAACTGACTTACTTGTTAAAGATCTTGTTTGTGTATATCTTGCTCATTTGCCTCTCCATTGGTAAGTACGTTAGCAATTTCGGCTGCTTTAGTGCGGTGGTAGCTTCTTGCTGCAGCTCAGATCCCAGAATTTTTTGTTGCAGAGCTGTGTACTGCTTGGCAAACTGTAACAATGAGTTGCCAGGGCTCACGTATCGCTTCAACACAGCATTGAACCCCTCGCTGCGCTGCGTAGTCTGTAGAAAAGGGAAGAAGCACTGCATGAAGTAGGCGGGCACCCAGTACATTCGCTTTTCCCACAGATTAGCAAGCGTCTCGTTGTCTTGGACTTGATGTGTTTCAACCATGGCCATCCAGCTCCTTTCAAACTCCTCGACCGTCAAGCTGTGGTCCACGCACAGCTCGAATGCCTTGTGCAGCTCTGGACGGTCCTAGCGTCTCCTCAGCCTTCTTTATTATAAAGCCACCCACAAAGGCTCGCACATCGCCAATGGAAAAACCTCCTCTATGCCTGCACGCATGCTGAAATCCTGGTCTATTATTATGTTCATCGGAGCAAGTCCATCCATGCACTCCAAGAAGGTCTTGAACAACCAGACGTACCCATCCGTGTCTTCGTTCCGAACGAGCCCGCAACCGAACTGCAATGACTGATTGTGGTTATTTATTCCTATGAACGGAGCGCATGGCATCTTGTACATATTGGTGAGGTACGTCGCGTCGAACGAAATGCAATCTCGGAAATGTTTGTAGGCTCTCCTTGCAGCACCATCCACCCAATACGTGTTCCTTACACGGTCCTCATCGTCCAACCTTATCCTGTAGAAGAAATCTGGATCTTCCTTTGCTTTCTCATCAAAGTAGGCAATTGTAGCCTCTATGTCAGCCAGCCTGCTCTCTCTATGGTACCTGGCCTGTAGGGTTGTGACGTCAGCCGGTATGTAGGGCATGCTACTCAGTTTCCCCTTTTTGCTGTGGATGAGTGATAGTATCTGGACCATTCTGGATGGACCGACGTTACAGTCATGTAGCAGCTTTACGAATTGTCTTTCGACTGGGGTGAATCCTCTGTGGGCGGTCAGAAATTTGACCAGGTCGAACTTCTTTATGAGACTGTGGTTGTGCTCGTCAAAATATTCAGTGACCACATACTGTGTTCCATCTACGTTTAGCTTACACCGGACAGGCATCCTGCCTTGAGAATGATTCTCTTTTCGCTCGGAACAATAGGCGCAGCACCTTTCACCTTCTTGTTCCTCCGTGCCTTGTGGCACCTCATCTCACCTCTCCGCAGTACTCATTAGTTTTCTTAATTTTTCTATGATACTCATGTTGACCGCAAATCCATGGAACTTTGCATATGTCCGTAGTATTCCTTTGCTTCCTCGAACGATTCAAATCTCTGCCCAATGTACGGTGGCTGAGGTACCACAATCTCGATTGCCCACCATCTTCATCATCTTCGCCTCGTCGTCACTTTCATCATTCACTTCAAAGATCGGCGCGCCTTCTACTTCCTTCTACTTGAGGGTGCTTATTCAGATTGCTGGAATGATTACCATTCCCGATCGTGACTCGAAATTGTCTCATGCACGAGTGTCTCATCGGCTGGTGGAACGCGCCTTCCGTGGCGCCGAGCTCCCTCAGCAGTTGATGTCGCTGCGCTGCCGCTAACTGTAGTTGTAGGCCCTGCGATAGGGAAAACAGGTACGAGATTTAAGTTTTATGTTTGAATAACATGTGTATCGCAACGGACCACACCATCTATGAGTGATTTTGCACGGCATCATTTTTCAAACAGCAAGCCGCGAGTATGTGTGTGGGCATGCATGGCAGCTATAGCTGTCCAGTGATGGCAGCCATTGTTTCAACAAACACGGCAACTAGTTTGTTTTTGCATGCAAATAACTTCAAGTATCAAAGGTACTGTTTGTTTTACTGGTTCAGATTTTTTCCCCTTACCTTGCTGCGTTGCATTCGACCTTCCCGTGTTGCCTGGGACACCAGAATGGTTCCCCCCACCTTCAATTAGCGAAGGCTGCCACAAGACGTTTGTCGGGGTACCACCAGCGTAATAACCTGTGTGCATAGCAGTGGTTGGTCAAATTCATGGCTACTGTATTTTTTGCGCTAGCACGGCAACTGCAGTTGCCCCTGATGTGGCAACTGCAATTTTATTTGGCAAAGAAAATGTATTTTGCATCGGCATGGCAACCGCAGTTGTTCCTCCATGGCAGCTGCAGTGCCATGACATGGCAAATGTAGTTGTAATGGCATGGCAACTGCAGTTGTTCTCCCCTGGCAACTATATTTGTCCATGGACGGCAACAACAGACGTGCAGGGATGTCAAATGTAGTTTGCTAATACATGGCAACTATAGATGACCAGTCATGGCAATTTTTCATTTTCCACCTATGCTCCTTCTGCTAATTGATCATGCTCAACTTCACCTTATTTTATGGACTGACCTGTGTACGACGTCGATGGCAGGTACATTGGCGGTGCCTGATGCCACGTGCTGCACGAAGGCTCTGCATTTTCACACCGTGGTAAGTCGTGAGTCCTTTTGCTAGATTTTTTTGCATGTTCATTTTTCATGTCCACCGCAGTATGCGCTCTTTTTTTTGTGTTTACATTACCTTGACTGTCCATACAAGCTAGTTGAAGTTTGCTGCCCGTACATTTGTCGCTGATAGCTCCTTGCGAGTGAACTTGCCACGGGGCCCGCTAATTGTGTTTTGGTCATAAGAACCTGCTAAAAATGGCAATGCACGACAAAAGTATAATGTCATCTTCATCGCCGCGAAGATGGCAACTGTTCTCTTCTTTTTGTTAGCACGCATCATACCTACGCTTTGCATATTGTTCCAAAGAGTGGCAGCAACGGCCCTCAAGAGATGAGCCGATCAGACTCAGTTGCATCCCAAGGGGCTGTTTCGCCTTTGAGAACCCCAATCACCAGCGCCACCTTCGTGATTCATTCTTACCGTGTCTCCCTTCTTTTCCAATGTGTTCTCAATCTCTGCATGAACAAGAAGGCATCAACAACCCACAAGAATAGCATTCTTCTGCTACTTGCACACAGAAGATATGGATGGCAATCGACGGGTCATAATAGGTGGCAGCTAACGACAACGGAAGGTGGCATCTGTCGTTATACACAAGTGGCAATTAATTTCTTCCAACCCTCTCCATTCCAAAATTTTGCCCCTACCGTCCTATTTTTTCGTACCCAACTACTTGCGTCACTTAAACTAGGAAATTAAGTCAATTTCAAATGTTAGTACATGGCAGATCTGGTGGACTCTGCCTGGCAATTGCGACTACACACTATACCATGTAGTGTTCTACCACTACAGCATAGATCCAGCACAAGATCGGGAGATTTTTCAGCTTTTAAGGGTGAGAAGGTTCAGATCGGGGAGAATCTCACCTGGGTTTTACATGATCGTCTTCGGATGGCCTGGTTGGAGTTTGGGGCCGGGGGGGGAGGGTTTGGGGTGTGGTTTTGAGGTGGGAGTGCCTTACGGATCTGCTCTGGTTGCCATGGCATCCAGAGATGGCCGGCGACGGAGGTCGGGGTTCGTGAGGTGGGGGACGATGGCGGCAGACGAGGGAGGGGATGGATCGGAGACCGAGGACTGGTTGGTCGTGCGGGCAGCGGATCGGCTTGCCCGGACGTGGCAGTGCGGGCGGGGTTGGCACGGAACGGACGTGCGGGCCGCGCGTTTGTGCGCGCGGACGTGGTCGTGCGGGCGTGTTCACGTCCATGCCACACGAGGCGTGCGGGCGGGGTACCGTCGATGCCACACGTGTGGCAGTTATTCGGACCCTTTCCTTTTTTTACTTGGCAGAAGAGTTTCATGGATACTTCATGTAAAAAAGTGTTTCACGGATCCTCCAGAGTTGTTATGGAAGGAGTCTATCATTTTTTTAAAGGAACAGATGGATGTTTTTTTTCTTGTTTCAACACATTGGCCGTGTCATATGTCATTTTTTTGGACATCCAAAATCATCTGTGTTACGCAAGTTTTCTTCTTATCTTAGACCTTAATTTTATAATCCAATGGTCTAATTAATTATGATGATGTGGATTAATTAGAAGACTTGAAAGGTGCCTCCAATTATTAAATATATAAGGAGTGGCAAGAGCCTAAGCTTGGGGATGCCCATGGCACACCCAAGATAATCCAAGGACACCAAAAAGTCAAAGCTTGGGGATGCCCGGAAGGCATCCCCTCTTTCGTCTACTTCCATCGGTAATTTACTTGGAGCTATATTTTTATTCACCACATGATATGTGTTTTGCTTGGAGCGTCTTGTATTATTTGCGTCTTTGCTTGTTAGTTTACCACAATCATACTTGCTGTACACACCTTTTGAGAGAGCCATACATGGATTGGAATTTGCTAGAATACTCTATGTGCTTCACTTATATCTTTTGAGCTTGATAGTTTTGCTCATAGTGCTTCACTTATATCTTTTGAGCGTGATAATTTTTGCTCTAGTGCTTCACTTAGATCTTTTAGAGCACGGTGGTGGATTTGTTTTAAAGAAACTATTGATCTCTCATGCTTCACTTAGATTATTTTGAGAGACATTAATAGCATGGTAATTTGCTTAATATTAATATACTTGGTATTCAAGATATGTGAAACTTTCTTTTGAGTGTGTTGAATACTAAGATAAGTTTGATGCTTGATAATTGTTTTGAGATATGGAGGTGATAATATCAAAGTCGTGCTAGTTGAGTAATTGTGAATTTGAGAAATTCTTGTGTTGAAGTTTGCAAGTCCCGTAGCATGCACGTATGGTTAAAGTTGTGTAACAAATTTGAAACATGAAGTGTACCGGCTTGTGCATCCTTATGAGTGGCGGTCGTGGGGCGGCGATGGTCTTTTCCTACCAATCTATCCCCCTAGGAGCATGCGCATAGTACTTGATTTTTTGATGACTTCTAAATTTTGCAATAAGTATATGAGTTCTTTTGACTAATGTTGAGTCCATGGATTATACGCACTTTTACCTTTCTGCCATTGCTAGCCTCTTCGGTACCGTGCATTGCCCTTGCTCACCTTGAGAGTTGGTGCAAACTTTGCCAGTGCATCCAAATCCCGTGATATGATACGCTCTATCACACATAAACCTCCTTATATCTTCCTCAAAACAGCCACCATACCTACCTATCATGGCATTTCCACAGCCATTCCGAGATATATTGCCATGCAACTTCCATCATCATATTCATGACATACAGTACTTTTGTCATATTGCCATTGCATGATCATGTAGTTCACATCGTATTTGTGGCAAAGCCACCATGAATTATTTTTCATACATGTCACTCTGGATGCATTGCACCATCCCGGTACACCGCCGGAGGCATTCATATAGAGTCATATCTTGTTCTAAGTTTCGAGTTGTAATCCTTATGTTGTAATCAATAGAACTTTGATGATCATCGTTATTAGAGCATTGCCCAAAAAGAAATAAAAGAAGAAAGGCCAAAAGAAAAAAAAAGGCCCAAAAAAAAGAAAAAAAAGGGAAAAAAGACTTTCTCTTGTTGACATCAATTAATGGGCATCTCCATAGCCCATTGATTATCCTCGTCAATGTGAGACTTTCTCTTTTTTTGGTCTTCTCCACACAATCCCCATCATCATATTCTATTCCACCCATAGTGCTATATCCATTGCTCACGCTCATGTATTGCGTGAAGGTTGAAAAAGTTTGAGATTATTTAAGTATGAAACAATTGCTTGGCTTGTCATCGGGGGTATAGAAGTTGGGAACATCTTTGTGTGACGAAAATGAAGCATAGTGTAACTATATGATTTTGTGGGGATGAACTTTTTTTTACAATGCTATTTTGAGAAGACATGATTGCTTTGATTAGTATGCTTGAAGTATTATTATTCTTGTGTCAATATGAACTTTTGTCTTGAAACTTTCGGATCTGAATATTCATGCCACAATTAAGAAGATTTACATTGAAATTATGCCAAAGTATCACTCCGCATCCAAAATTCTTTTTTTATCATTTACCTACTAGAGGACGAGCAGGAATTAAGCTTGGGGATGCCTGATACGTCTCCAATGTATCTATAATTTTTGATTGCTCCATGCTACTTTATCTATTGTTTTGCACTATATTGGGCTTTATTTTCCACTTTTATATTATTTTTGGGACTAACCTATTAACCGGAGGCCCAACCCAGAATTGCTGTTTTTTGCCTATTTCAGTGTTTCGAAGAAACGGAATATCAAACGGAGTCCAAACGGAATGAAACCTTCAGGAACGTGATTTTCTCACCGAACGTGATCCATGAGACTTGGACCCTGCTCCAAGGAACAAAAGAGGCGGTCACGAGGGTGGGGGGGCGCCCCCCTAGGGCGCGCCCCCTGCCTCATGGACCCCCTGTTGCTCCACTGACGTACTCCTTCCTCCTATATATACCTACATACCCCCAAACAATTAGAAGAGGAGCCAAAAACCTAATTCCACCACCACAACCTTTTGTATCCATGAGATACCATCTTGGGGCCTGTTTCGGAGGTCTGCCGGAGGGGGCATCCACCATGGAGGGCTTCTACATCAACACCATAGCCCCTCCGATGAAATGTGAGTAGTTTACTTCAGACCTTCGGGTCCATAGATAGTAGCTAGATGGCTTCTTCTCTCTTTTTGGATCTCAATACAATGTTCTCCCCCTCTCTCGTGGAGATCTATTCGATGTAATCTTCTTTTTGCGGTGTGTTTGTTGAGACCGATGAATTGTTGGTTTATGATCCAGCTTATCTATGAATAATATTTGAATCTTCTCTGAATTGTTTTATGTAAGATTGAGTTATCTTTGCAGGTCTCTTCGAATTATCCATTTGGTTTGGCCAACTAGATTGGTAGTTCTTGCAATGGGAGAAGTGCTTAGCTTTGGGTTCAATCTTGCGGTGTCCTTTCCCAGTGACTGAAGGGGCAGCAAGGCACGTATTGTATTGTTGCCATCGAGGATAAAAATATGGTTTTTTTTATCATATTGCATGAATTTATCCCTCTACATCATGTCATCTTGCTTAAGGCGTTACTCTGTTTTTAACTTAATACTCTAGATGCATGCTGGATAGCGGTCGATGAGTGGAGTAATAGTAGTAGATGCAGAATCGTTTCAGTCTACTTGTCTTGGACGTGATGCCTATATACATGATCATACCTAGATATACTCATAATTATGATCAATTCTATCAATTACTCAAAAGTAATTTGTTCACCCACCATAGAATATCTATGCTCTTGAGAGAAGCCACTAGTGAAACCTATGGCCCCCGGGTCTATTCTCATCATATCAATCTCCATTACTTTATTACTTGCTTTGTTTTTACTTTGCCTTTTACTTTTCACTTTGCATCTATATACCAAAAATACCAAAAATACTATTTATCATCTCTATCAGGTCTCACTCTCGTAAGTGACCGTGAAGGGATTGACAACCCCTAATCGCGTTGGTTGCGAGGAGCTATCATTTTGTGTAGGTTCTCAAAAACTGAGGGAAATACTTACACTACTTTGCTGCATCATCCTCTCCTCTTCGGGGAAATTCGACGCAGTGCTCAAGAGGTAGCACCCGCCACCCCGTCTGGACCTCCAGGTCGATGCCAATGAGTAGGGCGCCGTCGCTAGCAACCTGACCGCTGGCGCAGCCCTCGGCCAAGACGCTGCACGCTCCACCTGCCCAAAGCCCCACGTGTCGCCACCAGAAACCTTCCTGAGCCCCTGCCGCCAACCCGGCCACACACCATGTGCCACCACCGACAGCCACACCCATCCCCAGCTGCGCATCCAGACATGTTGAAGTGACATGGTGCAAGTCATGCATGTGAATCATTATGTTATGAGATACAATCATATAATATCGAACCTTATTAATTTGATTTAAGGGATGTGGCAACGCTTACTATCATTGTGGAAAATGCCTACGAAAACAAACAGAAAAACGTATGGAAGGATTTAACGTGCCACATGACAAATGGAGATGAAATTATGGAGTCAAAGTGCCACACGATAGAAGAAATGAAAGTAGTCAATGAGATAGGGAACAAACAGGGATTATATGAGTCAACGCACCACACCACAAATGGAGATGAAATGATCCAATGCGACAATGACATATGGCGATTAAATGAATCAACATGCTATAAGATAAATATATCTCTTGAGAATCTAATCATTTAGATTTGGAGAGTTAGATTGGAACTTAATCATTTACATTTAGATTTGGAGAGTTAGGTCTCCTCGGACGAACCGCGTTCGCAAAATTCAACGCGGTGCCGCATTATGCATACCTTGAGCTCAAGATGCCAGGCCCTCGTGGAGTCATCACGGTCAACGGAAATCTTGAGCGCTCCCTCGAGCGGAGAACACACACATGCTCTCGCGACAATCTGAGCAGCCTTTTAAGGCAATTTTCGAGTCCGGCCGTTAAACGACCGGACATGTCCAAACACGCCCGGAGTAACATCAATCAAGACCACCTGGCATGTTCCGAGCGCGTGTAGCAATGCGGCCCCAACCCCAGCCCTTGCATGATTGCAAGACCAGCTCTTCGCGTACATCATTACGCCTTGGAGATACCATGGGCATAGGTGGAGGGGCACGGCCACGACAGGCCCAGAGTGTGTTGCTCTTTTTATTTTTCCTTTTTTTTCTTTTCTCTATTTTATCCATAGGACTCCGTTCGCCAGAGACCCTGTCCGGCGGTGAACCTGCCGAACTCACGATGCAACAGCCAGGGAAGGACAAAGGCTACGACGAACACTCAGGTGGTCTTCATTATGAGCATTAAATTTGTTAAATACACCAGTCCGCAGCCTACCCCTGGAGGGGGACATGTTTAAATAGTCCAATCCCTTGCTTACCGCACTATTTGTATCATTCTGCACTCGTGGCAGAATTCCTTGAATGAACAATGCATCACTTTTCGCTTATAATTGCATTCCTTTTCTTATATATGTTCATTTATGACATCTTGCATCCGTACACTTTGGTACGGCCGAATACACCAGGGGCTTACGTTCCCCGCATAACGGTGTGATAAGTCCGAACACTTTCACATGTGCGGCACCCCGAACTTATAGCATTATATGCATCGGCTCCGAATCATGTCTTGGGTCAATAGTTGGGTTTGCCCGGCTCCCATGTTTTGGTACCTTACGTTCCGTTCCGTCGGCTAAGGTAGCACTAGGAGAACCACTGCGATTGCGCCCCGGTTGAGCTGGGCGAGCGCCTCAGTGGAGAAAGCTAAAACTGACTGTCATGATAAGGCGAGAGCTGGTCACTGTTCGAGAGGTCTTTTCGAGTCCTTAAAGACTTATGCCGCTTAGAGCGAGGAACCGGCTTCGTCCGGCCCAGGCGTGGATAGCGCCCCGAACTCGGTCTTCCAAATACTAGGGGCTTCGCCGAAATTTAAAATTATAGAATTCTATGGCTAAGTGAGAGTGTTCAAGCATTATAAGTCCGGTTGCCTTGTTCGTTGTGTTGAGCGCCTCCCTAGATGGACCCAAAAATGGGAACAAGAGTGCTCAAGTTTATCCCGAACACCCCAGCACTTGTGGCATGGGGGCTGAAGCCGACGACTTGCCATCTCTCAGATTTAATAAACGGCCGCACAGAAGGTAATATTTTAAATCAATAAGCGTTGCTTAGCGCATATGAACAAAGTTTTCAGCGCACAGGTTAACACATTGCGACTTTACTCAATAATTACATCTTTGGGGCACTCATCCGCAATCTTGCGGGCACCCTTCAGAACACTCTTATGGTACATCTCGGGCATACGATACTCCTTGCCCGCTGGCGGCGCGTCCGTTATAAGCTTCTCAGCATCCAGCCTGCCCCAGTGCACCTTTGCGCGGGCAAGGGCCCGACGGGCACCTTCAATGCAGGCGGAGCGCTTGATGACTTCCACCCAAGGACATGCATCCACCAGCCGCCACACCATGCCAAAGTAGCTCCCAGGCATGGCCTCTTCAGGCCACAGCCGGACTATGAGGCCCTTCATGGCCTGCTCGGCCACCTTGTGGAGCTCGGCCAGCTGCTTCAGCTGGTCGCTAAGGGGCACCGGATGTCCGGCCTCGACATCTTGAGACCAAGACCTTCTCCGTTGAGCTCCCTCCTCGGCCCGGTAGAATGCGGCGACATCGGACACACCTTCTGAGGCAAATCTGCAAATGCTCCTGGAGAGCTCCGAATTCGGGTAAGTAACAGGTAATTCACATTCACATGCTTGCTTTGCATGAAAAATGCCTTACCCGCCGCTATTTTCTTCACCGCCTCAATCTCCTGAAGGGCCTTATGGGCCTCGGCCTTAGCGGCTTTGGCACTCTCAAGAGCCGAGGCAAGCTCGGACCCTCGAGTCTTCGAGTCACGCTCCAAACTCTCATGTTTCTCCATGAGAGCCTGGAGCTCTTGCCGCACCTCCGCCACCCGCGCCTCCTGCTTCTCTCGCTCCGCTCGTTCCGCGGCCGCATTGCGTTCGGCCGTGGAAACGACCTCCTTCAGGGTCGCCACCTCGTTCGTGGCCCCTGCAGTGCCCAAGTTATCCTTGTTATTTCTATTGCAACCAAAATCCTTTTCTGTAAGGTACAAATTTATTACGGTGTTACTCACCTTCTTTGTCCTCGAGATGCTTCTTGGCAAGGCCGAGCTCGTTCTCGGCCCGCTCGAGGTCTTGCTTCAAGGCACCGACCTCCGCAGTCAATGCGGCAGAGGTCAGCAGCGCAGCGTGCAATCCCATATTGACATAATTTTTAGAACTCCTGCATTTATCTTTTTAGATCCTCAGTCCAGCTTTTCTTTCCGAACACCGAACTAAGCATCAGGGGCTACTGTCTATGCGGCATTACATTGCATATTTTAAAACTTCTTACCTCAAAGCCTGTTAGAAGGCTGCTGCAGGCTTCGGTCAGCCCGTTCTTGGCGAGCTGAACCTTCTGAATCACCGCACTCATGATAGTGCGGTGCTCTTCCTCAATGGAAGCGCCGTTGAGCACCTCCAACAAGTTGTCCGGCGCCTCCGGTTGGACGGAGGCTGCCGGTGCCACGGTCTTGGCCTTCTTATGAAGGGGCCGCCTGCCGGACTCTGGAACCACTGCGGGTTTCGACACGGGGTCCGGCGCAAAGTCCGGGAGGCTGCCTTGCGGCACCTCCGGAGCCTCCCCCTCCTGGCGGGTCCCCTCCTGGGATCCCACCTCGGCGTCCTCAGCGTCACGAGGGGTGGAGGCGGTCGGGATGGAATCCACATCCGACGGAGCCAAGGACTCGCTCGATGAAGCGGGTAGATCCTCCTCGGCCGGACAGCAGGTTGTATGCGGTATTAGAAGGACACTACGCGGCACAAGGAAAAATAATAAATCACTCAGGAATCCGGATACTTACGATCTCGCCAGGGGGTTGGCCCTTGAAGGCCACTCCTCGTCGCCCTCGTCGGCGTTGGCAGAGCAGTCCAGAGGAAGGGTCCTCCCCTTCTTGGACCCTTCGGCCTACTAATTGGGGAGGCCTTCCTCTTCCTCTCTCCCCCCTCTTGGGGAGAGTCTTCTTTCTCCTCCTCGTCTTCGGGGGAGGAGTCCGCCTCGGAGCCATCGGACGATGAGTCCGATATCACCTGGCGCCGGGAACTCCTTCGGGTTCCCGTGGCCTTCTTCTTGGCCTTCTTCTGCGGCACCACGTAAAGGGCCGGAACCAGCAGCCCCGTCAAACGGGTGTCCGCTGGGTCTTCGGGAAGGGGAGCCGGACAGTCTACTTGTCCGGACATCCTCTGCCAGTCCTGTCAAAGGCATTGGGAGTTTTAGATCCCACATAGAGTCAAAGTATGAAAGAAATAAGTTTCCCGTAAAGGATAACAAAGCTTACCTCGCCGGCCGGGCGCTTGGTGCTGAATCCGCGATCTTCGGTCGCAGACGCACGGGCTTCTTCGCCCTTGAACAACACCCTCCAGGCAGCTTCGTACGTCGTGTCGAAGAGCCCGCTCAGGGTCCGGTGCTGTGCCGGATCGAACTCCCACAAATTGAAGGCCCGCTGTTGGCAGGGGAGAATCCGGCGGACGAGCATGACCTGGATCACATTGACAAGCTTAAGCTTCTTGTTCACCAGGGTCTAGAGACAGGACTGGAGTCCTATCAGCTCCTCCAAACTACCCCATAGCAAGCCCTTCTCTTTCCAGGAGGTGAGCTGCATGGGGGTACCAGATGTGAACTCGAGGGCCGCTGCCCATTTAGGGTCACGCGACTCGGTGATGTAGAACCACCCCGATTGCCACCCCTTGACGGACTCCACGAAGGCCCCCTCGAGCCAGGTGACGTTGGGCATATTGCCCACCATGGCGCCTCCGCACTCCGCTTGGAGACCCTTCACTACCTTCGGCTTGACATTGAAGGTCTTTAGCCTAAGCGAAGTGGGGCGGATGCGAGAGAAGGCCTCGCACACGACGATAAACGCCAAGATGTTGAGGATGAAGTTTGGCGCCAGATCGTGGAAGTCCAGGCCATAGTAGTGTTGGGGAACGTAGTAATTTCAAAAATTTTCCTACGCACACGCAAGATCATGGTGATGTATAGCAACGAGAGGGGAGAGTGTTGTCCACATACCCTTGTAGACCCGGCGAAGCGATCTGGCGTAGAGGAAGTAGTCGTCGTTCTCCTCGCGATCCGACCGATCCCGGCGCCGTTACTCCGATGCCCCGAGTTCTTGACACACGTACAGCTCGATGATGTCCCTCGTACTCGATCCAGCCGAGTGTCGAGGAGAGTTCCGTCGACCGACGGCGTGGTGGCGATCTTGATGTTTCACCGCGCGAGGGCTTCGCTAAGCTTCGCGACGGTATAACCGAGGTGGAATATGGTGGAAGGGGCACCGCACACGGCTAAGGAGCGATCTCACGATCAACTTGTGTGTTCAAGGTGCCCCCTGCCCCGTATATAAAGGAGCCAGGGGAAGGGGCGGCGGCCAAGAGGAGGCGCGCCAGGAGTCCTACTCCCTCTTGGGTAGGATTCCCCCAATCCTAGTTGGACTAGGATTCGGGAGGGAAAGAGAGAGAGGGGCCCCTTCTCCTAGTCCTAGTAGGACTAGGGAAGGGGAGGCGCGCCCTCCCTAGGGCTGCCCTTCTCCTTTCCACTAAGGCCCATCGAGGCCCATTTACCTCCGGGGGTTCCGGTAACCTCCCGGTACTCCGGTAAATTCCCGTTTTAGCCCGGAACCATTCCAACTCCAAACATAGGCTTCCAATATATCAATCTTTATGTCTCGACCATTCCGAGACTCCTCGTCATGTCCGTGATCACATCCGGGACTCCGAACTCCTTGGTACATCAAAATACATAAACTCATAATAAGCATCATCGAAACCTTAAGCGTCACGGACCCTACGGTTCGAGAACAATGTAGACATGACCTAGAACCATTCACGGTCAATAACCAACAGCGGGACCTGGATGCCCATATTGGTTCCTACATATTCTCGAAGATCTTTGTCGGTCGACCGCATAACAACATCGTTGTTCCCTTTGTCATCGGTATGTTACTTACCCGAGATTCGATCGTCGGTATCAATACCTAGTTCAATCTCGTTACGGCAAGTCTCTTTACTCGTTCCGTAATACATCATCTCACAACTAACTCATTAGTTGTAGTGCTTGCAAGGCTTCAATGATGTGCATTACCGAGAGGGCCCAGAGATACCTCTCCGACTATCGGAGTGACAAAACCTAATCTCGAAATCGCCAACCTAACATCTGCCTTTGGAGACACTGTAGTACTCCTTTATAATCACCCGATTCGTTGTGGCGTTTGGTAGCGCCAAAGTGTTCCTCCGTAAACGGAGTTGCATAATCTCATAGTTACGGAACATGTATATGTCATGGATAAAAGCGGTAGCAACATACTAAGCGATCGTGTGCTAAGCTAAGGGAATGGGTCATGTCAATCAGATCATTCTACTAATGATGTGACCTTGTTAATCAAATAACAACTCCTTGTTCATGGTCAGGAAACATAACCATTTTTGATTAACAAGCTAGTCTAGTAGAGGCATACTAGTGACATGTTGTTTTGTCTATGCATTCACACATGTATCATGTTTCCGGTTAATACAATTCTAGCATGAATGATAAACATTTATCATGAAATAAGGAAATAAATAATAACTTTATTATTGCCTCTAGGGCATATTTCCTTCAGTCTCCCACTTGCACTAGAGTCAATAATCTAGATCACATCACAATGTGATTAACATCGACAGTTCACATCATCATGTGACTAACACCCATAGTTCACATCGCCATGTGACCAACATCCAAAGGGTTTACTAGATTCAGTAATCTAGTTCACATTGCTATGTGATTAACACCCAAAGAGTACTAAGGTGTGATCATGTTTTGCTTGTGAGAGAATCTTAGTCAGCGGGTCTTTCACATTCAGATCCGTTATGTATTTTGCAATTTACTATGTCTACAATGCTCTTGCGGAGCTACTCTAGCTAATTGCTCCCACTTTCAATATGTATCTAGATCGAGACTTAGAGTCATCGGATCGGTGTCAAAACTTGCATCGGCGTAACCCTTCTGACGAACCTTTTGTCACTTCCATAATCGAGAAACATATCCTTATTCCACTAAGGATAATTTTGACCGCTGTCAAGTGATCTACTCCTAGATCACTATTGTACTCCCTTGCCAAACTCAGTGTAGGGTATACAATAGATCTGGTACACAGCATGGCATACTTTATAGAACCTATGGCCAAGGCATAGGGAATGACTTTCATTCTCTTTCTATCTTCTGCCATGGTCGGGTTTTGAGTCTTACTCAATTTCACACCTTGTAACACAGGCAAGAACTCTTTCTTTGACTGTTCCATTTTGAACTACTTCAAAATCTTGTCAAGGTATGTACTCATTGAAAAAACTTATCAAGCATCTTGATCTATCTCTATAGATCTTGATGCTCAATATGTAAGCAGCTTCACCGAGGTCTTTCTTTGAAAAACTTCTTTCAAACACTCCTTTATGCTTTGCGAATAATTCTTCATTATTTCCGATCTACAATATGTCATTCACATATACTTATCGAAAATCTTTGTAGTGCTCCCACTCACTTTCTAGTAAATCTGAGGCTTCACCATAAGTGCAGTAAAAACTATATCTTTGATCAACTCATCAAAGCGTATATTCCAACTCCGAGATGCTTGCATCAGTCCATAGATGGATCGATGGAGCTTGTACACTTTGTTAGCTCCCTTTGGATCGAAAAAACCTTCTGGTTGCATCATATACAACTCTTTCTCCAGAAAACCATTCAGGAATGCAGTTTTTACATCCATTTGCCAAATTTCATAAATTGTGGCAATTGCTAACATGATTCGGACGGACTTAAGCATCGCTACGGGTGAGAAGGTCTCATCGTAGTCAATCCCTTGAACTTGTCGAAAACCCTTTGTGACAAGTCGAGCTTTGTAGACAGTAACATTACCGTCAGCATTAGTCTTCTTCTTGAAGATCCACTTGTTTTCTATTGCTTGCCGACCCTCGGGCAAGTCAACCAAAGTCCATACTTTGTTTTCATACATGGATCCCATCTCAGATTTCATGGCCTCAAGCCATTTTGCGGAATCTGGGCTCACCATCGCTTCTTCATAGTTCGTGGGTTCATCATGATCTAGTAGCATGATTTCGAACAGGATTGCCGTACCACTCAGTGCAGATCTTACTCTGGTTGATCTACGAGGTTACGTAGTAACTTGATCTGAAGTTTCATGATCAACATCATCAACTTCCTCACTACTTGGTGTAGATGTCTCGAAACCGGTTTACGTGATTTAACTACTTTCAAGTAAGGGAGAAGGTACTATTACCTCATCAAGTTCCACTTTCCTCCCACTCACTTCTTTCGAGAGAAACTCCTTCTCTAGAAAGGATCCATCTTAAACAACGAATATCTTGCCTTCGGATCTGTGATAGAAGGTGTACCCAACAATTTCCTTTGGGTATTCTATGAAGACGCACTTCTCGATTTGGGTTTGAGCTTATC
Source organism: Aegilops speltoides (assembly GCA_021437245.1). Taxonomy (NCBI): domain Eukaryota; kingdom Viridiplantae; phylum Streptophyta; class Magnoliopsida; order Poales; family Poaceae; genus Aegilops; species Aegilops speltoides. The sequence goes on from CM038147.1 coordinate 559,596,847, forward strand.
AGGATGAAACTTTTCACATAAGCATCGCAACTCCAAACTTTAAGAAAGCGACAACTTGGGTTTCTTGCTAAACCACAGTTCATATAGTGTCGTCTCAGCAGTTTAGATGGTGCCCAATTTAACGTGAATGCAGCTGTCTCTAATGCATGATCCCAAAATGATATTGGTAAATCAGTAAGAAACATCATAGATTGCACTATATCCAATAAAGTGCGGTTACGATGTTTGGACATACCATAACATTGTGGTGTTCCAGGTGGCGTGAGCTGTGAAACTATTCCACATTGTTTTGATTGAAGACCAAACTCGTAACTCAAATATTCATCTCCACGATCAGATCACAGAAACTTTATTTTCTTGTTACGATGATTTTCCACTTCACTCTGAAATTCTTTGAACATTTCAACTATTTCAGACTTATGTTTTATCAAGTAGATATACCCATATCTGCTCAAATCATCTTGTGAAGGTCAGAAAATAACGATACTTGCCACGAGCATCAACACTCATTGGATCGCATACATCGGTATGTATTATTTCCAATAAGTTAGTAGCTTGTTCCATTGTTCCGGAGAACGGAGTTTTAGTCATCTTGCCCAAAAGGCACGGTTCGCAAGCATCAAGTGATTCATAATCAAGTGATTCCAAAATCCCATCAGCATGGAGTTTCTTTATCGCTTTACACCAATATGACCTAAGCGGCGATGCCACAAATAAGTTGCACTATCATTATTAACTTTGCATCTTTTGGTTTCAATATTATGAATATGTGTATCACTACGATCGAGATCCATGAACCATTTTCATTGGGTGTGTAACCATATAAGGTTTTATTCATGTAAACAGAATAACAGTTTATTCTCTTACTTAAATGAATAACCGTATTGCAATAAACATGATCAAATCATATTCATGCTCAATGCAAACACCAAACAACATTTATTTAGGTTCAACACTAATCCCGAAAGTATAGGGAGTGTGCGATGATGATTATATCAATCTTGAACACACATCGTCACTTCACTCTTAACTAGTTTCTGTTTATTCTGCAACTCCCGTTTCGAGTTACTACTCTTAGCAACTGAACCAGTACCAAATACCGAGGGGTTGCTATAAACACTAGTAAAGTACACATTCATAACATGTATATCAAATATACCTTTGTTTACTTTGCCATCCTTCTTATCCGCCAAATACTTGGGGTAGTTACGCTTCGATAACCAGTTCCTTTGCGGTAGAAGCACTTAGTCTCGGGCTTAGGTCCAGACTTGGGCTTCTTCATTGAGCAACAACTTGCTTGCCGTTCTTCTTGAAGTTCCTTCCATCCCTTTGCCCTTTTCTTGAAACTAGTGGTCTTGTTAACCATCAACACTTGATGTTCTTTCTTGATTTCTACCTTCATCGATTTCATCATCATGAAAAACACGGGAATCATTTTTTATCATCCCTTGTATACTATAGTTCATCACGAAGTTCTACTAACTTGGTGATGGTGACTAGAGAATTCTGTCAATCACTATTTTATCTGGAAGATTAACTCCCACTTGATTCAAGCGATTGAAGTACCCAGACAATCTGAGCACATGCTCACTAGTTGAGCGATTCTCCTCCATCTTTTAGCTATAGAACTTGTTGAAGATTTCATATCTCTCAACTCGGGTATTTGCTTGAAATATTAACTTCAATTCTGGAACATCTCATATGGTCCATGATGTTGAAAACATCTTTGAAGTCCCGATTCTAAGCCGTTAAGCATGGTGCACTAAACTATCAAGTAGTCATCATATTGAGCTATCCAAACGTTCATAACGTCTGCATCTGCTTCTGCAATAGGTCTGTCACCTAGCGGTGCATTAAGGACATAATTCTTCTGTGCAGCAATGAGGATAAACCTCCGATCACGGATCGAATCCGCATCATTGCTACTAACATTTTTCAACACAATTTTCTCTAGGAACATATCAAAAAACAAACATATGGAAGCAACAACGCGAGCTATTGATCTACAACATAATTTGCAAAATACTACCAGTACTAAGTTCATGATAAATTTAAGTTCAATTAATCATATTACTTAAGAACTCCCACTTAGAAAAACATCTCTCTAGTCATCTAAGTGATCACGTGATCCAAATCAACTAAACCATAACCGATCATCACGTGAAATGGAGTAGTTTTCAATGGTGAACATCTTATGTTGATCATATCTACTATATGATTCACGCTCGACCTTCGGTCTCCGTGTTCGAGGCCATATCTGCATATGCTAGGCTCGTCAAGTATAACCCGAGTATTCTGCGTGTGCAAAAACTGGCTTGCACCCGTTGTAGATGGACGTGAGAGCTTATCACACCCGATCATCACGTGGTGTGCAGGGCACGACGAACTTTGGCAGCGGTGCATACTCGGGAGAACACCTCTTGATAATTTAGTGAGAGATCATCTTATAATGCTACCGTCAATCAAAGCAAGATAAGATGCATAAAAGATAAACATCACATGCAAATCAATATAAGTGATATGATATGGTCATCATCATCTTGTGCTTCATGATCTCCATCTTGCAGCACCACCATGATCACCATCGTCACCGGCGCGACACCTTGATCTTCATCGTAGCATCGTTGTCGTCTCGCCAAACTTATGCTTCTCGACTATCGCTACCGCTTAGTGATAAAGTAAAGCATTACAAGCGATGCATTGCATACAATAAGCGACAACCATATGGCTCCTGCCGATTGCCGATAACCGGTTACAAAACATGATCATCTCATACAATAAAATATAGCATCACGTCTTGACCATATCACATCACAACATGCCCTGCAAAAACAAGTTAGGCGTCCTCTACTTTGTTGTTGCAAATTTTACGTGGCTGCTACGGGCTTAAGCAAGAACCAGTCTCACCTCGCATCAAAACCACAGCGATATTTCGTCAAATAGACTCCGTTTAACCTTCTCAAGGACGGGCGTAGCCACACTCAGTTCAACTAAAGTGAGAGAGCAGGCACCCACCAGTCACCTTTAAGCAACGAGTGCTCGTGGCGGTGAAACCAGTCTCGCGTAAGCGTCTGGCGTAATGTCGGTCAGGCGCTTCATCTCACAATACCGCTGAACCAAAGTATGACATGCTGGTAGGTAGTATGACTTGTATCGCCCACAACTCACTTGTGTTCTACTCGTGCAAAACATCAAACCATAGAAAAACCTAGGCTCGGATGCCCTTTGTTGGGGAGCGTAGTAATTTCAAAAATTTTCCCTCGCACACGCAAGATCATGGTGATGTATAGCAACGAGAGGGAGAGTGTTGTCCACATACCCTTGTAGACCCAAGCGGAAGCGATCTACAACGTAGAGGAAGTAGTCGTCGTTCTCCTCGCGATCCGACCGATCCGCGCCGTTACTCCGATGCCCCGAGTTCTTGACACACGTACAGCTCGATGGCGTCCCTCGTACTCTGATCCAGCCGAGTGTCGAGGAGAGTTCCGTCGGCCTGACGGCGTGGTGGCGATCTTGATGTTTCACCGGCGAAGGGCTTCGCCTAAGCTTGACGGTATAACCGAGGTGGAATATGGTGGAAGGGGCACCGCACACGGCTAAGGAACGATCTCACGATCAACTTGTGTGTTCCAAGGTGCCCCCTGCCCCGTATATAAAGGAGCCAGGGGAAGGGGCCGGCCAAGAGGAGGCGCTGCGCGGGAGTCCTACTCCCTCGGGAGTAGGATTCCCCCAATCCTAGTTGGACTAGGATTCCTGGAGGGAAAGAGAGAGGGGGCGGCCCCTTCTCCTAGTCCTAGTAGGACTAGGGAAGGGGGGCCTTGCCCTCTAGGGCTGCCCTTCTCCTTTCCACTAAGGCCCATCGAGGCCCATTTACCTCCGGGGTTCCGTAACCTCCGGTACTCGGTAAATTCCGTTTTCGCCGGAACCATTCGAACTCAAACATAGGCTTCAATATATCAATCTTTATGTCTCGACCATTCCGAGACTCCTCGTCATGTCCGTGATCACATCCGGGACTCGAACTCCTTGGTACATCAAAATACATAAACTCATAATAACATCGCCATCGAAACCTTAAGCGTGCGGACCCTACGGTTCGAGAACAATGTAGACATGACCTAGAACCATTCACGGTCAATAACCAACAGCGGGACCTGGATGCCCATATTGGTTCCTACATATTCTCGAAGATCTTTGTCGGTCAGACCGCATAACAACATCGTTGTTCCTTTGTCATCGGTATGTTACTTACCGAGATTCGATCGTCGGTATCAATACCTAGTTCAATCTCGTTACCGCAAGTCTCTTTACTCGTTCCGTAATACATCATCTCACAACTAACTCATTAGTTGTAGTGCTTGCAAGGCTTCATGATGTGCATTACGAGAGGGCCCAGAGATACCTCTCCGACTATCGGAGTGACAAAACCTAATCTCGAAATCGCCAACCCAACATCTGCCTTTGGAGACACCTGTAGTACTCCTTTATAATCACCCGATTACGTTGTGGCGTTTGGTAGCGCCAAAGTGTTCCTCCGTAAACGGAGTTGCATAATCTCATAGTTACAGGAACATGTATATGTCATGGATAAAAGCAGTAGCAACATACTAAGCGATCGTGTGCTAAGCTAAGGGAATGGGTCATGTCAATCAGATCATTCTACTAATGATGTGACCTTGTTAATCAAATAACAACTCCTTGTTCATGGTCAGGAAACATAACCATTTTTGATTAACAAGCTAGTCTAGTAGAGGCATACTAGTGACATGTTGTTTTGTCTATGCATTCACACATGTATCATGTTTCCGGTTAATACAATTCTAGCATGAATGATAAACATTTATCATGAAATAAGGAAATAAATAATAACTTTATTATTGCCTCTAGGGCATATTTCCTTCAAGTAGTACATGAGCCCCCGGACGAAGGGATGCAACGGGAAGCCCAGTCCGCGGAGGAAGTGGGGAAGGAATACGACCCTGTCATGAGGCCTGGGGGTCGGGATGAGCTGTCCCTCGTCGGGCAGCCGGTGCGCGATGTCGCTGGAGAGGTATCCGGCGCCGCGCAGCTTCTCGATGTGCCCCTCTGTAACGGAAGAGGCCATCCACTTGCCTCCCGCTCTGGACATGGCTGGAGAAGGTTGAGACGAGATGTGCGGACTTGGGCGCTGGAGCTCGAGTGCGCGGAGATGGATAAGCAAAGGAGGAAGAAGGCGGAGGTGAAAAAGGTTGATCCTTATCCCCTTATATATGGGCGGACGAAGACTATGCGTCCCCACCGGCCTGGTAAAACTCGCTTATCTCCCAAAGCGCCACCATCAATGGCGCGGTTGGGTTACCCACGTCCGTATTGAAGGGAATCCCGGAATGAGGGGAACACGATCTCTGCTTCGACAAGACGTGCCAAGGAAACCGCTTCGCTAAACACGCTGAGGTGGTATAATAAAAAACGATTCAAGTAAAGGCTTGGTGTAACATCGCGCCACGAAATACGTCAGCAGATTGAACTTGTGTGTATATTATTCTCTCTACGGTGGAATGTGGAATTTATTTTGCAGAGCCGGACACTATCCTGGTGTTCTCAAATCTTCTATGAATTATTCGGAGGAGGAACCCGCCTTGCAATGCCGAACAATATGCGCGTCGGACTCATCGTCATTGAAGCCTGGTTTAGGGGCTACTGAGGGAGTCCTGGACTAGGGGGTGTCCGGATAGCCGGACTATCATCATCGGCCGGACTCCAAAACTATGAAGATACAATATTGAAGACTTCGTCCCGTGTCCGGATGGGACTTTCCTTGGTGTGGAAGGCATGCTTGGCGATACGGATATGTAGATCTCCTACCATTGTAACCGACTCTGTGTAACCCTAGCCCTCTCCGGTGTCTATAACAATCATACCATAGGCTAGCTTCTAGGGTTTAGCCTCCTTGATCTCGTGGTAGATCCACTCTTGTACTACCCATATCATCAATATCAATCAAGCAGGAGTAGGGTTTTACCTCCATCGAGAGGGCCCGAACCTGGGTAAAAAAATTGTGTCCCACGTCTCCTGTTAGTCTGTTACCATCCGCCTAGACACACAGTTCGGGACTCCCTACCCGAGATCCGCCGGTTTTGACACCGACAGCAGCCATCCTGGGGTCAATGCCAGGACGGCCAAGTGACTTGCGCTTCTCAACCTCATTGTAGGCAAGCACACACTTGTCAGCCAAACTCTTCATGCGCACACGAGAGCCTTGAGCTTCTTCACGCTTCTTAAGAAAAGCTTCTTTAAGCTCATGCAGCATGACCTTGAAGTTTCTGACGTCTTGCACGCTGAGCTTCACCACATGCTTCTTGAACTGAGCCTTTTCATAGTCAATCTTCTTCTTTAGCTCAACAATGCGCTGAGCGAGAGCTAGTTCAGAAGCAATGGCGCCATTGAAAGAGACGCTGAGGCCAATGGGAAGCTGCAAATCTTCAAAGCTGAGACTGAGGGTGTCGAACCACTCATCCATGAAGTTGTGGATGATTGCCATATCGAAGAGAGGCAAGTTGTTGAAGATTTCTTCTTCTTCCTTGCTCTTGATCAGTTGCTCAAGGGCATCATCTGCAAAATCTTCATCGCTGGACAGATCGATGGGTTCTTCACGCAGAATGGCAGCAGGAGTCAATGTTTGATCAGTATGCCTGACAAATTGCTTTTTCTTCTCCGTCTTCTTGGAGATACGGGATTGATCTTCAGACTGCACACTGTCTTTAGGAGTCACAGTGGCCAGTGGCTTCGCACGAGAAGCTTTTGGAGGTGCAGCTGATCTTGAAGCCTTTAGCTTCTTTTGCTTCTACGGCTTTGGAGGAGGAGCTGGGGCTTCATCAGTGTTAGCATCATTATCAAAATGATCTAATCTGGCACCCTGGACCAAGAGGTAAGTCATGAGGCCATCGAGGTTGGAGAAGGGGCCGATGACATTAGGTTCCGCATTACGTGAGCCGTCAGCACGGGGAGCAGAGGGACCAGGGTTGAAGTCTAATCCCAATGACTTCTTGTTTTTCTTGGCCGAAGCCTGGGCGAACGGAAAGTTGCGCTTGAAGAGACCATCGTCACGACACCAGAGTAATGATGTGGGATCGGCGTTCTCAGGCTGAGGTCCACGGACCATGCAAGGATAGAAGCCTTGCGCAATAGCTTCAGCTCTGTTCTTGGGTTGAAGGCCTCGATAGAGAATATCACCCCAAGGTCTCTTGATAGCATTCTTCTCTGCATATTCCTTGGTCACAAACTTGTACTTGAACCATTCTTTAGCCCAATAGCGTCGAATCCATTGGATTCGTGTCTTGCGCTGATGATAAGTCTCTTAAGGATCTATCTTGTAGAGCTCTGCTAGGTCATCAGGCAGATCGTTGGATGTTCCTTCTCGGCGCTGTCTGCCACCCTTCCTTGCTGATTTTTCTGCAGCCATGAACTTCAAACTGAATGGCTTCAATATGTTCAATGGCTTCAGAGACTTACGCTTGCTGGTCAGGCAGTAACTGGCTTCATGAGAGTTAATATGATGCTATAAATATTCTGCAAACGAATGCAGACTATGAGAACCAAGGGATTCTCCCACGGAAATGTACCTGTGATAGCATTAGAGATGCGAGGGAAGGGGAAGAGGTCATATGCATTCTCAGAAGATTTTGAAGATAAATCAGTTTAAAGACATTGACCTCATGATGCGAAGACATTCACTTAGGTGATGTGAGTTGGTTCCAGATTTGTACGAATCCGTGAATAAATACAAGTGAGGAATCAATCTAGACATGAAATTCAAGTGAATAGACTAGGCAGTATGAGATGCAGACAGAATAGATCTAACATTGTATAGGCAGAAACCACTTTTGGTAGATAGGATGAATCTATGAAGATCAAAAAAGGTGGTAAAAATAGAGTTATAATTACCGCATGAAGAACTGCTAGATGGGATGAATAGGAGACCGAGCAGTTCAATCCACCATGCCCTAACTTGGCGACGGAGGACACCTACAGCGACGGCGGAGAGGACGATGTCTGCGGCCGGCGTGACGACGGCGTCGGAGAAGTCACGGTAGCTAAGCGCTTCGTTGCCGGCGTCGTCGAGAGCTAGCGGTGGCGGTAGGGTTTTGACGAGGTGGAGAGGTGGAAGAAGGATTTCTTTACTGCAGGGGACAGGTATTTATAAGTAGGTGTGCGGCATAGCGCAATTACGCTGGTACCCCTGGCGGTTCACATCTGAGGGGCACGTGGCAAGCATGCAACATACTCAGAGTTGTCCCACGTTCCCATGCCCGCCAGGCATGTCGGAGAGTTGTTCCTGCTTCTCCGGATTTCAACAATAAAGATAAGTCATTTAAAACAGATTTAATGTTTGTCTCTTTGCCTTGTGCTGACTAGGACGCAGAGAAGACATTTGACAGTTTCAATAGAATGCATATGATTTGGACAGATAGAGTTTGAGATAGAAAGCGTAGAGAGGTTAGGGTCCGATCACATTCACTTAGTTCAAAGATTCAAATTGAAGACATAGCTATAAGTGAATGCTGAAGAGGACAGAACACTATTATATATATATATCAGAAAGCAATCAAATCATCATAGTGAAGAAAATCATGAAGATAAAATGAAACTGAAGACAAACCAAATGCGAAGTCATTGCAAGAATAACGCCATGAGTGAAACACTTCAAACAGAGAAATTTGGTGGTGGCGTTACCCACCGTATAGGAAGTATTAGACCCAGACACGGCGCACAATTATCGTGGCACTCCGAAGTCAAATTTCATGTTAATGTATTCACACGCAGAGTGTAAGTCTTCATTGATTGAAGATATACATTACTTCGTGTGTTGCACATCTAAGTCATCAACATGCATAAGTGTTAGGATGTGTGCCTGTTCACAGGACATTAGAGGATTCCAAGATATTTAGCTCACACCATAACTTGCAAAACCTTTTCTCATCCAAGGGCTTTGTGAAGATATCGCGATTGCTCTTGGTGTTGACATGAATGATGTCGATATCTTTCTTCATGATATGATCTCTGAGAAAGTGATGACGAATTTCAATGTGCTTTGTCCTCGAGTGCTGGACTGGATTGTTGGCTATCTTGATGGCACTTTCGTTGTCGCAGAAGAGAGGTACTTGTTTCAGGTTGATGCCATAGTCCTTGAGAGTTTGCTTCATCCATAGAAGCTGAGCACAACAGGATCCAGCAGCAATGTATTCAGATTCAGCAGTTGAGAGTGATACACAATTCTGCTTCTTTGAACACCAACAGACAAGCGATCAACCAAGAAAGTGACATGTGCCTGATGTAAACTTGCGATCCACCTTGTCACCAGCATAATCAGCATCCGAGAATCCAACCAAATCAAAATTTGAGCCCTTGGGATACCATAATCCGAGTGTTGGGGTGTAAGCCAAATATCCAAGAATTCGCTTCACAGCTAAGTGAAGCGATTCCTTTGGTGCCGCTCGGAATCGAGCACACATGCAAACACTAAGCATAATATCTGGCCTAGATGCACATAGATAAAGTAAAGAACCAATTATGGAGCGGTATAGCTTTTGTTCGAACTCTTTACCATTGTCATCGGGACCAAGATGGTGTTTAGCTGGCATTGGCGTCGTGTAGCCTTTGCAGTCTTCCATTCCAAACTTCTTGAGACAATCTTTGAGGTATTTTTCTTGAGATATGAAGATGCCATTCCTTTGCTGACAAATTTGAAGACCAAGGAAGAACTTCAACTCACCCATCATGGACATCTGATATTGCTCTTGCATCATGAATCCAAACTCATCAGTATACTTCTGGTTGGTGCAGCCGAAGATAATTTCATCCACATATATTTGGCACACAAACAGTTCACCATCATATGTCTTCGTGAAGAGTGTGGGATCGAGGGATCCAGGTTTGAAGCCTTTGCTCTTCAGGAAGTCTTTGATCGTATCATACCATGCACGGGAGCTTGTTTGAGGCCATACAGTGCTTTGTTTAGCTTGTACACCATATCAGGATGTTTTGGATCTTCAAAGCCAGGTGGTTGAGCGACATACACTTCTTCATCAATCTTGCCATTGAGAAATGCACTCTTCACATCCATTTGATATAGCAAGATGTTGTGATGGTTAGCGTGAGGCTAGCGATATCTGAATAGCTTCAAGCCTAGCAACAGGAGCAAATGTTTCATCGAAGTCAATTCCTTCAACTTGAGTATAACCTTGAGCCACAAGACGTGCTTTATTTCTGACAACTTGACCATGCTCATCTTGCTTGTTTCAATATATCCATTTTGTTCCAATAATGTTATGCTTGCGAGGGTCAGGTCACTTGACAAGTTCCCAAACATTATTCAGCTTGAACTGTTGAAGTTCTTTTTGCATAGCTTGAATCCATTCAGGTTCCATAAAGGCTTCAGCAACTTTCTTGGGTTCTGATATTGACACGAATGAAAAATGCCCACAGAAATTTGCTAACTGTGTTGCTCTTGAGTGAGTCAGTGGACCAGGTGCATTGATGTTGTCAATTATCTTCTCAATTTGTACTTCATTTGCAACACGAGGATGAATAGGACGAAGACTTTGCTCTTGCTGATCATTGTCATCATTGGAAGGATTGTCTTGATCCGAGCATTGTCTTGAGTTGATTTAGTGCGAGAGATGATAAGTTCCTCTTGAGTTGTGCTTGAAGGCATGATTTCACCAGTTCCCATCAGCTTGATAGATTCGCTAGGAGGAGCTTCATCTAGTGTACTTGGCAGAATCTCTCTCTGTGAACCATTGATTTCATCAAATTTCACATCCATAGTTTCGACGATTTTGTAGAGATAGAGTTTGAAGACTCTGTAGGAGTGTGAGTCCTTTCCATAGCCAAGCATGAAGCCTTCGTGAGCTTTAGGAGCAAATTTTGACTTGTGATGGGGGTCCTTGATCCAACACTTAGCTCCAAATACTCTGAAGTAACTGACATTTGGTTTCTTGCCAGTAAGGAGCTCATAGGATGTTTTGTTCAGAAGCTTATGGATGTAGACACGATTGATGGTGTGACATGATGTATCAATAACTTCAGGCCAGAACTTTCTTGGTGTCTTGTATTCATCAAGCATTCTTCGAGCCATCTCAATGAGAGTTCTGTTCTTGCGTTCAACGATGCCATTTTGCTGAGGTGTGTATGGAGCAGAGAACTCATGAGTGCTTCCCATTGTATCCAGATACATATCAAGTCCGGTGTTCTTTAATTCAGTGCCATTGTCACTTCTGACATTCATGATCTTCACGCCATAGTTGTTCATTGCTCGATTGGCGAAGCGCCTGAAGACATCTTGCAGTTCAGTCTTGTAGAGAATTATATGAACCCATGTGTATCTTGAGTAGTCATCAACAATTACGAAGCCATACAGACAAGCAATTGTTGTGAGGGTGGAGTAGTGAGTAGGTCCGAATAAGTCCATGTGTAACAGCTCGAAGGGTTGAGATGTTGTCATGATTGTCTTCGAGGGGTGCTTTGCCCTAGTCATCTTTCCAGCTTCGCAGGCACCACACAAATGATCCTTCTTGAACTTAACATCCTCGATGCCTATGACATGCTTCTTCTTGATGAGTGAGTGTAAGTTCCTCATGCCAGCAAGCCCCAGCCTTCGATGCCAGAGCCAGCATTCTGAAGCTTTTTTGAGAAGACACACGGCAAGCTGTGGACCTGCTGAGAAATCTACCATGTATAGATCATCTTTTCGATGCCCTTCAAAGACTAGAGACTTGTCAGATTCCATTAGTACAAGGCAGCGATATTTTCCGAATAGCACAATCATGTTTAAGTCACAAAGCATTGAGACAGACATTAAGTTGAAACCAAGCGATTCAACAAGCATCACTTTATCCATGTGTTGATCCTTTGATATTGCAACTCTACCTAGACCCAATACCTTGCTTTTACCAGTGTCAACAAACGTGATGTGACTCTTGTCGGATGGACGTAAGGTTGAGTCCATGAGAAGACTTCGATCACCAGTCATATGATTTGTGCATCCAATGTCCATAATCCATTCTGAAGCTTTTGGTGATGTATCCTACAGTGCAGTTAGAAGGATAGGCTTCACAAGAGTGTTGTGAAGCATAAGCATTTGGCACATATAGGGATTGTCACGGCATATATCAAGATTAGGATACATAGTATGACAGGTAAGCGATCCAGATGTGAAGTATATAGAATGAAATTTTATCATGCGTCCTTAATGTGTTTTAGGTCCCCAGCAATAGCATCGGACGCCTGTGATTGCAGGCTGGAGACCTTTCTCTGCAAAAGAAAGTTAATTCTTCTTCGCCACCCACATTTTCAGTGGTGGCTTAGAAGTAATGAGTCTAAGTGCAGCATCAGAGAATTTCGGCTTTGGAGCCCTAGCAAATAGCCTTGCAGGAGAAGAATGATACTCATATGAATAAGCAGAAAAGTTCTTAGTCCTATGAACATAGCGGTTCGAAGACACACGCTCATATTCATAAGTCTGAGTATGATTTCCCTGCAAAACATTGGCGTTAGGGTGACTCAAGTGAGTCCTGTATCTGTATGAAGCCTTTGGGCCGTATGAAGCTATAGGTCTGGGGTTTGTCTTCTTCCTTGGTGGTGTCATGACGACATTCACAGGAAGATTGTCAATGTACTGCTTAGGTACCCAGATCTTCTTCATAGGTGGTCCATTCCTGCAGTTAGTACCAATTTACCTGGCAAACACTTCACCATTCTGATTCTTGAACAACTTATAGTTTGCATCAAAGGATTCATCAATGATAATAGGATTAGCGTAGGTAAGGCCAGATAAAGTGGATGGATCTACTGAAGGTTCCTTTGCAGCAACCCATGTGGTTTTGGGGTACTGCTCAGGTGAAAGTGCAACTAATCCCCGGGTGGTTTTGGTAATTAATAACAACATATATATCATTGAACTAATCATTTCCTGAGAATATTTCAGAAAGTTCAGTGATATGGGTATGGCAATGACTGATGATGTGGACCCCTCAAAATGCTAAGGAAAACATTGGCAAAAGCTCAAGACTCCATTTTTGGTTTAGTGATCCAAGATCACATTGAGTCCATAGGAAAGCCAATACTATTAAAAGGGGATGAGGTTATGATGATGATCTGGTTGCTCAAAGTGCTTAGTGATTTATCTCTCAAACTATCAGCAATCTTTCACTCCAACATAAACCCATAAGTAATCTCGGTCCCACCGATTCCAAACTCAGTCACACCGAGATGAACCATCTCAGCCATATAGCCAAACCCTAAGAATCTCGGATTTTCCGATTCCAAACTCGGTCATTCGAAATTGGTGTTGCCAAGCTTCAGAACATACGTACTCAAATCGGTGTCACCGAGATGAGAAAGTCGGTCCCACCGAGATTGGCAAACCCTAGACTTTGGAAGAATCGGACTAACCGAGATTGTATTTTCGGTCCCACGAAAATCCCAACGTTCTAAGATTTGAACTTTCGGTCTCACCGAGTTGTCAACTTCGGTCCGACCGAGATTGGTCAAATGTGTGTAGCAGTTGGATTTTGTGTGGAGGCTATAAATACCCTCCACCTCCTCTTCATTCGTGGAGAGAGCCATCGAAAGAACTACCACTCCTACCTTACATTTCGAGAAGAAAACTACCTACCCTTGTGTTGAGATCAAGTTGCTCCACTCCCACCATATGAAACTTGATTTCTAGCCTTCCCAAGTTGCTTTCCACTCAATCCTTTCTTCCACCACAACCAAATCAGTGAGGAGAGTTGAGTGTTGGGGAGATTATCATTTGAAGCACAAGAGCAAGGAGTTCATCATCACCAACACCATCTATTACCTTTTGGAGGTGGTGCCTCCTAGATTGGTTAGGTGTCGCTTGGGAGCCTCCGTCAAGATGTGGAGTTGAACCAAGAAGTTTGTAAGGGCAAGGAGATCGCCTACTTCGTGAAGATCTACCCCGAGTAAGGCTAGTCCTCCGTGGGCGTAGCCATGATGGCATAGACAAGGTTGCTTCTTCGTGGACCCTTCGTGGGTGGAGCCCTCCGTGGACTCTCGCAGCCGTTACCCTCAGTGGGTTGAAGTCTCCATCAGCGTGGATTGGCGATAGCACCACCTATCGGAACCACGAGAAAAATCTCCGTGTCTCCAAATTGCGTTTGCTCTTCTCCACCTCTTATTTACTATATGTGCAATTTACTTTCCGCTGCCACAACTCTAAAATTGCATGTGTAGGGTGATACTTGACTTGGTCATCATTGTGAACTTGCTAAAAACCTACTCTAACAAAAGGCTAAACCTTTAAGTTGTCAAGTAGTCTAATCACCCCCCCTCTAGACATACTTCCGATCCTACAAGTGGTATCAGAGCTTTGGTCTCCATTGGATTGGTTTCCATTGCATTGGACTCCATAAGCTTGGTTTCACAACCTAGGAGAGTATGGCGTCTAGTGAGGTAATTTCCGTAGAGGTCCTTACTTTGATGGTTCAAATTTTGCTAGTTGGAAGCACAAAATGAAAATGCATATTCTTGGACATAACCCTGCCGCATGGGGCATTATTTGTGTTGGCTTGCAAGGTGAGTTCTTCGAGGAAGGAAAAGTTCCGGATCGCGAAGCTCTGCGGATGAGTTGCGGATGTTCTGAACAATGCTCAAGCTTGTGACATTCTCTTCAATGCTTTGTGTCGAGGAGTTCAACAAGATCAGCCGTCTTGAGAATGCAAAGAGATTTGGGATACTTTGGTGAAATGCACGAAGGTACCGAGTCCGTGAAGGAATCAAAGCTAGATGTTCTTCAAGGTCGACTTGACAAGTTCAAGATGAAGGAAGGTGAAGGAGTCGCTGAAATGTACTCTAGGCTTGCTCTCATTACCAATGAGATGGCAGGCTTAGGAAGCGAAGAAATGACCGACCGATTCATCATCAAGAAGATTCTCAGAGCTTTGGATGGAAAGTATGACACCGTGTGCACTTTGATCCAAATGATGCCAAACTACAAAGATCTCAAGCCTACGAAGTCATTGGAAGAATTGTTGCTCATGAGATGACACTTAAAGACAAGGAAGAGCTTCACAACAAGTCAAGTGGTGCTTACAAAGCTACAGTTGAAGCTCCCACAACCTCAAGTGACAAGCTAGTTTCCAATGAAGAGATAAGCCTAATGGTGAAGAACTTCAACAAATTCTACAAGAGTAGAAGCAAGGAGAGAAGCTCAAAGTCTAGATCATATGATGAAAAGAGATCTTCTAGTCGTGATCGAAACTGCTACAATTGTGGAAGACCGGACACTACTCAAATGAGTGTTCGACTCCCCACAAGAGAAGAAAGAATCTCCAAGAAGAAGAAGCTCAAGAGAAGAATCGCCTCGAAAAGAGAGAAGGAGTAGAGATGATCGTTATGAGCGAAGATCCTCTCGGAGAAGCAAGGATTCGGAAAGGAAAGACAAGTCATCAAGGAGCTACACAAGAAGAAAACATCAAGCTCATGTTGGTGAATGGGTCTCGGCTCCGACTCAGACAATCACTCGAAAGAAGCTATCACTCCAACTCGAATATAGTCAAGATGAAGGTGTTGCGGTCTTGCTCTCGTGTCCTCCAACTCCAACTCCTCGACATATTTGATTCACCAAATGAGGGAATTGGAAGATGCTTCATGGCAAAAGGCCCCAAGGTATCACACCCTGAGTTTATTGACTTTGATAGTGATGAGGATGATTTGCTTGGTGAAGATGAGCTTTTACATGACAAATCTAGTGAGCTTAGTAATGATGAACATGCTAATAGTCTTTATAGTCGAGAAGAGTCGAATGACAATGCTATGAAGGAGATTGAGCGTCTAACTAAAGAACTAAACACTCTTAAGTTAGCTCATGAAACAACTCAAGAGGATCATAGAGAGCTCCTAAGATCTCATGAGAAGCTACGCTTCGAGAAGCTCAATCTAGAGCAAGAACATGAGTTCCTAAAAGCTATCAATGACGATCTTCGAAAGAAGAGTTCTTCATATCTTGCCAAACGACTTCTCTTGTCTAATTTCTTGCCACCTATTAAAACTAAGCATGACAAGCATAAGAAAAATTCTTCATCTAGTAGTAACAATAATCATGCCAAATCAAATGTTGTTACTTCTAGTAATTCTCTTGATTCCACTAACAATGTTTCAAGCCAAGTTTCACTTGAGCAAGAAAATAGTCTATTGAAAGGGATTATAGAAAAGGTGTCTACAAGAGTCTTGCGGAAGCAAGAGCTTTGAGAAATTGTTATAAGCAAGGAAGACACGGAAGAATCAAGGAATTGGTTTTGAGCGAAAGTTCAACGCCGAGGGTGTTGAATGGGAAGAAGGTCAATATCCCACTCCAAAGTTTGTTTCTCAAGAGAAGAAGTATGATCCTACTTCTTCAAATGAGGAACAAGCTCAAGATGACCTTCCACCACAAGACCACAAGCTAAAAGGCAAGGACAAGCTTCAAGAGGAGATTGATGCATTCATTGAAGCACCCAAGGCCATGGTCAAGTGGGTTCCCAAGGCTACTTCAAGTTCTACTTCGACAAGCTCAACTACTACCCCAAGGATTCCCATCAAAATGATGTGGATCCCGAAGAAGAAGAACTAGAGAGTTCTTGAGGGTGACTCCGTGTCGGGGCGCGGCGGCGCTGGGAGGGGCCGCCCGCCGCGGACACCTATGGGGCCGGAGGGCCCCTTCGTGAGTGCGGTACGAGGGCGGAGGAGGCACAGAGAGCAGATCGAGGCGATGCACGCGGGGAGGATTTTTACCCAGCTTCGGGCCGCGATGGACGCGTAAAACCCTACTGCTGCTTTGTGTTCGTATTTGATCTTGCTCAAGAATGCGAGCGTATGGTGGTGTTTTGTGGAGTGAGTTGAACCAGCCAAACCGAACCCCAGGCGCTAGAGTTGCCAAGGATCCGAACCGAACCCTCCTCTACGTTGTGCATGGGCCTCCTTTTATAGTGCCAAGGGGTCACCAACAGGTGTCAACGTAGGAGAAAGGGGTAAAAATGTAAAAGAGGTGGTAGTTGGAACAGTGCGGGAACAGTGCAGCTATAGTGCTTGAACAGTGGATTCTACCTACTTTTGACAGAGGGGGACAAGGGCATTTAATGCCCGTCACCGTCGACCCCAAAAGCTCCCGCCCTTGTGTCTCCGTCTGCCACGGCGATGGATCCACCACCGTGGAGTGCCACCGCACCCCCCATGCTGCACAGCCATCCGCCACGCGTCTCTGGAGAAGGCTAAAGGCGACGCACGGACAGATGAGCTGGAGTGCGGGCACGCAGCGCAGCTCTCCCGGCAAGTACCTTGCCGGGGTCTTGATCTTGCCGGACTCGGGAGCTTGTCGGGCTTGTAACTTGTCGCTCCCCGGGCCCTCGCCGGGACGCGTATAGCGCCGAGGCGTGTCTTCTACGATGTGATCTTCTAGTTTCCCCGGCGAGCTCCTCTCGCCGGGGCCTTGCGTGAGTGATGTAATCTTGAGCCTGGAACGGCCTTCCCGGCAAGCTCCTCTTGCCGGGGTCTCGATCTTCTATCTTGTACACTTTGTTCTTGAATGGCTTGATATGGAGCAGGAATGGTCTCCGGCAAGCATGTGGTAGACCCTGCCGCGGGGAGCCGCGACTGCCCGTGCACAAGTTGGGGTAATGAGGTACCCCTACCTTAGTACACCGACAGGAGCCCCCGGGCCTGGGCCACACACGGTGCCGAGCGCTGTTGGGCCAGGCCCAAAACAGTGCACGGGTACACGAGGCCCACGGCGTGCCGAATCCGCTTCTGCATCCGCCATTGACCAGGAGCTGCTGGCGCTGAAGCTGGAGCATCTCATCTACTCCCCGGATCCAAACCTCGCTCACAGCGCCAAGCTCAGTCTCTTCTTGAGGATCGCGCGGCCCTTGCAAATCTGCGGAGAAGATCCCGCGCAACTTGCCGAGGAGACTACGCCCGGCTGTCTTGTGAGGAACCATGGAGCGAGTCTTGTGAAGATCGTATACCGCAACCCGGCATAAACCTGCCAACGTTCTTCGCGGCTTGCGGCCGGCCGACGCGAACATGGAGGCTCTGAAGGAGCAGGTCGCCCACATCATCGCCAAAGTGAACAAGATCTCCAGGATGGAGGGCGACCGCGTGGACTAGGCCTCCTTTATCTTTATCTCTTTTTTGTTGCTGCACAGATTACTATGAACTCATTAGTCATCGCGACAAGTTATTCCTTGTAAGATATTACCTTTATTTTGATCAGCAGATGCAGTGCTATCTCCCTTGTTTTGATCCTCAACTTCGCATGCTTCAACTTTATGCTTCTAGGAGTTTTGCCGGCAAGGGGCCCTTGCCGCGAGCGCTGAGTGTCGAACTCGAAGCAGCCTGCTGGCCAAGGTCTTACCGGCAAGCAACCTTGCCGTGGCTTGTCGTAACGCACTTAGCTTGCTGAGCGGACTCGAAAACGAAACAAGGGCGCAATACTTTGTCGCAGCTCACTTAAATCGTTGAGCGTGCTCGAAAACAAGATAAGGGTGCGGCTACCCACGGGTAGGTTCCTCCGAGCACAAGTTTTCCATACGAAGTGTGGTTGTTCAAGGAAGGCAACTTAAAATTTAAAATTCTGAGCTGCTCAAATCCTGATAACTTAGCTTTCGTGATCTATGCACTCTCCGGCAAGTTTTTCTTTCTTGAACAGCACTTGGTTCATCCTCCATCTCCTTCCCCCCGGCAAACTTGTGCGCGAGGAACGTTTCTTCTGTTTAAGAAACAAGGAAAGAGAAGAAGGAAAAAGCTTATGGCCTTTCGGCGTGCTATTGCTTGCCGGACATGTGTGTCGCACAAAAGATGCCAAATAACACATGCAAATGGCAAAGAAAAGCATGGAAAAGGCAACCAGCGCAAAACACAGAAACTTTATTGCTGCACGGGGTCTGCGCCCGGCTTTGTACAAAGGGTTACATGCAACGGCGGCAAAGCTTTGTACAAAAGGTGGTTGCCGGAGCGGATCACGGCAACCGCGCCTTATGGGTAAAACTTGCGAAGATGCTCTATGTTCCAGGAGTTGCTCACTGGTAAGCCTTCTTCGGTCTCGAGGCGGACAGCGCCGAGCCTCATGACTTGTCTCACCCGATAAGGGCCTTCCCACTTCGGCGTCAACTTGTTGGAATTCTTGGCGGACTGAACACGCCGAAGAACAAGGTCGCCTTCCTCGAGACTCCTGGCTTTGACCTTGCGGTTATGGTAGCGGCGCAAGGCTTGCTGATATCGAGCAGCTCGTCTGCAGCACAGGACGTCCCTCCTCGAGGAGCAATGCGTCATCTTGCCGCATTGCTCTTGCTCGAGCTCATCATAGCGAGCACTCGAGGAGATCCGTATATGAGTTCCGTGGGGAGAACTGCTTCGCTCCATAGACTAGAGCAAAAGGTGTACGTCCGGTGGCTCGATTTGGTGTCGTTCGATTGACCAAGAGCGCGGCAGCTCCTCTATCAATTTCTTCCGCTTTTCGCAGCTTGTCGAAAGTTCTTGTCTTGAGTCCGTGCAGCACTTCAGCATTGGCCCTTTCTGCTTGACCGTTGCTCCTTGGGTGAGCAACAGAAGCGAAACAGACCTTGGCGCCAAGGTCTTGGGCGTACTGCATGAAGGTGCGGCTAGTGAATTGTGTACCGTTGTCGGTGATAATCCTGCTAGGGATCGAAGCGACATACAATCGACTGAAGAACTTGATCGCTTGATCGTCTTGTCACCTTTCTCCTGCTCCACTTCGGCCACTTTGTGAACTTGTCGATTGCTCGTAAAGTACTCAAAGCCCCGACAATGCGGGAAGGGGCGAGATATCGAGCCCCAGCACCGAGAAGGGCGGGATAAAGGGATTGTTTGGAGAGCTTGAGCTGGTGATGAATCTGCTTTGCATGGGCCGCACGCTTCACACTTGGTTACTAGTGCAGTTGCATCTTGGAGGGCTTCTTGCCAAAAGAACCCTTGCCGGAAAGCTTTCCCGGCAAGCGCCCTTGCGCCAATGTGGTGGCCGCATATGCCTCCGTGTATCTCTGCCAACAGCTTCTGTCCATCTTCCCTGGAGATGCACTTCAGTCTGACACCATTGAGTCTTCTTCTGTACAGCTCGTTGTCCACGAACTGGTACATACTTGACTGTCTGGTTATCTTTTCTATTTCTTCCGGGTTGTCGGAAGTTCTCCGGTTGCAAAAACAGACGATCTGCTGCGCCCATGCGGAGCTTGGGGCTCGACGGCAAGGACTAAAGGCATGAGGGCCGCTGCGGGAACCTGAGCTTCTACGGCAAGGACCCCTGGCTCTGCTGGAGCTGAAGGTCCCCCGGCAAGCTCGCCGGGGCGAGGCTTGTTGGGAACACTTGCTTCAACTGTACAGATCTGAGGATCCGCAGGAGCAAACTGTTCCTCAGCGTTCTGGCCGTTGATCTTGGGGACTTTGGCGGCGGCCTCAGGGAGACCCGCCGGCAAGTAGTCGCCGGAGACCAACTTTCTTTTCTTGGACTGTCCAATTGATGGCGTGACAGATGGCTGAGTCAGCTTGAGCAAGAAGGTCCCTGGTTCCACAGGTAACTTCATCGAGGCACATTTTGAAAGGCTATCTGCGATTTCATTCTGAGCTCTCGGGACATGCTCCATCTGCAAGCCTTCAAAGCGCTCCTCAAGCTTCCTCACTTCATCTACGTAAGCTTCCATCAAAGGGCTCTGGTAACTCTTGTTAACTTGCCGGACCACCAACTGAGAGTCTCCCCGCACAATTAACTTCCTAATCCCAAGTTCGGCCGCAATCCTGAGACCGGCGAGCAAACCTTCATATTCAGCAGTGTTGTTTGTCGCTTGCTCCCTTGGGAAGTGCATCTGGATAACGTACTTGAGGTGCTCTCCGGTGGGCGCGATGAGCACCACGCCGGCACCGGCGCCTTGCAGCGAGAAGGCACCATCAAAGTACATTACCCATTCACTTGTCGCTTCTTGTACGGGTGTACTTGTTTCTTGGACTTCTTCATCAGGTGTTGGGGTCCATTCTGCTATGAATTCTGCCAAAGCCCGGCTCTGTATGGTTGAAGTACTTTCAAACTTGAGTCCAAAGCTCGACAGCTCCAGTGCCCACTCAACGATCCTGCCTGTTGCTTCTGGATTGTGCAATATCCTCTTCAGCGGGAAGCGAGTGACCACTGTTATCTCGTGTGCCTGGAAGTAATGGCGCAGCTTTCTCGAGGCCATGAGGAGGCCGAAAAGCAGCTTTTGCACACCAGAGTATCTTGATCTAGCCCCCTGAAGAAGGGAGCTTACAGAATATACTAGGCGCTGCACCATCTTCTTCCGCACCTCACCCTGTTCCTGCGCAGAGTTGTCCTTGCTGGGGCCAGAGCTTGTCTGGGCAGCCCCCTGCTTGTCGCTGGGCTCGCTTGTCGGTGGTGTAGCCTCCTCGTCGGACTCCCTCTCCGCTACTAGCGCAGCACTAACCACTTGGTTGGTTGTCGCTAGGTACAGCAGCAACTTCTCTTGTGGTTTAGGTGCGACAAGTATTGGGGTGGAGGATAGGTATCGTTTCAAATCTTGCAGCGCTGTCTCCGCTTCTGGAGTCCACTTCATGGGGCCTGCCTTCTTCAAGATTTTGAAGAAAGGTAGGGCGCGCTCTGCAGACTTTGAAATGAACCTACTGAGGGCAGCCACACATCCTGCGAGCCTTCTGACATCCTTGACTCGCTTCTGAGGCTCTGGATGGTAGCTCTCCAGTCCTCGGCCTTGTCCGCTGCTGGAGGGAAGTCGAGGAGCATTTGCGCTCTTGTGAGCGCTTCTGCAGGAGTGGAGGGAAGGGGGAGCGGCAGTCTTGGGCGGGGCGCTTCGGACTCCTAACAGTGTTAGAAAGAGCAGGGTCCTGCCCGGCGCCTTTGCTTTGCTCGTATGCGGGCGGGGTCCGGAACATCCCTGCGAGCCTCGATGCGTCCCTGCTCGATGAGGGCTGATACCACCTCCGTGGTATGGCGCTGCTGGGTCGTCGTCTTGCTGAGATGGGCGTGGATCCACGGAGACCGGCGCGGTCATCCGTCTGTCCACAGATCTGGTGGCGCGCGAGTGCCCTCGCCGGTGTCCACCCTTCATGGCGTCTCCTCCGCCCCGTTGGCTCCGGTGGCGGCGGGTGAAACGCAGAGCGGTTGCGACCCTTGAAGCCCTCGTCTTGGGGCATAAGCGCGATTGTTGATGAAGTCGCTGATGAAGCGGAGAGGTTGATGAAGAAACGCGCCCAGCCTTGAACGCGGATCAGGTCCGCACAACCTCGGCGCCCCTACCGGCGCGCCCGAGATGTCGGCGCGCGGCGGCTGGGAGGGCCGCCGCGCGGACACCTATGGGGCGGAGGGCCCTTCGTGAAGTCGGTGATGCGAGGCGGAGGAGGCACTGAGAGCAGATCGAGGCGATGCAGCGGGAGGATTTTACCCGGCTTCGCGCGATGGACGCGTAAAACCCTCTGCTGCTGCTTTGTGTTCAGATTTGATCTTGCTCAAGAATGCGAGCGTATGGTGGTGTTGTGTGGAGTGAGTTGAACCAGCCGAACCGAACCCCAGGCGCTAGAGTTGCCAAGGATCGAACCGAACCCTCCTCTCGTTGTGCATGGGCCTCCTTTTATAGTGCCAAGGGGTCACCAACAGGTGTCAGCGTGGGAGAAAGGGTAAAAATGTAAAAGAGGTGGTAGTTGGAGCAGTCTTGGGGAGCAGTGCAGCTCGATTAGCTTGAGCAGTGGATTCTACCTACTTTTGACAGAGGGGACAAGGGCATTTAATGCCCGTCGCCGTCGACCCCAAAAGCTCCGCCCTTGTGTCTCCGTCGCCCGGGCGATGGATCCACCACCGTGGAGTGCCACCGCACCCCCATGCTGCACAGCCATCCGCCACGCGTCTCTGGAGAAGGCTAAAGGCGGCGTGGGCAGATGAGCTGGAGTGCGAACACGCGCGCAGCTCTCCGGCAAGTACCTTGCCGGGTCTTGATCTTGCCGGACTCGGGAGCTTGTCGGGCTTGTAACTTGTCGCTCCCCGGGCCCTCGCCGGGACGCGTATAGCGCCGAGGCGTGTCTTCTACGATGTGATCTTCTAGTTTCCCCGGCGAGCTCCTCTCGCCGGGCCTCTTGTGAGTGATGTAATCTTGAGCCTGGAACAGCCTTCCCGGCAAGCTCCTCTTGCCGGGGTCTCGATCTTCTATCTTGTACACTTTGTTCTTGAATGGCTTGATATGGAGCAGGAATGGTCTCCGGCAAGCATGTGGTAGACCCTGCCGCGGGGAGCCGCGACTGCCCGTGCACAAGTTGGGGTAATGAGGTACCCCTACCTTAGTACACCGACACTCCGCCAACACACTTCACTCACATTTATTTTGGCAAGAACTTGTGCAATCAACTTTCACATCTTGCACTAGTTCATGGAGTCACAAACCCTCATGTTGGTAAGTCAAGGGACAAGGTAATCATTGCTTTCATGGACATCATCTATTGTGTACTTCAATCTATGTCCATGGATATCCTTGTTTGTTCCTGTGGGACTAACCCATGTAGGTATTGAAAGTGCCGAATCAAAGGATTGCTCCCAACTCTTGATGATCTTCATCAACATTGAGCATCCACATCTTCAACATCTACATGAAGTCTTCAACGACAACCCAAGGTTAGTTTGACCCTTTGAAAGGGTTCTCACATCAAGGGGAGCTTTGCTCTAAAGAAATGAGCTAAAGCATCTTTTAATGATGTGAACACATTAATGCCTTATGGAAAAGTGGTAACCCCACTTGTGCTTAAACGATGAGTATGACCTATGATCAAATGTTTCTCATTTGACTCCTAAGTCAATATGCTCATATATAGATGACCTAGTCATCGCCAAATTTGTGTGCTAGAAGCTAGTGTTTTGTTTGTGCATGTTTGACACATATTTCATTTGCTATCTTATTGTGTGAGCATGTTGGATGCATGAGTTTATCCATTCGAGGACATCCATTTGTTGCTTTGGTCTTTTGGTTTTCCCTTTTTGACCAAATGGATGGACAAGAATGCCTAAGTTCCTCCCCTAGCTATCTATGCTTTCTTGTCTCAAACTCTATTCATGCTTATATCACAAACTTTGTACAAGACTTTTTCGGACAGACCGAGTGAGGAGCACTCGGAGCCACCGATCCGTCAAAAGCCTAACTTCCAAAACCTTCTAAGTACTTTCGGTCAAACCGATATACTCAAATCGGACAGACCGAAATCACTTGGATTGATCTAGGTTTTCACCTCGGTGAAATCGAGTTGCAAATTTCGGCGTGACCGAAGTGTGTAACTGCACGCAGTTAACCATCTCGGTCCCACCGAGTTTTCCAACTCGGTCCCACCGACAGCCGAAGAGTATATATACCCGAGGACAGCGCGCGTTGATTACTTCTTCAAAACGCCTCGCCCTCAAACCCTTCGCTGCCGTCGCCGTGGTCTTTGGATCGTCTCCGCCGTCGCCTGTGCGCCCTCGCCGCGGGTCTCCATCGCCGTCAATGGTCTTTCTCATCGCGCCGTTGCCGCCGTAGTGAAGCTCCACCAGATTGGGTGAGTTTCATCCCTCTCGTGCTTCAAACCGCTGATTCAATGCACGATAGGCTTTGCCCAGCTTCTTGCCAAGATTAAAATCTTCCTATCCAGCAGATTAGATCATAGAACAAAATTCGAGTGAAAATTTTAGGGTTAGGTTTCCGCCGAACACATCTCGGTGTGACCGATTCTACATTCTCGGACTGACCGATTTGGCCTCTGGTCATTGACTTTGCACTTTTCGGTGAAACCGAGTTGTACCATCGGAAAGACCGAAGTGAGGATTTAGTGAAACCCTAGTGCTCTCGGCCAGACCGAAACCCATTTCGGTCCAACCGAAAGTGGTGTATATGGTCTGTTTAGACACTTCGGATTCACCGAATTTATAGATTCGGTTAGACCGAAATGTATTCTGTGAAAACCTAAAACTAATGTTTGAACTCATTCTTTTTGCAAAATCCTCTGCAGTTTGTGATAACTCTTCTATTCTGCCTATACCTATTCTTTTCACAGGTTGTCAGTCATGTCTGATGGAAGTGACAGTCAGAACAGGTCTGAATTGCCAGTTGAGATTCCAGAGGCAGCTACAAGTCCTGAAGAAAGCAGTTTTTCAGATGATGGAGAGGAGCACTCAAGTGGATTGCCTCCAGCTGCCACCAGGGCCAGGAAGAAGAGGAACTCTGATGAGGAGGATTCTGACTTTGTTGCAGATGAGGAGATAACTTCAAAGCCAAAAAGGCAAGTGGTTGCCAAGGGCTATCAAGGGAAACAGTGAAAGAAAGGCACCTTTTAAGGTGATGGACCTGATAGTAGAGACTATCAAGAGGACAGCAGTAGACCAGAAGAGGTCGTGTGGATTTGCTCCGCATATTCAGATGCTCATTAATGCCAAGTTTGGCACGGACACCTACCTGTTGGATAGACCCCACTTGCCATTGCAGCCTGAACACGAAGATAATGAAGTTGTGATGAATGAGGATGCTCCCACATCTGTCGAAGGACATGCAAAGTCTGAAGCTGCCAAACAAGCTAAAGCTGAAAAGGAAGCAGCAGCAAAGCCCAAGAGCGTTGGAGAACAACTTCTTGAAGCCACTCGGAGAATTGAACTACGCTTTGGCCAGCATAAATGCAGTCTCAGGAGAGCCTAGAGAGGATCGTTGAAGATAAGTTCCATGCTCTGGATGTTAAGCTGACTGAAGTGCAGGTCACCGTCAACAAGCTTGAGGCAGACATTGAGGAAGCGAAGAGGGAGAAGGCAGAGCTCATGAAGGAGATGGAAGGTGATATGGTTCAGGATGACTATGAGCAGCCTGCTGCAGTGCCCACAAAGCCCAGATCAGCTGCTATTCTGTGATGCACCCAGGCTACTACATCAGCACCTCCCACAGCTCCATCGGTTCCAGCACCAGCTCCAGTTTCCACTCCTCCATCTCCACAGACTTCAGCGAAGCTTTGCGAGATGCAGCTATCTCCACTCCATCGACGCAGCAGGAGCCGCCAGCGAGTTCCTAGTGACGATTAGCTCTATACCTTCGAACTTTTGGTAACTTGTTGCCAAAGGGGAAAATTGTATAGATCATAGGACTTCGAGAGAGAGTGCTCGTTTTGCTCTTTCGTTTGCGGTTTTCCTTGAGATACTTTTGAGTTCTTTGAGACATTTCGTGTGCTTGATACTCGTTTGCTCTATCTTGATGAGTGCTTGATCATACTATGCTTAATGTGTGCTTAATGTTTATCATATTCCATTCATATCTTGTATGATCACTTACTCATGTCTTGGTGATTGGGTGCATGTTATTCATTCTTATCATTTTGTGCGCTCCACCAAGATGTATGTGACATGGAAGAGTAACCCATGATCCTAATCGATTGTGCATTTGCATTCAAGCATAAATCTTAAATAATGCACAAATTTAGGGGAGCTCTTGCTTATCACATACTTCTCAAAGCGACGATGTTATTCATTGATTATATCAGTTGTCGAAGCTTTGATCTATATGTTGTCATCAATTACCAAAAAGGGGGAGATTGAAAGTGCAACTAATCCCCGGGTGGTTTTGGTAATTAATAACAACATATATATCATTGAACTAATCATTTCCTGAGAATATTTCAGAAAGTTCGGTGATATGGGTATGGCAATGACTGATGATGTGGACCCCTCAAAATGCTAAGGAAAACATTGGCAAAAGCTCAAGACTCCATTTTTGGTTTAGTGATCCAAGATCACATTGAGTCCATAGGAAAGCCAATACTATTAAAAGGGGATGAGGTTATGATGATGATCTGGTTGCTCAAAGTGCTTAGTGATTTATCTCTCAAACTATCAGCAATCTTTCACTCCAACATAAACCCATAAGTAATCTCGGTCCCACCGATTCCAAACTCAGTCACACCGAGATGAACCACCTCAGCCATATAGCCAAACCCTAAGAATCTCGGATTTTCCGATTCCAAACTCGGTCATTCCGAAATTGGTGTTGCCAAGCTTCTGTAACCTTCTGTACTCAAATCGGTGTCACCGAGATGAGAAAGTCGGTCCCACCGAGATTGGCAAACCCTAGACTTTGGAAGAATCGGACTAACCGAGATTGTATTTTCGGTCCCACCGAAAATCCCAACGTTCACAAGATTTGAACTTTCGGTCTCACCGAGTTGTCAACTTCGGTCTGACCGAGATTGGTCAAATGTGTGTAACGGTTGGATTTTGTGTGGAGGCTATAAATACCCCTCCACCTCCTCTTCATTCATGGAGAGAGCCATCGAAAGAACTACCACTCCTACCTTACATTTACGAGAAGAAAACTACCTACCCTTGTGTTGAGATCAAGTTGCTCCACTCCCACCATATGAAACTTGATTTCTAGCCTTCCCAAGTTGCTTTCCACTCAATCCTTTCTTCCACCACAGCCAAATCAGTGAGGAGAGTTGAGTGTTGGGGAGATTATCATTTGAAGCACAAGAGCAAGGAGTTCATCATCACCAACACCATCTATTACCTTTTGGAGGGTGGTGCCTCCTAGATTGGTTAGGTGTCGCTTGGGAGCCTCCGTCAAGATGTGGAGTTGAACCAAGAAGTTTGTAAGGGCAAGGAGATCGCCTACTTCGTGAAGATCTACCCGAGTAAGGCTAGTCCTCCGTGGGCGTAGGCCATGATGGCATAGACAAGGTTGCTTCTTCGTGGACCCTTAGTGGGTGGAGCCCTCCGTGGACTCTCATGGCCGTTACCCTCCGTGGGTTGAAGTCTCCATCAACGTGGATTGACGATAGCACCACCTATCGGAACCACGAGAAAAATCTCCGTGTCTCCAAATTGCGTTTGCTCTTCTCCACCTCTTATTTACTATATGTGCAATTTACTTTCCGCTGCCACAACTCTAAAATTGCATGTGTAGGGTGATACTTGACTTGGTCATCATTGTGAACTTGCTAAAAACCTACTCTAATCAAAAGGCTAAACTTTTAAGTTGTCAAGTAGTCTAATCACCCCCCCTCTAGACATACTTCCGATCCTACATCAGGCTTCCAGTACGAGCCATCAACATTCATTTTCCTCTCGAACCCAACACCCTCTTTCCTAGGGTTTCGGTTCAGAATCTGCTTTTTGAGGACATTGCAGAGTGTCTGATGTCCCTTGAAACTTTTGTACATCCCTGTTTCAAGCAATGTCTTCAACATAGCATTTCCATCAGCAATAGTCGTGGTATCCTCCGCAGAGGGGTTAATACCACATCAGCAGGTGAAGACAATGAAACAGTAGCAGCAGTGGAACATTCAGCAACAGATGTAGCGTTATCATGCTCAATGCATTTTAGACATGGTGGTTCAAATCCATCCTGAGCGGAACTGATCTGCTGAGCGGGAAGTGACTCATTCACTTTTTGAAGATCTTCATGAGCCGCTCTCAATTTCTCAAGCTCTTGCTTCCTTTGAAGATAATCATAGGAGACCCTTTCATACGTAGTTGAGAGTGTTTCATGACGACTTTCAAGTTCTTGGTACTTAGCATGAAGATTTTTTATATCTTCAACTAAGGACTGTGAACGTGTCATTTCCACGTCCAACAGGTCATCGCTTTTGTCTAACAGTTTGTTAGTATGTTCCATAGCCTTTTGTTGTTCAGTTGCAATTTTAGCAAGTGTTTTGTAGCTAGGTTTGGATTCACAATCAGAGTCATCTTTACTTGATGTTTGAAAGTAAGCATCACGTGATTTTACCTTGGCACCACGTGCCATGAAACAGTAGGTGGGAGTAGGATCTTCTTCGTCATTAGCTTCAGCGTTGCTGTGGAAGTCATTGTCTTCAGTGTTGAAGATGGACTTGGCAACATAGGCTGTGGCTAGAGCCAGACTTGCAACGCCAGGATCAGACTCTTCTCCAGACTCCACCTCCACCTCCTCAGAAGCAGACTCCTCTTCAGAATCCATTTCCTTGCCAACAAAAGCACGAGCCTTGCCAGATGAGCTCTTCTTGTGTGATGAAGACTTGGAAGAAGACTTAGAAGAAGACTTTGAGGATTTATTCTTCTTCTTGTCATCAGAATCATATTCCTTGCTCTTCTTATTCTTCTTCTCATTATCCCACTGTGGACACTCATATATGTAGTGACCAGGTTTCTTGCACTTGTGACAGGTTCTCTTCTTGTTGTCATGAGTGGAAGCTTCATCATTCCTTGAGCTGGATCGTGAAGACTTTCTGAAGCCTTTCTTCTTAGTGAACTTCTGGAACTTCTTCACAAGCATAGCAAGTTCCTTTCCAATGTCTTCAGGATCATCAGAACTGCAGTCAGATTCTTCTTTAGATGAGGAAACAACTTTTCCCTTCAATGCACGAGTACGGCCATAGTTTGGACCATAGATATCTCTTTTCTTAGAAACCTGAAACTCATGTGTGTTGAGCCTTTCAAGTATATCAGACGGATCGAGTGTCTTGTGAAAGTGCTAGTATCGACTACAGGGGGAGGGGGTGAATAGGCGATTTTTATGAAAGTCTTCAAAACTTGGAAGTTTCAAAGAGAAACAAGAGAAATGCCCTAATTGAGATGCAGCGGAAGATAAACTACCATAAGCAAGCCATAGTCAAGTATGCAATGATATGAAAGTACAGGACTCATAGCAGCTAAGTAGTAAGGATCAGGATGGAAGATAGTATGAAGCCAATCAATGATAGTAGTCAAGCAATGAAGTCAAACAGGTATGACAGATAGGCAATGACTTCACGAAGACAAACTTAAGTAAAGGATGGAAAGGGATAGAACCAGTGACTTGTTGAAGACACATGATTTGTTGGACCAGTTCAAGTTGCTGTGACAACTGTACGTCTAGTTAGGGAGGCTGAGATTTAACTCAGAAGACCGTGTCTTCACCTTATTCCCCTTGAGCTAAGGACACCCAGTCCTCGCCCAATCACTCTAGTAAGTCTTCAAGGTAGACTTCCAAACCTTCACAGACTTCATTCACCGGCAATCCACAATGACTCTTGGATGCTCAGAACGCGATGCCTAACCGGCTGGAGGATTCACAGTCCTCAAGTGTAATAAGTCTTTAGGTCACACAGACAGAAACACTTCAGTGATGCCTAACACTCTTTTGTTCTGGGTGTTTGGGCTTGGTCCTCGCAAGGATTTCTCTCTCTCTCTCAAAGGCTTCGAGGTGGGTTGCTCTCAAACGACAAAAGCCGTGCACTAACTCTGAGCAGCCACCAATTTATGGTGTAGGGGGTGGGCTATTTATAGCCACAAGGCAACCCGACCTGATTTGTCCGAAATGACCCTGGGTCACTAAGAAACTGACACGTGTTCCAACGGTCAGATTTCAAACACACACGGCAACTTTACTTGGGCTACAAGCAAAGCTGACTCATCCAGCTCTGGATAAGATTTTGCTCTCATTGTCTTCGCTCGAAGACAAAGGATTTGGGTTGAGCATCACTTTAGTCACTCTGACTTAGTTCACTTGGACCCCACTTAACAGTACGGTGGTTCCTATGACTCAATAAAGAAGAAAAGGAAACAACGAAACCACATAGTCTTCGCGCTCCATAGTCTTCACGTAATGTCTTCTCATGTCATAGTCTTCAATATGAACATCTTCTCATACCACCATTGTCTTTACGGGTCATCTCCGGTAGGTAAACCGAATCAATAAGGGACACTACCTGCGTTATCCTGCAATTCTCACAAACGCATTAGTCCCTCAACCAACTTTGTCTTCAATACTCCAAAACCAACTAGGGGTGGCACTAGATGCACTTACAATCTCCCCCTTTTTGGTGATTGATGACAAACTGGTTGATGTTTTCAACGGGGATAAAGTATGTGAAATTGTAAGGATAGGGAATTGTCTTCATAAGTAGCAAGGGCTCCCTCTGAAGATGTGCATATAAGTAATTTGCTTTTGGAATGCAAATGCACATGGCAGGTTGTACTTGTGGAGATCCTTTTCAACTTATGAAGATAATTCACATGCATGAGATGATATAACAAGTAGAATGACATGCATAATGAAAAATGGACGTTTGTAGAATGATCTAAGTGCGGAAGTTATCATCGCACATGCGGAATTTATCATCGCATCACAGTAAAGCAAATAAGTAGCAGACGACCATCAAGTTTAAGTGTTACAACTCAAGGAACCAAATGTTTCAAAAGCAAGAGTTGTAAGCACGAGGCAAAATATAATGCAACCGCCCATATGAACCCGCTTGAAGACTATCAACTCATACGCTTCTCCCCTTTTGTCGATGGGACCAAAAGGTTTGAAGACATAGAGCATCTACTCGTCCTCATGAGTAGGTGAAGCAGCAGGGTTGTCGTTGTTGGATGGCAGTGCAGACGTACTTGGTGGAGTGTCGATGCGTGCAGAGGTAGGAGGCGGTGAAGTAGCATCATCTTCATCATCGATCACTCTGGCATTCACAGTTTCCGCTGAGGAAGAATAGTCAGAGTCTTCAAGGGATGGAGTTCGACGTAGGACAACAGTCCGTGGAGGAGTGGAGTCGAACTTTAATCTTTCATTGAAGCCATCGTCTTGAAGATCTGCTTCAGCACTGAGCAGCAGGGTCAAACTCTTCCATGATCTCCGGCAAGTTTCATGAGCAACAAATGCATTCTTGGTGGCAAGGTTTCGAATGCGATTGACATCCACCAAGAGGCTTTGCATCTGTCTCTTGAGCCAATAGTGATGCTTATCCTGTTTCTGATGAAGTGCCACAAGAAGTTCTCGGTCATTGAGAACACGAGAGCGCTTCCGAGGCCTTTGGGCAATGGTGCTTTCGATGGGCTTCAGAGGGCGCCGCGATGAGGCGGATTTAGTATTTCCAGCCATTGGATAGATTCGTGTTGCAGCTTGGATGCCTTCTATGGGTTTAGTGAAGCTTTGGTGCTCGACATTCTGAAGACAAAGAGGCTTCTTGGCAGGGTCAGAGTATATGGCTCCAACTGACATATCAACCTCTAGCAAGAAGATCAGATGATTGCGAGCAGAGGGTTGATAGTTGATAGAGGAGTGTCGCTTGATGAGGCGCATGACCCATGGAGCATAGAACTTCAGACCAAAAAGATCAGATCCAGAAGCAGCAAGTTGCCTGATGAAGAATTCTTGAGTATTGAAGCTGATGCCATTGAGAATGTAAAAGACCAAAGTCTTCATAGCTCCTTCAAGCTTGGCCGCTGATGAATGTCCTTTGATAGGCCATAGAGTTCGCCTGATAATATGATATATTGTGCGCGGCAGATATTGAAGGTCTTCAACAAAGAACTCTGTTGGATATTCAGCGTCAGATGGCAAAGGCTTCATCATGCTCAACATCTGGCTCATGTTCGGTTCTGGCTTATGGAAGATGCTCTCTAATGCATTGCGGTGTAGTTGACAATCAGGTTCATATAGCTCTCCAGGAGTGGCTAGGCCTATAAGCTCAATGATATCCAGAGCTTTGGCTTCATGATGAACATTTCCGGTCTTCCAATCGAGAACCCATGTCTTGATATCTCTGTTGTACCTGCGAATGTGTAGAGTAGCATAGAATTGAAGCAATAGCTCTTCATTCCAGTGTTCTTTGTCTGTCACAAAGTTGAGCAGACCAGCATCATGAAAGCAATCAAGTGCTTCTTCTAAGCACGGCAGTCCAGCAATAACCCGGTGTCAAAGGCGCATATGGGGAAAATCGCCCTTGATCATCTGTAACGCAGGAGTAATAGCTTCACTGTTGATAGCTCCAGAAACGATCCGATGATATCCTTGGCTTTGAGTAGGGGTTCTTGGCGCTGTGAAAGAAGGTATTGTGACTTTTGAAGCCATTTGCATTGAAGGACCCTGGAGAGTTTGCAGTGCCTGGAAACCTTGGCAGTCTTGGTTTTGGCTTCTGGACCTGAGGCCTATGCTCAACATGATAATAAAATTGAGGACCAGAGGCAGTAGGCGGAGGTACCAGAATGGGCAATCGGACAGTGGTTAGCTGACCATGACTGTATGCTTGCTCGATTGTATGGGGCCTTAGTGGCGGAACAGGAGTAGTGGCAACAGGCCGAGGCTTGAGCTGCTGCAGGTGCCGAGGACAGTGGCCTCATTAGCCCGAGCACCTTTGGTGGGTGCAAGCTCCACATTAGCTTCAGCCATGACTCGTCATTAAGCTTCATTGGCGTTGGTGGTGGCAGCTTCAACATTGTCAACCTCCACTTGATGAACAGGAGGGTCGGGTGTCGTGGTTCTAAGTCTGACAGTAGAGTGGGGGGTAGGTAAGGAGAGGCAAGGTCCTAGCTATGGAGAGGTTGTGAACACAAGCGATGTACGAGTTCAGGCCCTTCTCGGAAGAAGTAAAGCCCTACGTCTCGGAGCCCCGAGGCGGTCAGTGGATTATGAGTGTAGGTATTACAAGAGTGCGAACCCCTCTATACGTGGAGGGGGTGGCTTATATAGAGTCCAAGACCCCAGCCAGCCCACATAATGGAGAGGTTAAAGTACATTAAGCCGGGGAGTTCTTGTGCGCCCTCATAAAGCGCTTTAACTATCATTAAGTCTATTCAATAGCAAACCGTTCTTGCAGAGCAGTGTCTTGACCTTACGGTGGTCGAGTCGTCTTCATGGTCGAGTGAGTCTTCCATGGTCGAGTCCTTCCAACGGTCAGTGGGCTCCTCTATGGTCATTGGAAGATGATCTCTTCTAAGAGTGTCCTTGGGTAGGGCGTTTAGGTCAGGCCTATGACCCTACCCTAGGTACATGAATCCATCATTAGCCCCCGAATGGATTGAGGCTTGAGTGAAGATTGCCTTTTGCACACTGGCTACGTGTTGTCTTTGATCAAGATCTTCTCTGTTGATAACAAGCAACTTTTCTTCAGTCGACTTGATCCATTCTTGTTCTTTAGTCGAGTGACCTTCTTTTACTTTGCTATTCGGCGACGGATCGCGAAATCTCGCACTTGACAGACCGATCTGTCCCTCGCGGATCTCGCGGGATCTGAAATTTGGGAAAGCCTTGGCCGAAACGGATCGGGCGCTCGGATGGGACATAACAGGGGCGCCTCGATTTCAGCGCCGCTTTTTCCGCCACGTATCGCGCAGGCAACTGTTCGGGATATGATTAGATTGTTCGGTCCACTGTCATCCACTCGGAAGGATGCTATAAATGCGACTCGTGGGGCTTACGCACAAGATGCCCGTTCTTCCTCCTCTGCTCTCTTCGTCTCCGCCCTCCATAACGCTCTTGCTCCTGCTACCTCCTCTCCGCGCATTCCGCCCGGCAGCCATGGGCAAAGAGAAGACGGCGGTGTTGGAGCGTCTTGAAGAAGGCGTCGATGGCGGAGAAAGCGTCGGCGGCGAGAAGGCGAAGGGAGATCTACCAGCCGCGGCGGTTCCTCGTCGAGATCCCGCTTGCGAAGGGCTGGGTCGA
This sequence comes from Aegilops speltoides, assembly GCA_021437245.1. Classification (NCBI taxonomy): domain Eukaryota; kingdom Viridiplantae; phylum Streptophyta; class Magnoliopsida; order Poales; family Poaceae; genus Aegilops; species Aegilops speltoides. The sequence continues at coordinate 559,631,280 of CM038147.1, forward strand.
GGAGATTGGATCGATCGACCATCGAGGAGAAGGATCTCCTCGATATAATAGCAACGACGGTTGATCCCCACGGCGCCATGAGCTTCACAGCCAAGAGTGGCAGCCTCGGCCGGAAGAGGGTGAGTGTGTGCTCCTGGCCACCCATGTCGACCGAGGATTTTCGCTGCCACCGAGTGTTTTCTTTCGGGGTTTTCTGAATTTCTTCGGAGCCCAGCTCCACCATTTTACTCCAAACTCCATCGTGTATCTTGCTGCGTTTGTGTCTATGTGCGAAAACTTCTTGGGCTGTCGACCGCACTGGGGTTTGTTCAAGTATATCTTCACATGCCGCTCTCAGACTGTGAAGAAGGCAAGCCCTGGTGACGAGAAGACCCAAGTAGTTCAGATGTGCGGTGGCTTAGGGGTCCAGTTGAGGAATAAAAGCACCTTCCCGAGTCGACCTGGTTCTACTGCCGGAACGAGACGACGCCGGGACAGTCGACTGGTCTTCCTGCGTTCACCATGAGTCGAGTGAACAGACCCTCCTCCCTGAAGGTGGTTCGAGAGGAGAGAGCTGAGGTGAAGATGTTGATGGATCGCGTGGTGCAGCTGGTTCGGGATGGCGTGGTGGCATGGACCTCTTGGAGGTTTTTTCTTGAGGCGAATCCAGCCTCTTGATTCGAACCCTTTGCATGTGGCTGTCTGCGGCACCGAAGACGAGACTCGCGTCCACCGGAGGCGTCGGCGATGCCATAGTGGAAAGATGGATGGCGCGATCACATCGAACAAGGACAACCCTCGCGGATCCCGGAGGATTTCCCCTTGACCACAACAGCGTTCGGAAAAGGTACATTTGCTCTGTTTTCTATTGTATATCCGTCGAATGTGTTTCTGTGATTTGGTCGACTGAGCTATGTTTTTTTATTTCCAGGCCCTTACCGAGCTATACTCAATGCCCAATGGCGCTCGGACTCCGGCGAGGAGGGGGAAGCAAGCGAGGCGAGAGCCAGAAGAGTGGGATTCGAGCGCTGCGAAGATGACGATGACGACGAGGATGATGATGACGAGGATGAAGAGGAGGAGGTTGCACCACCGCTACGGAAAGGCGGTCAAAACTTGTGCACGACCCTTGATCGAACGCTGTAAGGGAGTTGCGATCGCCTCGCAGTCGACCAAACGCCCTCGGACCGCTTCTCCGGTGCCGACTGAGAAGGCGCGGAAGCAGTCGAAGGTAGCTCCGTTGAAGCCAGCCAAACCTTTGCCAAAAATGAAAGTGTCCATCCCCACCATATCAGGGTAAACAAATCACCTAAGTTTTCTTGTTCTGTACAAATTCTGTCTCTGGTTGATACTTGAACTGGTCAACTGATTCTTTGGAACTTTAGTGTCATGACTTCAAACCTCGTGCAAGGCTGAGGACCATGAGATGGAGGACGCGGCGACTTCAAATCCCGGTACTGCAACTTTAAATCTTGTTCTTGGTCGACTAATTCATAATTTCTGACTTTGACTTTTTTCTGAAGCTCCAACCAACGACATTATCACCGTTCCCGACGACGATGATGAGGATGAGGAACCATTGAGGACTAGGAGGAGCAGGAAGACATCTACTGGCCAAGCAGCCCAAGATGTGACGGCGCCCGAGACCATTGCGACGGAAGGGGAGGCCAGCACTCGACACACCGTGTCCTTCGCGGTGCCGTTGACGAGTGCTCGACCCACTTCGTCAAGTGCTGGGCAGCCTTCGATCTTCGCCACGCACCACGTCCCGGAGGACCAGGCTAGTGCTGCTAAAGAGGCGATCCGTCAAGCAGGGATCATGATGGAGCAGGTGAAGATCGTTCGGGATGCGAGCCAAGCAGCTTACGACGCCAGCTCCGCCCTTCAGAGCAATGTTGGTCGATCGACCACCGCTGCTCTGTTAGGATATGTTATCAAAACTTTTCTTTCGGAATTCATAGCAGTCACCCACCGGGTGTGTTGGTAAAAACTCCGTGTTAGCGGCGGCACGCTGAGTGCACCCGCTGGGTGTAGTCCCCAAGGCTAAGGTCGATCACTGGCGATGGTCTTAAACTTTATAAGTAATCTTGATCATCACTCGAATGAAGCGAATGGGTTTACGAAACCAGTGGGGACACGCTGAGTGCACCCACCGGTGTAATCCCCGAGGCGTGGTCGATTGCTGGCGATTGATTACAGATCTGAAGAAGTTTGGTCGATCGGTCGACTCTTTTTTTTGGGCGATCGGGTCGACTCGTCTTGAATAAGACCAGGTGGGGGCATCTGAGTGCACCCACCGGTGTAATCCTCGAGACTAAGGTCGAATGCTTGCATTCGATTGTAGTCTTAAAACGCATCATTTTCTTTATTCACTCGAAGTGAATCATCTTTGACATTTGCCGATTGACTCTTCGTAGAAATCCTGTGATCTTGCGACGCGCTATATATCGAATCTGAGCGAAGCATTTCAGCTCGAGTTGGACTTGAAGCTAGTGCAGGAGAATCGACGAAGGCAAAGGAGGAGACCAAAGGTTTGTTTGGTGAGACTTGACGACTCTTTTCTCCCTCATTTGCTTCAAACCTGACTTTGCTGTAATTTACGAGGCAAGGTGAAGGAGGCCCAGAGGAAGAAGGAGCTTGAGCTGTCTCGAGAAGATCAAGCTCGCTGATGAAAAGCTAGCCTCGATCCCAAGCTCGACAGACAACACCAATCAAGGATGCTCGGCCATTGCCACCAAGGATGTTGATCGATCGAAGTGACAAGACTACTCTGACTGAGAGGATCAACCTGTTGGCCGGGAAGAAAGATGACCTGGAAGGCTTCTTGGGTGGTCTTGCTAAAAAATTGTTCCTTATGCTCGAAGGTAATCTTCTTCACTCGACCAATTCTTCCAACGGTTATGTTCCCAGTCGACTATTTTCTTGATTCGGGGTTTTGACTTTGCAGAGTTCTGTCGCAACTTTGAAGAAGAAACCAGCCAGCTGGAGACGAACCTTGACCCTGTCAATTCTCCGGTGAATGATGAAACTGCCATGAACATCTTTCGACTGGAGTCCCGTGTTGCTGCTGTTGTGGATTACCTCGCAAGGCTGAAGGTTGCTACGTCCCGCATCGACCCGACGCTCTGGCCCAGGGAGACACTCCAAAATGACCTCGAGTCGTTGATGGCTCGACTGAACGCCGTCCCTGACCGAGTGCAAGAGTGGAAGAAGTCTTCGGCTCGGTGTGGCGCAGATGTCGCCAATGTCCGCGCGAGTCCATTGCAAGGATGCCCGAGAAGATAAGCTGGCGGCTCTCCGAGTGGCCAACACCAAGAAACACGACTTCAGGACCTTCATGGAGACTTTCATCGCTGCTGCTACACGGATTGCAGACGGGATTGACCGTGACGAGTTCGTTGCTCCATCCAGCCCTCCACAGGAGGGGTAAAAAAACTTTCCTTGACTTTAAATTTGCCTCGGTATGCCGAGTGGTGTTGTAACCGATAAAACCTTAACAGGCTTAGTGCCTGAGCACTCTCGGTTCTTTTAGGTATCGACCTAAATTTGGATTGGATGTTTGGATATGATTGCTCTTGGCTTGAATTGTCTTTTGCAGGTTAACAGCGAGATGCCGACTGCAGTCGACTTATTCCTTAGGCGAGCACTGGGCTGCAGCTAAGCCTCCGAGTGAGAGGTTTGCTCTTTACTCGGTAGGATTTTTTATACCTTAGGCGAGCACTGGGCTGCAGCTAAGCCCCCGAGTGAGAGGTTTGCTCTTCACTCGGTAGGATTTTATACCTTAGGCGAGCACTGGCTGCAGCTAAGCCCCGAGTGAGAGGTTTGCTCTTCACTCGGTAGGATTTTTATACCTTAGGCGAGCACTGGCTGCAGCTAAGCCTCCGAGTGAGAGGTTTGCTCTTTACTCGGTAGGATTTTTTATACCTTAGGCGAGCACTGGGCTGTAGCTAAGCCCCAGTGAGAGGTTTGCTCTTCACTCGGTGGATTTTATACCTTAGGCGAGCACTGGGCTGCAGCTAAACCCCCGAGTGAGAGGTTTGCTCTTCACTCGGTAGGATTTTTATACCTTAGGCGAGCACTGGGCTGCAGCTAAGCCCCCGAGTGAGAGGTTTGCTCTTCACTCGGTAGGATTTTTATACCTTAGGCGAGCACTGGGCTGCAGCTAAGCCCCCGAGTGAGAGGTTTGCTCTTCACTCGGTAGGATTTCCGTTGTATTTGTGGCGAAGCTTGGAGGAGAGGGTAGCAGTCGACCTGTACCCCGTCTTCCTTGCGAACGCACATCATACCTATGGTGTAGCTCGGAGGAGAGGTTCGCAGTCGACCTGCACCTCGTCCTCCTTGCAGGTACACATACATATGGTGTAGCTCGGAGGAGAGGGTCGCAGTCGACCTGCACCTCGTCCTCCTTGCAGGTACACATTCCACTTCTGGTGTAGCTCGGAGGAGAGGGTCGCAATCGACCTGTACCTCGTCCTCCTTGCGGGTACACATTGCACTTAGGCGAGTCCTTGGACTGCAGCTAAGCCTCCGAGTGGAAGTTATGCTTACTACTTGGTAGGATTTTTAATAACTTAGGCGAGCACTGAGCTGCAGCTAAGCCTCCGAGTGGAAGTCTGGCTTACCACTCGGTAGGATTTTTAATAACTTAGGCGAGCACTGAGCTGCAGCTAAGCCTCCGAATGTAAGTCTGGCTTACCACTCGGTAGGATTTTTAATAACTTAGGCGAGCACTGAGCTACAGCTAAGCCTCCGAATGGAAGTCTGGCTTACCACTCGGTAGGATTTGTATAACTTAGGCGAGCACTGAGCTGCAGCTAAGCCTCCGAGTGTAAGTCTGGCTTACCACTCGGTAGGATTTGTACAAACTTAGGCGAAACGGATTCGCAACTAAGCCACCCACTGGGGGAAAATTTTACTGGACAAAAATAAAAAGTGACAAAAATTATGAAGGAATTATGACACTATTATTTCGAAGCTCATGAACTACAGAAGTATTTTATTACAACTTTTCCGAGTGAAAACTTTAAGTATAAAGCGGGCGGAGCAGATCCGCGTTCAAGCTCGGGGCTCTTGATATTGTGTTCGACGTTGTAGAGACGATATGCCCCATTGTGGAGAACTTTTGTGACGATAAAGGGCCCTTCCCAGGAGGGAGCGAGCTTATGTTGCTTCTGCTGATCCACTCGAAGGACCAGATCTCCTTCCTGGAAGGCTCGACCTCTCACATTTACGGCGTCTGAGCGACGCAAGTCTTGCTGGTAAATGGTCGAGCGGATCGAGCCATTTCCCTTTCCTCTTCTAGGAGGTCGATTGCATCTGACGTGCTTGCTCAGCTTCGCTTCATTGTAAAGTTCAATTCGGGAGCATTGTGAAGGAGATCACTTTCGGTAGGACTGCTACGCTCCATAGACCAGAAGAAAGGAGTTCTCGATCGACCGATTAGGCGTGGTTCGCAAACCCCAAAGCATCAAGGGAGTTCGTCAACCCAAGCTCCAGCCGCATGCTTGAGATCTCGCATCGATCGGGGCTTGGACCCTTGAGGATTAATCCGTTGGCTCGTTCGCTGTCCCATTCGATTGTGGATGGGCGACTGAGGCGTAGTCGACTCGTGTGCCTTGGGCGTTGCAGAAATCCCTGAATTCTTCTGAGTCTAAATTCGACCCATTATCTGTGATAATGCTGTGCGGGACCCCATATCTGAACGTCAGCTCTCTGATGAAGGAAACAGCAGTACCGGCGTCAAGACTTTTGATTGGCTTAGCTTCAATCCACTTGGTGAACTTATCGACTGCTACCAGCACATGCGTGAAACCGCTCCGACCTGTTCGCAAGGGACCGACCATGTCCAACCCCCATACTGCAAAAGGCCAGACGAGTGGAATAGTCTTCAGGGCTGACGCAGGCTTGTATGACATATTGGAGTAGAACTGGCATCCTTCGCACTTGTCCACTATTTCTTTCGCCATCTCATTTTCTCTTGGCCAGTAAAATCCGGCTCGGTATGCTTTGGCTACAATGGTCCGAGAGGACGCATGGTGACCACAGGTCCCCGAGTGGATGTCATTGAGTATGACTCGACCTTCTTCTGGCGTTATGCACTTCTGTCCGACTCCCGTCGTGCTTTCTCTATACAACTGCCCTGTGATAACAGTAAAGGCTTTGGATCGACGGACGATCTGTCGAGCCTCTTCCTCATCCTCTAGGAGTTCCTTCCTCAGAATATATGTGATGTATGGAATTGTCCAATCGGGAGTGACCACTAAAACTTCCATGACCAAGTCGACCACTGCCGGGACCTCAACCTCAGTCGAGTCCGTGGCACTCTTGGGCTGTGGAGCTTCCTCTGTGAAGGGATCTTCTTTTACGGACGGAGTGTGTATATGCTCCAAAAATACACCACTCGGAATGGCTTCTCTTTTGGAGCCTATCTTCGCCAAATCATCCGCTGCTTGATTTTTCAGTCGGGGGATGTGATGGAGTTCCAACCCCTCGAACTTCTTTTCCAGCTTCCTCACTGCATTGCAGTATCCAGTCATAGCTGGGCTTTTCACGTCCCACTCCTTCATCACTTGATTAACCACTAGATCCGAGTCGCCATAGACCATCAGGCGACGGACGCCGAGTGAGATGGCCATGTGCAATCCATATAGGAGGGCCTCGTACTCTGCCTCATTGTTGGAGGAATCAAAGTGAATTTGGAGCACATACCTAAGCTTATCTCCTCTGGGGGAAACCAGAACAACCCCAGCACTAGAACCATTCAGCATCTTGGAGCCGTCAAAGAACATGGTCCAATGCTCGAGTGAACTTCGATCGGCTCTTTGTTGTTCAATCCACTCGGCGAGGAAATCCGCTATAGCCTGGGACTTAATGGCTTTCTTTGCCTCGAATTTGATATCAAGGGAAGAAGTTCAATCGCCCATTTCGCCACTCGACGGTTTATCTCTCGTTATGCAAGATCTCGATAAAGGAGCGTCGTTGACGATCGTGATAGAATGATCGGAGAAATAATGAGCAACCTTCTTTGTGGTCATGTATATACCATACACAAGCTTCGATAATGAGGATATCTCTGCTTGGATGGAGTCAAGACTTGAGACAAATAATACACCGGCGCTGAACTTTGAAGGTCTTTCCTTCCTCTTCCCGCCGACCGTAAGCACAATCTCGACAACTTGCCCGAAGGCTGCAATGTAAAGCAACAGAGGCTCTTTGCTGATTGGAGCAGCAAGCACCGGCTGGGTGGAGAGCAGAGCTTTTAGCTCGGCAAACGCTGCATCAGCTTCTGGAGTCCACTCGAATTTGTCAGCCTTCTTCATCAGTCGGTAAAGAGGTAATGCCTTTTCACCGAGTCGTGAGATGAATCGACTTAAAGCGGCCAAGCATCCAGTAAGCTTCTGGACGTCGTGCACTCGCACAGGGCGTTTCATTCGGAGAATAGTGCCGATCTTTTCAGGGTTAGCATCGATCCCTCGTTCGGAAACGAGAAAACCGAGTAATTTTCCACCAGGAACTCCGAATGCGCACTTTGACGGATTGAGCTTGATATCGTACCTTCTGAGGTTGGCAAATGTTTCGGCGAGGTCAGCAAGCAGGTCGGAACCTTTTCGCGACTTAACGACGATATCATCCATATACGCTTCCACATTCCGACTGATTTGAGTGAGAAGACACTTCTGAATCATTCGCATAAATGTGGCTCCGGCATTCTTGAGGCCGAACGGCATGGTGATATAGCAGTAGCACCCGAATGGAGTGATGAAAGCTGTTTTTATTTCATCGGGCCCATACAGACGGATCTGATGATACCCGGAATATGCATCTAGAAAAGACAATCTTCACATCCCGCGTCGAGTCAACAATTTGATCTATGCGGGGGAGAGGAAAATGATCCTTCGGGCAGGCCCGATTGATGTGCTTAAAATCAATGCACATGCGGAGTGAGTTGTCCTTCTTGGGAACCATAACGACATTGGCAAGCCACTCGGAGTGATATATCTCTCGGATGAATCCCGCTGCCAACAGTCGAGCCACTTCTTCACCAATAGCTTTTCTCTTACGGGCGGACCGCCAAGATGCTCTTTGACTGGTTTTGCTGACTTGTCGACTCGTAGGCGATGCTCAGCCAGTTCCCTGGGAACACCTGGCATGTCAGCTGGCTTCCATGCAAAAATGTCCCAGTTCTCACGGAGGAACTGGATGAGCGCTTCTTCCTATTTCGGGTCGAGTGTTGTGGAGATGTGGGTCGGGGCTGCATTGGGATCGACCGGGTGAATATGGACTGGCTTTGTCTCACCGCACGGTCAAATGCAGACTCGTGGTTGGCTTCTTGGATCGTAACAAATCACTCGGATCTGCGTTTTGCTTGTATTCGTCGAATTCGACCGCTGTCACTTGAGAGTCGGCAATTTTGGAGCCCTTCTGAAAGCACTCTTCTGCCTTCTTCTGATCGCCGGTGACAGTGATCACTCCCTTTGGGCCTGGCATTTTCAGTTTGAGGTACACATAGCATGGTCGAGCCATGAATCTTGCATAGGCTGGCCTCCCCAAAATGGCGTGGTATGCACTCTGAAAATCCACAACCTCAAAGGTCAACTTTTCCTTGCGAAAGTGCTTGGAATCACCAAAAACCACGTCCAGGGCTATTTGGCCGAGTGAGTTGGCCTTCTTCCCTGGTATGACTCCGTGGAAACTCATATTGCTGGTGCTTAGTCGGGACATAGGAATGCCCATCCCTTTCAACGTACCCGCATATAACAAATTCAGCCCACTACCACCATCCATCAACACTTTCGTCAGTCGAGTGCCTTCGACAACTGGATCGACCACCAACGCTTGCCGCCCAGGGGTGGCAATGTGAGTCGGATGATCAGATTGGTCGAATGTGATGGGTGTTTGGGACCACTTCACATAACTTGGCTTTACTGGGGCAACCATGTTTACCTCACGGTTAATGACTTTCAGTCGACTTTTGCTTTCCACATCTGCGAAGATCATCAGAGTGGAATTGACATGCGGATATTCTTCCTCACTGTCCTCTTTGTCTCCGGCCTTGTCTGGTTCCTTCTCCTTGTCCTTAGACTGTTTACCCTGAAACTGCTGGATCAGGAGCCGACACTGGCGAGTGGTGTGCTTCGGGTAAATGATGTTGCCCTCTTCATCTTTCTTCGTGTGAATATGGCATGGCATATCCATCACGTCATTGCCTTCTTTATCTTTTACTTTCTTTGGATTCCGTGATCCTTTCGCTTCCCTTAAACTTCCCACGAGTCACGGCGGGGCCTCTCCGAGCTGCTGGCTCGGCTTTCGTTTCGCTTTCACCGAATTTCCTTCTCCGATCGACTTGGCTTGTATTTGTCGCTCGAGTCGGTCTTCTTCCTCGCCGTTGGCGTACTTGCTAGCAATCTCCATCATTCGACTCAGGGTCATGTCCCCGGTTCGACCAAACTTCAGACTCAATTCTCTGTTCTTGACGCCATCTTTGAAGGCGCAAACTGCCTGATGGTCAGACACATTTTCCACAGTATGGTGCAAAGTAATCCACCTCTGAATGTACTCTCGGAGAGTTTCATTGGTCTTCTGCACACAAACATGCAGCTCTGTCAAACCAGCCGGTCTCTTGCAAGTCCCTTCAAAAGTCCTGATAAACACTCGGGACAAATCTTCCCAAGTATATATACTGCTAGGAGGTAACTGATTCAGCCATGCTCTGGCAGAACCTTCCAACATGAGGGCCAAATGCTTCATGGCCACCTTATCATTCCCACCCCCGATCTGAACAGCCACTCGGTAATCTTCAAGCCAAGTTTGAGTGCTTGGATTCCCCGATGAACTTGTTGACTCTGTTGCCAATCTGAAATTGGGGGAATTATCGCGCTCGATAGCCCTGCTAAAACATTCCGGACCGAGATGTGCACTCGATCGCTGGTGGGTGCATCTCTCGGTCCACCTCGATGGGCTCTGTTCGGTCGACCAAGCCTTGCACGATAATGGATCGCGCGTCAAGCTCGGGTTCCACAGGGTCGACCGGAATTCTTCGCCTGCATCAATCGACGTCATCATCTTGTCTCCGAGGAGCGTGACCCTTCCCTCGGGGGAAAGGGGCACTCGACGCCTGTCATCCCGGTCTCCATATCGCTCTCGCGGTTGTCGCGCCCTTCTTGCCGGAGGCGATCTAGGGCTGTGAGCCGATTGACAAGATTCGAATGCGACGGATCGATTGTGAATCTGTTGCGCGATCGCGACACGGCTGAGTTCGGTCTCCTGCTGCTCGGAGTAAGTCTCGATCTGCTGCAAGCCTCTCCAGCTTCCGACGGGGCGGTTGGATGGATTCAGCTATACGAGTTGCAGTTGCTAAATTCTGAATTGGCGTCGGTATACCGAGTCGGTGGGAAGAGTCGACGCCGACCGCTTCGTGGATTCGTTGCAGCTGCCTTCGTCGAGTGCTCGCTGAAGATTCTCCAAGCAAGCGCGTTCAGCCACGTTGGCGAGACGTGCTTCCTCCAAGGCGCGAGCCTCGGGGGTTTCTTCGGCGATGGGAGTATGCAGGGGCATCCATGTTCTGGGCGGCTCTTCTCTCTGCAGAGTCGAGTGTCTCGGGCTGGTACTCTTCGTGCTTTGCAGGGGGTCTCCCCCGCGGCTCCACCGCCATGGGCGGCCGGAGGATCTGCGAGGGCCGTCGACCATGAGGATCTCCGCCGCTGGATCACTGCTATCACACTCGGATGCAGTCTCTACGGAGCCAGTCGACAGATCGAACATGCCGTAGAGGGACTCGTCGGGCTCGATAGCCGCGACCTGAGCGGTGGCTGTTTGGTGAGCCACCGCATGCTTCACCCACCGCTGGAGTCTCGACCGACCAGAGCGCTTGCGTTGGTGGGAAACTGGGTGGGCGACCGATAAAGGAGTCGACCGATACGGGGTCGACGGTTGCCGCAGCAGAACGCCGCGAACACATGCGCGAAAGTCGCCGCCCAGCGGATGGGGAGCGCCGATGTCAAGTGGAGCCTCCACGAGCCACGCGGAGTCGCCGGGCGACAAAGGTGAGAGCACCGAGACGGATCTCGCACCCTCAACCAAAACTCCAGCAGTCATCATGATGAAGGTACTGGAAGTACCGCAACTCCTCCACAAATCGCTAAAACACCTGCCCCACGGTGGGCGCCAACCGTCGTGGTTCTAAGTCCGACAAGAGAGTGGGGGTAGGTAAGGAGAGGCAAGGTCCTAGCTATGGAGAGGTTGTGAACACAAGCGATGTAATGAGTTCAGCCCTTCTCGAAGAAGTAAAAGCCCCACGCCTCGGAGCCCCGAGGCGGTCGAGTGGATTATGAGTGTAGGTATTACAAGAGTGCGAACCCCTCTATCGTGGAGGGGGTGGCTTATATAGTGTCGCCAGACCCCAGCCAGCCCACATAATGGAGAGGTTAAAGTACATTAAGCCCGGGGGGTTACTGGTAACGCCCCTCATAAAGCGCTTTAACTATCATTAAGTCTATTCAATAGCAAACCGTTATACTGCAGCAGAGTGTCTTCGACCTTCCGTGGTCGAGTGCGCCTTCATGGTCGAGTGAGTCTTCCATGGTCGAGTCCTTCCAACACCGAGTGGGCTCCTCTATGGTCGACTGGAAGATGATCTCTTCTAAGAGTGTCCTTGGGTAGGACGTTTAGGTCAGGCCTATGACCCTACCCTAGGTACATGAATCCATCATCGGGCACTGGCTCGTTCACATCAGGAACAGCTTCTTCAATAACTGGGGGAGTCGGGACACGTACACTTCTTGATTCTCATCGGCTGATGCAGCCGGAATGTCTTCAGCAACTTGGGCTTCAGACGCAGAGACATTCACAGCTGGAGTGGGTTCAGAAAATACTTGACGTGCAACAAGTTGGCGTTGCACTTCTCCTTCTGGAACGCTCAACAGAGGGACTTGAGGCCTTTGTCCTTTGCGAAGCCTGCGAAATGCTGGCAACGCCTTTGGAGATGGAGTTGGCTGGGCCTCAAAGTCTTCATTTTCTTCTTGCACGGGAGGTGTAGCTTGTTGTTGTTGTTGGGGAGTACTGGGGGAGTCTTGTTGCTGTGGGTGATCAGCCCATGATGCATTCTGAGCACTTGGCGTCAGAGGACGGCCAATGCTGATGAGTTCGCTGTTCATGAGAACAGGCGATGATACCACATTGTGTTCAATCTGAGGAAGAACTTCATCATCTTCAACATTGTCATCATGACCAATGTCTTCAGCAGCGGTGGGTTCAGCTGCTGGAATATCTTCAGCTTCATGAGCCTCTGTGGAAGCAGGGTCAAGAACTATCAACCTTCTTTCTTGATGTTCAGACGCAGGGCGAACCACTGAAATGGGTTCAACAACTAAGGGCTCTGTGGGAGCAGCCCTAGTCTTCTTGGTCTTGCGCTTCTTCTTGGAGGGAGCAACATCAGAGGCTTCAGGATTCTTCCTTTTTCTGGCTTCAGCCTCGGCAGCCCTCGTCTTCTTCTGTTCTGAAGCGGTTGTCGTGACCTTTGGCTTCGAGCCAGTCATGCTGCTTGGGAAGATAATGCGAGGGGCTTCTTGGCTTGAAGGTGCAGGCTGGTCAGCAGAAAGCTTCTTCTTTTTCTTTGCAGCCATCCTAGGGTCAATGCCAGGACGGCCAAGTGACTTGTGCTTCTCAGCCTCATTGTAGGCAAGCACACACTTGTCAGCCAAACTCTTCATGCGCTCACGAGAGCCTTGAGCTTCTTCACGCTTCTTAAGAAAAGCTTCTTTAATCTCATGCAGCATAACCTTGAAGTTTCTGACATCTTGCACGCTGAGCTTCGCCACATGCTTCTTGAACTGAGCCTTCTCATAATCAATTTTGTTCTTCAGCTCAACGATACGCTGAGCGAGAGCTAGTTCAGAAGCAATGGCGCCATTGAAAGAGACACTGAGGCCAATGGGAAGCTGCAAATCTTCAAAGCTGATATTGGGGGTGTCGAACCACTCATCAATGAAGTTGTGGATGATTGCCACATCGAAGAGAGGCAAGTTGTTGAAGATTTCTGCTTCTTCCTTGCTCTTGATCAGTTGCTCAAGGGCATCATCTGCAAGATCTTCGTCGCCGGACAGATCAATGGGTTCTTCACGCAGAATGGCAGCAGGAGTCAAGGTTTGATCACTATGCCTGACAATTTGCTTTTTCTTCTCCGTTCTCTTGGAGATGCGGGATTGAACTTCAGACTGCACACTGTCTTCAGGAGGTGCAGTGGCCAGTGGCTTCGCATGAGAAGCTTTTGGAGGTGCAGCTGATCTTGAAGCCTTTGGCTTCTTTTGCTTCTGCGGCTTTCGAGGAGGAGTTGGGGCTTCATCAATGTCAGCATCATTGTCAGAATGATCTACTCTGGCACCCTGGACCAAGATGTAGGTGATGAGGCCGTCAAGGTTGGAGAAGGGGCCGATGACATTCGGTTCTGCATCATGGGATCCGTCACCACGGGGAGCAGAGGGACCAGGGTTGAAGTCTAATCCCAATGACTTCTTGTTTTTCTTGGCCGAAGCCTGGGCGAACTGAAAGTTGCGCTTGAAGAGAGCATCGTCGCGACACCAGAGTAATGAAGTGGGATCGGCGTTCTCAGGCTGAGGTCCACGAACCATTCAAGGATAGAAGCCTTGTGCAATAGCTTCAGCTCTATTTTTGGGTTGAAGGCCTCGATAGAGAATATCACCCCAAGGTCTCTTGATAGCATTCTTCTCTGCATATTCCTTGGTCACAAACTTGTACTTGAACCATTCTTTAGCCCAATAGCGTCGAATCCATTGGATTCGTGTCTTGCGCTGATGATAAGTCTCTTCAGGATCTGTCTTGTAGAGCTCTGCTAGGTCATCAGGCAGATCTTTGGATGTTCCTTCTCGGCGCTGTCTGCCACCCTTCCTTGCTGATTTTTCTCCAGCCATGAACTTCAAACTGAATGGCTTCAAGATGTTCAATGGCTTCAGAGACTTACGCTTGCTGGTCAAGCAGGAACTGGCTTCAGGAGAATCAATGTGATGCTGTAAGTATTCTGCAAACGAATGCAGACTATGAGAACCAAGGGATTCTCCCACGGACATGTACCTGTGACAGCATTAGAGATGCGAGGGAAGGGGAAGAGGTCATATGCATTCTCAGAAGATTTTGAAGATAAATCAGTTTGAAGACATTGACCTCATGATGCGAAGACATTCACTTAGGTGATGTGAGTTGGTTCCAGATTTGTACGAATCCGTGAATATGTACAAGTGAGGAATCAAACTAGACATTAAATTCAAGTGAATAGACTAGGCAGTATGAGATGCAGACATGATAGATCTAACATTGTGTAGGCAGAAACCACTTTCGGTAAATAGGATGAAATCTTGAAGATCAAAAAGGTGGTAAAAATAGAGTTATAATTACCGCACGAAGAACTCCTAGATGAGATGAATAGGAGACCAAGTAGTTCAGCCCACCGTGCCGTAACTTGGCGACGGAGGACACCTACGGCGACGGCGGAGAGGACGATGTCCGCGGCCGGCGTGAGGATGGCGTCGGTGAAGTTGCGGCAGCTAAGTGCTTCATCGCCGGCGTCGTCGAGAGCTAGCGGTGGTGCTAGCGTTTTGACGAGGTGGAGAGGTGGAAGAAGGATTTCTCTACCGCAGGGGACAAGTATTTATAAGTAGGTGTGCGGCACAACGCAATTACGCTGGTGCCCCTGGCGGTTCACATCTGAGGGGCACGTGGCAAGCATGCAACATACTCAGAGTTGTCCCATGTTCCCACGCCCGCCAGGCATGTCGGAGAGTTGTTCCGGCTTCTCCGGATTTCAACAATAAAGATAAGTCATTTAAAACAGATTTAATGTTTGTCTCTTTGCCTTCTGCTGACTAGGATGCAGAGAAGACATTTGACAGTTTCAATAGAATGTATATGATTTGGACAGATAGAGTTTGAGATAGAAAGCATAGAGAGGTTAGGGTCCGATCACATTCACTTAGTTCAAAGATTCAAATTGAAGACCTAGCTATAAGTGAATGCTGTAGAGGATAGAACACTAGTATATATATATATCAGAAAGCAATCAAATCATCATAGTGAAGAAAATCATGAAGATAAATTGAAACTGAAGGCAAACCAAATGCGAAGTCATTGCATGAATAACGCCATGAGTGAAACACTTCAAACAGAGAAATTTGGTGGTGGCGTTACCCACCGTATGGGAAGTATTAGACCCAGACACGACGCACAATTATCGTGGCGCTCCGAAGTCAAATACCATGTTAATGTATTCACACTCAAGAGTGTAAGTCTTCATTGATTGAAGATATACATTACTTCGTGTGTTGCACATCTAAGTCATCAACATGCATAAGTGTTAGGATGTGTGCCTGTTCACAGGACATTAGAGGATTCCAAGATATTTAGCTCACACCGTAACTTGCAAAACCTTTTCTCATCCAAGGGCTTTGTGAAGATATCTGCCAGTTGCTCTTAAGTGTTAACATGAATGATGTCGATATCTTTCTTCATGACATGATCTGTGTGAAAGTGATGACGAATTTCAATGTGCTTTGTCTTCGAGTGCTGGACTGGATTGTTGGCTATCTTGATGGCACTTTCGTTGTCGCAGAAGAGAGGTACTTGTTTCAGGTTGATGCCATAGTCCTTGAGAGTTTGCTTCATCCATAAAAGCTGAGCACAACAGGATCCAGCAGCAATGTATTCAGATTCAGCTATTGAGAGTGATACACAATTCTGCTTCTTTGAAGACCAACAGACAAGTGATCGACCAAGAAAGTGACATGTGCCTGATGTAGACTTGCGATCCACCTTGTCACCAGCATAATCAGCATCCGAGAATCCAACCAAATCAAATTTTGAGCCCTTGGGATACCATAATCCGAGTGTTTGGGTGTAGCCAAATATCGAAGAATTCCCTTCACAGCTAAGTGATGTGATTCCTTTGGTGCCGCTTGGAATCGAGCACACATGCAAACACTAAGCATAATATCTGGCCTAGATGCACATAGATAAAGTAAAGAACCAATCATGGAGCGGTATAACTTTTGATCGAACTCTTTACCATTGTCATCGGGACCAAGATGGTGTTTGGCTGGCATTGGCGTCGTGTAACCTTTGCAGTCTTCCATTCCAAACTTCTTCAGACAATCTTTGAGGTATTTTTCTTGAGATATGAAGATGCCATTCCTTTGTTGACGAATTTGAAGACCAAGGAAGAACTTCAGCTCACCCATCATGGACATCTGATATTGCTCTTACATCATATATCCAAACTCATCAGTATACTTCTGGTTGGTGCAGCCGAAGATAATGTCATCCACATATATTTGGCACACAAACAGTTCACCATCATATGTCTTCGTGAAGAGTGTGGGATCGAGGGATCCAGGTTTGAAGCCTTTGCTCTTCGGGAAGTCTTTGATCGTATCATACCATGCACGAGGAGCTTGTTTGAGGCCATACAGTGCTTTGTTTAACTTGTACACCATATCAGGATGTTTTGGATCTTCAAAGCCAGGTGGTTGAGCTACATATACTTCTTCTTCAATCTTGCCATTGAGAAATGCACTCTTCACATCCATTTGATATAGCAAGATGTTGTGATGGTTTGCGTAGGCTAGCAGTATGCGAATAGCTTCAAGCCTAGCAACAGGAGCAAATGTTTCATCGAAGTCAATTCCTTCAACTTGAGTATATCCTTGAGCCACAAGACGTGCTTTGTTTCTGACGACTTGAACATGCTCATCTTGCTTGTTTCGATATATCCATTTTGTTCCAGTAATGTTATGCTTGCGATGGTCAGGTCGCTTGACAAGTTCCCAAACATTGTTCAGCTTGAACTGTTGAAGTTCTTCTTGCATGGCTTGAATCCATTCAGGTTCCATAAAAGCTTCAACAACTTTCTTGGGTTCTAATATTGACACAAATGAAAAGTGCCCACAGAAATTTGCTAACTGTGTTGCTCTTGAGCGAGTCAGTGGACCAGGCACACTGATGCTGTCAATTATCTTCTCAATTTGAACTTCATTTGCAACACGAGGATGAACAGGACGAAGACTTTGCTCTTGCTGATCATTGTCATCATTGGAAGGATTGTCTTCGGTCTGAGCATTGTCTTCAGGTTGATTTGGTGCAGGGATGATAAGTTCCTCTTCAGGCTGTGCTTCAGAAGGCATGATTTCACCAGTTCCCATCAGCTTGATAGATTCGCTTGGAGGAGCTTCATCTAGTGTACTTGGCAGAATCTCTCTCTGTGAACCATTGGTTTCATCAAATTTCACATCCACAGTTTCGATTGTTTTGTAGAGATAGAGGTTGAAGACTCTGTAGGAGTGTGAGTCCTTTCCATAGCCAAGCATGAAGCCTTCATGAGCTTTAGGAGCAAATTTTGACTTGTGATGGGGATCCTTGATCCAGCACCTAGCACCAAATACTCTGAAGTAACTGACGTTTGGCTTCTTGCCAGTAAGGAGCTCATAGGATGTTTTGTTCAGAAGCTTATGGATGTACACACGGTTGATGATGTGACATGCTGTGTCAATAGCTTCAGGCCAGAACTTTCTTGGTGTCTTGTATTCATCTAGCATTGTTCGAGCCATCTCAATGAGGGTTCTGTTCTTGCGCTCAACGATGCCATTTTGCTGAGGTGTGTATGGAGCAGAGAACTCATGGGTGATTCCCATTGTATCCAGATACAGATCAAGTCCAGTGTTCTTGAATTCAGTGCCATTGTCACTTCTGATATGCTTGATCTTCACGCCATAATTGTTCAATGCTCGATTGGCGAAGCGTCTGAAGACATCTTGCACTTCACTATTGTAGAGAATTATATGAACCCATGTGTATCTTGAGTAGTCATCAACAATGACGAAGCCATATAGACAAGCAGTGGTTGTGAGGGTGGAGTAGTGAGTAGGTCCGAATAAGTCCATGTGTAACAGCTCGAAGGGTTGAGATGTTGTCATGATTGTCTTCAAGGGGTGTTTTGCCCTTGTCATCTTCCCAGCTTCGCAGGCACCACACAAATGATCCTTATTGAACTTGACATCCTTGATGCCAATGACATGCTTCTTCTTGACGAGTGTGTAAGTTCCTCATGTCAGCATGCCCTAGCCTTCGATGCCAGAGCTAGCATTCTGAAGCTTTTGTGAGAAGACAAATGGCAAGCTGTGGACCTGCTTGGAAATCTACCATGTATAGATCATCTTTTCGATACCCTTCAAAGACTAGAGACTTGTCAGATTCCATTAGTACAAGGCAGCGATATTTTCCGAATAGCACAATCATGTTCAAGTCACAAAGCATTGAGACAGACATTACGTTGAAACCAAGGGATTCAACAAGCATCACTTTATCCATGTGTTGATCCTTTGAGATTGCAAGTCTACCTAGACCCAATACCTTGCTTTTACGAGTGTCAGCAAACGTGATGTGACTCTTGTCGGATGGACGTAAGGTTGAGTCCATGAGAAGACTTCGATCACCAGTCATATGATTTGTGCATCCACTATCCATAATCCATTCTGAAGCTTTTGGTGATGTACCCTACAGTGCAGTTAGGAGGATAGGCTTCACAAGGGTGTTGTGAAGCATAACATTTGGCACATATAGGGATTGTCACAGCTTATATCAAGATTAGGATACATAGTATGACAGGTAAGCGATCCAGATGTGAAGTATATAGAATGACATTTTATCATGCGTCCTTAATGTGTTTTAGGTCCCCAGCATTAGCCTTGGACGCCTTTGATTTAAGGCTGGAGACCCTTTCCTGCAAAAGAGAGTTAATTCTTCTTCGCCACCTACATTTTCAGGGGTGGCTTAGAAGCAATGAGTCTAAGTGCAGCATTTGAGAATTTTGGCTTTGGAGCCCTAGCAAATAGCCTTGTAGGAGAAGAATGATACTCATATGAATAGGCAGTAAGGTTCTTAGTCCTATGAACATAGAGGTTCGAAGATACACGCTCATATTCATAAGTCTGAGCATGATTTCCCTGCAAAACATTGGCGTTTGGGTGACTCAAGTGAATCCTGTATCTGTATGAAGCCTTTGGGCCATATGAAGCTATAGGTCTTGGGTTTGTCTTCTTCCTTGGTGGTGTCATGACGACATTCACAGGAAGATTCTCGATGTACTACTTAGGTACCCGGATCTTCTTCATAGGTGGTCCATTCCTGCAGTTAGTACCAATGTACTTGGCAAAAACTTCACCATTCTGATTCTTGAACAGCTTATAGTTTGCATCAAAGGATTCATCAATGATAATTGGATTAGCATAGGTAAAGCCAGATAAAGTAGATGGATCTACTGAAGGTTCCTTTGCAGCAACCCATGTGGTTTTGGGGTACTGCTCAGGCTTCCAGTACGAGCCATCAACATTCATTTTCCTCTCGAACCCAACACCCTCTTTCCTAGGGTTTCGGTTCAGAATCTGCTTTTTGAGGACATCGCAAAGTGTCTGATGCCCTTTCAGACTCTTATACATCCCTGTTTCGAGCAATGTCTTCAACCTAGCATTTTCATCAGCAATAGTAGTGGTATCCTCCACAGAGGGGTTAGTAACCACATCAGTAGGTGAAGACAATGAAACAGTAGCAGAAGTGGAACATTCAGCAACAGATGTAGCGTTATCACGCTTAATGCATTTTAGACATGGTGGTTCAAATTCTTTCTGTGTAACGCTGATTTGTTGAGGAAGCAATGAATCGCGCTCCTTCTGAAGATCTTCATAATCCACTCTTATCTTTTCAAGGTCTTGCTTTCTTTGAAGACATTCAGAAGAAAGCTTCTCATGATCAGACAAGAGAGCATTATGTTGATCTTGAAGGGCGTCAAACTTGGAATGAAGTCTCTGAAGACTCTCAGCCAATGCTTTTGACTGATCCATTTCTTCGCCCAACATATCATCACTCTTACTAAGCATGTCTTGAAGCCTTTCCAAGACTCTTTGTTGTTCAGTGGCAAGGGAAGAAAGTTTGACATAACTGGAGCCAAATTCATCACCTGATTCATCATCACTAGTTTCAGAGAGATAGCATTCAGTTACCTTATCACCCCTTGCCATGAGGCATGATGAAGATGACGGTGATTCAGGTGCAAAGGTCATCTCCTTAAGAGACTCCTTGTAGTCCTCAAACCAATGATCATGACGAGTACGATGACCTTCATAGACCTCAGAAAGCCGGTCCCAGATTAGCTTCCCGTAATTGAGGTGCATAACATTCCTGAACTGATTTTGGGACAGATGAGAGCACATGACATCCTTCGCCGTAAGGTTCAGTAGAGTGTACTTGCGAATGTCATCGGCCTCAGCCATCTTGCATAGATCAGTGAGGCCAATCTCAGTGACGGTCCACAGTTTGCTATCCATAGCCATGAGTCGCTTCTTCATCATGGCCTTCCATCAGGGATACTCATGACCGTCAAAGGTGGGGCAAGATATGTTCCTCAATCCTGCAGTCGACATAGCTAAAACTCCAGGTGGTTAACCCGAATCACACAGAGCAAGGGAGTACCTTGCTCTGATACCAATTTAAAGTGCTAGTATCGACTAGAGGGGGGGGGTGAATAGGCGGTTTTTATGAAAGTCTTCAAAACTTGGAAGTTTCGAAGACAAACAAGAGAAATGCCCTAATTGAGATGCAGCGGAAGATAAAATACCATAAGCAAGCCATAGTCAAGTATGCAATGATATGAAAGTACAGGACTAATAGCAGCTAAGTAGTAAGGATCAGGATGGAAGATAGTTTGAAGCCAATCAACGATAGTAGACAAGCAATGAAGTCAAACAGGTATGACAGATAGGCAATGACTTCATGAAGACAAACTTAAGTAAAGGATGGAAAGGGATAGAACCAGTCACTTGTTGAAGACACAGGATTTGTTGGACCAGTTCCAGTTGTTGTGACAACTGTACGTCTGGTTTGGGAGGCTGAGATTTAACTCAGAAGACCGTGTCTTCACCTTATTCCCCTTGAGCTAAGGACACCCAGTCCTCGCCCAATCACTCTGGTAAGTCTTCAAGGTAGACTTCCAAACCTTCACAGACTTCGTTCACCGACAATCCACAATGACTCTTGGATGCTCAGAACGCGACGCCTAACCGGCTGGAGGATTCACAGTCCTCAAGTGTAATAAGTCTTCAGGTCACACAGACAGAAAGATTTCAGTGATGCCTAACACTCTTTGGCTCTGGGTGTTTGGGCTTGGTCTTCGCAAGGATTTCTCTCTCTCTCTCTCAAAGGCTTCGAGGTGGGTTTCTCTCAAACCACAAAAGCCGTGCACTAACTCTGAGCAGCCACAAATTTATGGTGTAGCGGGTGGGCTATTTATGGCCACAAGGCAACCCGACCTGATTTGTCCGAAATGACCGTGGGTCACTAAGGAACTGACACGTGTTCCAACGGTCAGATTTCAAACACACACGTCAACTTTACTTGGGCTACAAGCAAAGCTGACTCATCCAGCTCTGGATAAGATTTTGCTCTCATTGTCTTCGCTCGAAGACATAGGATTTGGGTTGAGCATCACTTTAGTCACTCTGACTTAGTTCACTTGGACCCCACTTAACAGTACGGTGGTTCCTATGACTCAACAAAGATGAAAAGGAAACAACGAAACCACACGCCTTCGCTAGGCCCATAGTCTTCACGTAATGTCTTCTCATGTCATAGTCTTCAATATGAACATCTTCTCATACCACCATTGTCTTCAATGTCTTCATACATTTTTACGGGTCATCTCCGGTAGGTAAACCGAATCAATGAGGGACACTACCTGCGTTATCCTGCAATTCTCACAAACGCATTAGTCCCTCAACCAACTTTGTCATCAATACTCCAAAACCAACTAGGGGTGGCACTAGATGCACTTACATCTTGAAGTCAGGACGTTCTTGTATCATGAGGGCAAGGGTGTCAAAGGCGTTGTCGAGTGATCTCAGTAGTGTCTTGATGATTTCATGCTTGGTAATCTCAGTTGCGCCAAGAGCTTGAAGCTAATTTGTGATGTCAGTGAGGCGATCGAACGTGAGCTGGACATTTTCATTGTCGTTTCTCTTGAAGCGGTTGAAGAGGTTGCGAAGAACACTGATTCTTTGATCTCTCTGGGTTGATACGCCTTCTTTGACCTTGGATAGCCTGTCCCAGTCTAGCTTTGACGTTTCCAGAGCACTCACACGGCCATACTGTCCTTTGGTCAGATGACCACAAATGATTTTCTTTGCAGTAGAGTCCAGTTGAATGAACTTCTTGACATCAGTAGGGGTGACACCTTCACCAGTTTTGGGAACGCCGTTCTTGACGACATACCAGAGGTCGACATCAATGGCTTCAAGATGCATACGCATCTTATTCTTCCAGTAGGGATATTCAGTTCCATCGAACACGGGACAAGCAGCGGAGACTTTGATTATCCCTGCAGTCGACATAGCTAAAACTCCAGGTGGTTAAACTGAATCACACAGAACAAGGGAGTACCTTGCTCTGAAACCAATTGAAAGTGCTAGTATCGACTAGAGGGGGGGTGAATAGGCGATTTTTATGAAAGTCTTCTAAAACTTGGAAGTTTCGAAGACAAACAAGAGAAATGCCCTGACTGAGATGCAGCGCAAGATAAACTACTATAAGCAAACCATAATCAAGTATGCAATGATGTGAAAGCACAGGACTAATAGCAGCAAGTAGTAAGGATCGGGATGGAAGATAGTATGAAGCCAATCAACGATAGTAGTCAAGCAATGACGTCAAACAGGTATTGTCGGTGTCACAACCGGCGGATCTCGGGTAGGGGGTCCCAAGAAGTGCGTCTTAGGATCAATGGTAACAGGAGGCAAGGGACACAATGTTTACCCAGGTTCGGGCACTCTCGATGGAGGTAAAACCCTACTCCTGCTTGATTAATATTGATGATATGGGTAGTACAAGAGTTGATCTACCACGAGATCAGAGAGGCTAAACCCTAGAAGCTAGCCTATGGTATGATTGTTGTTGTATATCTCTATCGACTAGCCTGGCCTCGGTTTATATAATGCACACGAGGCCTAGGATAACAAGAGTCCTAGCCGAATACGCTGGTGGGGGAGGAGTCCTTGTCTTGATCGCCAAGTCTTTTTGATTCTTCCTTGTATGCGGCAGCTGTCCGGACTGGCCCATGAGTATACGACCATGGGGTCCTCGCCCAATCCAACCGATCGAGACGACGCTGAGTACCCCTAGTCCAGACACCGCCAAGAGTCTCCGAATCGGTCTTCAAGTTAGGGACGCTCCTCGATTCTTTCGAACTATTCTTCATCTTCGGTTGCCGGTCTTGAAAACTGGTTCAACAAATCTTCTATCTTGAGGATCGCCGAAATGCATTCGATGAGTTTACACGTCGGGTATCCGAGGAGCCCTTTGTTACCGCCTTTATCAATGCCTTGTTATTTTTATGCCACACCTCGGGTTTGAAGTTGTTCCCGGGCGGCAACGTCCTCTTGTGTCCGAGCTCCAACGCCGGACTGCATTCGAGGTATCTTTTGCAGCCGAGCACCAATGCCGGACTGCTTCCCAACTCTAACGCCGGACTATGTATCCGAGCTCCAACGCCGGACCGTATCCGAGCTCCAACGCCGGACTATGTATCCGAGCTCCAAC
Source organism: Aegilops speltoides (assembly GCA_021437245.1). Lineage (NCBI taxonomy): Eukaryota > Viridiplantae > Streptophyta > Magnoliopsida > Poales > Poaceae > Aegilops > Aegilops speltoides. The sequence continues at coordinate 559,654,899 of CM038147.1, forward strand.
ACTGGACTGTATCCTAGGTGTCGTAAATCACCTTGGTTCAAAGAGGTTTGAAGGAGTTTAGCCGAGCTTAATGCCGGAAATGCCCTCTATGGAGGTAGCCACTAGCGCCCGAGCTTTATGCCGGACTGCTTCTGAGGTGGTGCACCACCCCGAATGTGGGCCAATTTTTTTCAATATTTTTGATTGGTGCCAGTAGCCCTCAAGGTGGGTATCGGTCTAAAACCCGAGATGCACATGAAGGATGACATAAGACCGCTGATCCTCAGAATCACGAGACTCAAAGTTGATTTGCAAAATCGGTTTGAGGATCAAGTCCTAGCTCGCGTAATACTTCGGACACAAAAGCGGCATGCTCGGTCGTCCGAGACTCAGGTTGGGTGCGGCCGACCAACCCGAGGATCAAAATCTCCTCGAAATCAGACAGCACTAAAAAATTCTGCATAGAACAGTAATGCAAGAGCCCCCGAGACACTGGTCGGGTGGCAATACCAGATCAGGGGATCGATGCGCCCCTTTAATATTTGTAAATAATAAGCCTGAAGCCCAGTAGCCCCCGAGCCTGAATGCGGGCACGGGAGGCCGAATTAAGGATCGATATCAATTGTAAAATCACGAATTATGTGTAATGACTCTATGTATCCAAGTACTTTACGTCATTGATGCTCGGATCCGCATTGTACAAAACTTTGTTGACCGACCATTGGCTTCCACCTCCTCGACCAATAGCTGAGGAGTGTTTGTCCTACTTTATAAAGCCTTTATGAGGGCAAAGATTTACAACAAACAAGGCAATCTGGCCATACGGTTTTATAAACAAAGGTACGCGGAGAGACTTGTTATATTACTGTTTAACAGAAGAAATGTCTTCCAAAGATAATAGTACCGCTATCGGTTCCTTTATTTGGGTTGTCATGCTAAGCATGATCATGAAACCTCAGCTCCAATGTAAGAGCAAAATATCGAGGATTTAGTTTGGGAGGCCAGTTAATAGCCCCCAGTAGTGTTCGGCGACAGTCAAGGTCAAGCCGTAAACACTTCGCCATTGTTATGAATGGCCACCGCTTAACGCCGCCATCGGATCGCCACCAGTTTACGCTTATTGTAACAGCCGGCCGCTTTCTCCACGAGGTTCTTAACCATGTGATCTGGAAGCACAATTGCAGTGGTTCTCCTTTGCACACCTAGCCAACAAAGCGGAACATAGGAGGCAAGCGCAGAGCCGCAACCCAACTATTGATCAAGACACATTTCAAACCGATGCATATATAGCAATGTCCGAGAATGTTTTTGCCGAATCTCTAAAGGTGTCCGGCGTTGCACTGCGAGACTTGTGCTGAAAACACACAAATAGTTTAAAAGTGCCATGGGCTCAAAAGCCAAAAAACTTATTCAAAAGGTTAATGTCCGAACTAGATCAAGTGTTCGGTGCCAATCCGAAAATTGGACTTTAGAAAAAAAAAGGTGCTTCGGTCGTGCTTTAACATGACACATCCTATCTCAAAACTTCAAACGGGTCAGCCTACGGCTTCAACCTCCTATCCCGAAGGCGGAGTACTTCTTACTAGGCCAGTTTAGCAAACTAAACTCTAGCGGCTTTGAGAGAGAAATTAGGCTCCCCGGCTAGTGACCGCACACTTGTGTCGAAAAAGGAGTGATAAATAATAATCAAAACTTTGCAACGACTAAGAAGAAAAACACTTATCATAAAACGGCTCATATAAATTTAAGAGCCCCCAAGTGACTTGGGTAAAAGAATGATTGCATGTACCGAAGTACTTATATCATATATATGTTCAACCGAACTTTAAACGCGTCTTAACTGACCGTTGGCTTCTCCCTCTTCGGTCAAGGACTGAAAAGTGTTATGTACTCCATCTGTCGAGAATATCAACGGTGTTTCCAATAACCAGGCAATCAGGCCATAAGGCTGTAATGCAAAAGCGCTCAGTGGAACTTATGCTATATTATCGCTAAGAGTAAGAAGCATCTTCGAAGAAAATAGTACCCCCACCGATACCTTTCTTCGGTGCTCATTGTTATTATGAGACTTGTGCAATAGATTTTTTGTACTCATGAGTTCCGTTGTGTGCCGACCATGATTGAAAACAATAAGAGCGCTAGCTTTCGGCTTCACCCAGTCTGAGGTCCGGCTCGGGTGACCCGATCGTGACGATCGCAGAGGTGCTCCCTTTACTCCCTAACCAAACAATCGGGAACGTAGGGGTAAACACAGGAGCAAGGCAACCCAGCTTGCAAATCACTTAAGTCAATATGGTGCATATTGTGGCGTAATACATGAACAAGGAATGAAGCCGTACAAGTATAATCATATGCAAAAGAAAAAGCTTCATGAAGGAAGCCCCCAAGTAAACGGGGTATTTGAATTTGTGCGTCACAAACAAAGTTTGGACAAGGAAATTTTTACAAGCAACTTTTTTCCAAAAAATGTATAATGCTTGGCTGAGCCGAACACAAGTTAAAAATTTAAAACTTTGAGCATGAAGACAACTTAGCTGGTTAATGTGTTCGGTATTGATGACTCGGTCCGAGCTTGATGCGGGACAAGGTTCCATCCCAGAGTCGGTCCCGAGGTGGCGGAGCAAAGAGCTCGGCACTCCAAAGTGGTGACATTGCACGGTCAATGCAGGACGACAGGGTGATGCCGAAGTCGCAGGCATGGGGTAATGAAGTGTTGACGAAGCCCCCTGTCCAGCCGATGTGACGCCAAAGGATATAGTCCGGCTGGATTATTTTTCCTGTGCACAAAAAATAGTGCAAACCGGAGATAATAGTAATAATAATAAAAACAAAAAAAATTCGTTGCATAACAAATAATTTATGCAAAGTGAGTAATAAAATAAATATGGCCTAGCGCCGAAGTCAATGTCGAAGCAGGGCGGCGGCGTGATGCGGTAAAGGCATGGCAATGCCTGAATTCACAGGTCGGTTCGAGTTCCGGATGCGGCGTTTGCCGGACTATGTACGGAAACTGACCGAACCACCATGCGACCGTCGTTAGTGCGGCCACCATTTGATAGACCTGCGTACATATGACGGACAAACCAGAGTAATAATTCATTGGAAAAAATAAACCCTAACAAGCAAAAATACTAGGATTAATAGCACCTGAATTATTTGTTGTAGCAATCCGAAGAAAGGTGACTTCCAAAACACCTATCGCCTGATGGGCGATAAAGCAACGGCATGGCGATGCTGGCAAAGGTTGGCTCCCGAGGCAAAGCCCTCGGTCCAGCTAACGTGACGGGGCTGGTCGGCCAGCGACGCCGAAGTCTCCGGAGTAGGTTGATGAAGAGATGATGAAGCCCCCGGTCCAGCGATGCAGGTCGTGACGTGGTCGATGCCGGCTTGATGAAGTGACCGTGTGGCGATGCAGGTGTGCCCGCTCCGTGTAATCCGTGGGGCGGCGATGTTGGTGACGATTTATCCTTCGCGGTGCCGAACTATTGTTCGGCTGGCCCAGATGATGATCCGAAGAAACTGAGCTCGGCTCAACAAAGCGACGACGTGTCTAACGCAGGTCGACCGCCGTGGAGTGATGTTGTCGGGCTGGTTTGACACCGGCGCGACGGTCAAGTTCGTATTGAAAGAATACTTTTACTACTACTGGGATGTGTTTGAGAATAAAACACAACACCCCATACGAAAACTTCCTTCAAAAAGGATGTCCGAGATCCCGTTCATAAAGGAGATGAATTCAGGTCGGATTCGTTCTCGCGCGGAAAACAGATCCAAAAAGTGATGCACTAATCGGAAGTTTCCCGGAGTTTGGACGGTCGGATCGAGCTGAATTTTTGGCAGGTGGTAGATATGGTAATTCCGCAGCAAATAAACGGTTGCATCTTCCAAAGGACATCCGAGCTAGATGCTGGATACCACGCCCTAAACTCGTCCGGATTCTCGTCCAGATTCAACAGGGCTCCGATATATTGGAGATTGCCGGAGATTCCTCCATCGGAACTCGACGAAATTTTTGCAGGGTTGTTTTACAATTAATTCCGCATAATTCCACCGAAGTAATCGTTTAAGCGACACTCAAGGAGGCGGTGGCGGCGGATACAAGTTTGCTGTCCAGAAAAACAACACGGTCGCCCGAGGGCAATGTTGACATTGAGCCCCCGAGCTCCATGGATGACTCCTCCATGATCTTGATAGAGATCGGAGTTGGTGTTGATGAAGGACTTCATCCGAACATGACGATCGGAGGTAGGGCACAGTCCTCGGTCAAGCCAAGATGACCAGTCGAGCCGGTGACGAAGAAGCCGACATCGCGGTTGACCTGCAGTCGAGCCATTGATCCTTTCGCCGATCACAGAGCGGAACTCTCAATGAACGCACCAATGTCGGTGTCAAAACCGGCGGATCTCGGGTAGGGGGTCCCAAGTAGTGCATCTTAGGATCAATGGTAACAGGAGGCAAGGGACACAATGTTTACCCAGGTTCGGGCCCTCTCGATGGAGGTAAAACCCTACTCCTGCTTGATTAATATTGATGATATGGGTAGTACAAGAGTTGATCTACCACGAGATCAAACAGGCTAAACCCTAGAAGCTAGCCTATGGTATGATTGTTGTTGTATATCTCTATCGACTAGCCTGGCCTCGGTTTATATAATGCACTAGAGGCCTAGGATAACAAGAGTCCTAGCCGAATACGCCGGTGGGGGAGGAGTCCTTGTCTAGATCGACAAGTCTTGTTGATTCTTCCTTGTATGCGGCAGCTGTCCGAACTGGCCCATGAGTATACGGCCATGGGGGTCCTCGGCCCAATCCAACTGATCGGGAGTCGACGCGTGGAGTACCCCCTAGTCCAGGACACCATCAGGTATGATAGATAGCCAATGACTTCACGAAGACAAACTTAAGTAAAGGATAGAAAGGGATAGAACCAGTCACTTGTTGAAGACACAGGATTTGTTGGACCAGTTCCAGTTGCTGTGACAACTGTACATCTGGTTAGGGAGGCTGAGATTTAACTCAGAAGACCGTGTCTTCACCTTATTCCCCTTGAGCTAAGGACACCCAGTCCTCGCCCAATCACTCTGTTAAGTCTTCAAGGTAGAGTTCTAAACCTTCACAGACTTCGTTCACCGGCAATCCACAATGACTCTAGGATGCTCAGAACGCGACGCCTAACCGGCTGGAGGATTCACAGTCCTCAAGTGTAATAAGTCTTCAGGTCACACAGACAGAAACACTTCAGTGATGCCTAACACTCTTTGGCTCTGGGTGTCTGGGCTTGGTCCTCGCAAGGATTTCTCTCTCTCTCTCTCAAAGGCTTCAAGGTGGGTTGCTCTCAAACGACAAAAGCCGTGCACTAACTCTGAGCAGCCATCAATTTATGGTGTAGGGGGTGGGCTATTTATAGCCACAAGGCAACCCGACCTGATTTGTCCGAGATGACCCTGGGTCACTAAGGAACTGACACGTGTTCCAACGGTCATATTTCAAACACACACGGCAACTTTACTTGGGCTATAAGCAAAGCTGACTCATCCATCTATGGATAAGATTTTGCTCTCATTGTCTTCGCTCGAAGACATAGGATTTGGGTTGAGCATCACTTTAATCACTCTGACTTAGTTCACTTGGACCCCACTTAACAGTACGGTGGTTCCTATGTCTCAACAAAGAAGAAAAGGAAACAACGAAACCACACAGTCTTCGCGCTCCATAGTCTTCACGTAATGTCTTCTCATGTCATAGTCTTCAGTATGAACATATTCTCATACCACCATTGTCTTTAATGTCTTCATACATTTTTACGGGTCATCTCCGGTAGGTAAACCGAATCAATGAGGGACACTACCTGCGTTATCCTGCAATTCTCACAAACGCATTAGTCCCTCAACCAACTGTGTCGTCAATACTCCAAAACCAACTAGGGGTGGCACTAGATGCACTTACTTCTTGAAGTCAGGACGTTCTTGTATCATGAGGGCAAGGGTGTCAAACGTGCTGTCGAGTGATCTCAGTAGTGTCTTGACGATTTCATGCTTGGTAATCTCAGTTGCGCCAAGAGCTTGAAGTTCATTTGTGATGTCAGTGAGGCGATCGAACGTGAGCTGGACATTTTCACTGTCGTTTCTCTTGAAGCGGTTGAAGAGGTTGCGAAGAACACTGATTCTTTGATCTCTCTGGGTTGATACGCCTTCATTGACCTTGGATAGCCAGTCCCAGACTAGCTTCGACGCTTACAGAGCACTCACACGGCCATACTGTCCTTTGGTCAAATGACCACAAATGATGTTCTTTGCAGTAGAGTCTAGTTGAATGAACTTCTTGACATCAGGAGGGGTGACACCTTCACCAGTTTTGGGAACGCCGTTCTTGACGACATACCGTAGGTCGACATCATCGGCTTCAAGATGCATACGATCTTATTCTTCCAAAGAGGGATATTCAGTTTCATCGAACACGGGCAAGCAGCGGAGACTTTAATTATCCCCGCAATCGACATAGCTAAAACTCCGTGGTTAAATCAATCACACGTAACAAGGAGTACCTTGCTCTGATACCAATTGAAAGTGCTAGTATCGACTAGAGGGGGGGGTGAATAGGCGATTTTTATCAAAGTCTTCTAAAACTCGGAAGTTTCAAAGACAAACAAGAGAAATGCCCTGATTGAGATGCAGCGCAAGATAAACTACTGTAAGCAAACCATAGTCAAGTATGCAATGATGTGAAAGCACAGGACTAATAGCAGCAAGTAGTAAGGATCAGGATGGAAGATAGTATGAAGCCAATCAATGATAGTAGTCAAGCAATGAAGTCAAACAGGTATGATAGATAGCCAATGACTTCACGAAGACAAACTTAAGTAAAGGATAGAAAGGGATAGAACCAGTCACTTGTTGAAGACACAGGATTTGTTGGACCAGTTCCAGTTGCTGTGACAACTGTACGTCTGGTTCGGGAGGCTGAGATTTAACTCAGAAGACCGTGTCTTCACCTTATCCCCTTGAGCTAAGGACACCCAGTCCTCGCCCAATCACTCTGTTAAGTCTTCAAGGTAGACTTCCAAACCTTCAAAGACTTCGTTCACCGGCAATCCACAATGACTCTTGGATGCTCAGAACGCGACGCCTAACCGGCTGGAGGATTCACAGTCCTCAAGTGTAATAAGTCTTCAGTCACATGCATGTAAAGACTTCAGTGATGCCTAACACTCTTTGGCTCTGGGTGTTTGGGCTTGGTCCTCGCAAAGATTTCTCTCTCTCTCTCAAAGGCTTTGAGGTGGGTTGCTCTCAATCACAAAAGCCGTGCACTAACTCTGAGCAGCCACCAATTTATGGTGTAGGGGGTGGGCTATTTATAGCCACAAGGCAACCGAACCTGATTTGTCCGAGATGACCCTGGGTCACTAAGGAACTGACACGTGTTCCAATGGTCATATTTCAAACACACACGGCAACTTTACTTGGGCTACAAGCAAAGATGACTCATCCAACTCTGGATAAGATTTTGCTCTCATTGTCTTCACTCGAAGACATAGGATTTGGGTTGAGCATCACTTTAGTCACTCTGACTTAGTTCACTTGGACCCCACTTAACAGTACGGTGGTTCCTATGACTCAACAAAGAAGAAAAGGAAACAACGAAACCACACAGTCTTCGCGCTCCATAGTCTTCACGTAATGTCTTCTCATGTCATAGTCTTCAATATGAACATCTTCTTATACCACCATTGTCTTCAATGTCTTCCTACATTTTTACGGGTCATCTCCGGTAGGTAAACCGAATCAACGAGGGACACTACCTGCGTTATCCTGCAATTCTCACAAATGCATTAGTCCCTCAACCAACTTTTTCGTCAATACTCCAAAACCAACTAGGGATGGCACTAGATGCACTTACATCTTGAAGTCAGGACGTTCTTGTATCATGAGGGCAAGGGTGTCAAAGGTGCTGTCGAGTGATCTCAGTAGTGTCTTGATGTCAGGACCCCGACTCAATGTCACATCGATCTAGCCTGTAACACCTCATATCACTTTGCGGCCTCACGCACGGTATTCCCACGGGTGTCGCCTTACTTTTGCCGGGACCGCTTATGCCTTTTGGCACACGATATGATTGTGTCGCTAGCATCCATATGATAAGGAGCCCGGCTGACATGGCTAGTCGTAAACCCAAAGTGGCACAGACTTACAGGACAGCATCCATGACCCAAAGATCGAACGTGTCGGTCATCAGCGAGTGAGTTCCGGCTGTAGCACTGGCTAGCAGACTCGTAAACCGGGCTGTAGCGGCTAACAGACTCCGTACTCAACACGTGACATTTCCCGAAGGGACAGAATACAGGAATGAAGAAGGACACATGCCGGCCAGCCTAAGCGCTCCGGAGCAAAGTAGCAAGCTACCATGGCTCAAAGGAAACACTAGGAGACATTTCCGTAAGAGAGGCTACTAAAGATAAACAACTAGATAGTCGATCCCACACATACCAAGCATTTCAATAACATACACACAATATGCTCGATATGTGCAAATACAACATGGCATCACAACATGACTCTACGACTCGAGTATTTATTCATTAGGCTCCGAGGAGCGAGATATTACAAACATAGGTCTCATGACCCAACATTCAGAGCATACAAATCAAAACACAAGCGGAAGCTAATATGTCTGAGTACAGACAACTACAAATGAAAAAGGCTTAGAAGCCTGACTATCTACCAGATCCTGCCGAGGGCACAAGATCGTAGCTAAGGTATCAAGCTAAACGTCGAAGCCCATGTGGAACTACTAGCGAGACTGAAGTCTCTCTGCAAAACATAAAATAGGCAAACGTGAGTACAAATGTACCCAGCAAGACTTACATCAGAACTAACTACATATGCATCATTATCAACAAAGGGGATGGTGGAGTTTAACTGCAGAAGCCAGCTTTGACTCAAGGCTATCCTAAACTACGAACGCAAGTAACTCTTTTGAGGTGGCGCTTGCGAGTCCACATATTCACCATACCAATACACCACTATGGATCCGCCTCCGTCTCCTCACGAAAACGCCATCCATAGCACTCACGCTTATCTTGCGATTTTAGAGTATCCACTTTCACTTGTCTATGAACTGTACAGCAACCCGAAGTCCTTTTCATGGACACGGCTATTCAATAGATAATGTTAACCCTGCAGGGTGTACTTCTTCACACGCCTCACCACTTACCGCTGTTTACACGACATGTACTCGGCAACCTTCAGCGGAAGCCCAACGTGGGTGTCGGCCACGACCTACCTAAACACTCAAGTCCCTAGTCCAGGTTTATCGCCTATTCGGGTTCCATCCATGAGGAGATCCGGCCGAAGTTTCGCTCACAGCCCCAAACGATGTGAGCAGGGTTCCCGAGACACCAAACGGCGCCCGGTACACCGTACACGTGCCTACCGCATCACAGCCCACCCCTACGGTCAGCGCTGCACACGGCCTCCAGATACTACAAACACGAAACTACTTGCAACTCCCGGACAGAGGACAAGGGTGATTAAGAAGCGGAGAGGGTCCATTGGTTTCGGCCCAATGCGTGGTAGTAGCTGAATCATGGATCACAAACACGTAACTCAGTTCCCGAGGACGGCTGCAATGAGACAACCCACCATGTACTCCTACATGGCCTCTCACCGCTACCTTTACCAAATCGTGTTCACACACTTAGCTCACACACAGTAGGACATGTTCACACACCTCTGATTCATCCTCGATGAATCAGACCCGACTCAACTCTAAGCAATAGCAGGCATGACAAACAAGCATGTTTGAGTAGGCACAACAGGGCTCAAACAACTCCTACTCATGCTAGTGGGTTTCATCTATTTACTGTGGAATGACAGGTCATGCAAAGGATAAAGGGGTTCAGATACCGCAGCAAGTAACAGATGAATCGTTGTTGTCCTAATGCAGTAAAAGAGAGCAGGAGCGAGAGAATGGGATTGTATCGGAATGAACAAGGGGGGTTTTGCTTGCCTGGCACTTCTGAAGATAATATAGTTCTTCATTGGTGTCATCGATCTCATCGTCGAAACCACGTCTACTGAGAGGGAACAATTTCCGGCAAATAAAGAAGAAACACAATCAATGCAATGCAACAATATGATGCATGAATGTGACATGGCAATATGCTGTGGTTTGAGCTAATGCAACTAGCAGCAAGTTAAATGGAGTTGGTTTGAACCCAAGATTCAAATTCAAACTCCATATGTGGATATTTAAATGTCATTTATATGATTTGTGCTAAACAGCAGCTATAAGTTGTTCTAACATGCATGAAAATGATACAGATGGATAGATTGGATTTTTCTGATCATTTTTCATATATAGATTATTTCATTTGGAGTTACGGTTGAATTTCTATGAATTTTAGAAGTTTTGGTTATTTTCTGGAATTTCCTGAATAAGAATAAATACAGAAAAAGATTAAGTGCGTCAGCATGACGTCGGGGTGACGTCATCAGGTCAAAGGCGCCAGCCCAGGTCAAACCTGACGGCTGGGACCCGCACGTCAGTGTAACAGGGCAGGGACAGAGGCTGGCTGGTGGGTCCGGTCAATGCTGACGTGGCCAAGTCAACGGTGACAGGCGGGGCCCCCTGACATTAGTACTAATTTAACAGAGAGGTTAAACTAATTAATTTAGGCACGGGGTCCCACTTGGCAGTGGCTCTAGGGGGTGATTAGCGCGGCCATTAGCAGCTAATGACGACGCCACGTCAGATACGCCGGCGATGAGTCGCCGGTGACCACAGGAAACGACGGCGAGCTTCGGAAATCGCCGTTCGGCGACGGTTTGGTGCGCGACTAGGCTCTACGGAGAGCTTGGAGTGCTCCGCGTCCAGCGGTGCAGGTGGTTGAGCGTGTGGTGGCCGGGAACGACGCCGGCGAGCGTTTGGGTGGCGGCCGACGCTCGGGCGAGTTGCGGGTTTGGTGTTGCAGCGCGCAAACGAACCAACTAACGCGCTAGCCATGCTCTGAGTGCAGCCTCGAGTTCGTTGGACGCTGGTGCGCGACCAAATGGTCACCGGAGTGACGCCGGCGTCGAGCTCGTGCGGCGGTGGTGTTCGGTGGTGCACGGGCGCATCGCTACGGTGCAACAGTGAGCAAATGGAGAGGCTGGGCAGCACCTGCTAGACACGGGGAGTACTAAGAGCAGCACGGTGAGGCCAGGGGAGCACGGGGGCTATGCGTGAAGCAGCAATGGCGGACGGCGGCTTCGGTGCTCGTGGGGGACGGCGCTACGGCATGGGGGCGAGTATGCTAAGTTAGGGGAGAAGGTCAGTGGCTCACGGCGATGACGAGGGGACGCTCGGCGAGGTCGGGGACGGTCCGGAGCCGACGAATTTGACGAAGATGGCCGGCGGTCCCGAGGTTGAAGAAGGCATCGATGGCGGTGTTGCGGTGGAACCCGGCTTGCGTGGCTCGTTGAGGAGATGCTTCGCGTCCTTGCGGAGCTTCTTGGCGCGTCGGCGGGGTATGGGGTGGCCGGTGGCCGTGGTGGCGGCGAACGGCGGCGTCGGGTGCGCTCGGCTCGAGAGGGAGAGAAACAGAGGAGGAAGGAGGAGCACAGGGAGAGGGGGAGGCGTCGAGGGGGCTGCGTGGCGTCTGCGAGAGACGTCCAGGCGGGGGATGAGGCAGCCAGGCAGGGAGGAGGTGGCCGGCGTGTGGCCACGCGCGCCGGGCACGCGTCCCTGCCTACTGGCGCAAGGAGGAAGGCGACAGGAAGGAGGCGGTGGTGGGCTGGGCCGGCCAGCTGCGGTGCTGGGCCGGTAGGTGGCGCGAAGTAAGTGCTCCAGGTAGGTTCTTTCTCTCTCTGATTTTTCTATTTACTAATGTTTTCTATTTTCTGCAATGGGTTTTGATTTGATTTAAAACATCAAATCATTTTTTTTAAATTTCTGTAAATTGTATGTGAGCTCAGGAACTAGTCCAAGGTCACATGCAACTTATAAAAATATTTGAACTTTATTTCTTATATAACAGAAATAAATTCAACTCAAATATGTCTTCGGTTTAAGTCAAAAGCCCAAAATAAATATTTCTGTGATTCCAAAAATATTGGTTTGAATTTTACCTCATGCCAATATTTTTACAGAATAGCAGGAACATTTTCTTGGATTAATTTGAGAAGAATTAAATGTTGGTTATTTTTAAAGGTTTTCTGAGGCTTTTGGAAAATTCTCAATTCAAGTTTCATTTGAATTAAACATGATGCATGGATGCAAAGCCACTAGTTACAAACAAACTCTAGGGCTGTGACAACTCACCCCCACTATACAAGAATCTCGTCCCGAGATTCAAGACGTGAGATAAGAAGACAAGGGGACACTAAGTATCACAAACTTCATGATCCAACTGTCTTTCTCGAGGATGCTGATTCAGTGCTCCAATTGATCTGGACGTCTTTGCTTTGAGATCTTCATCCAACACGAGGACAGAAACACTCTACAAGGATGGATCATTTTGATGATCACAAGATCAACTCACGGAATGATATATAGAACATCTCTTGAGCTGAGAGACAAAACACACATCATGAAGGACGGAGGAAACAATTTGACGAGGTTTCAAAGTAGCAAGGAAAATAGTTGCCATGATACCACAACGAGACACCTTAGGGATGGTGACTCGTAGATATATCCCCTTAAGTGGCAAAAAATTTACCTTTGATTCAGAGATCATTGAAACTCTTTATACCGGCCTAAGGCAAATCACAATTGATCATTTGAAGGAGTCCGAAAGAAAGACATTCTCGGGCCAAAATGGATGATGTGGACTACCTTGTTGAAGACAACACAAGGGATGATTTTGCTTATCATCAGAAATGGATGGGACCCAAGATACGATGGCACAATGACGGTGCAAGTTGGAAACAAAATACAAATGCTGGGAATGATTCTAGTAACTGGGGAGAAACATCAATAGCAGAGAGTGATTCCACTATTGGAATGGTTATAGCATAACCGAGGAAACTGAGAGCAATCCCAGTTAGTGCCGATGGTAACACCTAGCGCTTGTGCGTGCTCTCAAGAACTTGAGCATTTCCATATTCATCAAGGTTTTACCAACATCCATGTCAAGGGTGCTGACAACACAACATACTACCATGATGAATAGCGATGGACGATGCAAATGCAAAGGAGGATAACACTTTCTCAGATTTCACCTTAGCGAGGCCAAGGGGACGAAATCTGGATGATCGACCGAGAGACATTTAGCACTCCGCTTCTAATGTTCTCCTTGATGTACCAGCGTATCCCATTCATAGATATGGTATGATATCTAAAACATCAAGTAACAGGTCGGACTTCGGGAGCACAAAAATCATAAGGCACACAAATAGGGAATAATTCCTACGAAGTCCTTATGGAGAGGTGGCCAACTTCTTCAATCAAGATATTACAATAACAGGTCTTCCGGTTGGGGTGTGTTGGCCACGACATCCATTTAACCGGGTTACAGAGAGACCAATAATATAATTCTTGGGAAACATTCCAACCATCATATCTGCCTGAGATTTAGATCTGGTTGGTGTCAGAATAATCTAGACTCATCGAGTCTAGAAAGTAAAATGAAAATTTACAACACAAACCGACGAGAAGACGTTGCATGATTCTCAGGAAATGAACCACGATAGCAAGCTCCAAAACATGAGCCGGTTCTGCTACAAACATGTGAACACGTTGTCCCAGACAAGCATGACCACACAGTAGTCTTATAATAAAACACTATCGAGTTCAGGAGGGGAACCATCATCGAGGATATCGAGGTCCTTGCATAAGTCATGCTCTTAAGAAGGAACTTCTTCTCCTTGAACAAATCAATCAGTGGCTTGGTGTGCTACGGAATACATATGGAGTGGAGGTAATTAATCTACCAAACCATAGTATACTTTGCACATGTGTGACTAACTTGGGATGATTCCAAGGAAGAAACATTGACTTTAACGAATTCACGGCGGCAACTTACATCAAATGCACATGAACTAGAGGAAGTCACTTCTTACATCTGAACATATGCTTCATGAGCTAGCATGAACAAATGCTTTAGAAAGTTTCCAATACTAGCTTGATGTTCAACAAGATTATGGAGAAGATAAGGATGTTGTCAATGGGCTCAACAACAATTCATCCAGATTCCCATCGGGATGGAATTCCATAACTATGTGAACAAGGTGATAGTATTGGTCAGACCCAAGAGACATAATGGTGTATGCTCGAGGAAAATCCACGAGTAAGACAACATTACGAACATCGTTGGTTCTGATTTGATTTGATGATAACCCATACTCAAATGAAAGCTTTGGCAAGACAATAGCTCCAACAACTGGTCTCGAGGATCAATTGATGAAGATATCATCTTTCTTCAACACACACAAAAAGATATCCCTTAGAAGGAACTAAGCCAGGCAATCTTTTATCTTCCAACTCTCCAAGATGTTGTTTGGCTTAACCAATTAGCTCAGGGGTATCCAACATGGATTCTTGGAGAAAGGGTGGTTTACAGGAATAAACCAACTTGATCACGAACTCAACATAGCGGTCAGGTGACGACCTGGTGATACTTCCGAGAAGATATTCAGAATATCACGAACCACCGGTATGTCACTAAGCTCGAGAACAATCTTGCTTCCCAGAGCAAGACGATATGATCAGATAAGCAAGGGATTGAATAATCCTAACTCATTGATCGAGGAGTGCACCAGAAATAATGACTAGGTAGCACGATCAATCTTAGGATGATGATTTAACAACCAACACGCTAATTAAGAATGAGAATATAGTCCATTAGCTACCAAGCAACGGAGTTGCTAGGAGTATTGATTTCACACATCATGACTCACTTGTCAGCATTCCGGTTACAATAACACGGAAACCGAGGAATGAACAATGATGGCAAGAAGTATCACTGCGTCAAGAAATCATAAGAGGCAGTGCAATTCTCATGATATTCTTAATATAAAGATAATAATACTCCAAGGTAGAACAGAACAAAAGCTGGATTGGCATTTTGATCTGTGGAATACAACTGCTTTGACCCAATCCTAGAAATGGATGAGGTACTGGAGTTTGTTTCTCCTAGTCACTCCGTATAGAATGGCTTGACGGACCACAAGAATAATAAGCATCGATGAGCTCGAGTGCACAACTACTCTTGTCCATCAATTGATAGACGAGGGTCAGAAGACAACTAAGAGGGACAACTCAAAAGAACATATGATTTCCTGAGTTGTGGATGCATGGATTGGAATGTCGAACGAGTTCAACACATTTCTTCCGGATAATCCATGCGGAAGGGTAGAACTGGCGGAGTCACAATATAAAATGGAGAACTCATCAAGAGCACCCCTATTGTGATCTTTTGATCCAACGAACTTCTGCCATAAGCGGTTCATAGTATTTGGAAGAAGGAAATACCACGGACCACGAGGAATAATGCAAAGGTTACTAATAACCTAAAGGAACGAGAAAAGACTATCAACATGAGGTAAACAGGGTGAGTCTTGGGTTCAAAACCCAGGAGTAGAATACCTATTACTAAATGGCATCACGGGATGCTTTCGAGAATGAAGGCCAGAATCATCACACAGGGACACAAATCATGGCTAGATTACTAGATGATCCCCTAAGACACCTAGGGTCATAATAATGATTCCAACATATATGTCGAGGCAATAGAATACCTCAACTCAGCATTTAGTGTGATTAACCTGGCCCAAAGGAACATCAAAACCAGAGGGAAAGGATTTGCAAGTGCATCAGATTGTTTAGAAACTTGGGATGACTCGGACAGCATAACGGCTGTAAATGCTCAAAAAGTTTGGATACATACTACAAAAATGGTGGCATAGCCACTCCGAAGCACAATATCAAGGTTTCGAGACCAACAGTTATGAACATACAGAAGTAGTAAAACTGAGCTGAGATTTGAAACTAACAATTCTATAAGTCTATGGATTAGTAACACGTCATCCTGATAGATAGATGAGAAGGCCTAGTTCTTAAACCCCGTAGAGGAGAAGAGGTTGACTCAGATCAGAAGGCCATGAGGTATAAGGAGTAAAAAGAGCCTTACGTTCCATCCCAAAATCAATTCCCTTACATATAACTAAAGCATTTCTAGACTCAACTTCGACCAGTTTGGCTTGGTAAGCCTACAGGCAGTCAAGCTCTGATACCAACGCTGTCAGGACCCCAACTCAATGTCACATCGATCTAGCCTGTAACACCTGATATCACTTTGCGGCCTCACGCACGGTATTCCCACGGGTGTCGCCTTACTTTTGCCCGGGACCGTTTGCGCCTTTTGGCACACGTATATGATTGTGTCACTAGCATCCATATGATAAGGAGCCCGGGCTGACATGGCTAGTCGTAAACCCAAAGTGGCACAGACTTACGAGGACAGCATCCATGACCCAACATCGAGCGTGTCGGTCATCACGAGTGAGTTCGGGCTGTAGCACTGGCTAGCAGGACTCGATAAACCGGGCTGTAGCGGCTAACAGGACTCGAAGACTCAACGCGACATTTCCCGAAGGGAGACACGAGAACGAAGAAGGACACATGCCGCCAGCCTAAGCGTTCGGAGCGGTAGCAAGCTACCATGGCTCGATGGAAACACTAGGAGACATTTCCGTAAGAGAGGCTACTAAAGATAAACAACTAGATAGTCGATCCCACACATACCAAGCATTTCAATAACATACACACAATATGCTCGATATGTGCAAATACAACATGGCATCACAACATGACTCTACGACTCGAGTATTTATTCATTAGGCTCCGAGGAGCGAGATATTACAAACATAGGTCTCATGACCCAACATTCAGAGCATACAAATCAAAACACAAGCGGAAGCTAATATGTCTGAGTACAGACAACTACAAATGAAAAAGGCTTAGAAGCCTGACTATCTACCAGATCCTGCCGAGGGCACAAGATCGTAAGTGAGGTATCAAGCTAAACGTCGAAGCCCACGTGGAACTACTAGCGAGACCAAGTCTCTCGCAAAACATAAAATAGGCAAGCGTGAGTACAAATGTACCCAGCAAGACTTACATCGTAACTAACTACATATGCATCATTATCAACAAAGGGATGGTGGAGTTTAAGCGCAGCAAGCCAGCTTTGACTCGGTGGCTATCCTAAACTACATTTGCAAGTAACTCTTTTGAGGTGGCGCTGCGAGTCCACATATTCACCATACCAATACACCACTATTGATCCGCTCCGTCTCCCTCTGAAAACGCCATCCATAGCACTCACGCTTATCTTGCGTATTTTAGAGTATCCACTTTCACTTGTCTATGAACTGCACAGCAACCCGAAGTCCTTTTCATGGACACGGCAATTGAATAGATAATGTTAACCTGCAGGGTGTACTTCTTCACACGCGCTCACCACTTACCGCTGTTTACACGACATGTACTCGGCAACCTTCAAGCGGAAGCCCAACGTGGGTGTCGGCCACGACCTACCTAAACACTCAAGTCCCTAGTCCAGGTTTATCGCCTATTCGGGTTCCATCCATGAGGAGATCCGGGCGAAGTTTCGCTCACAACCCCAAACGATGTGAGCAGGGTTCCCGAGACACCAAACGGGCGCCCGGTACATCGTGCCACGTGCCTACCGCATCACAGCCCACCCCTACGGTCAGCGCTGCACACGGCCTCCAGCATACTACAAACACCAGAAACTACTTGCAACTCCTGGACAGAGGACAAGGGTGATTAAGAAGCGGAGAGGGTCCATTGGTTTCGGGCCCAATGCGTGGTAGTAGCGGAATCATGGATCACAAACACAGAACTCAGTTCCTGAGGACGGCTGCAATGAGACAACCCACCATGTACTCCTACATGGCCTCTCACCGCTACCTTTACCAAATCTTGTTCACACACTTAGCTCACACACAAGAGGACATGTTCACACACTCTCGATTCATCCTCGATGAATCGGACCCGACTCAACTCTAAGCAAGCAGGCATGACAAACAAGCATGTATGAGTAGGCACAACAGGGCTCAAACAACTCCTACTCATGCTAGTGGGTTTCATCTATTCTTGTGGAATGACAGTCATGCAAAGGATAAAGGGGTTCAGCTACCGCAGCAAGTAACAGATGAATCGTTGTTGTCCTAATGCAGTACAAGAGAGCAGGAGCGAGAGAGTGGGATTGTATCGGAATGAACAAGGGGGATTTGCTTGCCTGGCACTTCTGAAGATAATATAGTTCTTCATCGGTGTCATCGATCTCATCGTCGAAACCACGTCTACTGAGAGGGAACAATTTCCGGCAAATAAAGAAGAAACACAATCAATGCAATGCAACAATATGATGCATGAATGTGACATGGCAATATGCTGTGGTTTGAGCTAATGCAACTAGCAGCAAGTTAAATGGAGTTGGTTTGAACCCAAGATTGAAATTCAAACTCCATATGTGGATATTTAAATGTCATTTATATGATTTGTGCTAAACAGCAGCTATAAGTTGTTCTAACATGCATGAATAGATACAGATGGATAGATTGGATTTTTCTGATCATTTTTCATATATAGATTATTTCATTTGGAGTTACGGTTGAATTTCTATGAATTTTAGAAGTTTTGGTTATTTTCTGGAATTTCCTGAATAAGAATAAATACAGAAAAAGATTAAGTGCGTCAGCATGACGTCGGGGTGACGTCATCATGTCAAAGGCGCCAGCCCAGGTCAAACCTGACGGCTGGGACCCGCACGTCAGTGTAACAGGGCAGGGACAGAGGCTGGCTGGTGGGTCCGGTCAATGCTGACATGGCCAAGTCAACGGTGATAGGCGGGGCGCTCTGAGATTAGTACTAATTTAACAGAGAGGTTAAACTAATTAATTTAGGCACGGGGTCCCACTTGGCAGTGGCTCTAGGGGGTGATTAGCGCGGCCATTAGCAGCTAATGACGACGCCACGTCAGATACGCCGGCGATGAGTCGCCGGTGACCACAGTAAACGGCGGCGAGCTTCGGAAATCGCCGTTCGGCGACGGTTTGGTGCGCGACTAGGCTCTACGGAGAGCTTGGAGTGCTCCGCGTCCAGCGGTGCAGGTGGTTGAGCGTGCGGTGGCGAAACGACGCCGCGGCGTTTGGCGGCGGCGGCGCTTCGGCGAAGTTTGGGTTTGGTGTTGCAGCGCGCAAACGAACCAACTAACGCGCTAGCCATGCTCTGAGTGCAGCCTCGAGTTCGTTGGACGCTGGTGCGCGACCAAATGGTCACCGGAGTGACGCCGGCGTCGAGCTCGTGCGGCGGTGGTGTTCGGTGGTGCACGGGCGCATCGCTACGGTGCAACAGTGAGCAAATGGAGAGGCTGGGCAGCACCTGCTAGACACGGGGAGTACTAAGAGCAGCACGGTGAGGCCAGGGGAGCACGGGGGCTATGCGTGAAGCAGCAATGGCAGACGGCGGCTTCGGTGCTCGTAGGGGACGGCGCTACGGCATGGGGCGAGCATGCTAAGTTAGGGAGAAGGTCGATGGCTCACGGCGATGACGAGGGACGCTTCGGCGAGGTCGGGGACGGTCCGGAGCCGACGAATTTGACGAAGATGGCCGGCGGTCCCGAGGTTGAAGAAGGCATCGATGGCGGTGTTGCGGTGGAACCCGGCTTGCGTGGCTCGTTGAGGAGATGCTTCGCGTCCTTGCGGAGCTTCTTGGCGCGTCGGCGGGGTATGGGGTGGCCGGTGGCCGTGGTGGCGGCGAACGGCGGCGTCGGGTGCGCTCGGCTCGAGAGGGAGAGAAAAAGAGGAGGAGGGAGGAGCACAGGGAGAGGGGAGGCGTCGAGGGGGCTGCGTGGCGTCTGCGAGAGACGTCCAGGCGGGGGATGAGGCAGCCAGGCAGGGAGGAGGTGGCCGGCGTGTGGCCGCGCGCGCCGGGCACGCGTCCCTGCCTACTAGCGCAAGGAGGAAGGCGACAGGAAGGAGGCGGTGGTGGGCTGGGCCGGCCAGCTGCGATCTTTGGGCAGTAGGTGGCGCCAAGTAAGTGCTCCAGGTAGGTTCTTTCTCTCTCTGATTTTTCTATTTACTAATGTTTTCTATTTTCTGCAATGGGTTTTGATTTGATTTAAAACATCAAATCATTTTTTTTAACTTTTTGTAAATTGTATGTGAGCTCAGGAACTAGTCCAAGGTCACATGCAACTTACAAAAATATTTGAACTTTATTTCTTATATAATAGAAATAAATTCAACTCAAATATGTCTTCGGTTTAAGTCAAAAGCCCAAAATAAATATTTCTGTGATTCCAAAAATATTGGTTTGAATTTTACCTCATGCCAATATTTTTACAGAATAGCAGGAACATTTTCTTGGATTCATTTGAGAAGAATTAAATGTTGGTTATTTTTAAAGGTTTTCTGAGGCTTTTGGAAAATTCCTCAATTCAAGTTTCATTTGAATTAAACATGATGCATGGATGCAAAGCCACTAGTTACAAACAAACTCTAGGGCTGTGACACTTGACGATTTCATGCTTGGTAATCTCAGTTGCGCCAAGAGCTTGAAGTTCATTTGTGATGTTAGTGAGGCGATCGAACGTGAGCTGGACATTTTCATTGTCGTTTCTCTTGAAGCGGTTGAAGAGGTTGGGAAGAACACTGATTCTTTGATCTCTCTCGGTTGATACACCTTCGTTGACCTCGGATAGCCAGTCCCAGTCTAGCTTCAACGTTTCCAGAGCACTCACACGGCCATACTGTCCTTTGGTCAGATGACCACAAATGATGTTCTTTGCGGTAGAGTCCAGTTGAATGAACTTCTTGACATCAGTAGGGGTGACACCTTCACCAGTTTTGGGAACACCATTCTTGACGACATACCAGAGGTCGACATCAATGGCTTCAAGATGCATACGCATCTTATTCATCCAGTAGGGATATTCAGTTCCATCGAACACGGGGCAAGCAGCGAAGACTTTGATTATCCCTGCAGTCGACATAGCTAAAACTCTAGGTGGTTAAACCGAATCACACAGAGCAAGGGAGTACCTTGCTCTGATACCAATTGAAAGTGCTAGTATCGACTAGAGGGGGGGTGAATAGGCGAGTTTTATGAAAGTCTTCTAAAACTTGGAAGTTTCGAAGACAAACAAGAGAAATGCCCTGATTGAGATGCGGCGCAAGATAAACTACTGTAAGCAAACCATAATCAAGTATGCAATGATGTGAAAGCACAGGACTAATAGCAGCAAGTAGTAAGGATCAGGATGGAAGATAGTATGAAGCCAATCAACGATAGTAGTCAAGCAATGAAGTCAAACATGTATGATAGATAGCCAATTACTTCACGAAGACAAACTTAAGTAAAGGATAGAAAGGGATAGAACCAGTCACTTGTTGAAGACACAGGATTTGTTGGACCAGTTCGATTCTTTGTGACAAGCTCATGCGTCTGGTTAGGGAGGCTGAGATTTAACTCAGAAGAACATGTCTTCACCTTATTCCCCTTGAGCTAAGGACACCCAGTCCTCGCCCAATCACTCTGGTAAGTCTTCAAGGTAGACTTCCAAACCTTCACAGACTTCAGTGATGCCTAACACTCTTTGGCTCTGGGTGTTTGGTCTTGGTCCTCGCAAGGATTTCTCTCTCTCTCTCTCAAAGGCTTCGAGGTGGGTTGCTCTCAAATGACAAAAGCCGTGCACAAACTCTAAGCAGCCACCAATTTATGGTGTAGGGGGTGGGCTATTTATAGCCACAAGGCAACCCGACCTGATTTGTCCGAAATGACCCTGGGTCACTAAGGAACTGACACGTGCTCCAACGGTCAGATTTCAAACACACACGGCAACTTTACTTGGGCTACAAGCAAAGGTGACTCATCCGGCTCTGGATAAGATTTGCTCTCATTGTCTTCGCTCGAAGACGTAGGATTTGGGTTGAGCATCACTTCAGTCACTCTGACTTAGTTCACTTGGACCCCACTTAACATAACGGTGGTTCCTATGACTCAACAAAGAAGAAAAGGAAACAACGAAATCACATAGTCTTCACGCTCCATAGTCTTCACTCAATGTTTTCTCATGTCATAGTCTTCACTATGAACATCTTCTCATACCACCATTGTCTTCAATGTCTTCATACATTTTTAGGGGCCATCTCCGGTAGGTAAACCGAATCAATGAGGGACACTACCTGCGTTATCGTGCAATTCTCACAAACGCATTAGTACCTCAACCAACTTTGTCGTCAATACTCCAAAACCAACTAGGGGTGGCACTAGATGCACTTACACATATCTTATCCAATACAAAAGCTCTTGCATGGCAGGGGATACGCTAGTAGAATAGTAAAAAAACATATAAGTTGAAGCAAATGAAGCAGATGTCATGCTTAATTACGAAAAAATACTTGTCGTTGTGACTTCATCAGATCCACTTGAAGTTCTCGTCCAGCTTGATGTCAAGCGCCTATCATCATCTAGGAAGATTACATCGCACAAAGCCGCTTGCGTCTATGCAGTATTTGCAAATACCGAAATCCTTTTCGTCGTTAGACATTTCCTATGTTCATAGTTAAAACATTAATTGAAGACAACTACCAGGATACTCAACACACAAATCCGGGGAACTCGATATTTCCTACATATTCTGGCACAAGTCATGCCAAAATTCACAGAAAAATCCGACATGACCTTTGCTAAAATAGGACATATCGAGCGCCTGAAATTTGCCGGAACGGAAATGAATCAACACTCCAGCAAAACATAGGCCACTCGGAGGTGTAACATGCAAACATGACCGGCCACTTAGATATTGAGCAACACAAGATATACATTTCAAAATATCTTATAGGACTCAAATTAGCATGCATTCAATAAGCAAAAGTAAATCATCTCATGCGTCCGTACATCGTTGAATATTATCACTAATACATCACGAATAGTGTCATACATATAACATCACCAATACAACTAAAACCCTAGCACACGACGGGTATCGGCGCGGGCGGTGGACACCCAAAGAGAAGGAACCATCACGGGATCATAGCTCTAGTGAGATCCCCGGAGAACCTGCCAGGTATTGGAGAACGACATGTGATCCAACGCAAACAAGTAGCGACGGACGTGCGCGTCCTCCTCACTGACACGGTGACGCACCACCTCCGCGGAGTCCTCGAGCCTCTGGATCATCACTGGCCCACGCGACCGCCACCAAACAAGGTTCGGGTCAACGATAGGCTGGTTCCTCACCAACCTGCGCCCCCGGTAGGTAGCGCCTCCTAGTACCACCCCGGCGGAGCCCAGTCCCGGACATGGCCGATCTGGTCAAGCAGGTGTCGTCCTCCGCCGACTCGACGATGAGGATGCGGGATAGGCATTGTCCACTTCGAGGCGGGAAAAATTGCTTTAACTAAAAAATAGCAACAAGTTCTTACTAACTAGTTCTATTAATTCAACTAGTTCTTATTGAACATAAACTTACTATAAATAAAGATATTCTAGTACCTAATTAGTACCTAGTTCTTACTAACTAATTAGTACCTATGAACTACTGCCCTAATTACCATCTAATTTGATGAACCTATAGGGGTGGAAAGTGGTAGCGGATATTTCAATTATCCAACTATAAAGTGAAATAAGTGGTCAAATTTTACTCGTTTTATGATTCATCTTAGAAATTTGATTCGTTTTCACCCTTACATGAACCCTAACTCATTTGAATCCTAACTAATTTGATGCAACTAAAATATAAAGAATACCTAGGTAGAGGTAGGGGAGAGCGGCGACGAGGGAGGGGCAGGGCGGCGTTGAGGTCAGGGTCAGGGCTCGGGCACGCGGCGGATGCCGGCTGGCGTCAAGGTCGGGGTCGGGGGCGGCGTCTGGGGCGGCGTTGAGGTCGGGGGCGGGGGCGGCGTTGAATCTAGGGTCGGGGCGGCGTAGAGGGTGTGCAGAGCGCATGGCGGCCGACGGGCGACGGCGGCGGCGAGAGTGGAGAGAGTTGGATTTGGGGGAAGTGGCCGCGTGGGGAAGGACGAACCCCGTGGTTAAATCTGAAGTAGCAGTAGCGCGTTCCAGGAAAAGCGTTGCTGCTATCTTAGCTACAGCGCGTTTTATGATACACGTTACTGCTACTCCTTTCTCTTTTTTTCCCCTTTTTCATTTAGTTTTCTTCACTTTTTTTCCTTTCACCTTATTCTATTTCTTTCATTTTCAATTACCTTTCTATTTTCTTTCCATTCAATTTTATAACCTTTAGCAGTAGCGAGTTTATAATAAAACGCGCTGCTACAAATGAAGTAGCGGTAGCGCGGTTCGTCATAGGTCGCTACTACTATGTGTAGCCTATCGGCTAAGCCATGGGAATTTTAGTAGTAACGTGTTTACTGCCAGACGCGCTACTGCTAGATCTTTATCTACAGCGTGGTTTCCTCAGGCGCGCTACTGCTAATTATCACCAGCTTGCTTTTTTGACCCATGCTACTGCTAAAGTTCTGTGTATAAGGTAAATCAGTAACCCCAAAACGATAGCGGTAAATCAGTAAGAGACATGATAGATCACACCATATCTAGTGAAGTACGATTACGACGTTCGGACACACCATTACATTGTGGTGTTCCGGGTGGCGTGAGTTGCGAAACTATTTCACATTGTTTCAAATGTAAACAAAACTCGTAACTCAAATATTCTCCTCCACGATTAGATCGTAGAAACTTTATTTTCTTGTTACGATGATTTTCCACTTCACTGTGAAATTCTTTGAACTTTTCAAATGTTTCAGACTTGTGTTTCATTAAGTAGATATACCCATATCTTCTTAAATCATCCGTGAAGGTGAGAAAATAAAGATACCCGCCACGAGCCTCAATGTTCATTGGACCACATACATCAGTATGTATGATTTCCAACAAATCTGTTGCTCGCTCCATAGTTCTGGAGAACGGCGTTTTAGTCATCTTGCCCATGAGGCACGGTTCGCAAGTACCAAGTGATTCATAATCAAGTGATTCCAGAAGTCCATCAGTATGGAGTTTCTTCATGCGTCTTACACCAATATGACCCAAACGGCAGTGCCACAAATAAGTTGCACCATTATTATCAACTCCGCATCTTTTGGCTTCAACATTATGAATATGTGTATCACTACTATCGAGATTTAATAAAAATAGACCACTCTTCAAGGGTGCAAGACCATAAAAGATATTAGTCATATAAATAGAACAACCATTATTCTCTGATTTAAATGAATAACCGTATCGCATCAAACAAGATCCAGATATAATGTTCATGCTTAACGCTGGCACAAAATAACAATTATTTAGGTCTAAAACTAATCCCGAAGGTACATGTAGAGGTAGCGTGCTGACCACGATCACATCGACTTTGGAACCATTTCCCACGCGCATCGTCACCTCGTCCTTAGCCAATCTTCGCTTAATCCGTAGTCCCTGGTTCAAATTGCAAATATTAGCAACAGAACCAGTATCAAATACCAAGGTGCTACTGCGAGCATTAGTAAGGTACACATCAATAACATGTATATCACATATACCTTTGTTCACCTTGCCATCCTTCTTATCCGCCAAATACTTGGGGCAGTTCCGCTTCAAGTGACCAGTCTGCTTGCAGTAGAAGCACTCAGTCTCAGGCTTAGGTCTAGATTTGGGTTTCTTCTCTTGAGCAGCAACATGTTTGTTGTTCTTCTTGAAGTTCCCCTTCTTCTTCCCTTTACCCTTTTTCTTGAAACTGGTGGTCTTATTGACCATGAACACTTGATGCTCCCTCTTGATTTCTACCTCCATAGCTTTTAGCATTGCGAAGAGCTCAGGAATAGTCTTGTCCATCCATTGCATATTATAGTTCATCACGAAGCTCTTGTAGCTTGGTGGCAGTGATTGAAGAAATATGTCAATGACACTATCATGAGGAAGATTAACTCCCAGTTGAATCAAGTGATTATTATACCCAGACATTTTGAGTATATGTTCACTGACAGAACTATTCTCTTCCATCTTGCAGCTATAGAACTTATTGGAGACTTCATATCTCTCAATCTGGGCATTTGCTTGAAATATTAACTTCAACTCCTGGAACATCTCATATGCTCCATGACGTTCAAAACATCTTTGAAGTCCCGGTTCTATGCTGTAAAGCATGGCACACTGAACTATCGAGTAGTCATCATCTTTGCTCTGCTAAACGTTCTTAACATCGTCAGTTGCATCTGCAGCAGGCCTGGCACCCAACGGTGCTTCCAGGACGTAATTCTTTTGTGCAGCAATGAGGATAATCCTCAGGTTACGGACCCAGTCCATGTAATTGCTACCATCATCTTTCAACTTAGCTTTCTCAAGGAACGCATTAAAATTCAACGGAACAACAGCACGAGCCATCTATCTACAACAAACATAGACAAGCAAAATACTATCAGGTACTAAGTTCATGATAAATTTAAGTTTAATTAATCATATTACTAAAGAACTCCCACTTAGATACACATCCCTCTAATCATCTAAGTGATCACGTGATCAAAATCAACTAAACCATGTCCGATCATCACGTGAGATGGAGTAGTTTTCAATGGGGAACATCACTACATTGATCATATCTACTATATGATTCACGCTCGACCTTTCGGTTTCAGTGTTCCAAGGCCATATCTGTATATGCTAGGCACATCACGTTTAACCTGAGTATTCCGCGTGTGCAACTGTTTTGCACCCGTTGTATTTGAACGTAGAGCCTATCAAACCCAATCATGACGTGGTGTCTCAGCACGAAGAACTTTCGCAATGGTGCATACTCAGGGAGAACACTTATACCTTGAAATTTAGTGAGAGATCATCTTATAATGCTACCGTCAATCAAAGCAAAATAAGATGCATAAAGGATAAATATCACATGCAATCAACATAAGTGATATGATATGGCCATCATCATCTTCTGCTTGTGATCACCATCTCCGAAGCACCGTCATTATCACCATCGCCACCGACGCGACAACTTGATCTTCATCATAGCATCGTTGGCGTTTCGCCACCTATTGCTTCTACGACAATCGCTACCGCTTAGTGATAAAGTAAAGCAATTACAGGGCAATTGCATTGCATACAATAAAGCGACAACCATATGGGTCCTGCTAGTTGCCGATAACTCGGGTACAAAACAAGATCATCTCATACAATAAAATATAGCATCACGTCTTGACCATATCACATCACAACATCCCCTGCAAAAACAAGTTAGACGTCCTCTACTTTGTTGTTGCAAGTTTTACGTGGCTGCTACGGGATGAGCAAGAACCGTTCTTACATACGCATCAAAACCACAACGATAGTTCGTCAAGTTAGTGCTGTTTTGACCTTCTCAAGGACCGGGCGTAGCCATACTCAGTTTAACTAAAGTTGGAGAAACTGACACCCGCCAGCCACCTGTGCGCAAAGCACGTCGGTAGAACCAGTCTCGCGTAAGCGTACGCGTAATGTCGGTCCGGGCCGCTTCGTCCAACAATACCGCTGAACCAAAGTATGACATGCTGGTAAGCAGTATGACTTGTATCGCCCACAACTCACTTGTGTTCTACTCGTGCATATAACATCTACGCATAAAACCAGGCTCGGATGCCACTGTTGGGGAACGTAGTAATTTCAAAAAAATTCCTATGCACACACAAGATCTTGGTGATGCATAGCAATGAGAGGGGAGAGTGTTGTCCACGTATCCTCGTAGACCGAAAGCGGAAGCGTTAGAACAACGCGGTTGATGTAGTCGTACGTCTTCATGATCCGACCGATCAAGCACGAAAAGCACGACACCTCCGAGTTCTAGCACACGTTCATCTCGGTGACGTCCCTCGAACTTCGATCCAGCCGAGTGTCGAGGGAGAGTTCCATCAGCACCGCTACGATATTATCGAGGTGGAATATAGTGGAGGGGGCACCGCACACGGCTAATAGATCTCAAGGATCAATTGTTGTTGTGTCTAGAGGTGCCCCCTTCCTCTGTATATAAAGGAGCAAGGGGGGAGGGGGCGGCCGGCCAGGAGGGGCGCGCCAGGAGGAGTCCTACTCCCGCCGGGAGTAGGACTCCCTCCTTTCCTTGTCCAACTAGGAGAGGGGGAAGGAAGGGAGAGAGGGGAGGAAGGAAAGGGGGGCGCCCCCCCTCCTTGTACTATTCGGACTAGAGGGGGAGGGGGCGCGCGGCCTGCCCTAGCCGCCCCTCCGCTTCTCCATTTTGGGCCCATGAGGCCCATTAACCTTCCGGGGGTTCCGGTAACCCCCCGGTACTCCGGCATATATCCAATAACCCCCGGAACCGTTCGGGTGTCTAAATATTGTGGTCCAATTTATCAATCTTCATGTCTCGACCATTTCGAGACTCCTCGTCATGTTCGTGATCACATCCGGGACACCGAACTATCTTTGGTACATCAAAACACATAAACTCATAATATAACGGTCATCTAACTTTAAGCGTGCGAACCCTACGAGTTCGAGAACTATATAGACATGACCGAGACATGTCTCCGGTTAATAACCAATAGCGGAACCTGGATGCTCATATTGGCTCCTACATATTCTAAGAAGATCTTTATCGGTCAAACTGCATAACAACATACGTTGTTCCCTTTGTCATCGGCATGTTACTTGTCGGTATCTCAATACCTAGTTCAATCTTGTTACCGGCAAGTCTCTTTACTCGTTATGTAATGCATCATTCCGTAATTAACTCATTAGCTACAATGCTTGCAAAGCTTATAGTGATGTGCATTACCGAGAGGGCCTAGAGATACCACTCCGACAATCGGAGTAACAAAACCTAATCTCGAAATATGCCAACTCAACATGTACCTTTGGAGACACCTGTAGAGCTCCTTTATAATCACCTAGTTACGTTGTGACGTTTGGTATTACACAAAGTGTTCCTTCGGTAAACGTGAGTTGCATAATCTCATAGTTGTAGGAACATGTATAAGTCATGAAAAAAGCAATAGCAACATACTAAACGATCAAGTGCTAAGCTAACGGAATGGGACAAGTTAATCACATCATTCTCCTAATGATGTGATCCCATTAATCAAATGACAACTCATGTCAATGGTTAGAAACATGACCATCTTTGATTAATGAGCTAGTCAAGTAGAGGCATACTAGTGACATTATGTCTGTCTATGTATTCACACATGTATTATGTTTCCGGTTAATACAATTCTAGCATGAATAAAAAACATTTATCATGATATAAGGAAATAAATAATAACTTTATTATTGCCTCTAGGACATATTTCCTTCATTTAGCTCCCCTGTTTTATTTTTGATATGTTCCTAGAGAAAACTAAGTTGAAAGATGTTAGTAGGAATGATGCGGGATTGGATCCGTGATCTGAGGATTATCCTCATTGCTACATAGAAGAATTATGTCCTTGATGCATCGCTAGGTGACAGACCGATTGCAGGAGCAGATGCAGACGTTATGAATGTTTGGCAAGCTCGATATGATGACTACTTGATAGTTTAGTGCACCATGGTTTACGGCTTAGAATCGGGGCTTCAAAGACGTTTTGAACGCCACAGAGCATATGAGATGTTTCAAGAGTTGAAATTAGTATTTCAGACTCATGCCCATGACGAAAGGTATGAGACCTTTAACAAGCACTTTGCCTACAAGATGGAGGAGAATAGCTCAGCTAGTGTGCTCAGAATGTTTGAGTACTACAATCACTTGAATCAAGTGGGAGTTAATCTTCCGGATAAGATAGTGATTGACAGATTTCTCTAGTCATTATCACCAAGTTACTAGAACTTCGTGATGAACTATAATATGCAAGGGATAACATAAATGATTCCCAAGCTCTTCGTGATGCTGAAATCGACGAAGGTAGAGATCAAGAAAAGAATCAAGTGTTAATGGTTGACAAGACCACTAGTTTCAAGAAATGGGCAAAGGGAAGAAGGGGAACTTCAAAAAGAATGACAAGGAAGTTGCTGCTCCCGTGAAGAAGCCCAAAGCTAGACCCAAGCTTGAAATTGAGTGCTTCTACTGCAAAGTAAATAGTCACTGGAAGTGGAACTACCCGAGATACTTGGCAGATAAGAAGGATGGCAAAGTGAACAGAGGTATATAGGATATACATGTCATTGATGTGTACTTTACTAGTGTTTATAGCAACCCGTTGGCATTTGATATTGGTTATGCTAAGAGTAGTAACTCGAAACGGGAGTTGCAGAATGATCAGAAACTAGTTAAGGGCGAGGTGACGATGTGTGTTGGAAGTAGTTCCAAGATCGATATGATCATCATCGCACACTCCCTATACTTTCAGCATTAGTGTTGAACCTAAATAAGTGTTATTTGGTGTTTGCGTTGAGCATGAATATGATTTGATTATGTTTATTGCAATACAGTTATTCATTTAAGTTAGAGAATAATTGTTGTTCTATTTACATGAATAAAACCTTCTATGGTCATACACCCAATGAAAATGGTGTGTTGGATCTCGATAGTAGTGATACACATACTCATAATATTGAAGCCAAAAGATGCAGAGTTGATAATGATAGTGCAACTTATTTGTGGCACTGTCGTTTAGGTCATATTGGTATAAAGCGCTTGTAGAAACTCCATTCTGATGGACTTTTGGAATCACTTGATTATGAATCACTTGGTACTGGTGAACCATGCCTCACGGGCAAGATTACTAAAACTCCGTTCTCCGGAACAATGGAGCGAGCAACAGATTTGTTGAAATCATACATACTGATGTATGTGGTCCAATGAACATTGAGGCTCGCGGCAGGTATCGTTATTTTCTCACCTTCACAGATGATTTGAGCAAATATGGGTATATCTACTTGATGAAACATAAGTCTGAAACATTTGAAAAGTTCAAAGAATTTTAGGGTGAAGTTGTCGTGGAATTAACACGTCAGATGTCCTAGCAAGAGGACTTAGTCGTGGAGCCATTGCAACGAGATTAGCAAAAAGGGGTTAAACGAAAAAAGGACACGGGGAGTTTATACTGGTTCGGCCCCTTGCGGTGAAGGTAAAAGCCTACGATCCAGTTGTGGTGGAATTGATGGGGTCTCGATGAGCAGGGAGCGAATCCGCTTTACCTATCTCTCGAGTTGTTGTTTCTTGTCCCTGAACCGCCGCCGGGTCGTCCCTTTATATACACAGGTTGACGCCTGGCAGTTTACAGAACACCGAGGCCAACTCATACACGTGTCTGGCTCGGTTTCTACCTTTCCTAACTTACAACACAAGCTTACGTATCTCATGCAGGTTTACGTTCATGGGCTCTAAACCGCCTTTGGGCCCTGGGCCTCTAAGCTTCAATGGTAGAGCGCCATACTCCTTGTCTTCATGGGCTTCAATACGGATGAGTGTAAACCGGCCCCTCCTGGGCGGTTTACACTCAGTAGTTATATCCCCAACATTAGGCCCCAGATTGATTTGAACCTATTCATGTTCATATTCAATACTTAGAAAAATTCCTTGAACATCCTCCTCTCATCCTCATAAACCGCCATGACGTCTCCTCAATATGAGCTTGATAAACCGCCATGACGTCATCTCTGTATAAAAACCTGTAAATACATCTTTTATTAATTAATCCCCGAAGACCGAGGCGACAGCTGTATCAGATATCTGATTTTTGGCTCCTCAATTCTCATGCCTGTCTTTATTCCTTTGCCCTTATAAATAAGACCGAGGGTCCTTTCCATTCTCCCCCTTGCCTCTTCATCTCTTCTTCCTCGCGACACCAAAGAGCTCGATCTCCGCCGCCGCCGTCGTCCTTCGAGCACTGCATCAACAAGGCCGCTGCATCAACCAGTTTTTGATCAGATAGATCATGGCGCCCTCCGCTGCCCTTGACATCGATAAAATACTCCCTTTCCAAATATTAGATCTGCATTAGGGTTCTGCTATTCATCGGTGTTCTTCATCGTTCTTCCTTTTTTCTCTCCTAGATCTCATAAATAGATCTGAAACTGATAGCAAAGGTGTGCTGTAGTAGTTCAGCGCCCGTAGTCACCCTCAGAAAACACTTTTTACTGCATGAGATCCTGCCCAAGCATATGCACTCTTCTGCTGTCGCGACCTTCGGTTTTAAAATTTCTCCCCTTTTGATGAACTATGGTAGATCCGAAATTATCATATCAACTTTGTAAAACCTGTTTGTGGAACACTTAAGAAAATTTCAGATCCATATCTTCGCACCATTATAGGAAGTTTAACTGTTAGAAATTGATAATCCGCCAGGTACCATTAGCCCTCTCTTAAACCGCCATTTTTACCTGAGCATCAATATCCGGTTTAACATGTATATTTTCCTTATTTGATCCCTTCCCCGACCTGACGCCGGGTTATACATATTAATCTTGGACCATAATCCGGTGTCTGAACTTCTTTTACAACTTTTCATCAAAAATGACAAAATAGTTCTTCTCCTGCAACTGGGCTCCCTCCCGGGTTACGGAAGAGCAGCTTACCAGTTACGTTGTGACTGGCGCTTTAGCAAAACAAGAGACCATCCATTGGAGAGCCTCGGGTACTGAAAACCCTCCTAAACCTCAAGATGGAGAAGTAATTGTCTTTGTACATCATTTGGACCGAGGGTTTAGCCCTCCCGGATCAATTTTTTTTCGGGATGTACTTGCCAGCTTCCAACTCCACCCTCAAGATATTGGACCAAACTTTGTGTCCAATATTTGCTATTTTCAAGTGTTTTGTGAGGTTTACCTGCAAGAAGAACCGACCGTCGAGTTGTTCAGAGACTTCTTTCACTTGAACCGCTGTACTGAATTTACTGTCGGCCCCAATACTGAACTTGGCGGGGTATCAATTCAGAAAAGGAAAGAAGTCAATTTTCCTCACTCCAAACACCACAGCCACCCCAAGGACTGGAATCAAACATGGGTTTACTGCCGAAATACCGCTCCTGAAGATGAAAATCCTCTGTCGGGTTACCGTGCTCACCGGCTCAGCAATGAACATCCATTGCCTCAACGGCTCACTGCCAAGGAACGATCGAAATATGCACCACAGATTTCCAAGATCCGGGCTTTTATGGCAAACAGTTTAACTGGTATCGACCTTGTCCGTTGCTGGGTGTCGTCGAGTATCTTGCCCTTAAGCCAGTGTCCCAGTTTAATGTGCGAGTACACAGGAGAGCTAAAAGATCCTCAACGCCATATTGATGTCCAGCTAAGTGATGAAGCAATTACTGAAGCTGTCAAAAAGATGTTGGATGAACCGATATTTGAATGCAGCAAGACTGGGTTGCGTCCCTTTTATGCCTCCCATAAACCGCCAGCAGTAAGGATTGTATCTTTCTATTTTTAATTTGCCCTCCATGTTGAAACTTTTCTGATGACCTTCTGTTTATATTTGCAGAGCAATGACCCTTTCTGGAAAAGGAAATCTCAAGATAAACTGGTGAAACCACAAGACAAACTGGTGAGAGCGCCTCGTGCTAAGAGCAAGGCCTCAAAGAAACCAGCAAAGAAGAGAACCGCCGAGTCCTCTGATCCGGCCGAAGCTGTTGATGACTCGGAATCATAGGTAGAACTTGATTCCCTTGGCTCATTTTTCATGCACCTTATTGACAATGACCATTATCAGGATGATGCGGAAGCCAGGCGTGCTGATCACGTAGAGGTAATTCCCCTTTCTTCCGATCCAGATCTTGTGCCAGTACGAAAACTCCGTCGCGCAGTCCGGAAAGTGAAACGTTCACATCCTCTCAGTCATTTGGATCCACACTTTTCTTTGAAGACACAACACCCTGAAGATCGTCGCACAACCCGACACAGTGTCCAACAAGTTACCTCCTCCGGTTTACTGGACACACCGGTTCGGAAACGCCGTGCAGAGGTCTCTTGTACTTCTAAAAAATCTTATCGCAAAGCGGGTTACTTCTGATACCCTCTTAATCCGTCTGATTCCAATTATCAGGGCACTTCCAATTCATCCTCTGGCGACTCATCAACCACACAGATGCCTCCCCTCAAGACCGTCCCTGGGTAAGTATAGTAATTTTAGTTTTGCTTTCCTGCACAGGTTTATAATACTAACCTCTGTTTGTTACTTGCAATGCCAAAGCCCGACTCAGTAAAAAGGCCAAGCTGACTGCTCCCATTGATGATGATCCGTCTTTTGAACCGGAGAGGACCTCAGAAGCTGTTGATCGAGATGCTGATATTGCTCTGGATGAGCCTATGCCACAAGGTCAGGACACTTATGTTGATCCACCATAAGTTAATCCGGCTAGTCCTCATGCTGATCCGCCAAGCCCAGCTGCCAATCCACCAAGTCCAGCTGCCAATCCCCCAAGCCCAGCAAGAGCCGCTGCTAAACCGTCCAACGTTGATGAGATTATTGATGGCATGACCGATGATGCGGTGATTACCGGTTTTGGCCACACTACTCCTGGCAACCCTGTCGCTTTATCAAAGCATAGTGCCAAAGAGGAATTTACTACTGCAGACAAAGGCAAGTGGAAGACTGATTTTTCATGCTATGCTCATCTCAATGCTCAGGAACTCGACTCTCGATATCTAAACCACCTGTATACAAGTCGTGATTATGAGGCCGGTTTAGTCAACTTGATGAAGGAGCGCTATGAGGTAACTTCTATTCAAACATTCTATAAATTTTTTCTTTGTGCTTTATATCAACTCCATTGTAGCTCCCAAGGGCCGGTTTATCTCTTTAAGATGAACCGGGACTTCTGATAAAAAAGACTTCAACTGTGTAGCCCCCAAGGCCCGGTTTATCTCTTCAAGATGAACCGGGATTTCCTGTTGCAAAGCTTATCCTTGTTGAATTCCTTCACCTCCGGTTTATCTGATCAATTAAGCATTAGGCCCCAAGTGCCAAGATTAGTACTTGTATTGAGCCTTGGGACTTAAAATATCAGTTAAGAAGAAGCAATCCGCATTAGCCCCCAAGTGCCAAGTGTATAACTTGTTATGTGCTTGGGACTTCTGAGAAAATATTAACAGCTTTATTATCTGTTTTTTGCAGGCTGACTTGAGTAACAAAGATTCCCAAATCACCTATCTTCAAGAAAATATCAAGTCCCAACAAGCAGAGACTTCCAAGGCCAAAGATGAATTAAAGGGCGCTTTAACTGCCATGGAGCAATTAAAGGATGGCTTCAAAAGAGAACGGGCAGACTGGGAAACTGAGAAGGCCACTCTAATTAAACGGGCTGAGGATGCTGAGGCGGCTCTTAAACCGGTAGCAGAAGAGCTAACTGTGTTAAAGCGTCAGATCAATGCTATGACTTTTGCTATATTTGGTAAGTACTCTTTGCAAGAGCCTTTCTTAAACATCTTTGAAGTTGCCGCTTTAACAGTAAATTCTTAAACCGTTGCAGGTAGTCAGGTTGCTCATCTAGGCTCGGATATGCGGATGAGGTTGAAACCAGCCTATACCTTGATAGAACAACTGTATACCAGTGCTCAACGAGTCATCTGCGCAACCTCATACAATAAACCGCCTCCAACCTTAATCAAGGATACATTGGCCAAATTATCTATGACTCCTGCCTAGATAGAAGAGGTAAAGAGATCTGCTGCAAGGGCTGGCGCTCTATCTGCACTAACTCGGGCCAAAGCTTGGATAACTGATCTTGATCAGGAAGATATCGGAAAGGGATATCCTAGCCAACAAGAAGACGGGTCAGAATTTGATAATAAAGCCCTCAAAGCTTTGACAAAGGAGATGCGCCCGCTTGCAAGTAGATTGGCCGAAGAAGTTGACTTGTCTGTCCACCGGTCCAACTATGATGCGGACAACAAACAGGTTGATGCATCTATGAAAGAAGCGCAGAATCTTATCCCGCCAATCCGTAAGCACACTTATGCCCATCATGTTGAACCGTCCAATCTTATATGTGACGAAGCTGTCTTCCAAGCTTTAACTGGGATTGACTGGGCAACCATTGACTTCCAGCCATTGGGTGGGGAGGAGGTTGTTGAACCGGCGCAAGGTGATCCACAAACTTCTCAGCAAGCTAAAGAGGAATCATAATCCGGACGCCGGTTTACCATTTGTGTACCGTCCTCTGTAGAAAAACAATTATCTTTTTTGGGCGGTCCAAGCGCCTTGTAATAGGCTAGTTTAAAACACTTGGTCTGCTATGCCATCGTGCATAGCTCGAAACACTTGGTCTGCTATGCCGTATTATCACTTTCCTGAGACTGCCACTTTGTCATAAAATGCAGTGTGTGCTTATGATTTTTATCAGTGTTATGCAATCCTGTTTTCTACATGTCGTAAATTGAAAACTAATCCTGGCGGTTTACCACCGGACGGGTTACAATGCCCAATATGAAGTCATAGTTTATAACCAGGGCTGTAAAGATAATGAAACATGAAAATACCTCATACCTGTGATTTAAATCACATCATTGGTTTCCCAATCATTTTTGTAGTAAGGGTGATAACCCAAATCCTGAGTATTGATAACTCTCACCATGCTGTGCTGGTATATAATAAACCACACCGGGTTATGATAAACATCGGATGATCATCCTGGCGACTTATAGTCAATGCGGTATCACGACCGGTTTTCGGGTAATAAATTTCGAGAAAAAGACCGTCGTGCTCATCAGCCCCGGATTACTTGTTAGGCGATGAGGCTCCAACTTGATCTGAAATTCCAAGCAAAATACAAAACATGTAGTACAAGACCATTACGGCTGTGAGTACAACAAATGGTTTCTAGTGGTTGAGGCGGAAGCGGTTTGAGGATCATCAAGGGGTCACTAGTAGAAAAGGGGCAATGGTCCAGCCCGCTAGCCCATTAGTCCCGGTTCAACCACATAAAGGAACCGGGACCAATGGGGCATTGGACCAGTTTGTGAGCCCGGGGCCGGGGCGGCAGACCACGTGGGCCATTGGTCCCGGTTCGTTTGGACCTTTTGGTCCCGGTTGGTGGGACGAACCGGGACCAATGGGCCTCGCTCCTGGCCCACCACCATTGGTCCCGGTTGGTGGCATGAACCGGGACCAAAGGCTGCCCTTTAGTCCCGGTTCAAGCCACCAACCGGGACCAATTAGTTGCCTATATATACCCCTCACCCGCGAGCATATCACTTCACTGCTCTGTTTTTCTACCTGGCCGTTGGAGAGCTTTGTGGTGCTCTAGCTCACCTCCTATGCACATGAGGTGTTCGATGGAATGCCCGAGCCACACTACTTAAGCTTTCTCCTCTCCAAGCTCGACCTCCAAGCTCCATTTTCCTCAATATTTGTCTAGGTTTACCGGTCCGTCACGTCCCGTCCCCGTCTTCACCGCCGTTGATCGCCCGCGCCGATCTCGTCGCCGGTACCAACGTGGTGAGCCTCTTGTTCTTATCTTCTTTCTGAAAGGAAAAAAATTCTTACTTGTATGTTTATATAGATACTTGTATAATTTTCTTACTTTTATTATTGCATCTTATATAGTGCGATGGTTTTGGTATCCGCCCCCGTCGGCCCTCGTCCTGTCTATGATTCGGATGTGGTATATATTATCTTTTCATAACTATTGGTTCATTTATTGTTTATGACAATTATGCCGACCAACGTGACATAGATTTTATTTATCTAGGAGATTGTTGAACAGGAAATTCCAACCGACCCTATTGTCGAGAGGTTAAATTTAATTGAAGAAGAAAACAATTTGTTGAAGGAAAAAATTAGAAAAATTGAGGAGGAGAAGATGATATTGGAGTTGCATGTAGCGGATGTCGTCGATGATCACAAGATCAAGATGGATGCAATGCGCTTGAAGATTAGAAAGATTAGAAAATATACCATTCATACCGAGGCTTGGTATCATTATGCCGTTGGATCGGTTGTTACATTGGTTGCGATTATGATCGCATTTGTTTCGCATTGAAATGTTTTACATAGTTTGAGTGTATGGTTTAATTAATTTAGATGCTCTGCGAGTTTTATGTTGTTAGATGAGAACTATGTATGTACTTTCGTTTTAATGTGATGATGAACTTCTATTAATTTGGTCACTTAATTATCTATTCATGATGTTACGTAATGATTTTTGACACATTAATATATATAATGCACGCAGATGAACCGCAATGGATGTACGATTCAAGACACACCTCCGAGTACATTAAGGCGTGCATGATTTTCTCGAAGTGGCTGAAGCAAACAAGCGAGAATGGTTTTATGTGTTGTCCATGCCCTATATGTGGGAATACTGAAGTCTTACTCTAACCGAAAATCCTCCACACCCACCTGCTTTACAAGGGTTTCATGCCACACTATAATGTTTGGACGAGGCACGGAGAAATAGGGGTTATGATGGAAGACGGCGAAGAAGAAGAGTACAATGACAACTATGTGCCCCCTGAATACGGTGATGCTCTTGAACATCAAGAGGAACCAGACGATGTGCATGATGATGCTGCAATGGGCGAAGCTGCTGAAGATCAAGAGGAACTAGACGATGTGCCCGATGATGATGATCTCCGCCGGGTCATTGTCGATGCAAGGACGCAATCATACGAAAGTCAAAAGGAGAAGCTTAAGTTCGATCGCATGTTAGAGGACCACAAAAAGGGTTGTACCCCAATTGCGAAGATGGCAACACAAAGCTCGGTACCGTCTTTGGAATTGCTGCGAAGTGGATGGCATTAATCCTTTCGGGAGCAGAGCAGCAATCACAAAGACGTGGCCCGCGACTCTATGTATGTATAACCTTCCTCCTTGGATGTGCATGAAGCGGAAGTTCATTATAATGCCGTTCTCATCCAAGGACCTAAGCAACCCGGCAATGACATTGATGTGTACCTAAGGCCATTAGTTGAAGAACTTTTACAGCTGTGGAATGGAAGCGGTGTGCGTCGTGGGATGAGCACAAACAGGAGAATTTAACCTAAAGGCGTTGCTGTTCGTGACCATCAACGATTGGCCCGCTCTCAAGAACCTTCGGGACGACAAACAAGGGATACCACGCATGCACGCACTGTTTACTTGACACCGATAGTATATACCTGGCAAGCTGCAGGAAGAATGTGTACCTAGGACATCGTCGATTTCTTCCGACCAACCATCAATGTCGAAAGAAAGGCAAGCATTTCAAAGGTGAGGCAGATCACCAGAAGAAGCCCGCCATGCGTACCGGTGATCACGTACTTGCTATGGTCAATGATTTACACGTAATCTTTGGAAAGGGTCCCGACAGACTAGCTGTACCGAGTGACGCTGGGGGACACGCACCCATGTGGAAGAAGAAATCTATATTTTGGGACCTACCCTCTGGAAAGACCTAGAGGTCCGCTCTTCGATCAACGTGATGCACGTGACGAAGAACCTTTGCGTGAACCTGCTAGGCTTCTTGGGCGTGTATGGGAAGACAAAAGATACAGGTGAGGCACGGAGGACCTGCAACGTTTGCACGAAAAAGACGGCATGCCTCGGCGAGATGAAGGTCCTGCCAGCTATGCTCTTACCAAAGAAGAGAAGGAAATCTTCTTTGAATGCCTGCTTAGTATGAAGGTCGGACGGCTTCTCGTCGAATATAAAAGGAATAATAAATATGGCAGAGAAAAAGTTTGAAACCTAAAGTCTCATGATCGCCACGTGATTATGACGCAATCGCTTTCGGTTGCATTGAGGGGCTTCTACCGAAAACGTCCGATTAGCCATTGTGAAGCTATGTGCATTCCTCAATGCAATCTCTCGAAGGTGATCGATCCGAAATCATACCAAGGCTAAGGAGTGATGTGGTGCAATGTCTTGTCAGTTTCGAGCTGGTGTTCCCACCATCCTTCTTCAATATCATGACGCACGTCCTAGTTCATCTAGTTGACGAGATTGTCATTCTGGGCCCCATATTTCTACACAATATGTACCCCTTTGAGAGGTTCATGGGAGTCCTAAAGAAATATGTCCGTAACCGCGCTAGGCCAGAAGGAAGCATCTCCATGGGCCATCAAGCGAGAGGATGTCATCGGGTTTTGTGTTGACTTCATTCCTGGCCTTAAGAAGATAGGTCTCCCTAAATCGCGGTATGAGGGGAGACTGACCGAAAAACACGCTTGGAAGGGACTCAATAATATGCGAGGGCGGATATTCTTGGTCTCAAGCACACTACAGTTCTCTGAAACTCTACCTTGGTGACCCGTATGTCGATGAACACAAGAACGATCATGCTCCAAACACCGGAGCGGTCTGCGACGATCGGATTACATGTGAACACATCGGGACTTTCAGCAGTTGGTTGGAAGCACGTGTCGAGGTGACAACACTATTTGTGATGAGCTGTACTTGTTGTCGAGGGGACCATCTTTGACTGTATTGATTTGGAAAGGATCTGAGATAAATGGGAATACATTTTACGATTGACCAAGATCAAAAGAGCACCAAGCAAAACAGCGGTGTCGCTTTGATGCAACAACCGAGAGGGAAAGGACACATATTATGGTTACATAGTGGACATATGGGAACTTGACTATGGACATGATTTTAAGGTCCCTTTGTTTAAGTGCAAATGGGTCAATCTGTCAGGAGGCGGGGTACAGGTAGATCCACAGTACGGAATGACAACAGTGGATCTGAAAAATCTTGGGTACACTGACGAACCGTTCGTCCTAGCCAATGATTTGGCACAGGTTATCTATGTGAAGGACATGTCTACCAGACCAAGAAAGAGAAAAGATAAGGAAGCGAATACATCATACGATGAGCCAAAGCGCCACATAGTTCTTTCAG
The DNA here is from genome assembly GCA_021437245.1 of Aegilops speltoides. Lineage (NCBI taxonomy): Eukaryota > Viridiplantae > Streptophyta > Magnoliopsida > Poales > Poaceae > Aegilops > Aegilops speltoides. The sequence continues at coordinate 559,695,606 of CM038147.1, forward strand.
GAAAAAGGGACATCGTGGGAGTGGAGGAAAAGATGACATGTCTCAAGATTATGAAAAGTTTTATGAAATTCCTCCTTTAAAGTCAAGGCTGACCCCAACATCCCGATAAGCGATGAAGATTATCCATGGTTACTGGCGCAATAAGCAAATGACACAAGCGAAGAAAAAGTAAAGACTTTCTCCATAACTATTATGATGATACCATGTCAACTTTATGGCCGACGGAGTATAATACCATTGTCCGTTTTGTACATGCACATGCTATGTGGGTCAATTTATGATACCATGCCAACTTTCAACTTTTTCAGAGTTCATTTGAAATGCTTTAATGTCTTATGGTTCGGCCCTCGTAATAATTAAAAATAGCAACAATAAGTATTTTGTTCTAAGCAGAAACAAATAAAATAAATAAAGCAAGAAAGAAAACAAAAAAATAAAAAAGTGTTTTCAAATTTGAAAACTAATGGCACTAATAGAAAGTTTATAATTTTCCTAGAACTAAAAGCAAAAAGAATTTCAGGCCCAACAATGATAGAGGCAAAAAAATGTTTTCAGAAAAAGGCCCACAAGGCAAAGTTTAGCGATGAGGCCCGAAGGCCCAACAATTTGAAATAAAGCAAAAAACAAAAGAAAATAAATAATGCAGAAAACAAAACAAAAAACTGGAAAAAAAATAAAAATAGCAACAATAAGTAAAGAAAACAAAAAAATAAAAAAATGCCTCCTCTTCGGGCCCCACGGCTGAATACGACATGAAACCCTACTATGGGCGAGATTCAGGGCCCACAAGAGGCCCAAGGCCCACAAGGCAAAGTTTAGCAAGTAGGCCCGAAGCTGCGGTGGAGAGGAGCTCGAGAGGGTGCGGCGGTGGGGCTTATAAACCATCGCGCCCCTCTCAACTAGCGAGGTGGGACTAAACTTTGGCCCGACGCTTGGCGACAGACAGGCCTTTGGTCCCGGTTGGTGGCTCCAACCGGGACTAAAGGGGGCATTAGTACGGTTGGGGTACCGGTTGGTGCCACGAACCTGTGCCAATGCCGCCCGCTAGTCCCGGTTGGTGCCACCAACCGACCAAAGGCCTCTTCGAAACCACCAACCGGACCAAAGGCCGCCGCTTCCCGCCCTTTGGGCTGCTGAAAAGAGGCCTTTGGTCCCGGTTGGTGGAACCAACCGGGACTAAAGGGTGCATTAGTCCCGGTTGGTGCCTCCAACCGGGACTAAAGGCTATGCTATATAAGCAGACTTAGCGCTTCCGCCAAATCGCCCATTTCTCCCCGACCCCCTGCTCCTCCTCGTCGCCGCCATCACCACCGACCCCTGCTCCACCTTGCCGTCGCCGCCGCCACCACGCCATCAGTTGCTCGCCTTCCGCCGCCGCCGCCGCCACCCCCCTGAGCATAGCTCGCTCCGCGCCTCTGCCATCCATCCTGCAGCCCACCACCGCCCGCCTCACATCTGCTGCTGCCACCACCGCCCCCCCCTACACAGCCCACCACCGCCGCCCACATCTCACATGCTGCACCCATCCCCCGCCTGCATGACCACCGCCATGCCCCGCCCGCCCCTACCCTGCATTTTCCTCCATAGCAATTTCCATAGCATTTTTTTGCATTTTTTTGTGTATATGTGTTTGTATGTGTATATATGTGTACATGTTCATAATAATTTTTTTTCATAAGTGTATTTTTTTTGTTCATTGCATTTTTTTCATATATATAATGTATATATGTATGTGGTAGCTATATATATGATGAATGGATGTGGCTATATATGTATGTATGAATATAATGTTCATAGCATTTTTTTGTTTATATATGTTTTTTCAAATATGTATTAATTTTATATTTAGGTTGTTAGTAGATATCGATTTTAGGTTAGTGCATTTTAGGTTAGTGTAGAGGAGAAAGTAAAATAAGGAAAAGGAAGAAAAGAGGAAGAAGGAAGAAGGAAGAAGAAGAAGAAAAAGAATGAGAGGAAAAAGGAAAATAAGAAGAGGAAGTAAGGAGAAAAGGAGGAGAGGAAGAAGAGGAGAAATAAATAAGATAGGAAAAAAGAAGAAAAAGAAGAAAAAGAAGAGGAGAAGAAGAAAGGAATAGAGGAGAAGAAGAAAAAATAGAAGAAAAAAAATTATTTTCTTCTTCTCCTCTATTCCTTTCTTCTTCTCCTTTTTTTTTTTTTTTTTTCATCTTCTTCTTCCTTCTTCCTTCTTCCTCTTTTCTTCCTTTTCCTTAATTATTTTCCTTTCTCGAGGGAGAAGAAGAAAAAGAAGAGGAGAATAAGAAAGAAAGGAATAGAGGAGAAAGAAGAAACTTCAACACGAGGGTGTGGTACCGATACCCCCTCCCCGATAACATTATTTTCCCATGTATATGTATGTCGCGTCGTTGTCGATATAACCCCCTCGAGATAACTTCGACATGAGGGGCGGTCGATATATATACCCCCTCTCGACCGTGATAACTTATACAACGGCAGCACCCCCCTCGGCCCTCTCGCTCGACCAAAACTCTCGAGGACACCCAAACCCTAGAGAGAAAACGATGTTGGTCTCCTACCCCCTCCCGCCGCGCCCCTACCCGACAAGTTAACTCTCTCGAGGCCACCCCAAACCCTTGAAGCGTTGTGTCGAGGCGACCCCAAACCCTAGAGAAGCAGTGTCGAGGCCACTTGACATGTTGTAAATGAAGGAAATATGCCCTAGAGGCAATAATAAAGTTATTATTTATTTCCTCATATCATGATAAATGTTTATTATTCATGCTAGAATTGTATTAACCGGAAACATAATACATGTGTGAATATATAGACAAACAGAGTGTCACTAGTATGCCTCTACTTGACTAGCTTGTTAATCAAAGATGGTTATGTTTCCTAACCATGAACAAGGAGTTGTTATTTGATTAACAAGGTCACATCATTAGTTGAATGATCTGATTGACATGACCCATTCCGTTAGCTTAGCACACGATCGTTTAGTATGTTGCTATTGCTTCCTTCATGACTTATACATGTTCCTATGACTATGAGATTATGCAACTCCGTTTACGGAGGAACACTATGTGTGCTACCAAACGTCACAACGAATCGGGTGATTATAAAGGTGCTCTACAGTGTGTCTCCGAAGGTACTTGTTGAGTTGGCGTATTTGAGATTAGGATTTGTCACTCCGAATGTCGGAGAGGTATCTCTAGGCCCTCTCGGTAATACACATCACTTAAGCCTTGCAAGCATTTCAACTAATGAGTTAGTTGTGAGATGATGTATTACGGAACGAGTAAAGAGACTTGCGATAACGAGATTGAACTAGGTATTGGATACCGACGATCGAATCTCGGGCAAGTAACATACCGATGACAAAGGAACAACGTATGTTGTTGTGCGGTTTGACCGATAAAAGATCTTCGTAGAATATGTAGGAACCAATATGGGCATCCAGGTCCCGCTATTGGTTATTGACCGAGACATGTCTCGGTCATGTCTACATTGTTCTCGAACCGTAGGGTCCGCACACTTAAGGTTTCGATGATGCTTATATTATGAGTTTATGTATTTTGATGTACGAAGGTTGTTCGAGTCCGGATGTGATCACGGACATGACGAGGAGTCTCGAAATGGTCGAGACATAAAGATTGATATATTGGACGGATATATTTGGACACCGGAAAGGTTCGGAGAAGTTTGGAGCTCGGGAGGTTACCGAACCCCGGGAGGTATATGGGCCTTATTGGGCCCATGTAGGAGGAAGAGAGAAGGAGCAAGGGGGGCGCCCCAAGCCCAATCCGAATGGGGAGGGGGGCCGGCCCCCCTTTCCTATCTCCTTCCCCCTCTTTTCCTTCCTACTACTAGTACTACTTCCTAATACTAGTGCTCCTTCCTTCCCCCTCCAAATAAGATAAGGAAAAGAGAGGGAAACCTACTTGGAGTAGATTTCCCCCTCCCTATGGCGCCCCCCTTGAGGCCGGCCACCTCCTCCCTCCCTCCTTTATATACGGGGGTAGGGGGCACCCTAGGACACACAAGTTGATCATTGATCGTTCCTTAGCCGTGTGCGGTGCCCCCCTCCACGATATTACACCTCGATCATATTGTAGCGGTGCTTAGGCGAAGCCCTGCGATAGGAGAACATCAAGATCGTCACCACGCCGTCGTCTTGTGGAACTCCCCTCGGAGCCTCTCTTGGATTGGAGATCGAGGTGCGTCATCGAGCTGTCGCATGTCAAGAACTCGGAGGTGCCGAGTAACGGTGCTTGGATCGGTTGGACCGGGAGGACGTCGACTACTTCCTCTACGTTGCGTCAACGCTTCGCTTGGTCTACAAGGGTGCGTAGACAACACTCTCCCCTCTCGTTGCTATGCATCACCATGATCTTGCGTGTGCGTAGGAAATTTTTGAAATTACTACGTTCCCCTTGATGGTATCGAGCCTAGGTTTTATGGTTTGATGTTATATGCACGAGTAGAACACAAGTGAGTTGTGGGCGATATAAGTCATCTTGCTTACCAGCATGTCATACTTTGGTTCGCGGTATTGTTGGATGAAGCGGCCGGACCGACATTACGCGTACTCTTACGCGAGACTGGTTTTACCGCCGTGCTTTGCACACAGTGACTAGCGGTGTCGGTTTCTCCAACTTTAGTTGAACCGAGTGTAGCTACGCCCGGTCCTTGCGAAGGTTAAAACAGCATCAACTTGACAAACTATCGTTCTGGTTTTGATGCGTGGGTGAGATTGGTTCTTGCTTAAGCCCGTAGCAGCCACGTAAAACTTGCAACAACAAAGTAGAGGACGTCTAACTTGTTTTTGCAGGGCATGTTGTGATGTGATATGGCCAAGACATGATGCTATATTTTATTGTATGAGATGATCATGTTTTGTAACCGGTTATCGGCAATGGCGAGAGCCATATGGTTGTCGCTTTATTGTATGAAATGCAACGCATACTGTAATTGCTTTACTTTATCACTAAGCGGTAGCGATAGTCGTAGAAGCAATAGATGGCCTAAACGACAACGATGCTACGATGGAGATCAAGGTGTCGCGCGGTGGCGATGGTGATCATGATGGTGCTTGGAGATGGAGATCACAAGCACAAGAAGATGATGGCCATATCATATCACTTACATTGATTGCATGTGATGTTTATCCTTTATGCATCTTATCTTGCTTTGATTGACGGTAGCATTTTAAGATGATCTCTCACTAAAAATTATCAAGTAGTGTTCTCCTGAGTATGCACCGTTGCCAAAGTTCGTCGTGCCCGCACACCACGTGATGATCGGGTGTGATAAGCTCTCGTCCATCTACAACGGGTGCAAGCCAGTTTTGCACACGCAGAATACTCGAGTTAAACTTTACGAGCCTAGCATATGCAGATATGGCCTCGGAACACGGAGACCGAAAGGTCGGCGTGAATCATATAGTAGATATGATCAACATAAGATGTTCACCATTGAAAACTACTCCATCTCACGTGATGATCGGTTATGGTTTAGTTGATTTGGATCACGTGATCACTTAGATGACTAGAGAGATGTCTGTCTAAGTGGGAGTTCTTAAGTAATATGATTAATTGAACTAAAATTTATCATGAACTTAGTACTGATAGTATCTTGCTTGTCTATGTTGATTGTAGATAGATGGCCCGTCTTGTTGTTCCGTTGAATTTTAATGCGTTCCTTGAGAAAGCTAAGTTGAAAGATGATGGTAGCAACTACGCAGATCGGGTCCATAACTTGAGGATTATCCTCATTGCTGCACGAAAAATTACGCCCCGGAAGCACCGCTGGGTGCCGAACTGCTCGCTGATGAAACCGACGATGTTAAGAACGTCTGCGCGAGCAAAGCTGATGACTACTCGATAGTTCAATGTGCCATGCTTTACGGCTTAGAACCGGGACTTCAACGACGTTTTGAGCGTCATGGAGCATATGAGATGTTTCAGAGTTGAAGTTGATATTCCGAAGAATGCCCGGATTGAGAGATATGAAGTCTCCAATAAGTTCTATAGCTGCAAGATGGAGGAGAATAGTTACAAGGTGAGCACATACTCAAGATGTCCGGGTATTGTAATCACTTGATTCAACCGGGAGTTACTCTTCCGGATGATAGCGTCATTGATGAAATTCTCAAATCACTTCCACCAAGCTACAAGAGCTTCGTGATGAACTATAATATGCAAGGGATGGATAAGACGATTCCGAGCTCTTCGCAATGCTAAAGGCTGCGGAGGTAGAAATCAAGAAGGAGCATCAAGTGTTGATGGTTAACAAGACCACTAGTTTCAAGAAAAGGGCAAAGGGAAGAAGAAAGGAACTTCAAGAAGAACAGCAAACAAGTTGCTGCTCAAGAGAAGAAACCCAAGTCTGGACCTAAGCACAAAATCGAGTGCTTCTCCGCAAGCGATCGTCATTTGAAGCGGAACTGCCCCAAGTATTTGGCGGATAAGAAGGATGGCAAAGTGAACAAAGGTATATGTGATATACATGTTATTGATGTGTACCTTACTAGAGCTCGCAGAGCACTGGGTATTTGATCTCGGTTACATTGCAAATATTTGCAACTCAAAGCAGGACTACTGATTAGCGAACACCGGCAAAGGGCGAGGTGACGATGCGCGTGGGAAATGGTTCAAAAGTCGATGTGATCGCGGTCGGCACGCTACCTCTACATCTACCTTCGGGATTAGTATTAGACCTGAATAATTGTTATTTGGTGCCAGCGTTGAGCATGAACATTATATCTGGATCTTGTTTGATGCGAGACGGTTATTCATTTAAATCAGAGAATAATGGTTGTTCTATTTATATGAGTAATATCTTTTATGGTCATGCACCCCTGAAGAGTGGTCTATTTTTGATGAATCTCGATAGTAGTGATACACATATTCATAGTGTTGAAGCCAAAAGATGCAAAGTTGATAATGATAGTGCAACTTATTTGTGGCACTGCTGTTTGGGTCATATCGATATAAAGCGCATGAAGAAACTCCATACTGATGGACTTTTGGAACCACTTGATTATGAATCACTTGGTACTTGCGAACCGTGCCTCATGGGCAAGATGACCAAAACGCCGTTCTCCGGTACTATGGAGAGAGCAACAGATTTGTTGGAAATCATACATACAGATGTATGTGGTCCAATGAATGTTGAGGCTCGTGGCGGATATCGTTATTTTCTCACCTTCACATATGATTTAAGCAGATATGGGTATATCTACTTAATGAAGCATAAGTCTGAAACATTTGAAAAGTTCAAAGAATTTCAGAGTGAAGTTGAAAATCATCGTAACAAGAAAATAAAGTTTCTACGATCTGATCGTGGAGGAGAATATTTGAGTTACGAATTTGGTTTACACTTAAAACAATGTGGAATAGTTTCACAACTCACGCCACCCGGAACACCACAGCGTAATGGTGTGTCCGAACGTCGTAATCGTACTTTACTTGATATGGTGCGATCTATGATGTCTCTTACAGATTTACCGCTATCGTTTTGGGGTTATGCTCTAGAGACAGCCACATTCACGTTAAATAGGGCACCGTCGAAATCCGTTGAGACGACACCTTATGAACTATGGTTTGGCAAGAAACCAAAGTTGTCGATTCTTAAAGTTTGGGGTTGCGATGCTTATGTGAAAAAGCTTCAACCTGATAAGCTCGAACCCAAATCAGAGAAATATGTCTTCATAGGATACCCAAAGGAGACAGTTGGGTACACCTTCTATCACAGATCCGAAGGCAAGACATTCGTTGCTAAGAATGGATCCTTTCTAGAGAAGGAGTTTCTCTCGAAAGAAGTGAGTGGGAGGAAAGTAGAACTTGATGAGGTAACTGTACCTACTCCCTTGTTGGAAAATAATACATCACAGGAACCGGTTTCTATGACGTCAAAACCAACTAGTGAGGAAGTTGATGATAATGATCATAGAACTTCAGATCAAGTTAATCTGAGAACCACGTGGGTCGAGCAGAGTAAGATCCGCACTGAGTGGTACGGTAATCCTATTCGGAAGTCATGCTACTAGATCATGATGAACCTCGAACTATGAAGAAGCGATGGTGAGCCCAGATTCCATAAAATGGCTTGAAGCCACGAAATCGAGATGGGATCCATGTATGAGAACAAAGTATGGACTTTGGTTGACTTGCCCGATGGTCGGCAAGCAATTGAGAATAAATGGATCTTCAAGAAGAAGACCGACGCCGACGGTAATGTTCTCGTCTACAAAGCTCGACTTGTTGCAAAAGGTTTTCGACAAGTTCAAGGGGTTGACTACGATGAGACCTTCTCACCCGTGCGATGCTTAAGTCTGTCCGAATCATGTTAGCAATTGCCGCATTTTATGATTATGAAATTTGGCAAATGGATGTAAAACTGCATTCTGAATGGATTTACGGAAGAAGAGTTGTATATGATGCAACGGAAGGTTTTATCGATCCAAAGGAGCTAACAAAGTGTGCAAGCTCCAACGTTCCATTTATGGACTGGTGCAAGCCTCTCGGAGTTGGAATAAACGTTTTGATAGTGTGATCAAAGCATTTGGTTTTATCTGAGACTTTTGGAGAAGCTTTGTATTTACAAGAAAGTGAGTGGGAGCTCAGAGCATTTCTAATATTATATGTGGATGACATATTATTGATTGGAAATGATATAGAATTCTGGATAGCATAAAGGAATACTTGAATAAAAGTTTTTCAATGAAAGACCTCGGTGAAGCTGCTTACATATTGGGCATTAAGATCTATAAAGATAGATCAAGGCGCTTAATTGGACTTTCACAAAGCACATACCTTGACAAAGTTTTGAAGAAGTTCAAAATGGATCAAGCAAAGAAAGGGTTCTTGCCTGTATTGCAAGGTGTGAAGTTGAGTAAGACTCAAAGCCCGACCACTGCAGAAGATAGAGAGAAATGAAAAGTGTTCCTATGCTTCAGCCATAGGCTCTATCATGTATGCAATGTTGTGTACCGACATGATGTGTGCCTTGCTATAAGTCTAGCAGGAGGTACCAAAGTAATCCAGAGTGGATCATCGGACAGCGGTCAAGAACATCTGAAATACGAAAAGGACTAAGGATATGTTTCTCGTATATGGAGGTGACAAAGAGCTCATTGTAAATGGTTACGTTGATGCAAGCTTTGACACGATCCGGACGATTCTAAATCGCAAACCGGATCGTGTTTACATTAAGCGGTGGAGCTGTCGGTTGGTGCGGTTCAAAGCAAAGCGTCGTGGCGGGATCTACATGTGAAGCGGAATACATAGCTGCTTCGGAAGCAGCCAATGAAGGAGTCTGGATGAAGGAGTTCATATCCGATCTAGGTGTCATACCTAGTGCATCGGGTCCAATGAAAATCTTTTGTGACAATCTTGGGCGATTGCCTTAGCGAAGGAATCCAGATTTCACAAGAGAACCAAGCACATCAAGAGACGCTTCAATTCCATCCGGATCTAGTCCGTGGGAGACATAGAGATTTGCAAGATACATACGGATCTGAATGTTGCAGACCCGTTGACTAAGCCTCTTCCACGAGCAAAACATGATCAACACCAAGACTCCATGGGTGTTAGAATCATTACTGTGTAATCTAGATTATTGACTCTAGTGCAAGTGGGAGACTCAAGGAAATATGCCCTAGAGGCAATAATAAAGTTATTATTTATTTCCTCATATCATGATAAATGTTTATTATTCATGCTAGAATTGTATTAACCGGAAACATAATACATGTGTGAATATATAGACAAACAGAGTGTCACTAGTATGCCTCTACTTGACTAGCTTGTTAATCAAAGATGGTTATGTTTCCTAACCATGAACAAGGAGTTGTTATTTGATTAACAAGGTCACATCATTAGTTGAATGATCTGATTGACATGACCCATTCCGTTAGCTTAGCACACGATCGTTTAGTATGTTGCTATTGCTTCCTTCATGACTTATACATGTTCCTATGACTATGAGATTATGCAACTCCCGTTTACCGGAGGAACACTTTGTGTGCTACCAAACGTCACAACGTAATCGGGTGATTATAAAGGTGCTCTCTGGTGTCTCCAAAGGTACTTGTTGAGTTGGCGTATTTCGAGATTAGGATTTGTCACTCCGAATGTCGGAGAGGTATCTCTGGGCCCTCTCGGTAATACACATCACTTAAGCCTTGCAAGCATTTCAACTAATGAGTTAGTTGTGAGATGATGTATTACGGAACGAGTAAAGAGACTTGCGTAACGAGATTGAACTAGGTATTGGATACCGACGATCGAATCTCGGGCAAGTAACATACCGATGACAAAGGAACAACGTATGTTGTTGTGCGGTTTGACCGATAAAAGATCTTCGTAGAATATGTAGGAACCAATATGGGCATCCAGGTCCCGCTATTGGTTATTGACCGAGACATGTCTCGGTCATGTCTACATTGTTCTCGAACCGTAGGGTCCGCACGCTTAAGGTTTCGATGATGCTTATATTATGAGTTTATGTATTTTGATGTACGAAGGTTATTCGAGTCCGGATGTGATCACGGACATGACGAGGAGTCTCGAAATGGTCGACACATAAAGATTGATATATTGGACGGATATATTTGGACACGGAAAGGTTCCGGAGAAGTTTGGAGCTCGGAGGTTACCGAACCCCGGGAGGTATATGGGCCTTATTGGGCCCATGTAGAAGGAAGAGAGAAGGAGCAAGGGAGGCGCGCCCAAAGCCCAATCCGAATTGGGGAGGGGGGCCGGCCCCCCCTTTCCTTTCTCCTTCCCCTTTTCCTTCCTACTACTAGTACTACTTCCTAATACTAGTGCTCCTTCTTTCCCTCCAAATAAGATAAGGAAAGAGGGAAACCTACTTGGAGTAGGTTTCCCCCCCTATGGCGCCCCCTTGAGGCGGCCACCTCCTCCCTCCCTCCTTTATATCACGGGGTAGGGGGCACCCTAGGACACACAAGTTGATCATTGATCGTTCCTTAGCCGTGTGCGGTGCCCCCTCCACGATATTACACCTCGATCATATTGTAGCGGTGCTTAGGCGAAGCCTGCGACAGAGAACATCAAGATCGTCACCACGACGTCGTCTTGACAGAACTCCCCTCGGGCCTCTCTGGATTGGAGATCGAGGTGCGTCATCGAGCTGTCTGCGCGTCAAGAACTCGGAGGTGCCGGAGTAACGGTGCTTGGATCGGTTGGACCGGGAGGACGTACGACTACTTCCTCTACGTTGCGTCAACGCTTCCGCTTCGGTCTACAAGGGTACGTAGACAACACTCTCCCCTCTCGTTGCTATGCATCACCATGATCTTGCGTGTGCGTAGGAAATTTTTTGAAATTACTACGTTCCCCTTCAGTAAATATTTGCAGAAACTATGGAGCACTCCCAAGACGAAGAAACAGAAGCGATGTTGGGGGACATAATCGCACAAGGAAGTGATGAAGTTGCATCATTTCTCAACGAGACCGATGGTCAGGAAGGACTGGGTGAAGAAGAGGGCTATGTTCATGATGGCTTCGACCCATTAATGCCGGTACAAGAAGAGGACTATGTTCATGATGGCTCCGGTGACACAATGGAGGTACAAGAAGGAGACCGTCTTGTTGCTCCGGTGACCGAACCGAGGCCGCCAGGTATATATATATTAGTTAAGCCCGTCTTGACTAGTTAATTGATGCATCCATTGTTTTGGTATATGTACACATATTAATTACTCTTGTCTTTCTTCCTTATAATTTCTAGCCCTCCGGATCGAGCACAACCGGTAAGGAGACGAGTCCCAAGAAAAGTTGAGCTCGGATGAAAAGTTTGAGATCATAGAAATCGCGCCCGACGGCGAACCGATTGAACCCATCCGGACAAGGAAGGCATTTTCGCTTTCGGTGCAGGGTTCTTGTTAGGGACAAGATCCCGATCAAGATCCAAAAATGGTATAAGCCTAAGGAGGAAGACCCTGAGGTGTCTTATGTCAATGATATGCAGAAAGAAGATCTTTCGACTGAGCTAAAGGCAAATTTCACCCTACCGCCAGAGGAGGATCCGGAGAAGCCAGTTAAAGAGCAATTAATCAAGTCTTGTGCTCTTAAGAAGATGGCAACCCTAATGAGGAGGTGGAGGAAAGAGCTGAACCAGTTTGTCGAGAAAAAAAGACACCAGAATTCATCGGCAAATATGAGAAGATCAAAGATCACTGGCCCGCATTTGTGGCCCACAAGACATCGGAAAAGAGTAAGAAGATGTCGGCGACAAACAAGCAAAATGTTGTGAAGAAGAAGCTTCACCATCGCACGTGGTCAGGTGGCTACCTCAAAGCCCGGCCTAAGTGGTCCAAGGCTGAGCATGATCTGCTTGAAAAAGGGATCGAACCAGAGACAATGTCTTGGCTGCACCGTTGCGGACTTGGTTCTTGAGGCTGGCGGAACCTTGGACCTATGAATCCAGGGAAGTGCGGTGGGCGGACGAGAGCAACGCAAATACCATCAAGAACCTTCGACACTATATCGATGCAACGGCGCAGCGAGGGCGTTCCTTCCAAACAGGGAGAAGGACGAGCTCACAATGGCCCTTGGGAATCTCGAGCACCACCGGACGGACACGAGGCACGCCATGCTCCATTCCGTGGAAGGTTGGATTTCGGATGCAGGGGTTACAAAACCCACGAGAGGAGGAAGAAATCGAGCAGACTTGGTGGTTTTCTCATGACTGCCTGTCCGGCCGCCGCTTCGGCAATGACTTCTCTAGTCGTCGGAAGCAGTCTTCGCGTCAGCCCTAAAGTTGCCGAACAGTTAGATCCAATAGAGCTCTCGTCTGTTAACGAGCTCTTGGATTGCATCGCCGCCCTGGGAGTCGCTACGGACTACAACCAGATTGGGCTTAAAACCGATCTGAGAGAGATTAACTCTCCCCAGGCCACCCACCACGTCTCAATGGTAGAGGAGCAATACGGCAACTCTTTGCCAGTGTTGAAAACAATTCATGTCCGGATTCCCGAACCCTCCATGCCGGATTCCCGCGGAGGGACAGACTTCGATCGAGCAGTGAACTTAAAATCATGCATCGCCCCGGACTCGCTGGATTGTGCCCAGCCAACCAAACTTCCGAATTCGCAAGCCCCTTGGCCTTTGAGCCTCAAGATGGGCAGGGATCGACATCACTACTGGGCTAGATTCCTTCTGGTTATGGACAGGATAAAGGACTGCCGAGAGGAAAATGCAATATCAATCTTCTGCAATAACTGCACGGACAAGGGAATACTAAACGCCATTGATCGTCGCAAAATTATGCGCTTCACCGATCTGGCATCCATCGTACGAAAGTACTGTGCGATGGAGAGTTTCCGGAAAACCGAAAATCAATTTTGGGATAATCCGGCCCCAAACCCAGTCCGCAGTAAAAGGGCGCCTTACACTAAGGCCCCAGATGCAAAAACGAAAAAACAAAAACCCAATAAGGGAAACGGAACCATACTGGAGGGATGGCTCAATGGACCCTGTAAGCTTCATAGTACAGAGGGAGCCGTCCCAACACATAGCCTTCGAGCATGTTGGATATTACGGCAGGTGGCCAAAAGTGGCGAAGAGCTTCTAGCTCCGGGAAACCACTCCAACAATACCAGCACGGTGTCAACAGTCTTCGAGACTTTCGCATCAAATAATATGCGAAAACGAACAATCCGTGAACTCGCCGAAGTCTACCAAGTAGCAACAGCAAATCCATGGAGCGACACAGCTATTACCTTCAATGCCAGCGATGAGCTCACATTCCGAACAACCAGAGACCCAGCCGCACTGGTACTTAGTCCCATAGTGGACGGCTTTCGACTGACAAAAGTCCTCATGGATGGCGGCAGCGGACTAAATCTGATTTATGAGGAAACTCTGCGAAAAATGGAAATCGATTGGAGCCGTATTGAGCGAAGCAGCACGACCTTTAGAGGAATAATCCCTAGCCGGGAAGCGCGCTGCACCGGAAAAATCACACTCGATGTGGTGTTCGGCTCTCCGGACAATTACAGATCCGAAGAAGTCACGTTCCAGGTGGCCTCGTTCAGCAGTGGGTATCACGCCATATTAGGACGAGAGGCATTCACAATTTTTCAAGCAATACCTCATTACGGGTACATCGGAAAGCTGCTTCATTGTATCCGGTAGAGGAATTGAAGCAAATCCGGCCAAAATTCGAGCTCTGTCACAGTTGGATATTCCAAAAGACCTCAAGCAAATACAAAAATGAACAGGATGCATGGCAGCCTTAAGCCGCTTTATCTCCCGTTTAGGAGAAAAGGCGTTGCCCCTCTATCGCCTCCTAAGGCGCACCGAACACTTCGAGTGGATGGATGCTGCCACTGCCGGACTCGAAGAAATAAAGGCCATCTTGGCAACAAATCCGGTCCTGGCTGCGCCCACTCTGGGCGAACCAATGTTGTTATACATCGCAGCAACACATCAAGTTGTAAGCGCAGTCCTCGTCGTCGAACGAGCGACAGAAGGGCATAAATTCCCTCTTCAAAAACTAGTGTATTATGTATCCACTGTGTTAACCCCCTGCAAATCCCGTTACCCGCACTATCAGAAGATAGCATATGCGATGTTCATGGCGTCTCGAAAGCTTCGGCACTACTTTCAAGAGTGCTCGATAACAGTGGCCTCTGAAGTACAACTCAATGACATTATAAATAACCGCGACGCAACGGGCAGGATAGCAAAATGGGCCATTGAGCTCTTACCATTCGACATCACTTACAAACCTCGACGAGCTATAAAGTCACAAGTTTTGGCTGACTTAAATCGCGAATGGACTGAAGCGAACTCCCTAAAGAGTACGGGCGCATACTCAATTGGACTATGCATTTCGACGGCTCCAAAATGTTGGCCGGACTGGGGGCTAGCGTCGTACTGACGTCCCCCACCGGAGACACTGTCCAGTATGTACTTCAAATAATGTACACGGACTCCAACAAGGCAGCCGAATACGAGGCCCTGTTACACCGTCTCCGGATGGCGGTCTCCATGGGCATTCAACGCCTAGAGGTGCGCGGGGACTCAAACCATGCAATATCCCAAATAAACGGAGACTTCGATGCCAAGGATCCGAAAATGGCAGCATATCGCAATGTTGTCCTAAAAATGTCAGCTCGGTTTGAAGGACTCGAATTCCATCACATAGCATAAGATAATAACCAAGCGGCCGATGTCCTGGCACGCATCAGTGCGAAACGTGATGCTGTCCCTCCAAATATCTTCCTGGAACGGCTCTTCAAGCCATCCGTACTATGGGAAGAGGAGCCCGGTAGCGACAAACAGGAGAAAACCGCACCAACCGGTGATTCGGCAGATGACATAACACCCTCCGCCCACGTCATAATGGCGGTAATCACCGTGTGGACAGAACCTTTCCTAGCCTACTTACTTAGGCAGGAACTTCCCGAAGACCAGAATGAGGCCCGCTGCATAGTCCGGCGATCGAAGGCCTACAAGGTCCATGAGGAGAACTTTATAAGAAAAGTACCACCGAGTCCTTCAAAGGTGTATCTCCGAAGAAGAAGGGCGAAACCTCTGGCTGAAATTCATGCGGACTAGGCGGACACCACGCAGCAGCCCGGCCCTTGTAGGAAAAGCATTCCGTCAGGATTTTATTGGCCGACGGCTCGGGCGGAGCGCGACAGACTTGGTCCACGATCGTTGGTTGTCGACTCTTTGCTAATCACAGCCATATGCCACCCACCGCCCTCAAAACCATACCCATTACCTGGCCATTCGCGGTCTGGGGGCTTGACATGGTTGGACCCCTTAAAGGGGGAACCCACAAGAAAAAAGTACCTATTGGTCATGGTGGATAAGTTGACCAAATGGATAGAGGCCAAACCGGTCAAAACGGCAGAGTCCGGACCAGTGATAGACTTTATATCAGGGGTGGTACACTGTTATGGAGTCCCCACAGATCATCACCGACAACGACACGAACTTCACAGCCGACGAGGTTAAGTCATGGTGCAAAAATATGGGCATCAAGCTCGACTACACGCGTCGATCTATCACCCTCAAACCAACGGTCAAGTGGAAAGAGCAAATGGTCTAATAATGAGCGGCATTAAACCCGGACTAGTGAGGTCACTCACTAAATCCGACACACAATGGGTCGAGGAGCTCGACTCCGTACTGGGGCTGCGGACAACGCCTAACCGTACTCTGTGATTCACACCATTTATTATGGTATACGGCGCAGAGGCAGTCTTGCCTGTGACATTATTCATGACTCACCTCGAAAAGCATGTATGAGGAAAGAGAGGCCGAGCTTGATCGGCATGACAGCTTGGACACATTGCAGGAAGAACGGGACGTCGCGAAGGCTCGTTCCGCATTCTATCAGCAGCAGGCCCGAAGATATCAAAGCATAGAAGTACGGGCCAAGACTTACAATGTTGGTGAACTAGTTCTATGCCTGCCGGACAAGAAAAAGGACAAGCTCAAGCCCAGATGGGAGGGCCCTTCATTATCGATCAAGTCTTGACCGGCGGAGCATACCGTCTCTGAAATCGTCGGATAACCGACTCGAGCGAACCCATGGAATGCAGCCCGCCTCCGACGATTCTATGCCTAGCACCGACTAAGAGTTCGTCCCTTCCCCGTCAAACTTTTATACTTGGCTGTCTTTTGTTTCTCTTTTATCCTTTTCACTTAAAAGCCCTTCCGGCCTATTTTTGCATTTTTGCATACGCATGATGTGCCATCCGCACTCATTATTCTGGGGGCTTCTTTTACGAAGCTCAATTATCTGGTTTCTTACCCAACACATGTGTCAAGCTTCCACATGTACCTTTTACTCACCATTATATGCATCGATATGACTTAAGTTTTGGCCAAGCTGGGTGGCTTTGCTCTCTGTCTTACCCCTCGTTCCCGATTGTTCGGCTAGGAGGTAAAGGAGCACCTCTGCGATTATTACTTGCTGGGTCAGCGGATGTGTACCTCGACCGGTGAAGCCGAAAGCTAAGCGTTCTTAAGGGAATATTCGATCGGTGACTTAAAAGATGACTTTTTACCTATTTATCTATTTGCCCCTAGATGTTTCTTCTTTCTTTGCAGTCCGGACATGCACTTTAGGGCATGCCTCCCAGCGAAAGTAACCCTTAACAGAACTATTCTCCCTGGAAGATGTTTCTTACTAACCATGTAATATAACATAACTAGTTGGGCACTTGTCTGATAAAGCACTAATGACCCCTACGCCTGGTCTCCAGGCATACCATGGTTGTTTCTTAACCAAAAAGGTATTCGGACACACTCCGGACTCTAGGGTCCCGAGGTCGAAGCGAAAAGGTCTGCAAAGACAAACGATCTACAATCCGGCTAGAAGGCATTTCACATGTCACTTTAAAGGATAACATACATTGTCAAATTTATTGATTGTATTCCTCCTCAATCCCGTCTAACAGGCTGCCTAGTTTACAATCCCGTTGGGAAAATTTAGCAGCCAACTCTACTTGGTTGTACACTAAACTCACGAGGATCTCCTTCCCATCGGGCCCCACCGTCCAACTTGCCATGTGGTTGGGGTCCGCCTTCTTGTACCGCTGCGTCTTCACCATGGCCCAAGCCTCCTGGCACCTTGACGGCAAGCTGAAATCTTCCACAAGCAGGCGCGCCCAAGACTTCGCAGCTTCTCCATAAGCTCCCGAGGCCCTCGGGTAGGGTGAGGGCTGGCCATAAAGCCTGAACGACGCCGCTCATTGCCTGCCGAACTTGTTCGAGTAGCTGCAACAGTTCGGGAAGTTGATCACCCATTGATATGGGCATCTCCTCTGCAGGGCGACCCGTGAGTATACCTACAAGACATATCATGTCAAAATACTTCCTCGCCGAACTCTTCTTTTCAAAAGAGTTCGCTCAAGCACTTACTATAAATGCCGCGACGAAGCCGCTGATTCTCCTTAACGGAGCCGGACAGCTTGGCCTGAGCGCCTTTCAACTCTTCTCCGAGCTTGGCGTTAGATCTTGGAGCTTGTTCCTTTCCGCTGAACCCTATTCAGCACACTCTCGCTGACCTTTAGTGGCGTAGCAATCTTGTCTGTCTGGATCTTGTCCAAATGTACTGCAATGTCATTATTAGACTTCATGGACGCCGCATAGCGCTTATATTTATTAATAAAATGTGTTACCGGGAGGGTCTTTCCGTCTCCTCCTGCGGCAGCAAATGCGCCTCAAGTTGGGCCTTGCGATCTTGCAGCTCCGAGACAGCCGGGCGTTCTTCTCGTTAAGTGCCTGAAATTTCCAATGATCCTTAAATCAGTTAGCATAACTACTTTAAGTCTCGGGGCTCTTGGTATATACAACCATTAAAATTCCCTTACCCGTATGTCTTTCACATACTGCTCCGTGGCTCTGGTAAAACCATTTTGAGCAGCACAGAGATGCGCGTCCCCTGCGTTAAAGGCATCCAATGCCTCAGGGGAAAAGCACGCTTCTTGAAATGCTGTCCGGCGGCGCCTATGGTTCATGGCGCTCTCCACCTCAGACTTGGTGGCGGACAGTCTGTCGGTATCCTTTGTTGGAGAAGGATCCGGCTCGCGTCTTGCGCTTGCCTCCCCCTCCAGGTCGGGCGCTGGAGCCTGGCCGATGTTGGTCGGATTGGCAATTGCTGCCCTCGCAGTCCGGCGAGCGCATTTTCTCCTACAAAGATCATGAGCACTTAGACGTTTCCTCGGAACGTTGCTCTAAAAATTCAAATACGAGCTATACCTTTGCGGCGACGTTTCCGTCCGCACTGCGCTCCCTTTCCGCCTGCTGGTTCGGACTGACCTCTGTTGGTCGGCCGCTGCAGGCTCGGCTTCCTGCCGTAATGGCGCTTCCTGCAAAATACCATCGTTCGCGAAGGTCAGAAATGGGCAAGGAAGAGATACCGGTGTCCGGACTTCGGTCGCGGTCACCTGGGAAGCCGGACTTAGTCTGGGGTAGTCTGCCGTAATGGCGACCAAAGCATTGTCTATGCTGAGCTGGTGATACACCCCGTCGATCAGCTCCACCTTGATGTCCGGGTCCTCTTCGGAGGCCGGATCCAGGGATCCTTTTGGATCCTCGGGTTGCGGAGCAGGACTCACCATGTCCTCCATAGTCCGGCGTAGATCCTGCGCCGAAGACATAATGTAAGAAGCTTAAACTTCGAAAGCACGGGTAGAGCCCTTCGAGGTGTTCGCTTACCCATCCTCTAGGGTTGATCATGGAAAACCCATTCAAAGGGTTCGTGCGAAGGAAGTCCTCCTCCTCCCCCTTGTATAGGCCGGACATGATCTTTGCCAGATCCTCGGTCGAATCCGGCCCTTTGCGGCCGTGCCGGGTGGCATCGTCTTCCCCGTTGAAATCCCACATGGGGTGGCATCTGTATTGTAGTGGCTGTACCCCTCGTTTGATGCATGTTGCCATGACTCCGATCATGGTCAAACCGGAATGAGCCATTAATCTTATCCGGCCCATCAAGTAATGGACGCTCTTGTCTTCCTCCAATATGGGGCTCATGGGCGCCAGTGAGGCGTTCTTCAAGGGAGCAAAGACTAAACTCCGGAGGCTGATCCGGATGGGTCGAGCAATGGGCGCCTCCTATATAAAACCACTCCAAGGGCCAGTCTTGGACGCCTTCTTGGGAGTACCGGATAGGTATCCGGTCCCGGCGATGCGCCATATTTCGGCGCCGCCCACTTGATATATGGACCCCTGGTGAGAACGGGGTACGAGGCAAAACAGCTCGATGCCCAAAATGGGGCTCGATGCCCAAAAATAGCTCGCAAAGAGCTACGTAGCCCGCGATATGCAGGACAGAGGCGGGCGTAAGGTGATGGAGCTGGAGTCTGTAGAACTTCAGGAGCCCGCGAGGAACGGATGTATTGAAATCCGAGTCCCTTATCGTAAGGGACAAAACATACTGCCCCCTTATTGGGGCTTGGAGTGTCCTCCGCCGCCTCCCACCTTGATAAGTAACCAGTCCGCCCGGACTGGGACTATGAAGGCCGGAGGAGAAATCCTCCGCTTGGAGCTTCACTAGCTCGTTGTGCGAAATAGAGCACCTCCTCCAATTCCCCGGCGGTGGGCTGGGAGCGCGTGAAGAAGAGCCGCGTTGACGATCCATGGTGGAATGGATTTCTGGGTCAGAGGCGCTTCGATGGAGTATACGCGGGAGGAAGACGGTGCGGTTTTGGATCAGGACTCTTGCCTCTTTTATAGGCGGGCGACTCGCACAATTAAGGGGTGAAATGCAAAAGACACCCTGGCTTTTCGCATTCGTGCGACGCGTGGAAGAGGGCCATTATTTGGCGTAGAAGCCGAGGAACACAGTGTTCAAGATGAAGCCGGACACTGTTCGGCAGGTACATGGAATTTGAAGGGAGAACCCGCCTTGCAACGCCGAAGACTATAAACACGCTGGACTTATCGTCATTGAAGCCTGGTTCGGGGGCTACTGAGGGAGTCCTGGACTAGGGGTGTCCGGACAGCCGGACTATCATTATCCGCCAGACTCCAAGACTACGAAGATACAAGACTGAAGGCTCCGGCTCATGTTCGGATGGTACTTTCCTTGGCGTGGAAGGCAAGCTTGGCAATACGGATATGTAGATCTCCTACCATTGTAACCGACTCTGTGTAACCCTAGCCTCCTCCGGTGTCTATATAAACCGAAGGGCTTTAGTCCGTAGGACGATATACATCTCAACAATTATACCATAGGCTAGCTTCTAGGGTTTAGCCTCCTTGATCTCGTGGTAGATCTACTCTTGTCCTACCCATATCATCAATATTAATCAAACAGGACGTAGGGTTTTACCTCCGTCGAGAGGGCCCGAACCTGGGTAAAAACATCGTGTCCCTTGTCTCCTGTTACCATCCGCCTAGACGCACAGTTCGGGACCCCCTACCCGAGATCCGCCGGTTTTGACACCGACAAGGACCAAATGCAGGCGCTGCTTGGAAGGGTAATGGGGCTAGAGGATCGAGAAGAGGAACGAGAAGCAGCAGATCGCAACAAACGACATGCTGAAGCTTCCCCCGAAACTACCCCGCCATCTCAGCAGAGAAGCATCGTTGCTTCCACCGAGCTGCTTCAGCCGGAGCATGTCTTGACGGCTCCTGCCAGCTATCCCGTGGATGGTATCACGGAGTCTCAAAATTGCCACATTATGGCGCGATGCATTAATCTGAAGGTCAAGGCGGCTGTTGGCCAAGTTTATCCTAGTGGACCCGGCAGAACTTATCACTGCCAGCCGATTCCAGAAGGATTTGCTAAGGTGATTGTGGATGAAATAACAGAGGGATTTGAGGACCTTGCGCTTGAGCAACCTACCGGTGAAGGGGAGACTAGGCTGGGTTCTGCTCTAAACACTCCATGCCTATGGCGGAAGGAGCTCATCGACCTTCTGAACTGGACGCCTCCGCCTCCTCCTCCTCCTCCGGCGAGTCAGGGCACTCCGCCTCCTCCACCGCCTCCTCCTCCAGCGAGTGACGATCAGGGCACGCGTGGCGGCACTCCGCCTCCTCCACCGCCTCCTCCTCCGGCGAGTGAAGATCAGGGCACGCGTGGCGGCACTCCGCCTCCTTCTCCGGCGCGTGGCGGCACTCCGCCTCCTCCTTCTCCGCCTCGCCAGCAAGGGCGGAAGAGACCCGCCGCCGCCCCGGCTGCTTCGACGCGCCATAGTCCTTCTCCTCCGCCTCGTAAGCAAGCACGAAAGAAGACAGACGCCGCAGCCGCTCCGTCTGCTCCGGCGTCTAGCAGCATAAGAAGAGAGAGGCAATACAGATACGGTCCACCTCTAAAGCCTCTAGAGAAGTTACCGTACGAGAGGACCGAGGAGGAAAACGATACGATCGTGCGGACCCACGTGAACGAGTTCTTTGAAGGGGTGAAAGCAAAGATACATCCACCTTCGGAGGAGAAGGTAGATCCGGTGAAAGCAAAGCGCACTCTCGATGCCCTGAGGAAACCACCAAAGTCTCCACCGAGAACCAACTATGAGCACATTACTGAACAGACATATCTCCAAGCCAAGCGGTCGGGAACTACTGTCAGTGGTAAAAGGTCAAAAGAACAACGAGCAAAGTGGAAAAAAATTGCCCAGCTCGGCGAACAAGCACATCAATCGTGCCCCCCGCTCAATGTGTCTAATCCTCCGGGGACGATGGCCGGTTATGGCAATGTTGAAGATTACCTGCCTGACGATGTACTTCCTGATTTCATGGAGGTGCACTTATTCAGATACGAGTACGGGAAGCCTCTCGTCAAAGATGAAAAGTCTCTGACAACAATGATGCGAAGATTCCATAGTTGGTACATGAAAACCCGCAGAGAGTCTGAGGGGACAAACACTTTGTATCTGAAAATTAAAGAGGAGGACAACCTCGTTTCAAATGATGTGTTGGCTATTTCATTTGAGGAGTTCTTCGAGTTCTTCAATCAAAAGGCCCTCGATAAATTAATGGTCTTTTGCTACTGCCTGTAAGTACTATTTCTGTCATTAGTCTGTATATATAGCTCGGCTCTTTCATTGCATGTATTTATAATTAATTATCCTCAATATATTATGCAGATTGAAGATCGTCGAGTGCAAAAAAAATGAAATCTATGATATTGGGTTCATTAACACAAATATCATAGATGTATTTCTGGTTGAAAAGAACGTCGAAGAGGCCGAGGACAACTTGCTACAATTTTTAATCAAAAATCAAAACAAAGATACCATACTCTTTCCTTACAACGGCCCGTGAGTGTTACTGTCGTGTGCATATTCGGTTTCCTTATTACTCCAAATGAGGTTAATGTAATCGATGAGTTATGCATGCGTGTGCAGGTACCACTATATTCTTCCGAGATTAAGCTTGAGCGTGACTAGTAACCGCCTTATACTCCAGGCGGAAAGATCCCAAAGACCTATGCGGACATGACTGAAATGCTCAGCAAGTAAGTTCAATCGATCATTATCGCACCATATCGGCAACTTTTTGTTAATTTCCTGATATCTCAAGTAATAATAATTATTTTCTTTGTCTTGCAGGGTTTGGAAATAGTTCACCGCACAAGCTCCGGGACGGCCGAAGGAGCTGCAATATGTATACCCGAAAGTAAGTACTACTGGCGCGCATCTCCCATTGATTCTATAGCTATACTTTCATCAATGCCATTTATATAATGCTTCATTATCAGTTTGATTGACCTCTATTTCTCGTAAAGTGCTTGTGGCAGGAGGAAGGGAATGATTTTTGTGGATACTACGTGTGCGAGTTCATCCACAACGCGACTTTGAAAACAAGCGGGGCTATTCTAGAAGACAATATGAAGTGCGTAAGCAATAATATTCACAATTTCATTTTATTACACCATCATTTCTGTTGAGTTTCATTCATATATATGTATTAATTAACCCCCTTCTTCAAATTAATTAGACGTGGCAGATGCGGGATGAACTCCTACCACCGATCGCATGAAAGCAATTCAAGAGGAGTTGGGGATTCTTTCTTGAACACGCCATCAAGAAAGCGAGAATACCATGTGGAACTTCATTTCAAATGCTAGTGGTTTGTAATTAAGAGATCTTATATAGATTGTACATGTATGTAGCCAGTAAAACTTGTTGTTCGACCAATCTCTGGAGAAGGAGAGGCCGATCGATCACTTCTCTCGGTATGCATGACTAACTTCATCTTGAATGGTTCTCTCGATCACTTATGTATATATACTACATAGCGTCGACCAAGCACGGACATAAGAGGACACTTCTCTCTATTAATTAGCTAGCTAACACAATATACGAAACACCTAAATTAGCCCCCCAAAACCCCCAACCCCCCTCCTTTCAAAAAAAAACAAAACCCCAGCCATTGGAATGCAGACACGTGGATGCCTTTTGGTCCCGGTTGGAGCCACCAATCGGGACCAAAGGCCTCGACCGGCTCGGCGCCAGGGGCCACGTGGAGGCACATTGGTCCCCGTTCGTGTTTGAACCGGGACTAATGGGTTGAGGTATTAGTAACGACCCATTAGTCCCGGTTCTCGAACCGGGATTAAAGGCCCTTACGAACCGGGACTAATGGGTGGTTTTCGACTAGTGGCGTCTGAGCGACACCACATAAAGGTCTTTAAAAGAAATGCCACAGTCAGGCGTCTGAGCGACACAACATAAAGGGCTTTAAAAGAAATGCCACAGTCGGGCGTCTGAGCGACACCAAATAATGGGCTTTAAAAGGAATGCCACAGTCGGGCGTCTGAGCGACACCACATAAAGGGCTTTAAAAGAAATGCCACAGTCGGGCGTCTGAGCGACACCACATAAAGGGCTTTTGTCGATGTCAAAACCGGCGGATCTCGGGTAGGGGGTCCCGAACTGTGCGTCTAGGCGGATGGTAACAAGAGACGAGGGACACAATGTTTTTACCCAGGTTCGGGCCCTCTCGATGGAGGTAAAACCCTACGTCCTGCTTGATTAATATTGATGATATGGGTAGTACAAGAGTAGATCTACCACGAGATCAAGGAGGCTAAACCCTAGAAGCTAGCCTATGGTATGATTGTTGAGATGTATGTATGTATGTATGTCCTACGGACTAAGGCCCTCCGGTTTATATAGACACCGGAGAGGCTAGGGTTACACAGAGTCGGTTACAATGGTAGGAGATCTACATATCCGTATCGCCAAGCTTGCCTTCCACGCCAAGGAAAGTACCTTCCGGACACGAGCCGGAGTCTTCAATCTTTTATCTTCGTAGTCTGGGTGTCCGGCGGGTATTGATAGTCCGGCTGTCCGGACACCCCCTAGTCCAGGACTCCCTCAGTAGCCCCCGAACCAGGCTTCAATGACGATAAGTCCAGCGTGCTTGTAGTCTTCGGCGTTGCAAGGCGGGTTCTCCCTTCAAATCCCATGTACCTGCCGAATAGTGTCCGGCTTCATCTCGAATACTGTGCACCTCGGCTTCTACGCCAAATTATGGCCCTCTTCCATGCGTCGCACGAATGCGAAAAGCCAGGGTGTCTTTTACATCTCACCCCCTAATTGTGCGGGTCATCCGCCTATAAAAGAGGCGGGAATCCAGATCCAAACCGCACCATCTTCCTCCCGTGTATAATCCATCGAAGCGCCTCTGACCTAGAAATCCATTCCACCATGGATCGTCAACGCGGCTCTTCCTCACGCGCTCCTAGCCCATCGCCAGGGAATTGGAGGAGGTGCTCTATTTCGCACAATGAGCTAGTGAAGCTCCAAACGGAGGGGTTTCTTCCTCCGGCCTTCATGGTTCCAGTCCGAGCCGGACTGGTTACTTATCAAGGTGGGAGGCAGGCAGAGGACACCCCAAGCCCCAGTAAGGGGGAGCGAGTGTGCTTCGTCCCCTATCTGATAAGGGGGCTCGGATTTCCAATACATCCGTTCCTCCGCGGGCTCCTTAAGTTCTACGGACTCCAGCTCCACCACCTCACGCCGGCCTCTGTGCTGCATATCGCGGGCTACGTAGCTCTTTGCGAGCTATTCCAAGGCATCGAGCCCCATTTCGCATTGTGGAAGAGGCTGTTTTCCCTCGCGCCCCGTTCTCACCAGGGGTCCATATATCAAGTGGGCGGCGCCGAAATATGGCGCATCGCCGGGACCGGATACCTATCCGGCACTCCGAAGAAGGCGTCCGAAGACTGGCCCTCGGAGTGGTTTTATATAGTAGACGCTCCGTTGCCCGACCCAGTCCGGATCGGCCTCCCAGAGTTTGATGCTGCTCCCTTGAAGAAACGCCTCAGCTAGAGCCCGCGGAGCCCCCGTTTGGAGGAAGACAAGAGCGTCCATTACTTGATGGGCCGGATAAAATTAATGGCTCATTCCGGCTTGACCATGATTGGAGTCATGGCGACCTGCATCAAGCGGGGGGTGCAGCCACTGCAATACAGAGGCCACCCCGTGTGGGATTTCAATGGGGAAGACGATGCTACCCGGCACGGCCGCAAAGGGCCGGATTCGACCGAGGATCTGGTGAAGATCCTGTCCGGCCTGTAAAAGGGGGAGAAGGAGGACTTCCTTCGCCCGAACCCTTTGGATGGGTTTTCCATGATCAACCCCAGAGGATGGGTAGGCGAACACCTCGAAGGGTTCTACCCGTGCTTTTTAAGCTTCTTACATTATGTCTTCGGCGCAGGGTCTACGCCGGACTGTGGAGGACATGGTGAGTCCTGCTCCACAACCCGAGGACCCAGAAGGGTCCCTGGGGCCGGCCTCCGAAGAGGATCCGGACATCGCGGTGGAGCTGATCGACGGGGTGTATCACCAGCTCAACATTGACAATGCTTTGGTCGCCATTACGGCGGACTACCCCGGACTAAGTTCGCTTCCCTGTGACCACGATCAAGTCCGGACACCGCTATCTCATCCCTGCCTATTTCGACCTTCGCGAACGATGGTATTTTGCAGAAGCGCCTTTACGGCGGGAAGCCGAGCTCGCGGCCCGACCTACAGAGGTCGATCCGAACTAGCAGGAGGAAAAGGAGCGCCGTCGCGGACGGAAACGCCGCCGCAAAGGTATAGCTCGTGTTTGAATTTTTAGAGCAACGCCCGAGGAAACGCCTAAGTGCTCATGATCTTTGTAGAGAAAGAGCGCCCGGATCTGCGAGCGCAGGAATTGCCGATCCGACCAACACCGCCGTGCTCAGCCGCCGGACCGGGGGGAGCAAGCGCAAGATGCGATCCGGATCCTTCTCCAACGGAGGATACTGACAGGCTGTCCGCCACCATGTCTGAAGTGGAGAGTGCCATGAACCATAGGCGCTGCCGGACAGTATTTCAAGAAGCGTGCTTTTCCCCTGAGGCAATGGACACCTTCAACGCAGGGGACGCGCATCTCCGTGCTGCTCAAAATGGTTTTACTAGAGCCACGGAGCAGTATGTGAAAGACATACGGGTAAGGG
This sequence comes from Aegilops speltoides, assembly GCA_021437245.1. Taxonomy (NCBI): domain Eukaryota; kingdom Viridiplantae; phylum Streptophyta; class Magnoliopsida; order Poales; family Poaceae; genus Aegilops; species Aegilops speltoides. The sequence goes on from CM038147.1 coordinate 559,722,510, forward strand.
AATTTTAATGGTTGTATATACCAGTAGCCCCTGAAACTTAAATTAGTTATGGTAACTGATTTAAGGATCATTTGAAATTTCAGGCACTTAACGAGAAGAATGCCCAGCTGTCTCGGGAGCTGCAAGATTGCAAGGCCCAACTTGAGGTCGCACTTGCTGCCGCAGGAGGAGATAGAAAGACCCCTCCTGGTAACACATTTGTATAAATTAATATAAGCGCTGTGCGGCGTGTGCGCGAGTCTAATAATGACATTGCAAAAGCCACCGGACAAGATCCGACAGCAAGATTGCTGCGCCAAACTAAAGGCTGGCGAGAGTGTGCTGAATAGGGTTCAGCAGAAAGGAACAAGCTCCAAGATGCCAATGCCAAGCTCGGAGAAGAGCTGAAGGCGCCAGAGCCGAGCTGTCCGCTCCGCTAAGGAGAATCAACGGCTTCGTCATGCATATATAGTAAGTGCTTGAGCAAACTCTTTAGGAAAGAAAAGTTCAACGAGGAAGCAATTTGACATGATATGTCTTGTAGGTATACTCACGGGTCGTCCTGCAGAGGAGATGCCCATATCAATGGGTGATCAACTTCCTAACTGTTGCAGCTACTCGAACGAAGTTCGGCAGCAATGAGCGCGCTGCTCATGCATGCTTTGTGGCCAGCCCTCACCCTGCCTGAGGGTCTCGGGGAGCTTGCGGAGAAGCTGCAGGGAGTGCGGCAGCGCTTCCGGTTGTGGAAGATATCAGCTTGCCGTCAAGGTGCCAGGGAGGCTTGGGCCATGGTGAAGACGCGATACAAGATGGCAGACCCCAACCATATGGCCGAAGTTGGACCGGTGGGGCCCGATGGGAAGGAGATCCCTGTGAGTTTAGTGTACAGCCAAGTAGAGTTGGCTGCTAAGTTTTCCCAACGGATCAGAACTAGATAGCCTGTTAGACGGGATTGAGGAGGAATACAATCAATAAATTTGACAATGTATGTTATCCTTTAAAATGACATGTGAAATGCCTTCTAGCCGGATTGTAGATCATTTGTCTTTGCCGACCTTTTCGCTTCGACCTCGGGACCCTAGAGTCCGGAGTGTGTCCGAATACCTTTTTGGTTAAGAAACAACCGTGGTATGCATGGAGACCAGGCGTAGGGGTCATTAGTGCTTTATCGCATAAGTGCCCAACTAGTTATGTTATATTACATGGTTAGTAAGAAACATCTTCCAGGAGAATAGTTCCGCTAAGGGTTCCTTTCGCTGGGAGGCATGCCCTAAAGTGTATGTCCGGACTGCAAAGAGAGCAAGAAACATCTGGGGCAGATAGATAAATAAGCAAAAGTCATCTTTTAAATCACCGACCGAATATTCCCTTAAGAACGCTTAGCTTTCGGCTTCACCCACCTGAGGTACACATCCGCTGACCCGCAAGAATAATCGCAGAGGTGCTCCTTTACCTCCTAGCCGAACAATCGGGAACGAGGGGTAAGCACAGAAGCCAGGCAACCCAGCTTGGCCAAAACTTAAGTCATATCGATGCATATAATGGCGAGTAAAAGGTACATGTGGAAGCTTTACACATGTGTTGGGTATGAAACCCGTATAGTTGAGCTTCTGTAAAAAGAAGCCCCTAGGAATAACGAGTGCGGATGGCACATCATATGTATGCAAAGAATGCGAAAATAGGCCCCGAAGGGCTTTTAAGTTAAAAGGATAAAAAAGAGAAACAAAAGACAGCCGAAGTATAAAAGGTTGGACGGGGGAAGGGGACGAACTCTTAGTCCGGAGCTAGGCATAGAATCGTCGGAGTCGGGCTGCGTTCCATGGGTTCGGCTCGAGTCGGTTGTCCGACGCATTACGTAGACGGTATGCTCCCCAACAAGACTTGATCAATAATGAAGGGCCTTCCCATCCGGGCTTGAGCTTGTCCTTTTCTTGTCCGAGGCGAGAACTAGTTCGCCAACGTTGTAAGTCTTGGCCCGCATTTCTGCTTTGATATCTTCGCCTGCTGCGATAGAATGCGGAACGAGCCTTCGCGACGCCACGCTTCTTCCTCCAATATGTCCAAGCTGTCCTGCCGATCTAGCTCGGCCTCTCTTTCTCATACATGCGCACTCGAGGTGAGTCATGAATAATGTCGCAGGCAAGACTGCCTCTGCGCCGTATACCATAAAAATGGTGTGAATCCGTAGTACGGTTAGGCGTTGTCCGCAGCCCCCGTGAGTACGGAGTCGAGCTCCTCGACCCATTGGTGTCGGATTTAGTGAGTGACCTCACTAGTCCGGGTTTGATGCCGCCATGATTAGACCATTTTCTTTCCACTTGACCGCTGGTTTGAGGGTGATAGATCGACGATAGTCGAGCTTGATGCCCATATTTTTGCACCATGACTTAACCTCATCGCCCCAAGTTCGTGCTGTTGTCGGTGATGATGCTGTGGGGACTCAGAACGGTGTACCACCTCCGATATAAAGTCTATCACTGGTCCCACTCGCTGCTTTGACCGGTTTGGCCTCTATCCATTTGGTGAACTTATCCACCATGACCAATAGGTATTTTTTCTTGTGGGTTCCCTTTAAGGGTCCAACCATGTCGAGCCCCCTGCACCGCGAACGCCGTGTAATGGGTATGGTTTTGGGGCGGTGGGTGGCATATGGCTCGATTAGCAAAGAGCTAACAACCAACGATCGCCGACCAAGTCCTGTCGGCCCGCCCGAGCCGCCGGCCAATAAAATCCTGTACGAATGCCTTTCCTACCAGGCCCGGCTGCTGCGTGGTGTTCGCCTAGTCCGCATGAATTTCAGCCAGAGGTTTCGCCTCTTCTTCGGAGATACACCTTTGAAGGACTCCGTAGTACTTTTCTTATAAAGTTCTCCTCATGGACCTTGTAGGCCTTCGATCACGGACTATGCAGCAGGCCTCATTTTGGTCTTCGGAAGTTCCTGCCTAAGTAAGTAGGCTAGGAAAGGTTCTGGCCCACGCGCGATTACTCCCATTATGTCGTGGGCGGAGGGTGTTATGTCATCCGCCAATCACCGATTGGTGCGGTTTTCTCCGGTTTGTCGCTGCCGGGCTCCTCTTCCCATAGTACGGATGGCTTGAAAAGCCGTTCCAGGAAGATATTTGAAGGGACAGCATCATGTTTCGCACCGGTGCGTGCCAGGACATCGGCCGCTTGGTTATTGTCTCGGCTATGTGATGGAATTCGAGTCCTTCAAACCGAAATGACATTTTTAGGACAGCGCACGATATGCTGCCATTTTCGGATCCTTGGCATTGAAGTCTCCGCTTATTTGGGATATTGCGAGGTTTGAGTCCTCGCACCTCTAGGCGTTGAATGCCCATGGAGACCGCCATCCGGAGACCATGTAGTAGGGCCTCGATTCGCTGCATTGTTGGAGTCCGTGTACATTATTTGAAGTACATATCGATCTGTATCTCCGTGGGGACGCCAAGATGATGCCAAATTTCATCCGCCAACATTTTGGAACCGCAAGTGCATAGTCCATTGGAGTATGCGCCCGCATTTTTAGGGAGTTCGCTTCATCCATTCGCCACGGTCAGCCAAAACTTGTGACTTTATAGCCCGCCGAGGTTTGTAAGTGATGTCGAATGGTAAGAGCTCGATGGCCCATTTTGCTATCCTGCCCGTTGTGTCGCGGTTGTTTATAATGTCATTGAGTGGTACTTAAGAGGCCACTGTTATCGAGCACTCTTGAACACCGCGTATGCTATCTTTTGATAGTGCGGGTAGCGGGATTTGCAGGGGGTTAACACAGTGGATACATAATACACTAGTTTTTGAAGAAGGAATTTATGCCCTTCTGTCGCTCGTTCGACGACGAGAACTGCTCTTACAACTTGATGTGTTGCTGCAATGTATAACAACATTGGTTCGCCCAGAGTGGGCGCAGCTAGGACCGGATTTGTTGCCAGTATGGCCTTTATTTCTTCAAGTCCGGCAGTGGCAGCATCCGTCCACTCGAAGTGTTCGGTGCGCCTTAGGAGGCGATAGAGGGGCAACGCCTTTTCTCCTAAACGGGAGATAAAGCGGCTTAAAGCTGCCATGCATCCCGTTAATTTTTGTATTTGCTTGAGGTCTTCGGGAATATCCAACTGTGACAGAGCCCGGATTTTGGCCGGATTTGCTTCGATTCCTCTACCGGATACGAAGAAGCCCAGCAGCTTTCCGGCTGGTACGCCGAAAATGCATTTTTCTGGATTCAGTTTGATGTCATACGCTCTGAGGTTGTCGAATGTGAGCCTCAAATCGTCTACTAAAGTTTCGACGTGTTTTGTTTTAATGACTACGCCGCTCACGATGCCTCGACCGCTTTACCGATCCGGGTGGCCGACATGTTTGAATCATGCGCTGATATGTTGCGCCGGCGCTTTTGAGTCCGAAGGGCATCGTGTTGAAGCGTAATGGTCCGTATGGAGGATAAATGCCGCTATGGGCTTGATCGGCTTCCGCCATCTTGATTTGATGATAGCCGAGTATGCGCCCGTGAAGCACAATGAATCGTGTTCGCCGTGGCATCGATAATTTGATCGATGCGGGAGAGGAAAGGGATCCTTTGGGCAGGCTTTATTGAGGTCTTTAAAATTGACGAAAGGCGCCAGATTTATCCTTCTTGGTACCATCACCAAATTTGCTAGCCAGTCCGGATGTTTGATATCTCTAATGAATCCGCTTCCAATAGCTTGGCTAGCTCTTCTCCCATTGCCTATCTTTTGGGCTCAAAAGTGTCAAGAGCCTGCTTGATCGGCTTAAACTTTTAGGATGTTTAGGCTGTGTTCTCGCCAACCTGCGAGGGATTCCGGCATGTCCGAGGGATGCCAAAGTAAGATATCCCAATTTTCCCGAAGGAATTCGCGCAAGGCGGCGGCCAACCTTGGGGTTCAGCCAGTGCCTCGATGGAGGCCGCCTTTGTTGGGTCCGCTGGTGGACCTGAAATTTTATTATCTCATCTGCTGGTTTGAAGGAGGTGGACTTGGATCTTTTATCAAGTATCACATCGTCCCTGTTCACCGTAGAGCGCAGCGCGGTGAGTTCCTCTGCCGCTAAGGCGTCAGATAGTGCCTCGAGGGCTAGTGCGGCTGTCTTGTTTTCGACGCCACTGACGAGAGTGATTATTCCGCTGGGCCCAGGCATTTTGAGCTTCATGTACCCGTAATGAGGTATTGCTTGAAAAATTGTGAATGCCTCTCGTCCTAATATGGCGTGATAGCCACTACTGAACGGGCCACCGAACGTGACTTTTCGGATCTCAGAATTGTCCGGAGAGCCAACACCACATCGAGTGTGATTTTTCCGTGCAGCGCGCTTCCGCTAGGGATTATTCCTCTAAAGGTTGTGCTGCTTCGCCAATACGGCTCCAATCGATTTCCATTTTCCGCAGAGTTTCCTCAGAATGAGGTTTAGTCCGCCGCCATCCATGAGGACTTTTGATAATGAAAGTCGCCCACTATGGGACTAAGTACCAAGGCGGCCGGGGCTCGTAGTTCGAGATGTGGGCTCGTCCGGGCGTGGAAGGTAATAGCTGTGTCACCCATGGATTTGCTGTTGCTACTTGGTAGACTTCGCGAGTTGGCGGATTGTTTGTTTTCGTGATATTATTCGATGCAAAAGTCTCAAGACCGCCGATACCGTCTTTGGTATTGTTGGAGTGGTTTCCCGGAGCTAGAAGCTCTTCGCCACTTTTGGCCACCTGCCGTAATATCCAACATGCTCGAAGGCTATGTATTGGGACGGCTCCCTCTGTACTATGAAGTTTACAGGGTCCATCGAGCCATCCCTCTAGTATGGTTCTGTTTCCCTTGTTGGGTTTTTGTTTTTTCGTTTTTGCATCAGGGGCCTGATTGTAAGGCGCCTTTATCGCGGATCGGGTTTAAATGGATTGTCCCAAAATTGATTTTTGGTTTTCCGAAAGTTTCAAAGCACAAGATTTTCGCATAATGGATGCCAGATCGGTGAAGCGCGTAATTTTGGCGACGATCAATGGCGCTTAGTATTCCCTTGTCCGTGCAATTATTGCAGAAGATTGATATTGCGTTTTCCTCTCGGCAATCCTTTATCCTGTCCATAACCAGGAGGAATCTGGCCCAGTAGTGATGTACTGTTTCAGTGGGCTCTTGCCGTATTAGAGTTAGATCGCATATGTCTGGGCGGGTGGGCGGAGCAAAATCCGGATCCCTGCCCATCTTGAGGCTCAGGGGCCAAGGAGTTTCCGAATTCGGAAGCTTGGTGTGCTGGGCGCAATCCAGCGAGTCTGGGGCGATGCGTGATTTTAAGTTCCACGCTCGATTGAAGTCCGTCCCTCCGCGTGGATCCGGCAAGGAGGGTTCGGGAATCCGGACATGAATTGTCTTTAATATTGGCAAAGAGTTGCCGTACTGTTCCTCCACCACAGAGACGTGCCGGGTGGCCTGGGGAGAGTTGATCTCTCTCAGATCGGTTTTAAGCCCAATCTGTTGTAGTCTCAGAAGCGACTCCTGTGATGCGCGGCGCGATCCAAGAGCTTGTTAATGACGAGAGCTCGATTGGATCTAACTGTTCGGCAGCTTTAGGACTGACGCGAAGATTGCTTCTGACGACTTGAGAAGTCATTGCCGAAGCGGCGGCCGGACAGGCAGTCATGAGAAAACCACCAAGCCGGATAGTTTGGCCGACGGCCAAGGCCCCTCCGGCGAAAACACCGTCTTTGAAGACGGGTGGAGTCATCCACTCTATCGGCGCATTTACACGTAGGAACTCTCAATGAAAGCACCAATGTCGGTGTCAAACCGCGGATCTCGGTAGGGGTCCCGAATCGCAGGCCTAGGCGGATGGTAACAAGAGACGAGGGACACAATGTTTTTACCCAGGTTCGGGCCCTCTCGATGGAGGTAAAACCCTACGTCCTGCTTGATTAATATTGATGATATGGGTAGTTCAAGAGTAGATCTACCATGAGATCAAGGAGGCTAAACCCTAGAAGCTAGCCTATGGTATGATTGTTGAGATGTATGCATGTATGTATGTCCTATGGACTAAGGCCCTCCGGTTTATATAGACACCGGAGAGGCTAGGGTTACACAGAGTCGGTTACAATGGTAGGAGATCTACATATCCGTATCGCCAAGCTTGCCTTCCACGCCAAGGAAAGTACCTTCCGGACACGAGCCGGAGTCTTCAATCTTCTATCTTCGTAGTCTGGGTGTTCGACGGATATTGATTGTCCAGCTGTCCGGACACCCCCTAGTCCAGGACTCCCTCAGCTTTAAAAGAAATGCCACAGTCGGGCATCTGAGCGACACCACATAAAGGGCTTTAAAAGAAACAATCATAGTGAATATCCCGGAGGTAGAACCATTCCAGAGATACTCGATGATAACAATAATATCACGGGTTAGTCAACAATAATAATAATCATAATTATCACAAGTCACAAGTAATAATTCTCGTTCTGGTTTAACAGTTTCACCTCCGAAGACCGACACTAAGTCCGACACTTGACCCATCCTAGACTGTAATCCTTAGCCATGGACAAGGCTATTCGAATAGGTTTAATCTCTGCAGAGGGTGTACTCTTTACCCACGAGTAACGGATTTCTTTAGTCCATCTGGACTAATTCCGTCTACGGTCTTTTTGTTGAAAAGACACCTAACTTGCACACACCAGCTTAACTCACACGTGTCCGGAATCACCCACGACACCTGTCAAGCAAACTCTAAGTGGGGAGGCTACAACCTCGCAGTAGCATGGCATCAAATTTATATCGCGGCCTAAGGGTAGCCTCCTCTCGTCCCAACCGAAACACCCATGCCCCCGACTGTGTGGCCTTCCTACCAGCTACAACCGTATCTTCCACCCTGGCCTCTCTCAGACGGTGTGTGTGCTAGAAAGAGGTTGACAACTTATCGAACTGCACTCTACTTGTCAGTAGAGACGAGTGGTAGTACTAAACTAGTATGGGGTTATCGAACAAGACTCGATCTACTACGACTCAGAGGTTTAAGTATTCCTGCATGATTAGCATAACTAATATATTTCAACCAACAGAGTCACCGCTAATATTACCTTACCATGCCATACCAGACATAACCGTCCCGACGGAGACCGGCGACAAACTCATGCCTACCCAAGGCAGAGGTTTTCCGGTTCTCGCCGTATGCATGCAAGGCACATCGCAGTGATTATCATCACAAGTGTGTTCATTTCCAACAGCATGGAAATCAATAACATGCACCCATGCATATGGTCATATCACATTAAATAATAAGTTTCTCCAAAGTCAGGTGATGTTATAAATGTGTCATCGAACACACAAAAATATAATGCCGGGGTTCATAATGCTTGCCTTTAGGTCATGGGAAAACAGGGTGCATTCCAAAACATCTTGAAATCTTCAAAAATCCTATTAAAGAATATATTTGAATTAACACACAAAATCAAAAAAGCACAAAAAGTTGTTTTGAATTTTCTTCAAATAAATCTTAAAATAAACTAGACATTATTTGAGAGAGGTAGGAAAAAGTATCAGTTCATTTGGACTTATTTTTAAAAAGTTACAGCTGGTCAAAGTTTGGTCAAAAATCTGTTATTTAAAAACAGAAAAGAAAACGTTTCGAACCGGGTTACGCTTTCGCACAGAGAAAACGTACTTGAGACCTTACGCCTCCACTTATCCAGCATGGATGGCGCGTGAGTCACTGACAGTGGGTCCTAGGTGGCCCACTAGTCAGGTTTGACTAGTCCGTCTTCCCTCTTCTCCCTCTGTCCCGAGCGGAGGCGGGATTCCGGCGACTGTCGCCGGCGAACGGTGGGTCCTTGTGGGGAGATGAGGGCGGGGATGGATCCGCGGTTCGGGGGTGATCTATCCGGTGGTTGCAGGTTTGTCAGAGGTGGAGGGATTCACCGGCGGTGAGCTCCGCGGCGGAGCAAGGCTTCGGTGGCGAAGTGATTTTGTGGCGGAGATGGCTCCCGATCAAAATCAAGTAGGGGAAAAGGTTCACAGGAGGATGTGGGGGTTCCTGGTGGAGAGAGTGGAGAGGGGGAGGCACTGGTGGCGATGGAATCGACCGGGGCTTGCCGGCGAGCGAACCGGCCAGACTCGGGGAAGAAGGCCTTCCCTCTCTCGACTGCTGGCCAAGGAAGCACTAGTAGGATCATATGAGGTTGCTCATGGTCTCATTTGAGATTCGGGGTCCTTATATACGCGGTGGAGGTCGGTCCCGAGGCGGCCATCGATAAGGATGAGTGAGGGCGAACCGCCTCCCTGTAGCGTCAGGGCGTCGTGGCGACGACGGGAGCTAGTCGACGAGCGAGGGGATAAGTTTGCGCTGTTCCCAGGGGCAGGTGGCGAGCCGGGGTGGCTTTGGCGGCGCCGACCTGAGCAGGGCTATCGGGCGGCCGTGGCGGCTAGTCCTTGGCTTGCCGAGCACAGGGCGAGGGTCTGCTTGGCACGTTGCGGTGAGGGGGAGCATGTGGCGCGCAAGGGGACAGGGCGTGCTGGCTGCGGTCGGTCACGGGCTGGAGAGAGTGCGGGCGTGACGCAGCGGCTCGGGTGCACGGCTCGTGCAATACGCACGCTCTGGGCGCGTCCAGAGCATGCCCGGGACGTGCTCGATGAAATGCCAGGGTGGCCTAGAGGTCGCGGTTGAGGCTGGCAAGGACTAAGGCTAGTCTAGGTTTAGTAAGGGTAACAAGGGACATGGTGGTTTGGTCAGGAGACCAAGTTCACAATGTAGACTTGAAATCATGCCAACTGCTATGCACTCAAGGTGTTTGACAAAATGCCAGAGGCATCTAGGCAGGTCTTGGAGGGGCCAAATCTTCCAGATCAGTGTCTCTTTGGATGCACAAGAGGGTGGTGAGGTTAGTTGGTGAAAAGCATAAACTTGCTAGTGCAAGTTTTGCAGAACTTCAAATCTGGACAGGATGTGAATGTCATTATTTCATGAACAAAAATCATGCCAATGGTTTCATGCTACTGGACTTAGGAGTTTAACATGGAGGAATACAAGTAGGAGAAAGAATCAATGGCTAAAGAGCAAGCAAAAATAAGGTTGCTGTACAAACCATCATGTTGGACCAGAATAAAGATGAGGTTGTTCCACTCAAAATTTTCAAAGAACAACCCTGGATTTTTGCATATAATGGAATGATATGCTCCTACTGATATCCCAAAATTTTGGTGGAAGCTAGAAACAAATATTTAAAAGGGTTGTAGTGCAAAACTGCCCACTGGACCGGAGAAGGAAAACAGGTGTAGCACTCAAAATATGCAATGAACTAAATATATTATTGCACAAAAGTGATTTAGAGACATCACATGACATCTCCAAATTTTGGTTAGATTTTTAGATAAATCTATCAACTGTTGTAGTACAAAAAGAGCTCCAAAATTCAAAACAAGTCATTTAATGAATAAAGCTCAGGGTGAAATAATTTAATAAATAAATCTACTGATTGAGAGATGTTTTTAATGAGAGGGTATACAAGTCCATTATGTTTTGGAAGGATCCACTTGGGAAAAACTCCTTAATATTAAAAGAAAAGTTTTGAAATCAACAGAGATATTCTTGCAGGCAAAATTTTTAAACTCATGGCAACATTTTAATAACTAAAACCTGGTTAAATTTTTGGGGTGTTACAATTACTACCCCCCTTAAGAAAAAATCTCGTCCTCGAGATTTGCTAAGAGCCGTTGTGAAAAACAAAAGTTCCATATGTGTTCGAGCGGTTGTGAGCCTGCTGCCGTGGTGCTGCGTAAATAAAAGTAATCCACGTAGTAAGGGGAGAATTGATGCAGCAATTCAGTAAAAAGAAAACTCATACTAGGATTTTTCGTGGTTACACAAGTTATTCACGAAGACAATTACTCATACCAGTAGAAACTAAATACTCGACTCGTCGCACAAATTTGAGGTACCATGCATAAGATACAATGTAATAATAAATGCTGAAATAACAAACACAGCAGTGACATCTAAAATGAGAAAGGTAACTGGATAGGGTCTTGAGAAAAAGTCTCTGGCAATGGGATACACTCCTCTTCTATCGGAGGAAGTGGACTGACCAGACGATGTATACGTCTCTCCGGTCGGGCTCAGGGTTCGCCGATGGCAACTGAGGATTCAAATCAGCGAGACTCGAGATAATCCATCACTACTGGTTCAAATGCTCTTGAGCGATGATGTACTGGATAAGGTTGGCTAGAACTGGGTCTCTCTCAATCCATCCACCGGGAAAAGATGTTACTCCTCTAGGGGTTGCACGGCTCGGAAAGTAATAATATCCTCGTTCGCGGGCATAGGGTACTGCGGATCGAAGGCGAGCAATCGCTTCTTTCGCAGCAGCTTCTATGGCCAGGTGTGGGGTCGGCATAGATTTTCCCACGAAGGAAACTTCCGCTGGATCTTGGTTGGAGTCTACGGGAGGGATGTGCACCGCTGCCCAATATTCCGAGGTGGAAGGGGTGATCCTTGATTTGAACAGCTCATACTAGGGTGGCTGGGTAGACCCGTGGTACTGCAGGTAAAGTCCCGCAATATTTTGACAAAGCTACCTGGGGTTGCATCTGGGGTTCTCCGATAAATACTAGGGCTCGGCATGGCAAGAAATGGTTGTGAGAGTGGTGCACGAGGTGAGGGTTGCTGGGTAAGGTCACAAGGTGGCCTTCTTATATAGCATCTGGTCTGGTTTATTTACCGTGGTGAAAGGTAATAAAACTACCAAATCACCTCCAAAGGTCGGGGTCAGTGAGAGAGATACACATATCTCATAAAGAGACGTGTCACTGTAGGTGTCGTTGGGGTTGGTTTTGGTAGCTGCGCCCGTGAAACATGCAACTGCGTGCAGACAAAAATACGCAAGGCTACTCTATTAAAACAGGGGCACATCAACAGGCTGCGTTAATATACACAGTCGCACGATTAAAAAGAGAGTGTACACTGAGACTCGGTACTACTCGTACGGCTTAGTCTACCTCGTTTATGTCTAAACGGGGGTGCCTGGTGGATGTCGAGGCTTCTCCACGTGTCTCACCGCCGGGATTAGTCGGAGATGGCGGAGGAACTGCAGGGTCGGGTAGCAATGATGACCATTGGGGATTGTTGGCCACAACCCGTTGAATGTGCTCCCAAAAGGTGACGGCACTTCGGGGTCATCAAAGCATCTCGGTTGGTGGTCGAGCTGATCTCGTGCTCGATCGGTTGTCGTAACAGCACGACCGGGTTGTCGGCGCCGGGCTCGCTCTTCTCTTCCTGCTGGGCTCGGCGAACCAGCTCTCTTGAGCTGCGATCGATCAATGGTGATCTCGTCGAACAAAGCCTCTAGTGCACTTACATAGCACACTAGGTGCAACAATGCGGATTTGTCTCGTGATCTCCGCTGGCAACTTGGGTGGTCTACCATACCTTCGCGCTGGGGTAGTAGTAGAACGAGCGACAGCTTTACTCTTGGCACAACCGCCGAGTTGAACTATAGCCTCGAGCAGCTAGCTGGATGGCTTGTGGCTCAAGGAAGTTGTTCTTCCGTGAACTCAGAGGGCGTTTCGGGCGCTAGACGCCTACCGTAGATGTGTACAGTGGCCTAGAATTGACGGTCCTCACCGCTCATGGGTCCTTGGTACAAAACATATTCTGGTGGCTCCTCTAATGCATAGGCATGACAGGTGAGGTTTGCGAGGATGGTCACAAAACCTCCAAGGTTGGTTTTTGTGGTCTCGTTGTGCACTATGGGGCCAGGCATTGTGGCTCGGTATGGGGTAGAGGCTGTGCTGTGCTGGTTTGGCGCTAGCGTGCCCTTTTTTTAGAAAAGGGGACAGAGTCTTCCTTCGCACGCTTGCGAATGAGACATTTTTGCCATCGGTCACTGGTGTGCGATCGAAAGTCTAGGCTGATAGGTTGGGCAATCAACGCCAAAAGTGTCGGGATTATCGTGTGGCTATCTTGCACGAGAAGCTTGGCTGGGTTTGCTAAGGTTTGGTGGGTTGGTTTGCCTAAGTTTTTTCGACCTCGCTAAGATAGGATTAGCCAATGGTCACTCGCTCGATACCAAGTCTGTCACGACCGGTTTTCCGGTATAAATTTCCGTAAAAGACCGTCGTGCTCATCAGCCCTCGGATTACTCAAGTAGCTGATGAGGCTCCAACTTGATACAGAAATTCCAAGCAAAAATACAAAACATGTAGTACAAGACCATTCTGGCCTGTGAGTACAACAAATGGTTTCTAGTGGTTGAGGGCGGAAGCGGTTTGAGGATCATCAAGGTCTATGGGACTCCATTTCCCAACAGGAATAGCTGACCAGATTAACTCCTATCTTCACGAGGATGCTAGCATCGTTGCTTAGGTTCCGGGGCTGGCATCGCGTCGCTCCTCTCCGTGCAAGAAAATCTGGCCAAGACAATAGCCAGGGACAAGCCAGTGATTACTTTGAATGTACTCGCAAACATTATGAACACAGGTATAACATACGAATGGTGTGCTGAAAATATTTTATGCTTATGACGTCAGTAAAAAAAAGTAAATAAAATTCTGATGCGTGCAGGCGGTTACTTATGAAAATGCATTAACATAGTAGTATTAAAATTTGTGAAATAAATAACAAGCAATGCCACAATCCAAGCGCCTTAGCGACACCACATAAAGGGCTTTAAAAGAAATGCCACAAATCAAGGCCCGAGCGACACCACATAAAGGGCTTTAAAAGAAATGTCACAATGCAAGGCCCGAGCGACACCACATAAAGGGCTTTAAAAGAAATGCCACAGTCGGGCGTCTGAGCAACACCAAATAAAGGGCTTTAAAAGAAGGGACATTTACATCTATGCCCTTAACTCGAATCCACTACTCAGTTTTGCCCCTAATTTTTAGGTATGCTCAGTTTTGCCCCTCCGCCGTTAGTGTCCCTTATAGAAATGCCTTTTGCGCCGTTACCGTCTGGTCAAAGGACTTTGACCACCCAGAAAAAAATAGCAAAAAAAATCAAAAAAATCTGAAATTTTGTGGGATCGAAGATAGTCATGTCCGCAAGGTGCGTGCAAATTTGTGTGCCGTTCAGACACCCTGGGAGCTCGTGGCAAAGGAAATCATAAATTTTTTATGCATGTGAATAGTAAATTAAAAAAAAATAGAAAAAAATCAAAAATATATATGAGATTTTGTGGGACTGAAGATACTTAGGTGCACAAAATGTGTGCACATTTTTGTTGTGTTTGGACATAGTAGGAGCTCGCGGAGAAAAAAACAAAGTTTAGCTCCTTTGAGCTCCTACAGGCTCCTACGATGTCCAAACACAACAAAAATGCGCACACATCTTAAGCACCTAAGTATCTTCAGTCCCCCAAAATTTCAATTTTTTTTGATTTTTTTTCTATTTTTTCGAATTTACTGTTCGCATGTGTACAAAATTTATGATTTCCTTTGCCACGAGCTCCCAGGGTGTCCGAACGGCACACAAATTTGCACGTGCCTTGCAGACATGACTATCTTCGATCCCACAAAATTTCAGATTTTTTTTATTTTTTTTTTTGCTATTTTTTTCTGGGTGGTCAAAGTCCTTTGACCAGACGGTAACGGCGCAAAAGGGCATTTCTATAAGTGATACTAACGGCAGAGGGGCAAAACTGAGCATACCTAAAAATTAGGGGCAAAACTGAGTAGTGGGTTCGAAAGAAGGGTGAACTGAATTGGCCCTTAAAAGAAATGCCACAAATGGGCCTCTCGAGCGACACCACATAAAGGGCTTTAAAAGAAATGCTATAGTTAAGGCCCGAGCGACACCACATAAAGGGCTTTAAAAGAAATGCCACAATGCCAAGGCCCGAGCGACACCACATAAAGGGCTTTAAAAGAAATGCCACAATCAGGCCCGAAAGTGACACCACATAAAGGGCTTTAAATGGAATGTTACAATCAAGGCCTTAGCGACACCACATAAAGGGTTTTAAAAGAAATGCTACACCAAGGCCCCGAGCGACACCACATAAAGGGCTTTAAAAGAAATGCCACAATGCAAGGCCCGAGCGACACAACATAAAGGGCTTTAAAAGAAAGAATCATAGTGAATATCCCGAGGTAGAACCATCCTAGATACTGGCGATAACAATAATATCACGGGTTAGTCAACAATAATAATAATCATAATTATCACAAGTCACAAGTAGTAATTCCCATTCGTTTAACAGCCACCACCTCCAAGACCGACACTAAGATCGACACTTGACACATCCTAGACTGAAATCCTTAACCATAGACACGGCTATTCAATAGGTTTAATCTCTGCAGAGGTGTACTTTAACCACGAGTAACGGATTTCTTTAGTCCATCGACTAATTCGCTTCACGGTCTTTTGTTGAAAACACACCTAACTTGCACACACCAGCTTAACTCACACGTGTCCGAATCACCCACTACACCTGCCAAGCAAACTCTAAGTGGGAGGCTACAACCTCGCAGTAGCATGGGATCAAATTTATATCACGCGCCTAAGGGTGGCCTCCTCTCGGCCCCAACCGAAACACCCATGCCCCCGACTGGTGGCTCGCCTACCAGCCTACAACCAAGATCTTCCACCCCGCCTCTCTCAGCACGTGTGTGCTAGAAAGAGGCTGACAACTTACTGAACCATACTCTACTTGCTGTAGAGACGAGTGGTAGTACGAAACAAGTATGGGGGTTACTGGAATAAGACTCGATCTACGGTCGACTCAGGAGGTTTAAGTATTCCCTGCATGATTAGCATATTTCGATCAACAGAGTCACTGCTCATATTACCTTACCATGCCATACCAGACATAACCGTCCCGACGGAGACCGGCGACAAACTCATGCCTACCCAAGGCAGAGGTTTTCCCGGGTTCCTGCCGGTATGCATGCAAGGCACATCAGGGTGATTATCATCACAAGTGTGTTCATTTCCAACAGCATGGAAATCAATAACATGCACCCATGCATATGGTCATATCACATGAAATAATAAGTTTCTCCAAAGTGAGGTGATGTTATACACATGTCATCGAACACACAAAAATATTATGCTGGGGTTCAGAATGCTTGCCTTTAGGTCATGGGAAAACAGGGTGCATTCCAAAACTTCTTGAAATCTTCAAAAACCCTATTAAAGAATATATTTGAATTAACACACAAAATCAAAATAGCACAAAAAGTTGTTTTGAAATTTTTTCAAATAAATACTAAAATAAACTAGACATTATTTGAGAGAGGTAGGAAAAAGAATCAGTTCATTGGACTTATTTTTAAAAAGTTACAGCTGGTCAAAGTTTGGTCAAAAATCTGTTATTTAAAAACAGAAAAGAAAACGTTTCGAACAGGGTTACGCTTTCGCACAGAGAAAACGTACTGGAGACTTTACGCCTCCACTTATCCAGCATGGATGGCGCGTGAGTCACTGATAGTGGGTCCTAGGTGGCCCACTAGTCAGGTTTGACTAGTCCGTCTTCCTTCTTCTCCCTCTGTCCCGAGCGGAGGCGGGATTCCGGCGACCGTCGCCGGCGAACGGCGGGTCCTTGTGGGAGATGAGGGAGGGGATGGATCCGCGGTTCGGGGGTGATCTTTCCGGTGGTTGCAGGGTTGTCAGAGGTGGAGGCATTCACCGGCGGCGAGCTCCACGGCGGAGGAAGGCTTCGGTGGCGAAGTGATTTTGTGGCGGCGATGGCTCCCAATGAAAATCAAGTAGGGGAAAAGGATCACGGGAAGATGTGGGGGTTCCTAGTGGAGAGAGTGGAGAGGGGGAGGCACCAGTGGCGATGGAATCGACCGGGGCTTGGCGGCGACCGAACCGGCCGGACTCGGGGAAGAAGGCCTTCCCACTCTCGACTGCTGGCCAAGGCAGCACTAGGAGGATCATATGAGGTTGCTCGTGGTCTCGTTTGAGCTCCGGGGTCCTTATATACGCGGTGGAGGTCGGTCCCGAGGCGGCCGGCGATAAGGACGACGGTGAACCGCCGCCCTATAGCGTCAGGGCGTCGTGGTGACGACGGGAGCTAGCCGACGAGTGAGGGGATAAGTTTGCACTGTTCCCAGGGGCAGGTGGTGAGCCGGGGTGGCTTTGGCGTCGCCGACCTGAGCATGGCCGTCGGGAGGCCGTGGCGGCTAGTCCTTGGCTTGCCGGGGACGCGGCGAGGGTCTGCTTGGCGCGTTGCGGTTAGGGGGAGCATGTGGCGCGCAAGGGGACACGGCGTGCTGGCTGCGGTCGGTCACGGGCTGGAGAGAGTGCGGGGCATGATGCGGCGGCTCGAGCGCACGGCTCGTGCAATACGCACGCTCTGGGCGCGTCCAGAGCATGCCCGGGACGTGCTCGATGAAATGCCAGGGTGGCCTAGAGGTCGCGGTTGAGGCTGGCAAGGACTAAGGCTAGTCTAGGTTTAGTAAGGGTAACAAGGGACATGGTGGTTTGGTCAGGAGACCAAGTTCACAATGTAGACTTGAAATCATGCCAAATCTGGCTATGCACTCAAGGTGTTTGACAAAATGCCAGAGGCATCTAGGCAGGTCTTGGAGGGGCCAAATCTTCCAGATCAGTGTCTCTTTGGATGCACAAGAGGGTGGTGAGGTTAGTTGGTGAAAAGCATAAACTTGCTAGTGCAAGTTTTGCAGAACTTCAAATCTGGACAGGATGTGAATGTCATTATTTCATGAACAAAAATCATGCCAATGGTTGCATGCTCCTGGACTTAGGAGTTTAACATGGAGGACTACAAGTAGGAGAAAGAATCAAGGGCTAAAGAGCAAGCAAAAATAAGGTTGCTGTACAAACCATCATGTTGGACCAGAATGAAGATGAGGTTGTTCCACTCAAAATTTTCAAAGAACAACCCTGGATTTTTGCATATAATGGAATGATATGCTCCTACTGATATCCCAAAATTTTGGTGGAAGCTAGAAACAAATATTTAAAAGGGTTGTAGTGCAAAACTGCCCACTGGACGAGAGAAGGAAAACAGGTGTAGCACTCAAAATATGCAATGAATTCAATATATTATTGCACAAAAGTGATTTAGAGACATCACATGACATCTCCAAATTTTGGTTAGATTTTTAGATAAATCTATCAACTGGTTGTAGTACAAAAAGAGCTCCAAAATTCAAAACAAGTCATTTAATGAATAAAGCTCAGGGTGAAATAATTTAATAAATAAATCTACTGATTGAGAGATGTTTTTAATGAGAGGTTATACAAGTCCATTATGTTTTGGAAGGATCCACTTGGGAAAAACTCCATAATATTAAAAGAAAAGTTTTGAAATCAACAGAGATATTCCTGCAGGCAAAAAATTTAAACTCTTGGGAAAATTTTAATAACTAAAACCTGGTTAAATTGTTGGGGTGTTATACAGACCGGGCTACGAGCACCGGTTTATAATTGATTTCGTGCTAACAATTGATAATTGAAAGTTGTGCGGTGTTGAGAAACACCGGGCTGATGAAATGACTTATAGTCAGGCCGGGTCAATGGACACCGGTTTATCTTAAAATCTTATCATAGGAAAGAAAACTTGCGAAAAAAAATCAAATAAAAACTTGTAGTCGAGGCTTTTCAAGGGCTACCAGGCCCAAATTCGAGGCTTTTCTTGGCTGCCAGGCCGCTCAGTTAAACCATTTGACAAAGCCTTTTAAGATGGGTATCCAATTAACCTGTTGTTTTAACTTTGACAAGTTCAGGGTCTGTATTAGATTGACTTGTCAAACGTTCAGCGGGTCATACCAAGATTACCTGGACGGAGTGGCTTACTTGATGAAGGTAGGTTAACTCGGGGTTTTAGGTGAATACACCTGGCTTCCAAGCCTGGCTAGATAGCCTATTACGAGGGTCCTTTCAAACTCTTTGTTGATGTGCACAGAGAGCCCCCAAGTAACATTGCGAGCTATGCTCAATGGGTACCTATGTTTGGGCTGTGCATGGCAACATGCTCTCTTTGGTCGCGTGGGTGTGAATCTCCAAAGCTATGTTGTGGCTTTATAAGCCGGTTTACTTGGAAAACTCTGCTTTGTAAGCATGAGCCACCAAGTAACCAAGGAGACATATAAGACAAAAACTGCAGAGGCCCTGCTATAGCAAGGATGCCAGTTTATTTATTGATCATAATATGTAAATTGTCAAAAATATATATGCATAGCAGGAGCCTATGGCTCAGATGTATTAAGGCCGAAGATGGGCTATATTCCACGGCCGGCGAGTCTCCTCCAATGATTTGCGTGAGTCTATGTGCTCTCGAACATCGATGAGGTAGTACGACCCGTTGTTCAAATTCTTGCTGACCACAAAGGGTCCTTCCTAAGGTGGAGAAAACTTATGCATGTCAGTCTAATCTTGGATAAGCCGGAGCACCAAGTCGCCTTCTTGGAAAGTCTTTGTTTCAACCCGGCGGCTGTGATAACGCCGCAGGTCTTGCTGATAAAACACCGAGCGAGCTGCCGCAATATCCCGTTGTTCATCTAACAGGTCCAAGGCATCCTGGCGTTCTCTCTCATTATCCGTTTCAACATAGGCTGTTACTCGGGGCGAGTCATGACGCATATCACTTGGGAGAACTGCTTCTACTCCATAGACCATGAAGAAGGGTGTGTAACCCGTAGATCTATTGGGTGTGGTGTTAATACTCCATATAACGGAAGGCAACTCCTCCACCCAACAACCCGGCGTCCGCTTCAAAGGGACCATAAGCCGGGGCTTGATACCCTTTAAGATTTCCTGATTTGCTCTCTCCGCTTGACTATTAGACTAGTGGTGGGCTACCGACGACACATCAAGCCGGATGTGCTCACGTTGACAGAACTCTTCCATAGCTCCATTGGAGAGATTCGTGCCATTATCTGCTATAATGTTGTGTTGAAAGCCAAACTGGAATATCACCTTTTTCATGAACTGAACAACTGTGGCCGCATCACACTTGCTCACTGGCTCTGCCTCCACCCACTTGGTGAATTTATCAACTGCCACCAGGAGGTGGGTCTTCTTATCTTTGGATCTCTTAAAAGGCCCAACCATATCCAGCCCCCAAGTTGCAAACGGCATGGTAATTGGAATCATCCTCAACTCTTGGACCGGAACATGAGCTCGACGTGTAAACTTCTGACAGCCGTCACACCTTCGGACCAGATCTTCCGCATCAGCATGAGCTGTTAACCTGTAAAAACCGTGCCGGAAAGCCTTAGCCACCAAGGATTTTGAACCGGCATGATGACCACAATCTCCTTCGTGGTTTTCACGCAAGATCTCACAGCCTTCTTCAGAAGAAACACAACGCTGAAACGCCCCTAAGACACTGAAGTGGTGCAACTCCCATTGACAATAGCCATGGACTTAGAACACCGGATTACTTGTTTGGCTAAAACTTCCTCCTCTGGTAACTCGCCCCGGTTCATGTACGACAGGTATGACAATGTCCAATCAGGGATAGCATGAAGAACCGCTACCAGTTGAGCCTCCGGATCAGGAATTGCCAGATCCTCCTCGGTCGGTACCTTGACTGACGGATTATGCAGAACATCCAGAAAAACATTAGGCGGCACCGGTTTACACTAGGATCCAAGCCGGGTTAAAGCGTTTGCCGCTTCATTTTTACGCTGATCAATGTGCTCGACCTGATAACCCTTGAAGTAACCAGCAATGACGTCCACCTCCCGGCGATAAGCCGCCATGAGTGGATCCTTGCAATCCCACGTACTGGATACTTGCTGAGCCACTAAATCGGAGTCACCAAAGCAACGTACCCGGATTAAGTTCATCTCCTTAGCCATCTGCAGTCCGTGGAGTAAGGCCTCATACTCAGCTGCATTGTTAGTACAGGGAAACATTAAGCGGAGAACATAACAAAATTTGTCCCCTCAAGGGGAAGTAAGAACAACTCCAGCCCCCGAGCCCTCCAATTGTCAGGATCCATCAAAGTGAATAGTCCAGTATGTGTTATCCGGTTTAGCGTCGGGTGCCTGCAACTCCGTCCAATCATTGATGAAGTATACGAGTGCTTGGGACTTGATAGCAATGCGAGGCATGTATTTCAACCCGCGAGGCCCAAGCTCAATAGCCCACTTAGCAACCCGGCCAGTTGCCTCCTTATTTTGAATGATATCTCCCAATGGAGCAGAACTGACCACAGTGATGTGATGGCCTTGAAAATATTGCTTGAGCATCCGGCTCGCCATAAACACTCCATACACCATCTTCTGCCAATGGGGGTATCTCTGTTTGTACTCGATAAGCACCTCACTGATATAGTAAACCGGTCATTGAACCGGATATTCCTTACCAGCCTCCTTGCGCTCCACAACAATAGCCACGCTGACAGCTCGGGCATTAGCAGCCACATATAAAAACAATGGTTCCTTATCAATGGGGGCAGCAAGGACGGGCAGCTCGGCCAACTGCTTCTTCAAATCCTCAAACGCCGTATCAGCAGCATCACTCCAAACAAAGTTGTCTGTTTTCTTCATCATCTGATAAAGTGGGATCGCCTTCTCTCCCAACCGGCTGATAAACCGGCTCAGTCCTGCAATCCGACCTGCCAGTCTTTGAACGTCATTGATACACGCTGGTTTAGCTAGGGACGTGATAGCCTTGATCTTTTCTGGGTTAGCCTCAATACCCCTATTGGACCCCAGAAAACCCAAGAGCTTGCCAGCCGGTACACCAAAAACACACTTAGCCGGATTAAGCATCATTTTATAAACCCTTAGATTATCAAAAGTTTCCTGCAAATCAGTTATGAGTGTCTCTGCTTTCCTGGATTTCACCATGATATCATCCACATAAGCATGAACATTACGCCCAATCTGATTATGGAGGCAATTCTGCACACACTGCTGATAAGTCGCCTAAGCACTCTTGAGCCCAAAAGGCATAGATACATGACAGAAGGCTCCAAAAGGAATTATAAAAGATGGCTTCTCCTGGTCCTTAACTGCCATTTTGATCTGATGGTACCCCGAATAAGCATCCAGGAAACTCAAACGCTCACAACCCGCCGTAGCATCAATGATTTGATCAATACGAGGGAGGGCAAAGGGATCAGCTAGGCATGCTTTGTTCAAATCTGTGTAATCCACACACATACGCCAAGTGCCGTTTTTCTTAAGTATCAGCACCGGGTTAGCCAACCACTCAGGGTGAAACACCTCCACAATAAACCCTGCCGCCAATAGCCGGGCTACCTCTTCACCAATGGCCTTGCGCCTCTCTTCATTAAAGCGGTGAAGAAACTATTTGACCGGTTTGAACATCGGATCAATATTAAGAGTGTGCTCAGCGAGTTTCCTCGGTACACCTGGCATGTCAGAAGGTTTCCATGCAAAGATGTCCCGGTTCTCACGGATGAACTCGATGAGCACGCTTTCCTATTTCGGATCCAAGTTAACGCTGATGCTGAACTGCTTGGATGAATCGTTAGGAACAAAATCAACCAACTTAGTCTCATCAGCAGATTTAAACTTCAAAGACGGATCATTCTCTGTAGTGGGCTTCTTCAGAGAAGTCATATCTGCCAGATGAACATTGTCCTTATAAAACTTCAACTCCTCCGTCGCACAAACCGACTCAGCATACGCCACATCACCTTCCTCGCACTCTAGAGCAATCGTGCGGCTACCATGAACCGTGATGGTCCCCTTATGACCCGGCATCTTGAGCTGTAGATAAACATAACACGGTCTTGCCATGAATTTAGCATAAACCGGCCGTTCAAATAGGGCATGGTGAACCACTTCAAAGGTCAATGTCTCAGACCTTTAATCATGATCGTCTCAAAAAACCACCTCCAGAGCTATCTTACCGACCGGGTAAGCTGATTTACCAGGTACCACACCATGAAAAATGGTTTTTGACGGTTTAAGATTCTTATCTGTTAAGCCCATACGCTGGAACGTTTCATAATACAAGATGTTAATACTGCTCCCTCCATCCATGAGCAATTTGGTGAATTTATAACCTCCAACCTGCGGTGCAACCACCAATGCTAGATGGCCAGGATTATCAACCCAGGGTGGATGATCCTCCCGACTCCACACAATAGGCTCTTCAGACCAGCGCAAATAATGGGGCACTGTCGGTTCAATAGAGTTTGCTGCCCTTTTGTGGAGCTTCTGATCGCGCCTGCACAGACTAGTAGTGAAGACATGATACTGTGCACCATTTAACTGCTTCGGGTTGCTCTGATAACCCGACTGCTGCTGTTGCTGACTCCCCTGCTAATTATAACCACCTTGGTTGCTCTGATTGCCTTGATTGCCCTATCCACCTTGGTTACCCTGTTTTTTCTAACCTGAACCAGAATTACCTCCACCATAACCCGGTTTGTGAAACCCGGGTCCTGATCCGCCGGACGATCCATGATCATATCGGAAGAGGTCAGAATTTTTGAACTCTCGCATAATGAAGCAATCTTTCCATAAATACGTAGCCGATTTTTCTTGCGTCCCGTGCTTTGGGCAAGGCTGGTTCAACAGACGCTCCAGATTCATCCCTAATCCTCCGCCCCGTGGGGGCGGTTTACCTTTACAACGCTGATTATGACCCTAAACATTGGTGTTAGCCCCAAAATCAGAATTGTTGTCTGCCTTGCGCTTACCGTTATTCCCATGGCTAGTCTGGTTATGCTGCCCTTTTGCACCGGCATTCTTCTTTCCCTTCTCCAGATTCTCTTCGTCAGACTCGGGATCCTTGGTATTATCAGAATCGGCATACTTAACCAGAGCTGCCATGAGCGTTCCCATATCATTGCAATGACGCTTGAGCCATCCCAACTTCATCTTCAGCGATTTAAACCGGCAATTGCCCTCCAACATTATAATTGCCAAATCAGCCTTGATGAGGTCCGACGAATGCAGGATTTCCGAAACCCGGCGCACCCAATGCATTGTTGACTCGTGCTCTCCTTGTACACAAGCAGCTAGATCCACAATCAACATGGGTTGTTTACACATATCCTTGAAGTTCGCTATAAACCGGGCCTTCAACTCATCCCACGAACTGATCGTGTTAACGGGAAAACTTTTTAGCCAGGTGCTAGCCGTTCCGTCTAACATCATGGTGAAGTATTTTGCACACGCCGCTTCATCCACATCTAGCATCTCCATTCCCATCTCATAACTTTCAACCCACGCCTGGGGGGGGGGGGTAGATCGGCGGTATAATTAGGCACTTTACGCGGATCCTTGAAATCCTTGGCTAGCCGCACATTACGCAGAGCTGTGGTGAGGCATGGCACTCCCCAAGAGCTAAAAGCTAACCCACGTTCAACTGATGCTGTCGGTTGAAATGGTGCGGGTTGATGACTCGGGTACTGTGCCACAAATTGCGCCGCTAACTCTGCCTCTCATCGTGTTCTGCCGTTGTTCACCACATCCTGAGCATTCATACCGTCGCGTGCCGGATTAGGCCCTCGAGGGGCATCACGGTGTCGCGCACTGCTTGGCACAGCCGGTTCGTCAATGTGCCTACTGTAGCTTTTGTTCGGACGGGGGGTTTAATGTATCCTATCTCGACTATATGAGTAAGCCTGCTGTTGCACCATGGCGGTTTGAAGAAGATCCCTGGGCCGTCGCGTTTCAACCGCCGCCGGTGATTCGCCCTCCATCGGAATAGCTACCAAACAGGACGCCGCAACAATCATATTATGCAAAGGGCTAGAGAAGTGACCTGGCGGCATTGGTACGTTTTGCGGTGGGCTATCCGTCCGTCGAGGCGGGTCCATCACTCATGGCTATCCCAGTGCTCCTGCCCTAGGTGCCTTGGTCCGGTTCACTGCTGCCGTATCACTTGGTCCGGCTCCCGGCGTATTGAAGAGATTCATTCCCTCGTAAACCGGCAGCAGATGAGATCGGTGCCTCCTCCTCAGCACTTCGTTTGACGCGTTCTGATCCAACATAAGCTGGTAATTCTGCGCCTAGATCTGCTGCGACTGGGCATCTAAAGCGGCCCGTTCTTCAGTCACGTTGGCTTCCTCAGCCGCCAACTCCTCCTTGGCTTGAGTTATCTGATACCTCAGCATTTTAACCTCCGCATTATGCTGATCCTGAGTCTTCGGGGCAACTGTCGCAGTCAGCAATGTTGTCCAAGCATCCAACAAACGGGAAAGAACTTGAGATGGCCAGCGCGCAGGGCCTCCTGCCCCGGCTGCCGATCCGGAAATCATTGCTACTGCTGATGAAGATTGCAACGTGGGGTGTGTACCGGCCATGAAGATTGCAACCCGGTTCGGCGGTTCAAAGGGGTCCGGAATACTGTCGCCATCAGAACTGCCCCCAATCTAGCCGTCTTGCAATTGGTACAGCGACTTGGTTTCGCTAGTGGATGATTCGCCATCTGAGTAGATGGCCGTCTCACCTTCGGACACTGGTTCAGAACCGGCACCATGGTTGAATCCTACGAATGCATGCTTCATGGCAGGCTGAACCCGGGTAGGACTCGCACGCTGAGCCGTCTCGACGAGGTCGGTGGAGATGTCCGGTTCTGGGCCCGGTTCGCCAGTCTTGGCGATGAAAACGTGAATTCCGCCTGAGGGGACCCGGTACCCGTACTCAATTGAGCCGGCCTCGGGGGCCCATCATGCGTCGTTGATGTAGAGCTTGCCGCGACGACTCTCAGTCATCCGGCCAACCGCGTATCCCTTGAGTCCTTCAAAGTTGCCCTTTAAGGACTCGAAACCATTGTGCGATAGCCCCATGGTGGGCGCCAACTGTCGTGGAATTAATACGTCAGATGTCCTAGCAAGAGGACTTAGTCGTGGAGCCATCGCAACGAGATTAGCAAAAAGGGGTTAAACCGGACAAAGGACACGGGGAGTTTATACTGGTTTGGCCCCTTGCGGTGAAGGTAAAAGCCTACGATCCAGTTGTGGTGGAATTGATGGGTTTACGATGAGCAGGGAGTGAATCCGCTTTACCTATCTCTCGAGTTGTTGTTTCTTGTCCTTGAACCGCCGCCAGCTCGTCCCTTTATATACACAGGTTGACGCCCAGTGGTTTACAGAACACCGAGGCCGGCTCATACACGTGTCCGGCTCGGTTTCTACCTTTCCTAACTTACAACACAAGTTTACATATCTCATGCTGGTTTACGTGCATGGGCTCTAAACCGCCTTTGGGCCTTGGGCCTCTTCATGGGCTTCAATACAGATGAGCGGAAACCGGCCCCTCCTGGGAGGTTTACACTCAGTAGTAATATCCCCAACAAAAGTAGAAAATCATCGTAACAAGAAAATAAAGATTATATGATATGATCATGGAGGAGAATATTTGAGTTACGAGTTTGGTCTTCATTTGAAACAATGCGGAATAGTTTCGCAACTCACGCCACCCGGAACACCACAACGTAATGGATCCTTTCTAGAGAAGGAGTTTCTCTCGAAAGAAGTGAGTGGGAGGAAAGTAGAACTTGATGAGGTAACTCTACCTGCTCTCTTATTGGAAAGTAGTTCATCACAGAAATCTATTCCTGTGACTCCTACACCAATTAGTGAGGAAGCTAATGATGATGATCATGTAACTATAGATCAAGTTACTACCAAACCTCGTAGGTCAACCAGAGTGAGATCCGCATCAGAGTGGTAGGGTAATCCTATTCTGGAGGTCATGTTAGTTGACCATGACAAACCTACAAACTATGAGGAAGCAATGATGAGCCCAGATTCCGCGAAATGGCTTGAGGCCATGAAATCTGAGATGGGATCCATGTATGAGAACAAAGTGTGCACTTTGGTTGACTTGCCCGATGATTGGCAAGCCATTGAAAATAAATGGATCTTCAAGAGGAAGACTAACGCTGATAGTAGTGTCACTATCTACGAAGCTAGACTTGTCGAAAAAGGTTTTGACAAAGTTTAAGGTGTTGACTACGATGAGATTTTCTCACTCGTAGCGATGCTTAAGTCTGTCCGAATCATGTTAACAAATTGCCACATTTTATGAAATCTGGCAAATGGATGTCAAAACTACATTCCTTAATGGATTTCTTATAGAAGAGTTGTATATGATGCAACCAGAAGGTTTTGTCGATCCTAAAGGTCCTAACAAAATTTGCTAGCTCCAGCGATCCATCTATGGACTGGTGCAAGCATCTCGGAGTTGGAATATACGCTTTGATGAGTTGATCAAAGCATATAGTTTTATACATACTTGTGGTGAAGCCAGTATTTACAAGAAAGTGAGTGGGAGCACTACAACATTGCTGATAAATATATCTGAATGACATATTGTTGATCAGAAATAATGTAGAATTTTCTGGAAATCATAAAGGAGTATTTGAAAGGATTTTTTCAAAGAAAGACCTCGGTGAAGCTGCTTACATATTGAGCATCAAGATCTATAGAGATAGATCAAGACGCTTGATAAGTTTTTTCAATGAGTACATACCTTGACAAGATTTTGAAGTAGTTCAAAATGGAACAGTCAAAGAAAGAGTTCTTGCCTGTGTTACAAGGTGTGAAATTGAGTAAGACTCAAAGCCCGATCACGGCAGAAGATAGAAAGAGAATGAAAGTCATTCCCTATGCCTCAGCCATAGGTTCTATAAAGTATGTCATGCTGTGTACCAGATCTATTGTATACCCTACAGTGAGTTTGGCAAGGGAGTACAATAGTGATCTAGGAGTAGATCACTGAACAGCGGTCAAAATTATCCTTAGTGGAATAAGGATATGTGTCGGTGTCCAAACCGGCGGATCTCGGGTAGGGGGTCCCGATCTGTGCGTCTAGGCGGATGGTAACAGGAGACAAGGGACACGATGTTTTTACCCAGGTTCGGGCCCTCTCGATGGAGGTAAAACCCTACTCCTGCTTGATTGATATTGATGATATGGGTAGTACAAGAGTGGATCTACCACGAGATCGAGGAGGCTAAACCCTAGAAGCTAGCCTATGGTATGATTGTTGTTCTCCCCTATGGACTAAAACCCTTCGGTTTATATAGACACCGGAGAGGGCTAGGGTTACACAGAGTCGGTTACAATGGTAGGAGATCTACATATCCGTATTGCCAACCTTGCCTTCCACGCCAAGGAAAGTCCCATCCGGACACGGGACGAAGTATTCAATCTTGTATCTTCATAGTCTTGGAGTCCGGCCAATGATGATAGTTCGGCTATCCGGACACCCCTAGTCCAGACTCCTCAAGAGTCCCTCGACCAGGCTTCACTCACGATGAGTCCGGCGCGCATATTGTCTTCGGCATTGCAAGGCGGTTCCCTCCTCCGAAGAATCCATAGAAGATTGTGACCACCAGGATAGTGTCCGACTCTGCAAAATAAATTCCACATACCACCGTAGAGAGAATAATATTTACACAGTTCAATCTCCTGACGTATTTCGTGGCGTGACGTCACGCCACGGCCAAGCCTTTATTCGAATCGTTTTTATTATTCCACCTCAACGCGTTTAGCGAAGCGCTTTCCTTGGCACGTCTTGTCGAAGTAGAGATCGTGTCCCCTTATTCCGGGATTCTCATCAATATGGACGGGTAACCCAACCGCGCCGCCGCCTCTGCCCCTCCATCGGCGAAGTTCCAACGGTCACGGGGACGGCTCTTGGTATTCTCCCTCTTTATAATGAGACCAAGGCCTGCCCCTTTCCTTCGATCCTCAATCGAATCCGCCCCTCGTCCCGAGTTCTATCACCCAAGGCTCCAGATTCGGGCGCTTCGGACCTCAGACGATGTCCGGCTCCGACCTACAGGGCCGGTGGATGCCCTCCTCCGTCACGGAAGAAGACGTGCTAAAGCTGAGAGACGCCAGGTACCTAACCTACGAGATTTCGCATAGGTTGCCTGCCCAAGGGCAAGTCATCCCCACTCCCGAGCCTGGTGAGAGCGTCGTGTTCGTGTCTCACATCCGTCGGGGTTTAGGCTTCCCGATGGACCCCTTCGTGAGGGGGCTCATGTTTTATTACGGGCTGGAATTCCATGACTTGGCTCCAGAGTCCACCCTCCATATCTCATCGTTCATTGTTGTTTGCGAAGCCTTCCTCCGCACCACTCCTCACTTCGGTTTGTGGCTCAAGACCTTCAACGTGGAGCCGAAGATGATCGAGGGGCGACAGGCAGAGTGCGGAGGGGCAGTTATAAGAAAAAGGGCCGATGATCCATGGCCCGAGGGCTCTTTTCAGGAGGAGCTCGGCTTGTGGCAACAGGAGTGGTTCTATATCACCGCTCCCAGGGGCAGCAGGCAGAGGCTGCCGCCCACCTTTCGCTTGGGCCCTCCACAACGGCTGGCGTCATGGGTCAACAAAGGGCTTGACTGGGGGCCGTCCAAGGACGTACCAATATTGCAGGGGCGGATTCGGGACCTCCAAGAGAGGGAGATCAATCTGGTCCTAGTGATGCAGGTTATGCTGATTCGGCGTCTTTTGCCCTACAAACGTCGCCCCCTCCGCCTATGGGAATTCAATCCGGAGGGACCGCGAGCTCTTCAACACTTCATGGGTACGACACCCGTGGAGATGTACAAACTGTTCTTCGGATCACAAGAGATGTGTCCGGACATGACCGAGGATGCCGGCCTAAGCTGTAATCACCCGGATACTCAAGTGAGTAGTCCTGTGTCCGGACATACCGTCCATTTATTTATCATGGATTTTCCCTTTAACCAGCTATGCTTTGAACATGAGTGGATAGCGCAAGCAAAACTGATACGGTGTCCGGCTCCCGTCCCGGAGACCACGCCGGATCCTGTGTTAGTCAAGATGCTGGCGGTTGCGCCTTCAGACGAGGGCGAAGGGGAAAACAAGAAAACTAGCGCCTCTGCTAAGGAGGCTCTCAAGAAAGGGGGGATCGAGAATCCCTCCCTCAAGGGGGAGAAGAGGACCGCTTCCGAAGATCCGGAGGCCAAGGCCTCAAAGCGGGAGAAGAAATCTTCACCAGAGGTTCCTGCGCCAGGAGAAGCCCCGGCCGCACTATTTCCCCAAGGGAATCAGCCCTCCAGCGAGCCGTAAGTAGAAAAGGGGGAGTTTTGTAATAAGGGACATCCCTGTTTTTATTTCTGAGGATAACCGAAGTTCTTACCTTGTAGTTCGGATCTCAGCCCTTCTCAGCAGAGCTCATCTTCGGGGGACCTTCGTACGGAGATGATGAAGAGTGAAACGCCTCCATCTGCCGCACCGTCAGGCGGGGCGGACGACCCTGAGGGGTCGTCATGGAGGGTCTCCCCGAGTCCGGCGGGGCCGGAGAGTTCGGCACCAACTGGTGTACGGCCGGTGGAGCTGAAGGATCTGCTCGAGAGGGCGTCCATCTCAGAAGATCACCGTACAATAATGAGTACGGTGATTGAAAGGATTTCATCCGCTAAGAGCGGTTAGTATGAGGCCGCCGAAGTTTATCGACGGGTTTGAGGTATGCAAAATGACATACCTTTTGACAGTTTTGCACATAGAGTGCGCCCTGTATAGATAGTAGCCCCTGAGACTAGGTATGTTGTCGAAAGCGACAGCGTGCTGAGGATCATAATCTCAATTATAAAATGTCGCCTTTCCTATGCAGTTGGCGGAATGTTCGGTGGATAGCCGGACTAATAGAGTTGCTGAACTGAAGCGGCAACTCGATGTTGCGGATGCGGACATCGCGCTGGTCAATAAACGACTTGACGAGTCACAAGGTAGGTGGTTTCTCCGCGGTCACCTGGTAAGGGAGCTGATGCCCACACCTTACAACATGTATGCTTGATGCAGATGGCGCTGCTGCTATGGAGGGCCTTCGGGCAGAGCTTGCTCGAGCCAAGGAGCAAGCCAGAAAAAGTGATGCGGCTGCCTCGAAGGCAGCCGAGGAGCTAAAAGCCGAAAAGGCTGCTCACTGCCGAAGCAGGGAGGAGATGGCCGGAATGGCCGTGAAACTGAAAGGTGCTACCGACCGCTATGAGGTTCTTGAAAGAGAATGCCAAGCGGAGCAAGAGGACCAGAAGAAGGCCACCACCGAAGCCAAGAATGCCCGTTCTGCAATGCGGGCTATAAAGGAGGAGCTGCGTCAGGCCGGAGACATTGCGGCTGGAAAGCCCTTTCTGCTGCGTAGGAAGTTCACGGATCCGAAGTATGCTCAGTTGGGCGAGTTGTGGGGTGCGGAGGATCCTTATCTGAATTTGGCGGCGAAAAGCGGCAGACGCAGCGTGCACTTCCGGCCAAAAGGATCACGAAATGGAAGAGCTTTTTTGGTCTCAATTCCATAGTCCGGGGCGTCCCCTTCCGTTAACCGATCGGTTGGCTGAGTGGGCTGAGCTGAATAGGCTGTCCGGACTTTCCATGAAGGATGTGGTGGCTCTTCTGTGGCCGGAAAGGCCCAAGCCGAAGGGTTATTTTGGCTTAGTGCAGGAATTCCTTGACGCGGTGCCGCATATCAAGGCGATGAAGCGGTCGGCATGTATAGAGGGTGCACGGATGGCTCTCGCCTGTCAAAACATACCGCGAGATGGATGCCACCGACGCTATGGCCCCGGATTCGGATGTAAGATTACCCGCCGAGCACTATTTTGAGGAATTCATGTGGGGCGCTCGTTTAGTAGAGACGCAGTGCTCGAAAAACGTTATGTTCAAATGACATGTATGATTTGTAAAACCATATTTATAATATAAGGGCTTTTTATACTTGTGCGTTCAAGTATGGAAATATCTCCTGTGCGGCCGTTAATGTATATGTATATATAACCTGAAAGATGGCAGTCTTCGGCTTCAGCCCCCACGCACATGGTGCGGGGGTGTTTGCAAAAAAGCGCATTTCCACACTTAATCCAACGTCTTGGTCCTGTGAAGGAGGTGGTAGCATAGCAAACTAGGCAACCGGACTATAATTCTTTATCACTTTCACTTAGCCATAGGAGTTAGAAGGTGGGGCTATGATATAGCCCCTAGGGGCACCACGCTCTCCGAATTCGGGGCGCGTGTGTGCCTGACCGGGAAACAGTCATTCGTCAAAGCGGAGGAATTCTAGACATTCCGGTAGTCGATCGAGTGGTTGACCAGTCTCTCGCTATATCATGCCAGTCAGTTTTCGGCTTTCTCTACTAGGTGCTCGCCAGGCCGAACCGGGGCACAATCGCAGTAGTTCTCCTGGTGCCGCGTTAGCCGATAGAGTGGAACGTAAGGCAGCAAAACACAGGAGCCGGGAAAACCCAACATTTGACCAAAGACATGATTCGGAGCTGATGCATATAAGGCCTAACTCGAGACGCCGAACACTCCCTGAGGTATTCAGTCTTTATGATAACGGGCAGAATAATGCCCTAAGCCCCTAGTGTCCAGGTACGCGCGAAAATTTCTGACGCGGCCGATGCCAAAACGCCAGCCTCCTCCTCGGTTATGGTAAGAAACCGGGGGATGTGTGTCAACAAGAGACAGTAAAAGAGGTTTATGCATGGTCTTAATTTGAAGAGAATCCTTGCAACGGGTCGCTACTGCATGTCTGCACCTGTGTCTCCGTTGTGCTGTATCCTGGACGGGTGTAGCACGTTGTTCATCTATAAAAGAGAAGAACTTAGTTTGAAAAAATATCGTGCAAAAAATGTATTTAAATCAGAGTATGATTTAAAAGATGAATAAAGTTGAGCTTTATTGGCTCTCATTGTTCATGCGTGCAACAATTTTCAAGGGGTATGCGGCTAGGAAGCCCCTTGTTTATTTATGCCGGACTCGCCTAACCGTGTCCGGGGTCTGAATGACCTGTTTCTAGGGGCTTTGATTAGCAAGGCCGGATTAGTGTGTGGCTGTCAAGGCAGTCTAACGTTCTTCTGTGGTCGAGGAACACTCGAAGTTACCTTTTAATGAGATGATGCCGCGTGGACCGGGCATTTTAAGTGTAAGAGACGCATAATGCGGTATTGCGTTAAAGCGGGCGAAAGCTTCAAGTCCCAATAGTGCTTGATGGCTACTTTTAAATGGGGCGATATGGAAGATTAGCTTTTCGCGACGGAAGTAATCGGATGAACCGAACACAACTTCTCGTAGTAAGGAGCCCATACAATTGGCGTAAGGACCTGGCGTCACTCCTTTGAAGGAAGTGCTGCTATGGCGAATTTTGGTAGGGTCTATCCCCATTCTGCGGATTGTGTCCTGATATAGCAGGTTTATATCACTGCCGCCATGCATTAGGACTTGTGTAAATTGTAGGCCGTCGATTATGGGCTCCAATATCAAAGCAGTCCTTCTTGCATTTTGAATACTTCTGGAGTAATCCTGATGGTCGGAAGTAATTGGTTTTGACATCCAATTTCGGGACTCCGCTGGGGTGGACCGTGAGGCGCGTATTTTAGTAGGTGCCGCCCTATTTTTCCTTGTTATCCATTGAAGTGAGTTCACTGTTTTGACTTCTTGTGGGAAAGTCTTCGCTTTTCCGCGCCCGCTTGTGGGGTTCGTCATCGTCTTCGCTTGGTGTGTCGAGCCCCTTGTGTTCGGCGTTAGGTCGGCCGGACTGCTTGAAGACCCAACAATCTCTGTGGGTATGGTTTGCAGGCTTTCCGGGGGCACTGTGGATTTGACATATCCTATCCAAGATTTTGTTTAGGTTGGATAGCTCGTCACTGTTGTCCTTAAGAGGCAGTGTTTTGTTGTTCGGCCGAGAGCTTTTGAACCCGGCGTTGACCGTCGTGCTCTTTGGGACATTTTCCTTATTCCAGCGCTGATCTTTTCTGCGTCGTGATTTCCCATTTCCATCCCTGACCTCGGATGTACTCGGGTCGCTGGTGCTGCATCTTGCCAGCCAGCTATCTTCCCCCGCGCAGAAGCGGGTCATGAGGCTTGTTAGCGCGGCCATTGTTCTTGGTGTTTCCTGGCCGAGGTGTCTGGGGAGCCATTCGTCTCGGACGTTATGTTTAAAGGCTGCTAAGGCTTCGGCATCCGGACAGTCGACTATTAGGTTCTTTTTGGTGAGGAACCTATTC
The DNA here is from genome assembly GCA_021437245.1 of Aegilops speltoides. Classification (NCBI taxonomy): domain Eukaryota; kingdom Viridiplantae; phylum Streptophyta; class Magnoliopsida; order Poales; family Poaceae; genus Aegilops; species Aegilops speltoides. Next base: position 559,756,339 of record CM038147.1, read on the forward strand.
CAGAATTTGCATGCTGACTCTCCGGGCTGTTGAGTTATATGACTTAAATCGTCTGCATCCGGAGGGCGGACATAAGTCCCCTGAAAATTTGCTCGAAACGCATCCCGAGCTCTTCCCAACTTCCAATGGTATTTTCTGGGAGGCTTTTGAGCCAATGCCGAGCTGGCCCTTTGAGTTTGAGGGGCAGGTATTTTATGGCATGGAGATCATCTCCTCTAGCCATATGTATGTGTAGGATATAATCCTCAATCCAGACTCTGGGTTCTGTTGTTCCGTCATATGCCTCTATGTTTACGGGCTTGAATCCCGCTTGAAATTCATGATCCAGTACCTCATTGATGAAACATAGGGGGTGTGCGGCGCCCCTGTATTTAGGTGTACCATTATTTTCGAACACTCAACGTGTTGTGTTGCTCCCTGGAGCCTTCTTTCTTGGCCCATAGATGGATCTGGCCGGGCCATCTTTTTTGCGAGGATCCTTATGTGGATCGTGTGCCGGCTTGTGTGCGGTGCCGCTTGCCGCTCTTAGCATGTCATCTGGTCGTCTACCCGGCCAGGCGGCCTTTTTGTTTTTTGATTGTGGGGGCTCTACGGCCTCCTCGTCAAATTCGGGCAACAGCCTGTGCTTCGGGTAGCTCTTTGCTTGGTGACTATCACCGTATTTATCTGCGGTCTTGAGTACTTTGCTCCATCTCATTCTGAGTACGTTTTCCGCTGTTTTGAGCTTTCGCTTATGCTTCTTCCAACTTCTTGCAGTGGCGACGAGCCTTTCGTGGAGGTTCATATGCTCTGGTGATGTGTCCGACGTGATATCATCTGGACTGTTGTTTTCGCCGGGGATGGGTTGCTTGTCCAATTCATCCTGTTCGGACGGTTGCTTTGGTGGCATGTTCGTCATCCACTGGTTGCCCTGCTCTACGGTTGGGTCTGTATGGGTGCTGTTGTTATCGAGGCGGGACTTCGGGCGGCGCTTGCATCGCCGTTTTGGCTGTTTTACGGGGGAATTATTTTTCGCCACGTCCTGTTGTTCCTTGTTATCGCTTCCTTTTGGTGTATCAACCATGCATACATCGTGAGTTGAGGTGGTTTTCCAGTGCCCTGTGGGCGTTGATTCTTGGTCGTCTCCGGCATCGTCGTCCATACCGTCAATGTGTTCGGAGTCGAGGTCTAGCATGTCGGTTAGGTCGTCGACAGTGGCTACAAAGTGGGTGGTGGGTGGGCTTTGAATTTCTTTGTTGTCCGTATCCCAACCGTCCTGACCGTAGTCCGGCCAGGGCTCTTCTGATAACGAGAGATACTTTAGCGAATTCAGGATGTCGCCATAATGCGAGTGTTGAAAGATGTCCGCAGCGGTGAACTCCATGATCGGCACCCAATCAGATTCGATTGGCAGGGGCGCAGGAGGTTCGGAGTCCGGCGAGGAAACTGGCACCTCGGAGTCACGAGCTTCAAAAGGGACAGGGTCAGTATTTGGCTCCATCCCCGTAGAGGTAGCAGCCCCCGAGGCGGTGTCTAGCCACCCATCCTTGATCAGCGCGGTCCGCTCCGAATTAAGGGTCGGAGCGGACTCGTGTGCGGCCTCCAGGGCACTGTCCAGCGGCAGAGCTAAATCATGCCCATCGTGACAGTGCGGCACGCTTGGCTATGGCTCGAATCCATCGAAGATCATGTCTCCGCGGATGTCAGCCGTGAAGTTCAAACTTCCAAATCTGATCTGATGGCCAGGGGCGTAGCTTTCAATCTGCTCTAGATGGCCAAGCTTAATTGCCCGCAGGCAAAGCCACCGAATACGAAGATCTGTCCGGGAGAAAAGTCTCACCTGGACGCGCCGTTGTTGATGATCGAAGGAACCATCGGGCCTATAGGTGACGACACAGAGGAACTCTCAATGAAAGCACCAATGTCGGTGTCAAAACCGGCGGATCTCGGGTAGGGGGTCCCGATCTGTGTGTCTAGGCGGATGGTAACAGGAGGCAAGGGACACGATGTTTTTACCCAGGTTCGGGCCCTTTCGATGGAGGTAAAACCCTACTCCTGCTTGATTGATATTGATGATATGGGTAGTACAAGAGTGGATTTACCACGAGATCAAGGAGGCTAGCTAAACCCTAGAAGCTAGCCTATGGTATGATTGTTGTTCTCCCCTATGGACTAAAACCCTCCAGTTTATATAGACACCGGAGAGGGCTAGGGTTACACAGAGTCGGTTACAATGGTAGGAGATCTACATATCCCTATTGCCAACCTTGCCTTCCACGCCAAGGAAAGTCCCATCCAGACATGGGACAAAGTCTTCAATCTTGTATCTTCATAGTCTTGGAGTCCGGCCAATGACGATAGTTCGGCTATCCGGACACCCCCTAGTCCAGGACTCCCTCAATATGTTTATTGATTATGGAGGTGACAAAAGGTTCGTCGTAAAGGGTTACGTCGATGCAAGTTTTGACACTGATCCAGATGAATCTAAGTCTTAATCTGGATACATATTGAAAGTGGGAGCAATTAGCTAAAGTAGCTCCGTGCAGAGAATTGTAGACATAGAAATTTGCAAAATACGTACGGATCTAAATTTGGCAGACCCGTTGACTAAACTTCTCTCACAAGCAAAACATGATCACACCTTAGTACTCTTTGGGTGTTAATCACTTGGTGATGTGAACTAAGATTACTGACTCTATTAAACCCTTTGAGTTTTGGTCACAGGGTGATGTGTCAGGGAAACGACATATATGGGATCACTGGAATCCCTTCTACGGTTGGCGGGCATGGGGTTGTGAGACGAGCAGGTTTAGGAGCTAGCACAAAGATCGATTACCTAGGTTCAGGCCGCGAAGATGCGTAATATCCTAGTCCTGCTTTGGTGTGTATTTCAGAGTGTTCTTGAGCTCTCGAACTAGCTACGATGATTGCGTAGTTCCAAAGAGCCGAATCCTTCTCCAGTATGCCTCGGGCCTCCTTTTATAGTCGAAAAGGGGCTGCCATAGTCGCACATAGGAGGTGAAGAGGTCTATAGTATGCGAGCTTATCGCCCGGCATTACGGGACAAAGCGCATTAAATGCGCTACCCAGGTGTCCATTAGCTTTATCGGGGACGGGAATGAGGCCCGTCCTGTCCGTCGCCGCTCCGCCTCGCTTCAACACGCGCCCAGGCCAGCGATGCGTGCAGCGCCATGTAGGGAGGAAGGCAACTGAGGTGGCGCGGTGGTAGGGTCTTCACGAAGACCTGCATGCCACCACGCAGGTGCTTGCTGGGTTGGTTTGGAAGCCGCATGTTGCCATACAGGTGCCTGCCCAGTTGGTTGGGCTGGCAGCTACATGCGAACGGCGGCGGAGTCTTGGTTGACGCGGGCCTGGCTGTGGCCCCGCTAATGCCCTCCGCAAGGGTCTTGCTGGGGGCCCGGCAAGAGTCTTGCCGTGGCGTTGCAGTCGTCCCCGGCAAGGCGCTTGTCGGTGGTCTTGTGGATTTCCTCGGCTAGGATCCCGCCGAGGGTCTTCATCTTCTGGTCTTTATCTGATCTCGTGTGTTTATGATCTTGACAAAGATCTGCATGCCACCACGGAGGTGTCTCCCAAGCCCTGGTTCCAATGTAGCTGTTGACGGTGTTTGGAACCCTTGGGCTCAAGGGTGGCTCGCTCGCGGAGGCCGCTCCGGCAAGGGTCTTGCCGGGGGGAGTCCACCTCGCCTCTCTGCTCTTTAGTCTTCTTGGTCTTGGCGTTGTTTTTGTTGGCCTTGTGCTTCGGTTTCCCTCCAGCCTTCCTCCTCTGCCCTGCTAAGTGTGGCCGTGGGTGCGGCTCTGACTGCCCGTGCACAAGTAAAGGGGTCAAAAGAGAGCCCCTACTTTTGTACACCGACACGATGTGAACTATGGGTGTTAATGACATGGTGATGTGAACTATTGGTGTTAAATCACATGGCGATGTGAACTAGATTATTGACCCTAGTGCAAGTGGGAGATTGAAGGAAATATGCCCTAGAGGCAATAATAAAGTTATTATTTATTTCCTTATTTTATGATAAATGTTTATTAGTCATGCTAGAATTGTATTAACCGGAAACTTAGTACATGTGTGAATACATAGACAAAACAAAGTGTCCCTAGTATGCCTCTACTTGACTAGCTTGTTTATCAAAGAAGGTTATGTTTCCTAACCATAGACATGTGTTGTCATTTGATGAACGGGATCACATCATTAGGAGAATGGTGTGATGGACAAGACCCATTCGTTAGCTTAGCATTATGATCATTACAGTTTCATTGTTACAGCTTTCTTCATGACTTATACACGTTCCTATGACTATGAGATTATGCAACTCCCGAATACCGGAGGAACACCTTGTGTGCTATCAAACGTCACAACGTAACTGGGTGATTATAAAGATGCTCTACAGGTGTCTCCGAAGGTGTTTGTTGGGTTGGCATAGATCGAGATTAGGATTTGTCACTCCGAGTATCGGAGAGGTATCTCTGGGCCCCCTCGGTAATGCACATCACTATAAGCCTTGCAAGCAATCTATCTGTCTATCCATCTATCTATATCTATCTATCTATCTATCTATCTATATCTATACCTATACTAATTATAGACTCCCAAAAAATTACCACGTTAATCAGTAATTAAGAACCGTTCATCTTAAGTGGGACTGAATTATTACGGTGGAGATCAACCCGTTTATCTAGGACCCAAATCTTATATTCTTTTACTAATTAGATTAGATCTAGGCCTGAATCTCAACCAAAAAAAAAAATGAGCCTGCACGTTGATTCTCATAAGACACGTAAAGTTTGCCTCCGGATATTAAACTGTGGTTTAGATAAAAATAAGCAACCGTGGTAGAGTCCTCATAGTAGACGGTGCAATTCCACCTAATTTTTTTATAAAACTATACATGCACCATCGCTAAGAAAATTATAGATGCACCATTGCTCCCTAATGGCTTGATGTGTGTCCTCTCTCCCCTGCTCTAGCCTCTCCTCCTCGGGTCTACCACAGCCCACGTCAATCTCCCTATCCCACAGCAACCCAGCCGCGACGACTAAGCACCAAATCAACCTAACTTTCTCAGATCGCTCCACCTGCAGTACATGTCTAACCTCTTGCTTGCCCGTCAACACTTATCAATTCTGCCCCATGCTACCCCAAGCAACGCCAAAATATGTAGACGTACACACCAGTCAGCCGGCAAGAAAATAAACGCATGCATCCAGAGGAGACATCGCATTATGGACAAAGGTACGTAATTTGCATTTTCTCTGTTGCATCATGGGTAGATTAGTATATAAATATATAAATGGCTAATTAAGCTAGCTGCATACATAACCTATGACCGGATTTCATGTCCGTACATGAACCAAACAAGATGACGTCATGCCTGTATGGATCCTAATCAGTACTGCTACACTGTGCCTCCCTGTGTCCTCCAGGTCATTCTCGGGTGAGAGATTGCGAGGCTATTCAACAAGATATTGGAATATAGTACTGGATATTGATGAAATAATGATTAGGAGCAGCGACCAATCCTGTAGCGCAATGTGGACGATAGAGATTACGACAAGGTTCGCTGGGTATATTCACCAAGTTAGAATTTAGTTATTGATCTTCTGTATGTGAGTGAACTGGTCACTACTTACAGGAAAAGGTGTGCAACATCATCAACGGATTTACATGTTCATTCAGACATGTAAACATAAATCGGGTCATCCCCATGCGAAATTGTGAGGGGTTGTGATGCAGTCTGCCCATATCACCAAGTGCATGTTCTAGGAGGTATTTATCCTTTCTACTTGATCCAATATGCGACCATGCTGATAGGTTAGTGATTTTTATTGTTTTTAGCTTCTTCAGACTTAAATATAGTTTTTCCTGTCCCCAAAACTTTTGCAAAGCATATATAAGTGGCGATGTAGCTTAGAGAAAATCGTCTTTCAAATAGTACTACCTTCCCTAAAAAAACTGAATTGTCAACTAGACTGCATAAATCTGTACCTATACTAATTAGTTCTAGCTTAGATGATTGCTTCCTCCCTCAGTGTGATCACATATACTCCAATTGCTTTAACTAGGCTGGTGTATTTTAGTTTATGCCTTTTGCTCTTGAATTATTGGCACTCAATTTCCAATTAGTTTTTAACGAAACATGCAGGAGATCAAAGCATGGACTCACTAGCACGTGACTCCTATTAATATTTCGTGAATAGGACTGGATTCTTCATATTATACTGTTGTTCAGAGGAGTTGCTAGTGTGTAATCTTCTCTTATATATTTAGTTATTATACAATGTCCCATGTTATCAGATTTCTCTGAAGCAAATGAGGTATTTTTTAGGTCAAAAAGTGTATACGTGTTCATGAATAAACCTTTCTAGCATCTCTCCCATTACGAGTGTATTGGTAACTCCTTTGTCCCACCTCAAATAGAAGATGAAATATCTTCTGCCTAGCCATGAAGAACTAAAATACTTTCTTATTTCTATTCTCTATTTCAGATTACTATTGTTGAATTAATTTGATGGATTCACATTTATTTCCCGACAAGGATTATCGACATCATACCCCAAACCGAAAATATATTATAGCCAGCCGTTTGAAGCTATTGCTACATTTTGCCTTGGGAGGAGTTGCCTGTTGGTGCGCCTTTTTATATCCATTTTAGATTGTTATTTCTAAGAGTTACAAAGCATGGTGTCATGTAAATTTACTCCGATGGTTTTGTTTCTGTTTCTAATGAAAAAAAGAATACGATTTAAAAGCGAGTTGAAAACAATTTTTTTCTCAAACAACTTTTAGGTTTTCAACTCATATATATATATATATATATATATATATATATATATATATATATATATATATATATATATATATATCATTAGGAACTGAAAGGATCGATATAGTTGACTAGAGGGGGGGGGTGAATAGGCAACTAACAATTTTTAACTTTTCTTTACCAAATTAAACTTTGCATCAAGTAGGTTGTCTAGATATGCAACTAGGTGAACAACCTATATGATGCAACGACAACAAGCAGACGAGCAAGCAAAGGATACAACACAAGTGAGCTTGCAAAAGTAAAGGCGCGAGATAACCAAGAGTGTAGCCGGTGGAGACGAGGATGTGTTACCGAAGTTCTTTCCTTTTGAGGGGAAGTACGTCTCCATTGGAGCGGTGTGGAGGCATAATGCTCCCCAAGAAGCCACTAGGGCCACCACATTCTCCTCACGCCCTCACACAATGCGAGATGCCGTGAATCCACTATTGGTGCCCTTGAAGGCGGCGACCGAACCTTTACAAACAAGATTGGGGCAATCTCCACAACTTAATTGGAGGCTCCCAACAACACGACGAAGCTTCACCACAATGGAGTATGGCTCCGAGGTGACCTCAACCGTCTAGGGTGCTCAAACACCCAAGAGTAACAAGATCCGCTAGGGATAAGTGCGGGAAAGAAATTTCTCTTGGTGGAAGTGTAGATCGGGCCTTTCAATTAATCCCGAGCAAATCAACAAGTTTGATTGGCTAGGGAGAGAGATCGGGCGAAAATGGAGCTAGGAGCAACAATGGAGCTTTTGGGGGAAGAGGTAACTCAACTTTGGGGAAGAAGACACCTTTATATAGTGGGGGAAACAATCCAACCGTTACCCCCCCAAACAGCCACCCACAGAGCAGTACTACCGCCTGGGCAGGGCGGTACTACCACTGACAAGCGGTACTACCGTTCCCTCCCAGCGGTACTGCCGTGCTGAGGAGGGTTGCAGGGTCCTGGACCCAGAGCGGTACTACCGCGGAAGTACGGGCGGTACTACCGCTTGAAGCGGTACTACCGCCACTACTGCCGCTACTAGTACCATAAAACCCGACACGAAAAACAGCAGTCTCGAGTCGAGGCGGTAGTAGCCTGGAACCACTGTGGTACTATGGCCGAAGACCGCAAGCGGTAGTACCGCTCGGGGAGCGGTACTACCGCTTGACGTACTTCGGCGGTACTACCGCTGGGAGAGGACAGGGCAGGCAAGGAGAGGAAAGATAGCTCCAATGAAGCGGAAAGGAACATCGGGTGTGATAAGAATGTGTACGTGTTGATTCCACCCTAGCCTTACCAAAGCGGATCCCCTCTTCATAGTACGGTGACTCCTACGAAACTAGTTGACCAACAGAGAAACGAAGGAGCTACACCGTCTTGAATAAAAGTTCCGAGGGGATGAAATCATCACGTGCCAAAGGATGAATCTCTGAAAATCTCAATGCACACAATTAGTCCGCAAAAGCATTCTCATCAATCACTAAAACATCTTGGGGATAAATATGCCCTTACAATCTCCCCCTTTTTGGTGGATTGATGACAATACGAGATTTGCACAAACGGGAAAGATATACGACAAGCGCAAAACCCCACCGTCCTAAAATGTAGATGGGCTCCCCCTAGATGTGTGCTATCTAGATAAGTGCTTTGGACTGCATGGCACACATACTAGGATCAATGCTCCCCCTACATTTTAGAGACCAACAACCTAAGCAGGGTATATGAGAGCAACATAGATAACAGGATAAGCATGCAACTCATAAGCTAGATAGACATAGATAATGATACTTGAAAGATAAGGTAGCATATGTCTCACACCATATGACTGGAACTTAGGTCTCACTGACACAAACCAACCAAAGCAAACTGCGAGAAAAACACAAACACGCACACAGAAGACGAAAGGCACAAATCCCTAAACTCTCTCCCCCTTTGGCATCGAGACACCAAAAAGGAGAGGGATTGTTGCTATAGCTCCAGGTGATAGCAAGTGAGGGACTCAAATATCAGATCTCAGCGGGACCGTCTTCGCCACCATCGTCGGTCGGGAAGTGCTCGGCATCAGAATCTGTCCACGGGCAGTGCTGCTGAATCCACTCCTCCTCCTTAGTAAGCTGGTCCTCAGATCCACTATTAACGGTGGCACCCAACTGACGCATGAGCTCCTTGTGACGACCTCGGGCTTTCTTCTCGGCCACATGAGTCATGTACTAACCGTGAGACTCCATGCAGAACAACTTCATCTTGAGCTTGAGCTTCTTTGCCCAAGAGGGCTATGCCGTAGAAGGCTCATAGTCATCATAATCCTCAGCCTCAGCCTCAGCCTCCTCCTCGGTCTCCATGGTAGTAGCAGACAAAGGACCTCTAGATTTAGGGACCTGAGTGCCCCAGTTGTCCTTTTTCCTCAGACGCTTGATGTCATGAGAGACCAACTCTCCAGTCTCCAGCATCACCTTGGGATAGACACGATCCCAAGCCTTCTCAATAAGCAGCATGATGAATGGACCATAAATCGGGCACTTGCGCTCGGAGATAGCAGATAAGAGCTCAGACCACATAACATGAGAGATATCCAGGGACTCGCCGGTGTTGTCTTCCTTCTCACGCTGGCAGAAGAGAAGCATGTCCACGAGATAAGAATGAACCATATCCAGATTCCCGATGCGAGGGAAAAGAATCTCACGGAAGACATGGTGAAGAATGTCCAGAAAGGCAGGCAGCTCATACGTTTCCTTCTTCGTCTCAGGGTTGATCTTCAAAGTGCAGTAGGGCCATAGTGCTTGCTTGTGAGTGGAGGTGGTGTTGTGGTGTGGGCGAAAGCCGACAGGAGACGCAAGCCCGTGATATTCCACCCCAATCAACTCCATGAACGCCTTCCACTTGACAGAAAGCAACTTGCCATTGGTCATCCAAGTCATTGTCCTGTCCTCATCAGTCCCGAGATGAACCGTGGCATAGAATTGGGCCATAATATCAGCATCATAATCTTTGTTGAATTGCATGACCCCAAGAATGTTCAGTTGATTGCACATCTGAAGAGCTTCACCAAAGTATTCAGGATCCTTCTCCCTATGGTCGGTGTCGATGGAGTGCACGTTAACAAAGAGATTCTTCTTGGCCTTGAGCACATCAAAGAAGATGGCAAACTGAAACCTGTTCCAGAAAGGACGGTTGACCAAAGTGGGATTTTGGTCTGCCTCATCGGGGTTGCGGCAACGCCTTGCCCAGAACTCATTGGCTTGAATTTCCGGCACGGTTTTGCCAGATTGCTTCGGCTTGACAGCAGACTTCTTCTTGAGTTGAGGTGGAGGTGGAGCACTTGAGGAACCTCCTGCAGACTCAGTTGTGTGGTAGCGCTTTGACGTGGCACGACCGGGGTTGATACGCCGAGCCTGATGCTCAGGAAGCTCATCACCTGGAACCACACACAGGAACACGCAAAACAACCAGAAAGAACAAGCATAAGCCACCAAACACAACCAAAAGGATCACTGAGTAGTAAGAGTATGATGGAACCTGGTAGAGGGCGGTAGTACCGCGACCTATGAGCGGCAGTACCGCTACAAGCGGTAGTACCGCTCCAGAGGGAGCGGTAGTACCGCTCGAGACGGGGAAACAACAGTTTCCTACTGCCGTGGTCAGATCCGGCACTACCTTCCTACCAAATTCAAAAATACTTCTACCAACCACTAATCCAAACTACCTAGATGCCTTCTCCATCCTACTCAAGCCTAGATTTGGCCAAAAATCTAGAGATGCAATCGCTATTGCCCCTAAGATGCTAGATTGGAAATCTAGACAAGAAGAGAGAGGGAACGGGGGCAATACCGGCATCCATGGCAAGAGCATAAGGTGGGGATCGACTCCACCGAAGGGAATGGAGAGGGACGCCCCGGAGAAGGAGATCCGCCGGAGCCCTCCTGCAGCGCCGGTTGCTGGAGATACGAGACGGAGCGAGGGGGCAAGCGAATGGGTATGGGGGAGAGAAACCTCCCCCTGCCCATGATATAACCCCCTGACCCCGCCCCGCAGCAGTAGTACCGTGCTGGTGGGCAGTAGTACCGCTTAAAGTGGTAGTACCGCGCACCACCAGCGGTAGTACCGCCCAGCAACAAAAAGGCACAAGGCAAAGTGGCTAAGCTCAAAAAGAAACGGAGAAACACAGCCAAGAAAAAAGAAACACCAACATGGCCACAAACCCGCTAACAAAAGACCAAAACACCCCTCTTCAAGAGAGGGCGGTGGCCGAGGCCACCTATATTTGAGTCAAGAGGTATGGCGTCACGAAGATTTTAACCTTGGACCCATGACAAGTACCATCCTTGAAGCACAAGTACCATCCAAAAATGGTTAAAGTGAAGGACTAGATCAATTTATGCATAATGGGGGAGGGAGAGGTCATTGAGAGAATAACACCCCCCCTATGTCCATGCCTACATCTAAACTAGACAACAAGTTGAGTGAGGTGGGGTGTGCAAGGGTTCAAGTCACATTGCTCGAATCAATGATATTTAGCTCATGCCTTAACTTGCAAAATCTTGCTTCATCCAAGGGCTTCGTGAAAATATCTGCAAGGTTATCATGAGTGTTGACATACTTGAGATCGATCTCCCCTCACCTAATGTGATCCCGGATGAAGTGATACCAAATCTCAATATGCTTTGTCTTGAAGTGTTGCACCGGGTTGAGAGAAATCTTGATGGCACTTTCATTATCACACCAAAGAGGCACTTTGTCACAAATGACACCGTATTCCTTTAAAGTTTGCCTCATCCATAAGAGTTGCTCACAACAACTACCGTCTGCCACATATTATGCTTCGATGGACGAGAGAGACACACAACTTTGCTTCTTGGAAGACCAACTCACCAAAGAGCACCCAAGAAATTGGCACCCTCCGGAAGTGGACTTCCTATCCACTTTGTCTCCGGCCCAATTGGAATTCCTAAATCCTTCAACCTTGAAGTTTGCTCGTCTTGGGTACCATAAGCCAATGTTTGGGGATCAATGTCAAGTTGGCACTTGGTAGGCATTGGTGTAGTAGCCGGCTTGACATCACTTAGCTTGAATCTTTTTAGCATGTCTTGAGTGTATTTGGCTTGGTTGATGAAGGTACCTTATCTTCCTTGTTTGATATCAAAACCAAGGAAGAACTTCAACTCTCCCATCGAAGACATCTTGAACTTGGAGGTCATCAGAGCGGAAAATTCCTCATTGAAAGCTTTGTTAGGAGAACCAAAGATAATATCATCAACATATAGTTGGCATACAAACAACTCCCCTTTGACCTTCTTAGTAAAAAGAGTGGGATCGATTTGCCCCACCTCAAATCCACGATCTTGTAACAACTCGGTAAGGTGTTCATACCACGCACGTGGGGCTTGTTTAAGGCTATAAAGTGCCTTATCGAGTTGATACACATGACCGGGAAGTAGGGATCCTCGAACCCGGGGGGTTGCTTGACATAAACCAACTCATTAATAGGTCCATTAAGAAAAGCACTTTTCACATCCATTTGTTGCAACTTAAAGTTGTGATGGGAAGCATAAGCAATCAACAAACATATGGATTCAAGGCGAGCAACGGGAGCAAAGGTTTCACCGTAGTCGATACCCTCGACTTGGGAGTAGCCTTGTGCTACCAATCCTGCCTTGTTGCGAATGATGTTCCCATGAGCATCTTGCTTGTTCTTGAATACCCACTTGGTTCCAGTGACATTGTGGTTCCCCGACGGCCTTGGCACAAATCTCCACACCTTGTTGTACTCGAAGTTGTTGATTTCTTCATGCATGGCACTGAGCCAATCCGAATCTTTGAGCGCCTCATAGACCTTTTGGGGTTCAACACAAGAAACAAACGTGTGATGCTCACAATAGTTTGCTAATTGTCTACGAGTGCTTACCCCCTTTCTTAGGCTTCCAACCACATTCTCCATGAGATGACCTTTGGTGGTGAGCTTGGAAGCAATCTTCGCGGCACGACGCTGTAATTCCTCCTCGGATGTGGAAGGAGGAGGGTTAACTTGATTATCTTGAGCATCGTCTTGAGCTTGTTCTTGATCTTGAGCTTGCTCATGATCCTGAACTTGCTCAAGGGGAAGAACTTGACCTTGGGCATCAATTGGTGGTTCATCACCATCTTGAGGTTGATCTTTCCCTTGGTCTTGCTCACGAGGTTGAGGGCCTTCACTTTGTTCTTCGGAAGCATGTGGGTCTTGGGAAGGTGATGGCTCCACTTGAGTGGAGCATTGTCCTCCTTCGGCCACAAGGGGTTCCTAAATGGGTACAATATGACCAATACCCATTATTCTTATGGCTTGGGGAGGAATTTCATCACCTACATCACAAGTACCACTTTGCTCCACTTGGGAGCCGTTATTTTCGTCAAACTCCATGTTACACGTCTCCTCAATGAGTCCGGTGGACTTGTTGAGGACACGGTAAGCATGAGAGTTTGTAGCATAACCAACAAATATGCCCTCATATGCTCTAGCCTCAAATTTAGAGAAACGAACACCTTTCTTGAGAATGAAACACTTACACCCGAACACCCAGAAGTACTTGAAATTGGGCTTGTTACCGGTGAGTATTTCATAAGGAGTCTTGTTCAACCCCTTGCGGAGATAGAGCCGATTGGATGCATGACATGTGGTGTTGATGGCTTCGGCCCAAAAGTTGTATGGAGACTTGAACTCCGCCATCATGGTCCTTGCCGCATCCACCATTTTGTTGAGGGGTATATGGTGCAGCATATTGATGCTTGATCCCCTCATCACTAAGAAACTCATCCAAGGTGTAGTTCTTGAACTCGGTGCTGTTTTCACTTCTTATTGTCAAGATCTTTGCATCAGGTTGACGTTGAGCTTCATTTGCAAAGTCGATGAAGGTTTGTTGAGTCTCACTCTTCCTCTTGAAGAAGTATACCCAAGTATATCTTAAATAATCATCCACAATCACCAAGCAATACTTTCTACCTCCAAGACTATCAAAAGATGGGGGCCCAAAAAGATCCATGTGAACGAGCTCCAAGGGTCTCTTCGAGTAGATGATAGTAGTGGGAGGGTGAGCCTTCTCATGAAGCTTTCCTTCGATACAAGCACTGCAAGCATGATCTTTACACGGACGTGGTCCCCCTTGAGAAGACTTTGCAAAGATCTCATATTGATGTGGGCTAAACGGCGATGCCAAAGCCATCCCACATCAACTTTAGCCATTAGGCATGTCGCGGTCTTAGTGGGTCGCTCCGAAAAGTTGATCACATAGAGACCATTCTCGACATGCCCAACAAAGGCTACTTTAAGAGTCTTGCTCCACGAGAAGGCCACGGTATCAATGTCAAAGAAAGTAGCAAAACCCATGAGTGCAAGTTGACGAAGGGAAAGCAAATTGTATGCAAGGGACTCAACAAGCATGACTTTCTCGATCGTTAGTTCATGAGAAATGACAACCTTGCCAAGACCCAATACCTTAGAATGTGAGGCATCACCCCACTCGACATTGGTGGGCATAGATGGAATCTTTTGCACGTTCACCACCAAGTCCTTGCTCCCGGTCATATGATCTGTTGCTCCACTATCGAGCAACCATGATCCTCCACCGGACGCAAACACCTACAAGAGATCAATGCTTGGTTTTAGGTACCCATTTAGTAATGGGTCCTTTGATGTTAGTAACAAGGATCTTAGGAACCCAAATAGACCACTCAATGTACTCATATGGAGAACCAACAAATTTAGCATAAACATGTCCATCACTAGCACGGCACAAAACATATGACGGGTTAAAGTCGCCGGCTTTGTTGGAGGAGGGGGAGGTGGTGTTGCCCTTTTTGACATCAACACCCTTCACATTGTTCTTCTTCTCCTTAGGAGCACCCTCTCCCTCTTCCACAAAGGTTTGCTTGAGAGGTGGAGGTCGTTTGGTCTTGTCGTTCTTCTTCTTGTTCTTGGACTTGGGTGCGAATCCAATTCCTTCCTTGGCCACAACTTCCTTTTGATTGCTCAAAAGGTCATTGAGGTTCTTCTCACCTTGAATGCATGTCACAAGGCTATTCTCAAGTTGATCCTTCAATTTGGCATTCTCCTCCACAAGATGCTCATGCTCACAACACGGGTTAGTGGCATATGCATTATCAATTAATACCATATGAGGAAAGGTGGCCTTTTCCTTGGTTAGCTCAACTTGGAGTTGAGTGTGAGACTCCTTGAGGTTTGCATGTGCGCCCTTCAAGACCTTGTGGGCCTTGTCAAGTACATCAAACTCCTCCTTGAGTCTAGCATGATCAACCCCAAGTTTAGCCTTCTCGGAATTTAGAACACAAGGCACAACAAGAGCATGATCAAGATCTTTCTTTAACTTGGCATGGTCGCCGTTTTGTGACTCCTCAAGAGCCAAACGATGCCCACGCTCTTCCTTCAAGAGCATTGGAGAGATCCAATATATCATCGACATAGTCACGACTATGACCTTCCATCTTAGAGATGATATCTTCCTGAGCCTCGATCATGTCATTGGCTTCACCAAGTTGTTCCAAGAGAGCAACAAAGTGCTTCTTGGATTTGCCCTTGAGCTTACTCATAAAGGACTCAAATTCATTTACTTCTTAATTAGACCCCTCACTTTCATAAATGCCATCCGTCAAAGAGGGATTAGTAATGATGGTGGTTTTAATGTTGGGGGTTACCTTGTTGGTGTCTTTAGCCATGAGGCACTTGGCGGTGATGTTCTCGTTGGGTGAATCGAAGAGAGACATCCAGGGAGATGTGGCAATGGCAACGGATGCCATGGCCATTGCTTCTCTATCTTCATCATCATCGTCATCCTCACGGTATTCTTCTTGAACCACCAACCCATGAGTAGGAGTCTTCTTGGTGAAGTTTTTCTTGTTGGGGAAGGACTTGGCTTTGTCTTTTCGGATGAACTTGCCACCATTGTCTTCCCGCTTCTCGTAGGGACAATCCGCAACGAAATGGATTACATTGCCACAGTTGAAACAAGTTCTAACTCGTTGCTTGCCCTTGACTCCACTTGAGTTGTTCTTGTTGAAGTTGGGTCTTGAATTCTTCTTGCTCCAAAATTATCTTGAAGCAAGAGCCATGTGCTCATGATAATCATATTTCATATCTTCGGGATTGCTCTCCTCATCTTCCTCTTCTTCCTCTTCTTCCACAATGACCTTGTCCTTCAAGGCAAGGTTGGGTTTCTTTTCCCTTTGAGAACGGAGCACCGCATTGTCGGTGGTCTTGTCCAAGATGCTCATTGCAACGAACTCATCCAACACTTCACTTGAGGTCATGGAGTGGAAGTCTGGTCTTTGGTGAACGACAGAAGACATAGCCTTGTTGTAGGGCATCATGGCCTTGAGGAACTTGCGCTTGATCCAATTGTCATCCGTGTCCTTGCTCCCGTGATCTCGGAGTGAGACCGCGAGTTTGCTCACTCTTCGAAAGAGCTGACGAGGTTCTTCATCTTCTTTCATTGCAAACTCATCGGCTTCATCTTGCATCACTTCATAGTTGGAGCGTTTAATGCTAGCACTTCCTCGACAGAGAGACAGAACGCATTGCCATGCGTGTTTGGCCATGGCAAGAGGTCGAAGATGAGGGAGATCTTCGGGAAGGATTGCATCTTGGATGATGAAGAGAGCACTCTCATTGAATTGATTATCCACCACTTCTCTCGGGGTAAAGTTGCTTCGGTAATGAGGATAGAAACCTTCTTCAATGATTCTCCAAAGATTAGTATTCACATGATTTAAATGACGCTTGAAGCGATACACCCAAGAATCAAAATCCTCATTTTTCACAATCTTAGGAGGAGGACCGGCATGATTTAAATGAGTAGAGGGAATCGGTCCTCCATAAATTGGAGGTTCCACATGGGCAAAGATGCCGGTGCCATTTCTACCACTAGTAGAAGGACCCTTCTCACTATTAGCTTCCCCCTTGGCGGAGTTAGCATCCGTCACGTTGTTAGCGGGATCACCCACTTTCAACGGCGACGTAGGTAGTTTAAGTCCTTCTAAGAATTTATTAAACATGCTTTCAACTGTGGTTGTCATGGAGGTTTTCAACGTGTCCAAGGCCACATTGAATTCCTCACGGGACACCGCGGTTTCCCCATTACCCGTAGATGAGAGCGGATTCACACCAGAGTGCTCCTCCTCCCCACCGTCTATGGTGTCAACCATACTCTTTGGACGGTAAAGTCCTTAATAAAGAGACGAGGATCTGATACCAATTCAAAGGATCGATATAGTTGACTAGAGGGGGGGGTGAATAGGCAACTAACAATTTTTAACTTTTCTTCACCAAATTAAACTTTGCATCAAAGTAGGTTGTCTAGATATGCAACTAGGTGAACAACCTATATGATGCAACGACAACAAGAACACAAGCAAGCAAAGGATACAACACAAGTGAGCTTGCAAAAGTAAAGGCGCGAGATAACCAAGAGTGTAGCCGGTGGAGACGAGGATGTGTTACCGAAGTTCCTTCCTTTTGGGGAAGTACGTCTCCGTTGGAGCGGTGTGGAGGCACAATGCTCCCCAAGAAGTCACTAGGGCCACCATATTCTCCTCACGCCCTCAAACAATGCGAGATGCCGTGAATCCACTATTGGTGCCCTTGAAGGCGGCAACCAAACCTTTACAAACAAGGTTGGGGCAATCTCCACAACTTAATTGGAGGCTCCCAACAACACCACGAAGCTTCACCACAATGGAGTATGGCTCCGAGGTGACCTCAACCGTCTAGGGTGCTCAAACACCCAAGAGTAACAAGATCCGCTAGGGATAAGTGCGGGAAAGAAATTTCTCTTGGTGGAAGTGTAGATCGGGGCCTTCTCAACCAATCCCGAGCAAATCAACAAGTTTGATTGGCTAGGGAGAGAGATCGGGCGAAAATGGAGCTAGGAGCAACAATGGAGCTTTTGGGGGAAGAGGTAACTCAACTTTGGGGAAGAAGACACCTTTATATAGTGGGGGAAACAATCCAACCGTTACCCCCCCAAACAGCCACCCACAGAGCAGTACTACCGCAAGGCGGCGGTACTACCACCGACAAGCGGTACTACTGCTCCTCCCAGCGGCATCTTGCCGTCTTGAGGAGGTTGCAGGTCTCGACCAGAGGCGGTACTACTGCATGAAGCACGGGCGGTACTACCGCTTGAAGCGGCACTACCGCCACTACTGCCGCTATTAGTACCATAAAACCCGACACGAAAAACAGCAGTCTCGAGTCGAGGCGGTAGTAGCTCGAACCATCAGTGGTATTACGGCCGAAGATCATAAGCGTAGTACCGCTCGGGAGCGGTACTACCGCTGACGATTTCAAGGTACTACCGCTGAGGACCGCGGTACTACTGCTGGGACAGGACAGGGTAGGCTAGGAGAGGAAAGATAGCTCCAATGAAGTGGAAAGGAACATCGGGTGTGATAAGAATGTGTACGTGTTGATTCCACCCTAGCCTTACCAAAGCGGATCCCCTCTTGATAGTACGGTGACTCCTACGAAACTAGTCCACCAACAGAGAAACAAAGGAGCTACACCGTCTTGAATAAAAGTTCCGAGGGGATGAAATCGTCTGGTGCCAAAGGATGAATCTCTGAAAATCTCAACACACACGATTAGTCCGCAAAAGCATTGTCATCAATCACCAAAACATCTTGGGGATAAATATGCCCTTACAGGAAGCTATAGTAATCTCTACTGAATCTATTTTCTCTTCCTTGCAATTATTAAATCCAGTTTAGTTTTCTACTTTGTGAAGTGCATGACACCTCATCGGTGTTGGGGAACGTAGTAATTTCAAAAAATTTCCTACGCACACGCAAGATCATGGTGATGCATAGCAACGAGAGGGGAGAGTGTTGTCTACGCACTCGTGAGACCGGCGAAGCGCTGACGCAACGTAGAGGAAGTAGTCGACGCCCTCCCGGTCCGACCGATCCAAGCACCGCACTCGCACCTCCGAGTTCTTGACACATGTACAGCTCGATGACGCACCCGATCTCCGATCCAGCAGAGGCGCGGGGAGGGAGTTCCTTCAACCTGACGGCGTGGTGACGATCTTGATGTTCTCTGTCGCAGGCTTCGCCTAAGCACCGCCACAATATGACCGAGGTGTAATATCGTGGAGGGGGCACCGCACACGCTAAGGAACGATCTCAATGATCAACTTGTGTGTCTATGGTGCCCCTACCCCGTATATAAAGGAGGGAGGGAGGAGGAGGCCGGCCCCAAGGGGTGGCGCGCCTTAGGGGGCAATCCTACTCCAAGTAGGTTTGGCCCCCCCTTTTCCTATTCGGAGTAGGAGAAGGAAGGAAGAGGGGGGAGGAGAGAAGGAAAGGGGGCCCCTCCCAATTCGGATTGGGCTTGGGGTGGGGCGCGCCTCCCTTGCTCCTTCTCCTCCTTCCACTAAGGCCCAATAAGGCCCATATACTTACCGGGGTTCCGTAACCTCCCGAGTCTCGGATATTCCCAAACTCTCCGGAACCTTTCCGTGTCCAAATATATCCGTCCAATATATCAATCTTTATGTCTCGACCATTTCAAGACTCCTCGTCATGTCCGTGATCACATCCGGGACTCAACAACCTTCGTACATCAAAATACATAAACTCATAATATAACTGCATCGAAACCTTAAGCGCAAGGACCTTATGGTTCGAGAACAATGTAGACATGACCGAGACACGCCTCCGTCAATAACCAATAGCGGACCTGGATGCCCATATTGGTTCCTACATATTCTACGAAGATCTTTATCGGTCAAACCGCACAACAACATACGTTGTTCCTTTGTCATCAGTATGTTACTTGCCCGAGATTTGATCGTCGGTATCCAATACCTAGTTCAATCTCATGACCGGCAAGTCTCTTTACTCGTTCCGTAATACATCATCTCATAACTAATTCATTAGTTACATGCTTGCAAGGCTTAGGTGATGAGTATTACCGAGAAGGCCAGAGATGCCTCTCCGACAATCGGAGTGACAAATCCTAATCTCGAATTATGCCAACTCAAGATGTACCTTCGGAAACACCTGTAGAGCACCCTTATAATCACCCAGTTACGTTGTGATGTTTGGTAGCACACAAAGTGTTCTTCCGGTAAACGGGAGTTGCACAATCTCATAGTTGCAGGAACATTGTATAAGTCATGAAGAAAGCAATAGCAGTATACTAAACGATCAAGTGCTAGGCTAAAAAAATGGGTCATGTCAATCACATCATTCTTCTAATGATGTGATCCCACTAATCAAATGAAAACACATGTCTATGGTCAGGAAACATAACCATCTTTGATTAATGAGCTAGTCAAGTAGAGGCATACTACTGACTATAGTTTTGTCTATGTATTCACAAATGTATTATGTTTCCGGTTAATACAATTCTAGCATGAATAATAAACATTTATCATGATATGAGGAAATAAATAATAATTTTATTATTGCCTCTAGGGCATATTTCCTTCAGTCTCCCACTTGCACTAGAGTCAATAATCTAGATTACATAGTAATGATTCTAACACCCATGGAGTCTTGGTGCTGATCCTGTTTTGCTCGTGAGAGAGGCTTAGTCAATGGGTCTGCAACATTCAGATCCGTATGTATCTTGCAAATCTCTATGTCTCCCACTTGGACTTGGTCCCGAATGGAATTGAAGCGTCTCTTGATGTGCTTGGTCCTCTTATGAAATCTGGATTCCTTTGCCAAGGCAATTGCACCAGTATTGTCACAGAAGATCTTCATTGGTCCCGATGCACTAGGTATGACACCTAGATCGAAAATGAACTCCTTCATCCAGACTCCTTCATTTGCTGCTTCGGAAGCACCTATGTACTCCGCTTCACATGTAGATCCCGCCACGACCACTAGTAGAAAACGGAGCTTTAGCGCCGGTTCGTAAGGGCCTTTAGTGCCGGTTCCATAACCGGCACTAAAAGGTGGTCACTAAAGGCCCCCCCCCTTTAGTACCGGTTCGGCACGAACCGGCGCTAAAGTGCCACCATGTGGCGTGAGCTCGCGCCCCGGTATGGGGGACCTTTAGTACCGGTTCGTGTTACCAACCGGCACTAAAGGTTTTTTTTTTTGAATTTTGTTTTTGAAAATTTTGGAAAAAAAAATTTGATTTTTTTTCGATTTTTAATTTTTCTGAATTATTTGATGATTTAGTCTCTAATCACCTCTCTTAATTGCTCAAGTGTGGATCACTCATTCCAAATCATCTAACTTCCCGACCGGTCACCCATCCCTCTCACTACTCTAGCCCGAGCACGCTTAACTTTCGGGTTCTATTCTCCTTCGCTTCCGAGTCTCGCACTTGTTGTTTTCGACAATAGTAAGATGTTAATCCTATTAACACTCGTGAGTTTAGCTTAAGCATGAAGTCACACATTTCACCGCTTGAGTTTGAAACTATTATTCTAAAAACAGTAATTATTTAGTAACGCTAATATTTCTTGAATAAGTTTGACCATAGCTTGACCCAGTTTGACCATAGTTTGACCAGATTTGACCAAAATTCAAAAAATTGAAATAATTATTTAGTAACACTAATATTCTTGAATAATTATGTAGTAACATTAATACTTCTTGAATAAGTAGTTTGACCAGATTTAACCAATTTTTTTAAAAAAAACTGAAATTATTTGACCAAAATTCAAAAAATTGAAATAATTTTTTCCTTTTGGAATTTTAGAATTCTAAATAATTCCAAATAGGCCGTAGGCTGTCTCCATCGGATGCGGATTTTTGTGCTGAATTTTTTGATATATTATACGTTTTTTTCCGACATCGTATGCAAAAGTTATAGCCGTTTTACATTTTTCCATCGGATGCGAAAATTGCCCTAAGAGCCGGTTTGTGGCACGAACCGCACTATAGGTCGATTTTTTAGTACCGGTTCGTGGCACGAACCGGCATTAAAGGTCTAACTTTAGTACTGGTTCGTGCCACGAACCGGTACTAAAGGTGATCGTGGCCCCGCCCGACGCCACCGCCATCACCCCTTTAGTACCGGTTCGTGCCACTTAACCGGTACTAAAGGTTCAACACGAACCGCATTAATGCAAATCCGTTCGAACCGGCACTAATGTATACATTAGTGCCGGCTCTAATACAAACCGGCACTAATGTGCTGCACGTTTGACCCTTTTTCTACTAGTGGACGCTTTGTTTAGAACTGCACCAACTTACAGCTCCACCGTTTAATAAAAACACGTATCCGGTTTGCGATTTAGAATCGTCCGGATCAGTGTCAAAGCTTGCATCGACGTAACCATTTACGACTAGCTCTTTGTCACCTCCATATACGAGAAACATATCCTTAGTCCTTTTCGTATTTCAGATGTTCTTGACCGCTGTCCAGTTATCCACTCCTAAGATTACTTTGGTACCTTCCTGCCAAGCTTATTGCTAAGCATACGTCAGGTCTGGTACACAGCATTGCATACATGATAGAGCCTATGGCTGAAGCATAGGGAACATTTTTCATTTTCTCTCTATCTTCTGCTGTGGTCGGGCATTGAGTTTGACTCAACTTCACACCTTGTAGTACAGGTAAGAATCCTTTCTTTGCCTGATCCATTTTGAACTTTTTCAAAATCTTGTCAAGGTATATGCTTTGTGAAAGTCCTATTAAGCGTCTTGATCTATCTCTATAGATCTTGATGCCCAATATGTAAGCAGCTTCACCGAGGTCTTTCACTGAAAAACTTTTGTTCAAGTATCCCTTTATGCTATCCAGAAATTCTATATCATTTCCAATTAATAATATGTCATCAACATATAAAACTAGAAATGCTACTGAGCTCCCACTCACTTTCTTGTAAATACAAAGGCCTCCAAAAGTCTCAGATAAAACCATATGCTTTGATCACACTATCAAAGCATTTATTCCAACTCCGAGATGCTTGCACCAGTCCATAAATGGAACGCTGGAGCTTGCACACTTTGTCAGCACCTTTTGGATCAACAAAACCTTCTGGCTGCATCATATACAACTCTTCTTCTAGAAAGCCATTGAAGAATGCAGTCTTGACATCCATTTGCCAAATTTCATAATCATGAAATGCAGCAATAGCCAACATGATTCGGACAGACTTAAGCATCGCTACGGGTGAGAAAGTCTCATCGTAGTCAACCCCTTGAACTTGTCGAAAACCTTTCGCAACAAGTCGAGCTTTATAGACAGTAACATTACCATCAGCGTCAGTCTTCTTCTTAAAGATCCATTTATTCTCAATGGCTTGCCGATCATCGGGCAAGTCAACTAAAGTCCATACTTTGTTTTCATACATGGATCCCATCTCAGATTTCATGGCTTCCAGCCATTTTGCGGAATCTGGGCTCATCATCACTTCCTCATAGTTCGTAGGTTCATCATGGTCAAGTAACATGACTTCCGAATAGGATTACCGCACCACTCGTGCAGATCTTACTCGTAGACCTACGAGGTTCAGCAGATACTTGATCTGAAGTTTCATGATCAATATCATTAGCTTCCTCACTAATTGGTGTAGTTGTCACAGGAACCGGTTCTCGTGATGAACTACCTTCCAATAAGGGAGTAGATATAGTTATCTCATCAAGTTCTACTTTCCTCCCACTCACTTCTTTCGAGAGAAACTCCTTCTCTAGAAAGGATCCATTCTTAGCAACGAATGTCTTGCCTTCGGATCTGTGGTAGAAGGTGTACCCAACAGTCTCTTTTGGGTATCCTATGAAGACACATTTCTCCGATTTGGGTTCGAGCTTATCTGGTTGAAGTTTCTTCACATAAGCATCGCAGCCCCAAACTTTAAGAAACGACAACTTTGGTTTCTTGCTAACCACAGTTCATAAGGCGTCGTCTCAACGGATTTTGATGGTGCCCTATTTAACGTGAATGCGGCCGTCTCTAAAGCATAACCCCAAAACGATAGCGGTAAATTGGTAAGAGACATCATAGATCGCACCATATCAAGTAAAGTACGATTACGACGTTCGGACACACCATTTCGTTGTGGTGTTCCAGGTGGCGTGAGTTGCAAAACTATTCCGCATTGTTTCAAATGTAAACCAAACTCATAACTCAAATATTCACCTCCACGATCAGATCGTAGAAACTTTATTTTCTTGTTACGATGATTTTCTACTTCACTCTGAAATTCTTTGAACTTTTCAAATGTTTCAGACTTGTGCTTCATTAAGTAGATATACCCATATCTGCTCAAATCATCTGTGAAGGTGAGAAAATAACGATATCCACCACGAGCCTCAACATTCATCGGGCCACATACATCTCATGCATGATTTCCAACAAATCTGTTGCTCTCTCCATAGTTCCGAGAACGGTGTTTTAGTCATCTTGCCCATGAGGCACGGTTCGCAAGTACCAAGTGATTCATAATCAAGTGATTCCGAAGTCCATCAAGATGTAGTTTGTTCATGCGCTTTACAATCGATATGACCTAAACGGCAATTGCCACAAATAAGTTGCACTATCATTATCAACTCTGCATCTTTTGGCTTCAACATTATGAATATGTGTATCACTACTATCGAGATTTAATAAAATAGACCACTCTTCAAGGCTGCATGACCATAAAAGATATTACTCATATAAATAGAACAACCATTATTCTCTCGATTTAAATGAATAACCGTTTAGCATCAAACAAGATCCTGATATAATGTTCATGCTCAACGCAGCACCAAATAACAATTATTCAGGTCTAAGACTAATCCCGATGGTAGATGTAGAGGTAGCGTGCCGATCGCGATCACATCGACTTTGGAACCGCTTCCCACGCGCATCGTCACCTCGCCCTGGCGAGTGCTCGCTTATTCCGTAGTCCCTGCTTCGAGTTGCAAATATTAGTAATGAACCAGATCAAATACCCAGTGCTACTACGAGCTCTAGTTAGGTACACATCAATAACATGTATATCACATATACCTTTGTTCACTTTGCAATCCTTCTTGTCCGCCAAATACTTGGGGCAGTTCCGCTTCAAAGGACCAGTCGCTTGCGGTAGAAGCACTTTCGGCCAGTGCTTAGGTCCGGACTTGGGTTTCTTCTCTTGAGCAGCAACTTGCTTGCCATTCTTTTGAAGTTCCCTTCTTCTTCCCTTTGCCCTTCTTCTTGAAACTAGTGGTCTTGTTGACCATCAACACATGATGCTCCTTCTGATTTCTACCTCCATGCTTTCAAAGATCGCGAAGAGCTCGAATAGTCTTGTTCATCCCTTGCATATTATAGTTCATCACGAAGCTCTTGTAGCTTGGTGGCGTGATTGAATAATTCTGTCAATGACACTATCATCGGAAGATTAACTCCCGCTTGAATCAAGTGATTGTTATACCCGGACATTCTCGAGTATATGTTCACCGACGTAACTATTCTCCTCCATTTTGCAGCTATAGAACTTATTGGAGACTTCATATCTCTCAATCCGGCATTTGCTTGAAATATTAACTTCAACTCTGGAACATCTCATATGCTCCATGACGCTCAAAACATCGTTGAAGACCTGGTTCTAAGCCGTAAAGCATGGCACATCGAACTATAGAGTAGTCATCAGCTTTGCTCGCCAGACGTTCTTAACGCCGCCGGTTGCATCAGCAGCAGTTCGCACCCAGCGGTGCTTCTAGGACGTAGTTCTTCTATGCAGCAATGAGGATAATCCTCGAGTTACGGACCCAGTCCGTAATTGCTACCATCATCTTTCAACTTTGCTTTCAAGGAACGCATTAAAATTCAACGGAACAACAAAGACGAGCCATCTATCTACAAACAAACATAGACAAGCAAGATACTATCAGTACTAAGTTCATGATAAATTTAAGTTCAATTAATCATATTACTTATGAACTCCCACTTAGACAGACATCTCTCTAGTCATCTAAGTGATCACGTGATCCAAATCAACTAAACCATAACCGATCATCACGTGAGATGGAGTAGTTTTCAATGGTGATATCATTATGTTGATCATATCTACTATATGATTCACGCTCGACCTTTCGGTCTCCGTGTTCCGAGGCCATATCTGCATATGCTAGGCTCGTCAAGTTTAACCTGAGTATTCTGCGTGTGCAAAACTAGCTTGCACCCGTTGTAGATGGACGTAGAGCTTATCACACCCGATCATCACGTGGTGTCTGGGCACGACGAACTTTGGCAATGGTGCATACTCAGGGAGAACACTTCTTGATAATTTTAGTGAGAGATCATCTTAAAATGCTACCGTCAATCAAAGCAAGATAAGATTCATAAAGGATAAACATCACATGCAATCAATATAAGTGATATGATATGGCCATCATCATCTTGTGCTTGTGATCTCCATCTTCGAACCACCGTCATGACCACCATCGTCACCGGCGCGACACCTTGATCTCCATCGTAGCATCGTTGTCGTTTACGCCATCTATTGCTTCTACGACTATCGCTACCGCTTAGTGATAAAGTAAAGCAATTACAAGGCGTTTGCATTTCATACAATAAAGCGACAACCATATGGCTCCAGCCAGTTGCCGATAACTTTGGTTACAAAACATGATCATCTCATACAATAAAATATAGCATCACGTCTTGACCATATCACATCACAACATGCCCTGCAAAAACAAGTTAGACGTCCTCTACTTTGTTGTTGCAAATTTTACGTGGCTGCTACGGGCTTAGCAAGAACCGTTCTTACCTACGCATCAAAACCACAACGATAGTTTGTCAAATAGACTCCATTTTAACCTTCACAAGGACCGGGCGTAGCCACACTCGGTTCAACTAAAGTGAGAGAGACAGACACCCGCCAGCCACCTTTAAGCACAAGTGCTCGTAACGGTGAAACCAGTCTCGGGTAAGCGTATGTGTAATGTCGGTCCGGGCTGCTTCATCTCACAATACCGTTGAACCAAAGTATGTCATGCTGGTAGGCAGTATGACTTATATCGTCCACAACTCACTTGTGTTCTACTCGTGCATATAACATCAACGCATAAAACCTAGGCTCGGATGCCACTGTTGGTGAACGTAGTAATTTCAAAAAAATTCCTACGCACACGCAAGATCATGGTGATGCATAGCAACAAGAGGGGAGAGTGTTGTCTACGCACTCGTGAGACCAAGCGGAAGCGTTGACGCAACGTAGAGGAAGTAGTCGACGCCCTCCCGGTCCGACCAACCGATCCAAGCACCGCACTCGCACCTCCGAGTTCTTGACACACGACAGCTCGACACGCACCCGATCTCCGATCCAGCAGAGGCGCAGGGGAGGGAGTTCCACAAGACGACGGCGTGGTGAGGACGATCTTGATGTTCTCTGTCGCAGGCTTCGCCTAAGCACCGCTACAATATGACCGAGGTGTAATATCGTGGAGGGGGCACCGCACACGGCTAAGGAACGATCTCAATGATCAACTTGTGTGTCTAGGGTGCCCCTACCCCGTATATAAAGGAGGGAGGGAGGAGGAGGCCGCCCCAAGGGGTGGCGCGCCCTAGGGGGCAATCCTACTCCAAGTAGGTTTGGCCCCCTTTCCTATTCGGAGTAGGAGAAGGAAGGAAGAGGGGAGGAGAGAAGGAAAGGGGCGGGCCCCCTCCCAGTCGGATTGGGCTTGGGGGCGCCTCCCTTGCTCCTTCTCCTCCTTCCACTAAGGCCCAATAAGGCCCATATACTTACCGGGGTTCCGTAACCTCCCGGAGCTCGGATATTCCCAAACTCTCCCGGAACCTTTCCGGTGTCCAAATATATCCGTCCAATATATCAATCTTTATGTCTCGACCATTTCGAGACTCCTCGCCATGTCCGTGATCACATCCGGGACTCAACAACCTTCGTACATCAAAATACATAAACTCATAATATAACTGCCATCGAAACCTTAAGCGTGCAGACCCTACGGTTCGAGAACAATGTAGACATGGCCGAGACATCGCCTCCGTCAATAACCAATAGCGGGTCCTGATGCCCATATTGGTTCCTACATATTCTACTGAAGATCTTTATCGGTCAAACCGCACAACAACATACGTTGTTCCTTTGTCATTGGTATGTTACTTGCCCGAGATTTGATCGTCGGTATCCAATACCTAATTCAATCTCGTTACGCAAGTCTCTTTACTCGCTCCGTAATACATCATCTCATAACTAACTCATTAGTTACATGCTTGCAAGGCTTAGGTGATGAGTATTACCGAGAGGGCCCAGAGATACCTCTCCGACAATCGGAGTGACAAATCCTAATCTCGAATTATGCCAACTCAACATGTACCTTCGAAACACCAGAGAGCACCTTCATAATCACCCAGTTATGTTGTGACGTTTGGTAGCACACAAAGTGTTCTTCCGGTAAACGGGACTTGCACAATCTCATAGTTGCAGGAACTTTGTATAAGTCATGAAGAAAGCAATAGCAGTATACTAAACGATCAAGTGCTAGGCTAACAAAATGGGTCATGTCAATCACATCATTCTTCTAATGATGTGATCCCACTAATCAAATGACAACACATGTCTATGGTCAGGAAACATAACCATCTTTGATTAATGAGCTAGTCAAGTAGAGGCATACTAGTGACTATAGTTTTGTCTATGTATTCACACATGTATTATGTTTCCGGTTAATACAATTCTAGCATGAATAATAAACATTTATCATGATATGTGGAAACAAATAATAACTTTATTATTGCCTCTAGGGCATATTTCCTTCAATCGGTACTACACATTTGATCTGTATAACTATTAGAATATTTGACAATACTTCTACTTGATCTGTGGGAGTAGAGAAATAATTAAGTTTCTTCTACTGGTGGATTGGATTCGGGACGATATTATACTAAAGGTTTGTACTATGTTGTTTTTCATAGTATAGGTCGTCGATAATTGGGACGAGTCTCAGGACTTGATTCCTTTTATCGTTACAACTGCCAGAGCTGCAGGTGTGTACATAACTCAATTAATTTGCATGAAAAACACATATTCACAATGTTTTTATGATTTTCATTGTATACAGCTCAGTGTTTCCACTTGGATAATAGTCATAGTATAGGTTGTCAACAATTAGCATATATGATGAAGCCATGTATTTCTCAACTTCCGAAAATGGCAGAACTCATGGGCTCATGTTTATTTAGTTGACAGAATGGCAAGACTATAGACATCATGCTGCTCTTTCTGTATATTTAAGAAAATAGTGTGCTTTTTTGTAGAAAATAATGTAGTGTGTTGTTTGTAAATGTATGAATATTATATGTTCCCACAATTGTATGGCTTCTGAATTGGTAATGACCGTATGATTATACATAAAGATTTTTTATTTTGCATGAGCTAATGGCACATGTGAAAGAAATTATTTATATTTTATGGACAATATACTATCATGATCTTGAATAGATTCAAATATTACGTGCGTGTATGGTTCCATGCACAAACTATTGTGTTTAAATAATAGACTTTCAACAGCTTAATACAAAGAATATGAATTCATAATTAGCTATTATTCTACAAATAACTAATATCTTTCAAACTTATTCTACAAAGCTACTATCTAAATAACTAGCCCGTGCAATTGCACGGGTTGACGACTAGTGTAACTAATGAGTTAGTTGCGGTATGATGCATTACGGAACGAGTAAAGGGACTTGCCAGTAACGAGATTGAACTAGGTATTGAGCTACCGACGATCGAATCTCGGGCAAGTAACATACCGATGACAAAGGGAACAACATATGTTGTTATGCGGTTTGACCGATAGAGATTTTCGTACAATATGTATGAGCCAATATGAGCATCCAGGTTCCGCTGTTGGTTATTCACCGGAGATGTGTCTCGGTCATGTCTACATAGTTCTCGAACCCGTAGGGTCCGCACGCTTAACGTTCGGAGACGGTAGGTATTATGAGTTTATGTGTTTTAATGTACCGAAGGTTGTTCGGAGTCCCGGATGAGATCAGGGACATGACGAGGAGTCTCGAAATGTTCGAGACGTATAGATCGATATATTGGAAGGCTATATTCGGACATCGGAAAGGTTCTGAGTGGTTCGGGTATTTATCGGAGTACCAGAGAGTTACGGGAATTTGCCGGGGAGTATATGGGCCTTATTGGGCTTTAGGGGAGAGAGAGAGGGGCTGCCTAGGGTAGGCCGCGCCCTCCAAGGCCTAGTCCAAATTAGACTAAGGGGAGGGGCGGCGCCCCCTCCTTCCTTCTCTTCTCTCTTCCCCTTCATTCTCTCCTACTCCTACTACTTGGAAGGGGGGGAATCCTACTCCCGGTGGGAGTAGGACACCCCAGGGCGCGCCATAGTAGAGGGCCGGCCCTCCCCCTCCTCCACTCCTTTATATACGGGGGACGGGGGCACCCCATAGACACACAAGTTGATCATTGATCTCTCCCAGCCGTGTGCGGTACTCCCACCACCATAATCCGCCTCGGTCATGTCGTAGCGGTGCTTGGGCGAAGCCCTGTGACGGTAGCTTCATCAATATCGTCACCACACCGTCGTGCTGACGAAACTCTCCCTCGAGCTCTACTGGATCGTGAGTTCGGGGACGTCACCGAGCTGAACGTGTGCTGAACGCGGAGGTGCCGTACGTTCGATACTGAGGATCGGTCGATCGTGAAGACGTACGACTACATCATCCGCGTTGTCATAACGCTTCCGCTTAACGGTCTACGAGGGTATGTGGACGACACTCTCCCCTCTCATTGGTATGCATCACCATGATCTTGCGTGTGCGTAGGATTTTTTTTGAAATTACTACATTCCCCAAAACCCATAAGGGGGAATGGCATTGACTTACCACATGCTTTTCTTGATTATAACTCTTTGGTTCGCTACCAGTTTCTTGTGAGGAACGAGCATTCCCTCCTGTACCGACTAATCTTTGACCGGCAGCGTGCTGTCCATATTACTCTTCCCGCTCCTTCCTTCTTTAACTTTCAGCTAAAAGGGAGATGTTTTATAACTAGAGAGGAGGCGAACGAGTATGAGAGAGAGGTGGAGGCCGCTCGCCTCCACACTACAGCCCTTCAGGCAGTACCTGCCGCATCCGAGTACAACCCCGACTACAATTTTGGATATCCGCTAGGCTAGCCGTGGACCTAGACCAACTTAGGTAAAAAGACTTAGCTTGGGGGAGTACGTATTTCTCACCTACATTACATTCATGTTCACACACTCATTTCAGTTGTCGGTGTTCATACTTTTTCATTGTATTATCCATGCTAGTTTATTTTCTTTTTCCTGCTTTCTTCTTGTGTGTTTCAAAAAACCTTAAGAAAAGCCAAAAAAATTAGTTGTAGCTTATTTCCTTTCCATGTTTATTTAGTAGTAGTATTAAATAAAACCCAAAAAGATTCCTCGTTCTTCTTTTGCTTGTTGAGAGCTTTGCCGTGTAAATAGTTTTTCTTGTTCTTGAAGGAGGTCCTCGAACTAACAGGGATGTTCTACCATGGGCCAATCACGCGGGAAGATTTCCGAGCACTGCTACTCGCTCAACGTATGGACCTGAAGCCTTTCACGAAGCTTTGGGTGCCTCCTCCTTGACTATGAAGTTGGACTATGGACATGGAAGAATGATTGACGATGAAAATGTGTCACTACTGTCTTTATATGGCAAAACTGCACGGCGAAACTCTGTGATGTAATTAAACCATCCTCCTAAACTAGCGTAGATCGCTCTAGTTAATTAGTTTGGGTATGAGGAACTTCGTTATTTATGTTTACAATAGGTTGCTTGTATTTTGACAAATATGCCTCTTTGTGTTTCTCAAGTCATTATGTTGCATATTATCGTTGAATTCATCAACTGATGATGCAGGTACATAGATCAGAGATGGCGAAGGACTGCTACGCCATATTCATTGGGAGGGTTCCAAGAGTGCACGACCACTAGCCAGACGCTTAGGGCCATGTGGACAGGTACCCGGGCGCTAGCCACAGAGGATTCGACAGCAGAGCCGAAGAGGAAAATAGTTACTTGAGGTGGACGCTCCGGCAAGAGAGAGAGCGGAACCGGTGCCTCAAGAAGTACTACATGGTCGCACTGTTGCTCATACTGATCGCTCTTCTCTTTTACATCATGGTTTACATACAGATGATGAAACTTGTGTGTGTGCCATGACCATGCAGTTGCATTTGTTCGAGATATGACATGACTTGTGTATCCATATTTTTGAGATTTGATGATATTTGTGTTGGATGATGATGATGATGGTATGACGAGACTACTGTATGTGTATGATATGATGAGAATAATGTATGTTTATTATGATATGATGAAACTACTTTATAGAGCATGCACAAATACATCAAAAATACGTAAGGGGAAATAAATTTGTGAAAGCAGGAATATTAGCAGTAGCACTGGTAGGCGACTAGCGGCAGCGCTGGTTTAGCAGCAGCGTTTGCTTTGGTGCAGCGCTACAGAGAGTTAGCAGTAGCGCTACTGCTAATCATACTTACCAGCTGGTCCGAGCAGCGCTACTGCTACAACTTAGCTGCAGTGTGTTAGCAGTAGCGCTGCCTCTGGTGCTACTGCTATAGGTATTTTGAACGCTGCTAGTAGGATTTCTCCTAATAGTGTATTTACATGAGCTCTACACGCTTCTGGTGCACTTCTATATTTTTCTTATGGACTAACATATCTTACATTCTTAAGAAGTTTATCCCCGTCACAACATTCTCCCAACATGCAGATTATTCACCTCAACATTCCCATGTCATCATTGCAGTTACAGGTAACAACTACATATCTCTTTCTGACTATCTGTCTCCCCTGCCTGGCTGCCCCTCTTTGGCCTCTCCCCACCACCTAATAACCTTCCCAATTAACTTCTTTACCCATTGATTTCCATTACCAATTCCTATTCATCTTCTCTATCGAATAAATTCATCAGTAACAGATGGAGTCGCCTTTAAGCTCCAGTCTTCACCATAATGACTAGAAGAGCACCAACCACCCTCTAGTCTAGACAGCTGCTGCCCCCAGCTGTCCAACCCACGAGAGCCACCCACACCAACCCATCCCCCGCCCGCCACCCCGTCTGGACCCGCAGGTCGCTGACAACGACTAGCACGCCTTCTCTAGCCACCTGACCACCAGCACAACCCCTCGACCAAGGCATTGCGCGCACAAGCTGTCCCAGTCCTGCCATGTGCCGCCACTAGCAACCTTCCTGAGCCCCTGCCGCCAACCCGACCGCACGCCGCGTGGCACCGCCAACAGCCTCACCCATCCCCAGCTACAGATCCAGACATGGTGAACCGAAATGGTGCAAATCATGCACGTGAATAATTATATTATGAGATACAATCATATGATACCAAACCTTATTAATTTGTTTTAAGGGATGTGGCAACGCTTACTATCATTGTGGAAAATGCATACGAAAAAAACAACAAAAGATATGAAAGCAGTCAACGTGCCACATGACAAAGGGAGATGAAATGAAAAAGTGCCACACATGATAGAGGAAATGAAAGTTGTCAATGCGCCATGGAACAAAGAGAGATGAAATGAGTCAACACACCATGTGACAAATGGGGATGAAAGGATTCAATGTGACAAGTGACACTTGGAGATTAAATGAATCAACACGCTATGCGACAAATATATCTCTTGAGAATCTAAATGTTTTGATTTGGAGAGTTAGATTGGAACTTAATGATTTATATTTAGGGTGGCCCAGGGGCACCACTTAAGCTCGTTGATAGAATAAAATTCCAGCATGATACAATGGTCTACAAGAATTAGTATTAAATGCATTGCTTGTTGAATTTCATACTACGTAACTTCCCCCCATGTACCTTCTAAATGGGGAAATAGAGCAGAGTTTGGTGAGATCATCTTCGGTCATTTATTTTAAGAAAAACAAGGAAGGGATGATATCCGATGACTTTCGTGATGGTATTCATTTGATTTCGGACGAATCGAGACTGTGCGATGTCATGTCAATTCTCAAGTAGATTATGAGATACTATAGACTGGGAGATAGTCTCTCAAATCTTTTTGATATGAATAAAGGAATAAGCCATGCATACCATCTATGTGTAAAATTTCATTATGAAAAAGGAGTCCATGCACTACGCAGAGTATGACATGCAATGTAAAAACTAGAAAGTTTCCATTTCCATTTGGTGAGTCTTCTCCAAAACAAATTCATAAAAAGAGATCACAGTAGCTGGACTTCATTCGAAGCAATGAGCTTAAGTGGTGCCTCTAGGTCTTTCTATACAAAACTCGGTGGGTGCCGTCTGACCCTCCAAATATGAGGTTTTTGATTCTCAGAACATATATAGTCGCATAGTGGGATGAATCCTTTCATCTCATTTTTCATGTATCATGTTGAATCATTTCATCTTCATGTGTCATGTGGCGTGCTGACTCCTTTCACCCGTGCTTGTTGAGTAGCACATTTGACTCCTTTCACCCCCTCCATCGTGTGGCACATTGACTTCTTTCATCTCCAATTGTTTGGTGGCACGTTAACTCCTTTGATCTCCATTGTTCTAGTTCTCCATGATAGTAAGCACTACTGCATCCCACAAATCATATCAATAGGATTTCTAATAACATATGTTTGTATTTCATGTGCATGAATAACTCGTTCTCGAGCGTAATTCATATGACATCATTCCTTTTTAATATTTTTCAAAAAAGAACATGACACTAGTATATGTTAAGTCTTGGGCCATATACATACCACAAACAGAAACATATTGACAGTTGACAAGAATGGAAACAAGTTTATTGAGGGGGATAATAATAAAATGGCAAAACTATCACACCTTTCTCAATACGACACACATCCTTGACATGGACCACAAGAACTCCACCCGATGGTCCTTGAATTGCTTTTCTCTCTTCGTCATAAATGATATTTCTTCTTTCTTGAACATCTTGGCCTGACTTCATACTCACAAAGCATAAACAATTATCTTTGTGATGTTGGATAGAGAATGCAATTATTTGGTTCGAATTTGTGTGTTGCTCTCGCCCTAGTTTGAAACACCCTTGAACTTATTTTTGGGAAGTGTTTTATTTTTTTAGATAAAAGTCCCTTGCCATACTCTGACTCCAGGAAGTCACAAGGCCTGATTTGTGCAACAGAAATCGAAGATAATTTTCATCCGTTTCTTCGATGCCTTCTTGCTTGTGAGTTTTGGTATGCTATGGCAGAAGTCTGGGTCCTGCCGGAGATTAATGATATTGAAAACGCGGGAAAAGAGTGGTTATTGCATGGACTAGAACCCCTCCCAGACATCGAACGTGGCATGCTGCTGATGACCTTATGGCGCTGTTGGCACGTCCGTAATGAAGTTATTCATCACAAACCGCCACCCCTGGCCGAAGCATCTAAGAGATTTCTGGTAAGCTAACTGGACTCTATCGTTGGGCTCAAAACTGAATTGTGTGACGATCCTTGCAAAGGTAAATCTATCATCACGTATGACCAAACAGTGAGAACAACAACGACTGGTCAGGTGGATAGATGGAGTTCGCCCCCTGCTGGGTGGGTGAAATTAAACACTGACAGGTCCTATAGGCGAAGATCGTGCCGCTAGAGCGGGAATGATCTTACCGAATGATAATGGTGCTATCATTTTTACGGCATGTAGGGCACTGTTTTCATGTCGAGAAGCATTGGGGGCGGAACTCTGCGCGTGTATGAAAGGACTCTCATTTCAATGCAGAGA
Organism: Aegilops speltoides; assembly: GCA_021437245.1. Classification (NCBI taxonomy): domain Eukaryota; kingdom Viridiplantae; phylum Streptophyta; class Magnoliopsida; order Poales; family Poaceae; genus Aegilops; species Aegilops speltoides. The sequence goes on from CM038147.1 coordinate 559,791,824, forward strand.
AGTGAATTGCCAATTATTGTGGAGATGGACTCCATGGTAGTTGTGAAGCTGATTCAGTCGCATGAGAAAAACATGTCTTTATAGTCTTCCATTGTAAGAAAGATTAGGCACTTGATGAGCCTTCATAGAACTTGTATTATTGTTGTTAACTGCACTCAAAATAGGTTAGTGATAGTCTAGCTAAGTTTGCAAGGGTTGATGGAAGAACTATGACCTGGATTGGTTCAGGACCTTCAGCTTCTTTAGAGCTAGCTCATGCAGATTGTAATGACCATGATATTTGAGTAATACAACTTTTTACCCGCAAAAAAGTGGAAAAAGGATAGGTAACCTATGCACAAGAATATGAGTTTAGGAGCGAACTAACTTGTGATTGGATGGTCAGGAGGACAGTGCTTTCCCCTGCTCACCAGAGTTCATGTCCCAGACTTGACATTGGTGCTTATATTTTCTCATCAATCTCAAGGTAATGTGTCGTCTCAGAGTCCTGGAGGTGCTCATAGCGGTAGGATGTGTGTGTGTGTGTGCGTTCTTAGGGCTGAGTGTATGCTTGTGTATTTGTGCGACTTCGATTGTACTATGTTAAAAAAAGAATATGAGTTTAGGCCTCACACATTGTCACGTGCCCTGCAAAGGTAGGATGTGGCCGTTCAGACGATGAACACGCTCTCCGTTTCCGGTCAAAGGAAGTAAGAAGACACTCTTCACGGCCAGGCAACCGAACAAAGCAGGAGCCTCTCCTTGTTGTAATTCAAATCATATCTTGGTGCTCCAACATTTGTTGAGAAAAGAACAAAAAAGCAAAAAAACAGCAACACTGCCAGTGGTTTTGCTTTCCTCCAGCCATAAAATTAATCAGGAAATTTAGAAATAGAGGCATTGACATGCACAAAATTAATACTGGAGATTTAGAAATTGGGACAATTGCATTTTTACCCCTAGTTGGTTCCTACCCACGGGTTTTGCCCTTACTTTTCGAGCTTGCTCAGTGTCGGTGTCAAAACCGGCGGATCTCGGGTAGGGGGTCCCGAACTGTGCGTCTAGGTGGATGGTAACAGGAGACGAGGGACACAATGTTTTTACCCAGGTTCAGGCCCTCTCGATGGAGGTAATACCCTACGTCCTGCTTGATTAATATTGATGATATGGGTAGTACAAGAGTAGATCTACCACGAGATCAAGGAGGCTAAACCCTAGAAGCTAGCCTATGGTATGATTGTTGAGATGTAATGTTGTGTCCTACGGACTAAAGACCTCCGGTTTATATAGACACCGGAGAGGCTAGGGTAACACAGAGTCGGTTACAATGGTAGGAGATCTACATATCCGTATTGCCAAGCTTGCCTTCCACGCCAAGTAAAGTACCTTCTTGACACGAGCCGGAGTCTTCAATCTTCTATCTTCGTAGTCTGGGAGTCCGGCGGATATCGATAGTCCGGCCATCCGGACACCCCCTAGTCCAGGACTCCCTCAGTAGCCCCCGAACCAGGCTTCAATGACGATAAGTCCAGCGTGCTTGTAGTCTTCGGCGTTGCAAGGCGGGTTCTCCTTCAATTCCATGTTCTGCCAAGCGATGTCCGCTTCACCTCGAATATTGTGCTTCTTGGCTTCTACGCCAAATTATGGCCCTCTTCCACGCGCCGCACGAATGCGAAAAGCCAGGAGTCTTTACATTTTACCCCTGGTTGTGCGGGTCACCGCCTATTAAAGGGCAGGGATCCAGATCCAAACCGCACCATCCTCCTCCCACAGATACTCCATCGAAGCGCCTCTGACCCTGAAATCCATTCCACCATGGATCGTCAACGCGGCTCTTCCTCACGCGCTCCCAGCCCATCGCCGGGGGATTGGAAGAGGTGCTCTATTTCGCACAACGAGCTAGTAAAGCTCCGAACGGAGGGATGGCTTGCTCCGGCCTTCATGGTTCCGGTCCGAGCCGGACTGGTTACTTATCGAGGGGGGAGCCAGGCGGAGGACACCCCAAGCCCCAACAGGGGGGAGCGGGTGTGTTTCGTCCCTTATCTAATAAGGGGGCTCGGGTTTCCAATACATCCGTTCCTCCGCGGGCTCCTGAAGTTCTACGGACTTCAGCTCCACCACCTCACGCCCGCTTCTGTGTTGCACATCGCGGGCTACGTAGCTCTTTGCGAGCTATTACTGGGCATCGAGCCCCATTTCGCATTGTGGAAGAGGTTGTTCTGCCTCGTACCCCGTTCTCACAAGGGGTCCATATATCAAGTGGGCGGCGCCGAAATATGGCGCATTGCTGGGACCGGATACCTATCCGGCACCCCCAAGAGGGCGTCCGAAGACTGGCCCTCGGAGTGGTTTTATATTGTAGACGCTCCGCTGCCTGACCCAGTCCGGATTGGCCTCCCGGAGTTTGATGCTGCTCCCTTGAAGAAACGCCTCAGCTGGCGCCCGCGGAGCCCCCGTTTGGAGGAGGACAAGAGCGTCCATTACTTGATGGGCCAAATAAGACTAATGGCTCATTCCGGCTTGACCATGATTGGAGTCATGGCGACGTGCATCAAGCGGGGGGTGCAGCCGCTGCAATACAGAGGCCACCCCATGTGGGATTTCAATGGGGAGGACGATGCCACCCGGCATGGCCGCAAAGGCCCGGATTCGACCGAGGATCTGGTGAAGATCCTGTCCGGCCTATACAAGGGGGAGAAGGAGGACTTCCTTCGTCCGAACCCTGTGGATGGGTTTTCCATGGTCAATCCGAGAGGATGGGTAAGCGAACACCTCAAAAGGGTCTTTACCCGTATTTTTGAAGTTTAAGCCTCTTATATTACGTCTTCGGCGCAGAGTCTACGCCGGACTGTGGAGGACATGGTGAGTCCAGCTCCACAACCCGAGGACCCGGAAGGATCCACGGTCCGCCTCCAAGAGGATCCGGACCTCGGGTGGAGCTAATCGACGGGTGTATCACCAGCTAAGCGTTGATGATGCGTTGGTCGCCATTACGGCGAACTACCCCGTGCTATGTTCGGCATCCCAGGTGACCAAGACCGAAGTCCGGACACCGTTATCTTATCCTTGCCTATTCTGACCTTCGCGAACGATGGTGTCTTGCAGGAAGCGCCAATCCGGCCGGGAGCCGAGCCTGCGGCGGCCGACGTACAGAGGTCGGGCCGAACCAGCAGGAGAAAAAGGAGCGCCGTGCGGGCGGAAACGTCGCCGCAGAGGTATAGCTTGCGTTTGATCTTTCTGAGCAATGTTCCGAGGAAACTTCTAAGTGCTCATGATCTTCATAGAAGAAAAAGCGCTCGCCGGACTGCGAGCACAGGAATTGCCAACCCAATCAACACCAGCCAGGCTCCAGCGCCCGGACTGGAGGGGGAGGCAAGCGCAAGACGCGAACCGGATCCTACTCCAATGGAGGATACCGACAGACTGTCCGCCACAAAGTCGGAGGTGGAGAGGGCTATGAATCATAGACGCCACCGGACAGTTTTTCAAGAGGCGTGCTTTTCCCCTGAGGCATTGGATGCCTTTAACGCAGGGGACGCGCATCTCCGGGCTGCTCAAAATGGTTTTACCAGGGCCCGCAAGATGTTAAAGACATACGGGTAAGGGAATTTTAATGGTTGTATACACCAGTAGCCCCCGAGACTTAAATTAGTTATGTTAACTGATTTGAGGATCATATGAACTTTCAGGCTCTTAACGAGAAGAATGCCCAGCTGTCCCGGGAGCTGCAAGATTGCAAGGCCCAACTTGGGGCTGCACTTGCTGCCGCAGGAGGAGACGGGAAGACCCCACCTGGTAACACGTTTGTATAAATTAATATAAGCACTGTGCGGCGTGCGCATGAGTCTAATAACGACACTATAGGTGCTGCCGAACAAGATCCGGACAGGCAAGCACTACTACGCCAGCTAAAAGCCGGCAAAAATGTGCTGAACAGAGTTCAGCAGGAAAGGAACAAGCTTCAAGATGCCAACGCCAAGCTCGGAGAAGAGCAGAAAGGCGCACAGGCCGAGCTGTCCGGCTCCGTTAAGGAGAATCAACGGCTTCGTCGCAGCATCTATAGTAAGTGCTTGAGCGAACTCTCTTAGGAAGAGGAGTTTGGCAAGGAAGCAATTTGACATAATATGTCTTGTAGGTATACTCACGGGCCATCCTGCGGAGGAGATGCCCGTATCAATGGGTGATCAACTTCCCGAACTGTTGCAGCTGTTCGAACGAGTTCGGCAGGCAATGAGTGGCGTCGTACAGGCTTTATGGCCATCCCTCGTCCCGCCCGAAGGCCTCGGGGAGCTTGCAGAGAAGCTACAGGTAGTGCGGCAGCGCTTCCGTTTGTGGAAGGTTTCGGCCTGCCGTCAAGGTGCCAGGGAGGCTTGGGCCATGGTGAAGACGCGGTACAAGAAGGCGGATCCCAACCATATGGCCGAAGTTGGACCGGTGGGGCCCGACGGGAAGGAGATCCCTGTGAGTTTAGTGTACAGCCAGGTAGAACTGTAAGCTAGACAGCCTGTTAGACGGGATTGAGGAGGAATACAATCAATGAACTTGACAGTGTATGTTATCCTTTAAAAATGACATGTGAAATGTCTTCTAGCCGGATTGTAGATCGTTTGTCGTTGCCGACCTTTTCGCTTCAACCTCGGGACCCTAGAGTCCGGAGTGCGTCCGAATACCTTTGTGGTTAAGAAATAACCGTGGTATGCATGGAGACTAGGCGTAGGGGTCATTAGTGCTTTATCAGACAAGTGCCCAACTAGTTATGCTATATTACATGGTTAGTAAGAAACATCTTCCAGAGAGAATAGTTCCGTTAAGGGTTCCTTTCGCTGGGGTGGCATGCCCTAAAGTGCATGTCCGACTGCCAATGGAGCGATGAATCATCCGGGGCAGATGGAAAAATAGGTAAAAATTCATCTTTTAAATCACCGACCAATATTCCCTTAAGAACGCTTAGCTTTGCTTCACCCGTCCGAGGTACACATCCGATGACCCGCAAGAATAATCGCAGAGGTGCTCCCTTTACCACCTAGCCGAACGATCGGGAATGTAGGGGTAAGCACAGGAGCGAGGCATATAATGGCGAGTAAAAGGTACATGTGGAAGCATGACACATGTGCTGGGTATCAAACCCGTATAGTTGAGCTTCTGTAAAAGAAGCCCCCAGGTAGAACGAGTGCTGATGGCACATCGTATGTGTGCAAAAAATGCGAAAATAGGCCCCGAGGGGCTTTGTTGATTTAAAAGGATAAAAAGAGAAAAAGAAGACAGCCGAAATATATAAGGTTGGACGGGGGAAGGGGGACAAACTCTTAGTCCGGCGCTAGGCATAGAATCGTCGGAGTCGGGTTGCGTTCCATGGGTTCGGCTCGAGTCGGTTGTCCGACGCGTTTCATAGACGGTATGCTCCGCCGGTCAGTACTTGATCAATAATGAAGGGGCCTTCCCATCTGGGCTTGAGCTTGTCCTTTTTCTTGTCCGGCAGGCGTAGAACTAGTTCGCCAACGTTGTAAGTTTTGGCCCGTACTTCTCTGCTTTGATATCTTCGGGCCTGCTGCTGATAGAATGCGGAACGAGCCTTCGCGATGTCCCATTCTTCCTCCCATGTGTCCAAGCTGTCCTGCCGATCGAGCTCAGCTTCTCTTTCCTCATACATGCGCACTCGAGGTGAGTCATGAATAATGTCGCAGGGCAGAACTGCCTCTGCGCCATATACCATAAAAAATGGTGTGAATCCAGTAGTACGGTTAGGCGTTGTCTGCAGCCCCCAGAGTACGGAGTCGAGCTCCTCGACCCATTGGGTGTCTGATTTAGTGAGTGACCTCACTAGTCCGGGTTTAATGCCGCCATTATTAGACCGCTTGCTCTTTCCACTTGACCGTTGGTTTGAGGGTGATAGACTGACGCATAGTCGAGCTTAATGCCCATATTTTTGCACCATGACTTCACTTCATCGGCTGTGAAGTTCGTGCCGTTATCCGTGATGATGCTGTGGGGGACTCCGTAACGGTGTACCACTTCTGATATAAAGTCTATCACTGGTCCCGACTCTGCCGTTTTGACCGGTTTGGCCTCTATCCATTTGGTGAACTTATCCACCATGACCAACAGTACCTTTTCTTATGGGTTCCCCCTTTGAGGGTCCGACCATGTCAAGCCCCTAGACCGCGAACGCCGGGTAATGGGTATGGTTTTGAGGGCGTGGGTGGCATATGGCTCGATTAGCGAAGAGCTGGCAACCAACGATCGCTGACCAAGTCTGTGCATCTGCCGAGCCGTCGGCCAATAAAATCCTGCACGGAATGCCTTTCCAACCAGGGCCGGGCTGCTGCGTGGTGTCCACCTAGTCCGCATGGATTTCAGCCAGAGGTTTCACCCTTCTTCTTCGGAGATACACCTTTGAAGGACTCGTAGTACTTTTCTTATAAAGTTCTCCTCATGAACCTTGTAGGCCTTCGATCGCGGACTATGCAGCGGGCCTCATTTTGGTCTTCGGAAGTTCCTGCCTTAGTAAGTAGGCCAGAAAGGTTCATCCACGCGCGATTATCGCCATTATGTCGTGGCGGATTGTGTTACGTTGTTTGCTGAATCACCGGTTAGTGCGGCTTTCTCCGGTTTGTCACTACCGGACTCCTCTTCCCATAGTACGGATGGCTTGAAGAGCCGCTCCAGAAGATATTTGGAGGGACAACATCACGTTTACGCACCGATCGCGCGTGATGTCGGCCGCTTGGTTGTTATCTCTGCTATGTGATGGAATTCGAGTCCTTCAAACCGAGCTGACATTTTCGTGGACAGCATTACGATATGCTGCCATTTTCGGATCCTTGGCGTCAAAGTCTCCATTTATTTGGGATATTGCAAGGTTTGAATCGCGCACCTCTAGGCGTTGAATGCCCATGGAGACGCCATCCGGAGACAATGTAATAAGGCCTCGATTCGGCTGCATTGTTGGAGTCCGTGTACATTATTTGAAGTAAATATTGATCAGATCTCCGTGGGGGCGCCGAGACGACGCCAGCCCCATCCGCCAACATTTTGGAGCCGTCGAAGTGCATAGTCCAATTGGAGTATGCGCCATACTCTTTAGGTAGTTCGCTTCATCCATTCGGCGATGAAGTCAGCCAAAACTTGTGACTTTATGGCTCGTCGAGGTTTGTAAGTTATGTCGAATGGCAAGAGCTCAATGGCCCATTTTGCAATCCTGCCCGTTATGTCGCGGTTATTTATAATGTCATTGAGTGGTACTTGAAGCCACCGTTATCGAACACTCTTGAAAGTAGTGCGAAACTTCCGAGACGCCATGAACACCGCATATGCTATCTTTTGATAGTGCGGTAACGGATTTGCAGGGGTTAGCACAAGGATACATAATACACTGGTTTTGAAGAGGGAATTTATGCCCTTCTGTTGCTCGTTCGACGACGAGGACAGCGCTCACAACTTGATGTGTTGCCGCGATGTAAACAACATCGGTTCGCCCTGAGTGGGCACAGCCAGGACCGGATTTGTTGCCAATATGGCCTTTATTTCTTCGAGTCCGGCAGTGGCGGCATCCGTCCACTCGAAGTGTTCGGTGCACCTTAGGAGGCGATAAAGGGGCAACGCCTTCTCTCCTAAACGGGAGATAAAACGGCTTAAGGCTGCCACGCATCCTGTTAATTTTTGTATTTGCTTGAGGTCCTTTGGGATATCCAACTATGACAGAGCCCGGATTTTGGCCGGATTTGCTTCGATCCCTCTACTGGATACGATGAAGCCCAGCAGCTTCCCGGCTGGTACGCCGAAAACACAATTTTCCGGATTCAGCTTAATGTCATATGCTCTGAGGTTGTCGAATGTGAGCCTCAAATCGTCTACTAAAGTTTCGACGTGTTTTGTTTTGACGACTCGCCGCTCTCGTATGCCTCGATTGTTTTCCCGATCCGGGTAGCGGACATGTTTGAATCATGCGCTGATATGTTGCGCCGGCGTTTTTGAGTTCGAAGGGCATCGTGTTGAAGTAGAATGGCCCGTATGGAGTGATGAATGCCATTGCGGCTTGATCTGCTTCCGCCATCTTGATTTGATGATAGCCAGAGTAAGCATCTAAGAAGCACAACGAATCGTGTCCTGCTGTGGCATCGATAATTTGATCGATGGGGGGGAGGGGAAAGGATCCTTTGGGCAAGCCTTGTTGAGGTCTTTGAAGTCGACACAGAGACGCCAGGATTTATCTTTCTTTGGTACCATCACCAAATTTGCTAGCCAGTCCGAATGTTTGATATCTCTAATGAATCCGGCTTCTAATAACTTGGCTAGCTCTTCTCCCATTACCTGTCTTTTGGGTTCGAAAAATCGTCGAAGAGCCTGTTTGACTGGCTTAAATCCTTTTAGGATGTTTAGGCTGTGTTCTGCCAACCTGCGAGGGATTCCGGGCATGTCCGAAGGATGCCAGGCGAAGATGTCCCAATTTTCCCGAAGGAATTACAGCAGATCTGGCGCCCACTTCAGGGTTCAACTGTGCCCGATAGAGGCCGTTTTGTTGGGTCCGCGGGTGGACCTGAAATTTAACTATCTCATCTGCTGGTTTGAAGGAGGTGGACTTGGATCTTTTATCAAGTATCACGTCGTCCCTGTTTGCCGTAGAGCGTAGCGCGGTGAGCTCCTCTGCCGCTAAGGCTTCGGATAGTGCCTCGAGGGCTAGTGCGGCTGTTTTGTTTTCGGCGCGGAGTGCTGTATCCGGATCACTGACGAGAGTGATTATTTCGCCGGGGCCAGACATTTTGAGCTTCATGTACCCGTAATGAGGTATTGCTTGAAAAATTGTGAATGCCTCTCGTCCTAATATGGCGTGATAGCCGCTGCTGAACAGGGCTACCTGGAACGTGACTTCTTCGGATCTGTAATTGTCCGGAGAGCCGAACACCACATCGAGTGTGATTTTTCCAGTGCAGAGCGCTTCCCGGCTAGGGATTATTCCTCTGAAGGTTGTGCTGCTTCGCTCAATACGGCTCCAATCGATTTCCATTTTCCGCAGGGTTTCCTCATAAATGAGGTTTAGTCCGCTGCCGCCGTCCATGAGGACTTTTGTCAGTCGAAAGCCGACCACTGTGGGACTAAGAACCAGTGCGGCTGGGGCTCTGGTAGTTCGAGATGTGGGCTCGTCGCTGGCGCTGAAGGTGATAGCTGTGTCGCTCCATGGATTTGCTGTTGCTACTTGGTAGACTTCGCGAGTTCATGCGATTGTTCGTTTTGCATATTATTTGATGCGTAAGTCTCAAGACTGTTGATACCGTGCTGGTATTGTTGGAGTGGTTTCGGAGGTAGAAGCTCTTCGCCACTTTTGGCCACCGCCGTAGTATCCAACATGCTCGAAGGCTATGTGTTGGGACAGCTCCCCGTATTATGAAGTTTACAGGTCCATTGAGCCATCCCTCCAAAGACGGTTCCGTTTCCCTTGCTGGGTTTTTGCTTTTTGGTTTTTGCATTTGGGGCCTGATTGTGGGGCGCCCTTTTACCGCGGACTGGGTTTGGTGCCGGATTATCCCAAAAATGATTTTCAGTTTTCCGGAAACTTTCCATCGCACAGTACTTTCGTACTATGGACGCCAGATCGGTAAAACGCGTAATCTTGCGACGATCAATGGCGTTCAGGATTCCCCTGTCCGTGCAGTTATTGCAGAAGATTAAGATTGCGTTTTCCTCTCGGCAGTCCGTTATCCTGTCCATAACTAGGAGGAATCTGGCCCAGCAATGATGTACTGTTTCTGAGGGCTCTTGCCGGATTAGAGATAGGTCGCATATGTCTGGGCGGGTGGGTGGAATAAAATCCGGATCCCTGCCCATCTTTGGGCTCAAAGGCCGAGGGTCTTCCGAACTTGGAAGCTTGATTTGCTGGAAACAGCCCAATGAGTCCGGAGCGACGATGATTTTAGGTTCAATGCTCGATCGAGGTCCGCCCTTCGCGAAATCCGCATGGAGGGTTCGGGAATCCGGACACAGATTGTTTTCAACAATGGCAACGAATTGCCGAGTTGTTCTTCTACCACTTCGACGTGGTGGGTAGCCTGGGAGAGTTAATCTCTCTCAGATCGGTTTTAAGCCCGATCGATCGTAGTCCGCTATGACTCGAGGCGGCGATGCGATCCAAGAGCTCGTTAACAGATGAGAGCTCGATTGGATCTATCTGTTCGGCAGCTTTAGGGCTGACTCGAAGATTGCTTCCGACGACTTGAGAAGTCATTGCCGAAGCGACAGCCGGGCAGGCGGTCATAAGGAAGCCGCCAAGCCGGATTGTCTGACCGGCGGCCAAGGCCCCTCCGGTGAGAACTCCGTCTTTGAAGACGGGTAAAGGCATCCGCTCTATCGGCGACGACACAGAGGAACTCTCAATGAAAGCACCAATGTCGGTGTCAAAACCGGCGGATCTCGGGTAGGGGGTCCCGAACTGTGCGTCTAGGCGGATGGTAACAGGAGACGAGGGACACAATGTTTTTACCCAGGTTCAGGCCCTCTCGATGGAGGTAATACCCTACGTCCTGCTTGATTAATATTGATGATATGGGTAGTACAAGAGTAGATCTACCACGAGATCAAGGAGGCTAAACCCTAGAAGCTAGCCTATGGTATGATTGTTGAGATGTAATGTTGTGTCCTACGGACTAAAGCCCTCCGGTTTATATAGACACCGGAGAGGCTAGGGTAACACGTAGTCGGTTACAATGGTAGGAGATCTACATATCCAGATTGCCAAGCTTGCCTTCCACGCCAAGTAAAGTACCTTCCGGACACGAGCCGAGTCTTCAATCTTCTATCTTCGTAGTCCGGGAGTCCGCGGATATCGATAGTCCGCTATCCGGACACCCCTAGTCCAGACTCCTCAAGAGCCCCCAAACCAGGCTTCAATGACGATAAGTCCAGCGTGCTTGTAGTCTTCGGCGTTGCAAGGCGGGTTCTCCTTCAATTCCATGTTCCCGCCGAATGTTGTCCGCTTCACCTCGAATATCAGGCTTCTTGGCTTCTACGCCAAATTATGGCCCTCTTCCACGCGTCGCACGAATGTGAAAAGCCAGGGAGTCTTTTACATTTTACCCCCTGGTTGTGCGGGTCACCTGCCTATTAAAGGGGCAGGGATCCAGATCCAAACCGCACCATCCTCCTCCTGCGTATACTCCATCGAAGCGCCTATGACCCTGAAATCCATTCCACCATGGATCGTCAACGCGGCTCTTTGCGAGCTATTCCTGGGCATCGAGCCCCATTTCGCATTGTGGAAGAGGCTGTTCTGCCTCGTACCCCGTTCTCACCAGGGGTCCATATATCAAGTGGGCGGCACCGAAATATGGCGCATTGCTGGGACCGGATACCTATCTGGCACCCCCAAGAGAGCGTCCGAAGACTGGCCCTCGGAGTGGTTTTATATTGTAGACGCTCCGCTGCCAGACCCAGTCCGGATTGGCCTCCCGGAGTTTGATGCTGCTACCTATTTATTTTTAATAATGTTAATAACATTAATTGCCTCGGGTAGTTTAAACGATGCTTTTGTCCTGAATGCAAATAATATGCCCATAAAGGTAATGTTTATCTGAACATTTTGGTATCTTATTTGCATTTTTCTGAGTTTGTATGAATTAGTTATGAATTTTCAAATTTTTGGTCAAACGGTCAAAGGGCATTCGAGGGACCTCAATGGAAAAAGTAAGGGCAAAACTGAGCAAGCTCGAAAAGTAAGAGCAAAACCCGTGGGTAGGAACCAACTAGGGGTAAAAACACAATTGTCCCTTAGAAATTAAAGAGTAGTATCAAGTAGCGCATGAACACAACCACGGGGAGGGCGCCTTTTACCTCTGGACCACAAGATTCCACTCCTTCCCTCGACCCCTCTCCCCCTGTAAAAAGCCCGCCAGCATCCTCCAGCCCTAAGAACGGCACAAGCAGACACCAAAATACATGCAAAAAATTAATACTGTAGATTCAAAAATTATGGAGTAGAAATTCAGTAGCGCATGAACAGAATCCAAAATCAAACACGGGGATCACAAGACTTCAACTCCTTCCCTGGACCCCTCTTCCCCTATAAAAGCCGCCCTGCATCCTCCAGCCCTTCGCACAAAGCTCCTCTGAAATCCACATTTTGGTTCTGTTCTGCCCTGCGGCGAGGAAGCCATTGTAAGAGCCATCTAATCTAATAGAGGTTTTGGGTTCTATTCTTAATAAGATGTTTGTGGGGTTTGTGTTGGTTAGTCCCCTTGTTTCTTAATCAGAGTTTTCTTGATGGTGTTTGATTTGCCAGGTGGGACGAAAGAGTTCGGAAAACAATGGCCTCGATGGGTGGGGACAAAAGGCAGATGATGGAGGACGCGGCGGAGGACAAGTTCCCGGAGGGGTTACGAGTCCTCGCCGTGGACGACGACTGCTTCTGCCTCAAGGTGCTAGAGAACCTCTTGCGCGGCTGCAAATACCACCGTGAGTCTCTTGAATCCTTATCCCTCCGCTCCGCTAAAGTCCATTAGAATCGGAGCCTTCTGATCCTTTTGTTTTTCTGCGAATAATGCTTTTTTGCGATGCAGCAATGACTGTGACAGATGCCAAGACGGCGCTGAAGATTCTCAGGGCGGGGAAGGAGAGGTTCGACCTGGTCATCACCCACGTGCGCACGCAGGACATGGACGGCTTCAAGCTTCTCGAGCGCATCCGCCTCGAGATGGATCTGCCCGTCATCAGTACAATCACTGCTCAATTTCTAAGTCCTAGTTTTTTTTCGTGTATGAGCTGACAATTCTCTTTGAGAACGTACAGTGGGAGGACATTCATTCCTTTCGGCAGCTCGTGAGATCCTATATATTCAGCACGATTTTAGGAAACCCAATACACATGCACGCCACACTCACCCTATTTTTAACTTTGGGGAAATCGAAAGAGTGGGATCCCCTTTCAGCCCGAACCAACGGGATCCCATCTGACCATTCATCTGTCCGATCGGATGGCCAGTGGGCCGGGTAGTAGAGCGGAGGTGAATCGACACATTAGTGAATTAGGAGGGGGCTGGATCACAGGATCCCTAGTGGTATCGGTTCCTTGCCCGAACTAATGGGATCCAACCTAATTGCTCATCCATCGATCAAATGGCTAGTGGGGGCAGGAGAATGGAAGTGATAGCATGTGATTTATGAGATCCAACTAATTATTGACTTAAATAATTGTGTTGATTGCTTTTAGTATGCTATAAACATGGTCATGTGTACCATATATAATTATAAGTAGGCAACAAGATACCCCCCCCTATAGGAACCGGTTCTATTTTCGATCAATTGATGCCCAATTGCATTAAAACATGTCGTCTGGATTCAGTATAAATTTGTTTTAGAACTTCAATACGTAGTGCCTGAAGTCTAGAATTCAATACCATCCATACAATATATATGGTAATCTAGCTTAGTGTGAGTATGTGTCACTCCTATGCATTGTAGACCCACTACTCGTATGTGTTCGGTATGGGTGCATTGATGGACTTAATTTAATTTTGTATGCTCTCAATTGTAAAAAATCTAGTCATAAGAACCAAAATTGTAATATATTTATATTTTGTGATATGACCAAATTATATTTAGTTGTTTTCTGAACTAATATTAAATTTCTAGTCCTTGAAATCACACAAAGTATAGAATTGCACCACCTGTTTGCTAGGGTGGCAGGAGTAATACAATTAGGAAACTACATATGTTGTATCTACGTTATTAAAGGATTACCCATCTATAATCTGCTTGAGATTGTTCGTTAAAAGTACTTACTCTTGAGAATACCATATAAAGGAGTGCCACTTTAAAGCAGATACATTGAGTAGGTTAACCATGTAAAATATCTACAATCCTGAAGCTTTGTTGACTTTGAACTAGGAAACTAATTTGTAGTCTCATTATTTTTGCCGGCGAGTGCAACCAAAAATACTTACTATCCTAAAATGTAATAAAAATACTGAAGATAATGGCGCTGCTATGTGCATGACTGCTTAACATGCTCAGAACTTTACAGGAGCCGATCACTTTTATCTAGTGCGCTAGAGAAACATGGTAAACCACCAATAATAGTAATTGATCTTCATGTTCACTAGTACTTAAACGTGACGATCTGATTTACCTCGTTAGAACATGGTGTTATGATGGTTTAGGCATTGTGTCATGGTTATTTTTTATCCATTATTTATGTTTTATACTATTAATTGAATGTGTGAATGTTTTTCCATTTAATTTGCACTGGAACACAAATTATATTATTGTCATGATAATCTGAAAATCATGTGGAAAACATGTTTGCTTCCCCACTTGCCCGACGCATTTGGAAAATATTGAATTCTGTTTTCTGTCTATAAGCACCAGTATAAAATTTTATGTCCAGTTTGTAGATTTTCGTGAAGTACTAAACTCCAAAGCTAAGTCAGGTCATATGGCATGCAGTGCTATCTGAAGATTGTGAAAATAAGGCTATGATGAAGGGGATAAATCATGGGGAGTGTGACTATTTGGTGAAGCCAGTGCATACCAACGAGCTACAAAATATACGGCAGCATGTTGAAAGCAGGAGAAATTCCGAAGCAATAAGGCACATCAGCAGGGACAATGATGACGACCAGAGATCACAGCTTGGGACTGCTGCCAAGAGCAATGATGGAGCTAATACTGACGAGAGCAAAGAGAGCACACATGGATCCGCTACCCAGAAGAAGCCAATAGTGGCATGGACAATCGAGCTGCAAACAAAGTTTATGGAAGCTATCAACCAGATCGGCCTTTATAGTAAGACACACATTATGTCCTTATTAAATGACACAACACTTGTTGTTACTTGGGATTTTCCATTAACAATTTTTTGATTACATTACTATAGGGGCTACTCCAAAAAAGATTCTGGAGCTGATGAATGTGGATTACCTCACTAGAAAAAATGTATCAAGTCATCTACAGGTTTATTTTCAACCCTTTTCTTTATTTGTCACATGTTTGTGTTCCATTTATTCATAGTCTAACATTTTGTCATATATAAGCGTGAGCTTATATTTTTTGGGGGAACATATCAGTCAAAGGTTTAGTAATGCACCCAACTTGAAAATGTGTGTAACTGTAATCTTTTTTGTCCTTGAAAATGTAACTGTAATCTATTTTGTCTATATTGTTATTTCAGAAGTATAAATTATACTTGAAAAAAGTCAACCCAAACCCACTTGGTGATGCATGTGTAAGATGGAACTCTTTCATGAACATTTGGGAGAGTTTTATGCATAACCATGAGCATGAAAGGTGGGGTATGTACTCAGGTGGCATCGCCTCCTGGAGTCCGAACCATTATGGTTGTCAAATCCACGTTTAAGCATCACCTCCCGAAGGATGGACCAATGGACGGTGTCATAGGCTTTATGAAAGTCGATCTCGAAGAACACCGCGCGAAGGTTTTTGCTCTTGACCTCGTGGATCATCTCATGTAGAACGAGGATCCCATATAGAATATATCTGCCTTTCGTGAAGGCCGCCTGGTTCGGATGATGAATCCGAGGAGCGATTAAGGCCGCCCTAGTGGTGTACCCTTTAGCTAGAATCTGAAATATCACATTAAGAACCGTGATAGGGCGGAACTGCGTAATATCCGCCGCACCCGGAACCTTGGGGATCAGAGAGATGATCCCGTAATTAAGCCGGGACATGTCCAAGGTTCCCCTAGAAAACTCACGTAATAGATCAAGGATAATCTCCTTGACCATCGGCCAAAACGCCTGAAAGAAGCGGACAGGCAGTCCGTCGGGGCATAGTGCCGAGGCCGGATTCATGGCTTTGACGAAGGCCTCGACTTCGTGGTGTCAAAGGGGGCGAGCAAGGCTGCATTTTCCTCTCGGGAAATCTGTTGTTCAAGCGACCAAATATGGTCAGCAAGAGCGATGCCGCTCCGAGGGCGCCCCTAAAATAAAGACTTATAAAAGTCATCAACTAACAGGCGGATAGCCTGGGGGTCCTGATACAATTGTTGTCCCTCCCATAAGAGGGGAATGGAGCAGCGCCGCCTACGGCCATTCGCGATGGCCTGGAAGTAAGCAGTGTTGGCGTCACCAAACAACACCCAATTCATAGAACCACGATGACGCCAAAATTCCTCCTCTTTGGAGTAGATCTCCATGAGAGAATCTTCGAAGTTGTACCTATGGGCCCATTCCTCCGCGGAGATCCCAGCCGCATTCGCACGGAGGTCTAAGGCCCAGATCTCCTCGAGGAGGGAGGCCTTTTGTATCCGAAGATCCCTCCCTATGTTAGCACCCCAACCCTTCATGAACTGAGTTGAGCGTTTGGACAAATGATTCCACTCGTCAAGGACCGACATCTGCCCATGGGGCTCAGCCAGCGCCGAGACCCAGTGAGCCTGGACGGCTGCCACAAAGCCTGGCTATTGGAGCCAAAAAGCCTCGAAACAGAACCGCGGGGCAGGACGAGGTCTCTCATCCCTTGACGACAGGAGAAGGGGGACATGATCGGACCCGATGCGTGTGATCGCCTGGAGAGAGGCCAAAGGGAATTGGAGCTCCCAGTCAGGGGATACAAACACGCAGTCCAGCACACTAAGGGTCGGGGAAACTTTTCTATTGGACCAAGTAAATCGTGCCCCGACCCTGTCCAGCTCAAGGAGACCTAGGTCCGCAACCCAGTCGTTGAAGCGATGAATCTCCGCAAGGTCAACGCGCGAATTTCTTTTCTCCTCGGGAGAACGGAGGAGATTGAAATCTCCGCCTACTACCATGGGGAGGGTTGCGGAGGAGATCTTGGTATGGAGCTCAGCCAAAAACGCAGCCGAGCCACTATGGTCGGTAGGGCCGTACACCACAATGATCTCCCACTTTAAGTTCATATCACACTCCCACACCTTCATGCTAACGAAGTGGGTTCCACAGTCCATGGATCCCAATTCAAAGGTCGCATCCTTCACCCCTAGAAGGATGCCAACAGAGTGACCGATCACTCCACTAGATGGCAGCCAGTGCCATGCGAAGAGATGTCTGCTAAGGCGCTCAAGTTCTACGATAGTGTCACATCCCTAGTTCTGGTATGCACTAGGCTAGCCCTTCATGTGAGCATCATGTTTAAATTCTAATGAAATTTGAATTGAGGAATTTTCAAAAGCCTCAAAAGACCTCTAAAAATAACCAACATTTAAATCTCATCAAATGAGTCCAAGAAAATGTTCCTGTGAATCTCTTGAAATATTGGCAAGGGATAAAATTCAAACCAATATTTTAGAATCTCAGAAACAATTATTTTGGGCCTTTGAATTAATCCAATAAGTATTTGAATTGGAGCAAATATATGTTATATATACCTTTAATGCTTCAATAATTCTGATATTTTGTGAGGGGCTCTAGATTATTCCTTTCAGCCCCTGCCAAAATTATTGGAAGAAAAAAAATGGTTTAGTATTGTTACTAAATCAAAACAGAGCAAAATAAATAAAAACAGAAAGAAAATTAGGGAGAGAGAGAAGGACTACCTGGCGCCTACATGCGGCCTCATCTTTGAAGCCGCCCAGCCCATCTCCACCCCCTGTGCGTCTTCCTCCTTTTTGCCAGAGGACGGCGAAGGCGTGTGTACCACCACCGCAAGCACGCGCAGAGCCACCTCCTGCTTCCGCCGCTTCGAGCCAGCCCGAGCGCCACGTGACCCCGACCCCCCTCTGTCCTTCCCCTCTTTCTGGCTCTTCCCCCTCCCTGCTTGCCGCAGCCATGGCGAACGCCACCATCGCCACCGACGCCGTTCGCCGCGGCCACAGCCACCGCCTAGCCTCCCAACTGTCCGGGAGCTCCACCTCCGTCGTCTACGCCTCCTCGAGGACACACGCGCCGCCGGACGTCCCCGAACACCCACACCGCCGCCTTCTTCAACCTTCGGCCCCGTCGATCGCCGTCGTCGATTCGCCCCCGACAAGACATCTTCGAGCTCGCTAACCCTCCCAATGGACTCGCGGTGAGCCCCTGAGTCGTTTCCCCCTTCTCCCCTGGTCGCTTTCGACCTCTAGGCCATAGCCCCGTCGTGGCCGAGCGCTCACCGCCGCCGCGCTCGTCGTCGCCGGCGAATAGGCTAGCCACCGTCCCGTACGAGCGCTGCTACGTGCTCAGCATGTTCCCAAGAACCCAACACCACCATCCTCTAGTCCTCCCGCGCACCGCAGCATCGTTGCCGAGCTTGTCCGAGCTCCGGCTGCCGCGCTTGCCATCGCTGCCGTCGTTACGGTCCACTCCGGCGCGAGCTGATCGCTCCGTTGGATGTGGACGAGCTCCAGCTTCCCGCCAAGCCAAACCGCCGCTCGTTTTGTCGCCGGTGCTGCGTTTCCGAACGGCGCCGCCATCTCGGGCCTCGCCGGCGTCATGTCGCCAGTGGGATTGACCCATTTGACCATGTGGGCCCCGCCCCTGGTCAAACCTAGATTAGGAGTTAATCTAATATTAATTTAGTTAGTTAAACTAGTGACACTGACAGTGGGCCCCGGAGCCCTAATCTTTTAATTAGATTAGCAATAACCCCTATTAATTAGCTGTGTCACTGACGTGTGGACCCAACACGTCAGGTTTGACCTGGATCGGCCTGTTGACCTGCTGACGTCACAGTGACGTAGTGCTGACGCCATAAATCATTTTCTGGATTTATTCTTTTTAGGAAATTCCAGAAAATAGTATAAAATTGTAAAAATCATAGAAATTCAACCGTAGCTCCAAATGAAATAAGTTATATATGAAAAATGATCAGAAAAATCCAATCTATCCACCTGCAGTAGTTTCATGCATGTTTAAGCAACTTAACCTTGCTGTTCTTATCAGAACATGATAATGCACTTTATGAATTAATAGTTTGAGTTTGAATTTGAATCTTTGGTTCAAATAAGCTCAAACCTTTCTGTTCTTAGCTGCATTAGCTCAAACCACAGCATATTGCCATGTCATGATCATGCATCATATTGTGCATTGCATTGATTGTGCTTCTTCTCTGTTTGGTGGTAATTGTTCCCTCTCAGTAAACGTGGTTCTAACGATGAGATCGATGACACCGATGAAGAGCTATATTGTCTTCAGAAGTGACAGGCAAGGAAAACCCCCTTGTTCATTCCGATACAATCCCACTCTCTCGCTCCTGCTCTCTTTTACTGCATTAGGAAAACAACGATTCATCTGCTACTTGCTGCGGTAGTTGAACCCTTTATCCTCTGCATGACCTGTCATTGCCACAGTAAATAGATGAAACCCACTAGCATGAGTAGGAGTTGTTTGAGCCCTGATGTGCCTACACATTCATGCTTGTTTGTCATGCCTGCTATTGCTTAGAGTTGAGTCCGGTCTGATTCATCGGGGATGAATTGGAGGTGTGCGAACATGTCCTACTGTCGAGAGCTAAGTGTGTGAACACGAATTGGTAAAGGTAGCGGTGAGAGGCCATGTAGGAGTACATGGTGGGTTGTCTCATTGCAGCCGTCCTCGGGAACTGAGTTCTGTGTTTGTGATCTATGAACAGCTACTACCACTCATTGGGATCCTTAATTGACCCTCTCGGCTTCTTAATCACCCTTGTTCTCTGTCCAGGAGTTGCAACTAGTTTTTGGTGTTTGTAGGTAGTGCTAGTAGTCTACCAAGTGGCACCCGGTACAGGTGGGCTTGGGATAGACTAGGTGCAGTGGCACGGTGTACCAAGTGGCACCCGGATGGTGGGCTTGGGAACCCTGCTCACATTGTTTCGGGCCGTGAGCGACACCCCGGCCGGATCTCCTTGCGGATGGAACCCAAATAGGCGATAAACCTGGACGAGAGACTTGAGTGTTTAGGTAGGCCATGGCCGACTCCCTCGCCGGGTTTCCGCTGAAGGTTGCCGAGGTACATGACGTGTACAGGGTGATAAGTGGCGAGAGCGTGTGTGAAGAAGTACACGCCTGCAGGGTTATCATTATCTATTTGAATAGCCGGATTCCTCGAATATGGAAACTTCGACCCCTTGTGTAGTTCATAGACAAGTGAAAGTGGATACTCTAAAATGCGCAAGATAAGTGTGAGTGCTATGGATGGCATTCTCGTAGGGAGACGGGAGCACATCCGTAGTGGTGTATTGATATGGTGAATATGTGGACTCGTGTGCGCCACCTGAAAAGAGTTACTTGCAGTCGTAGTTCAGGATAGCCACTGAGTCAAAGCCGGCTTGCTGCAGTTAAACCCCACCATCCCCTTTGTTCATAATGATGCATATGTAGTTAGGTCTGATGTAAGTCTTGCTGGGTACATTTGTACTCACGTTGCTTAATTTATGTTTTTGCAGAGAGACTTCAGTCTCGCTAGTAGTTCCACGTGGACTTCGACGTTTAGCTTGTTACCTCAGCTACGATCTTGTGCCCTCGGCAGGATCTGGTAGATAGTCAGGCTTCTCAGCCTTTTTCATTTCTAGATGTCCTGTATCTGGACATGTTAAGCTTCCGCTTGTGCTTTGACTTGTATGCTCTGAATGTTGGGTCGTGAGACCCATGTTTGTTATATCTCGCTCCTCGGAGCCTAATGATTAAATACTTGAGTCGTAGAGTCATGTTGTGATGCCATGTTGTATTTGCACATATCGAGCATATTGTGTGTATGTTATTGAAATGCTTGGTATGTGTGGGATCTAACTATCTAGTTGTTTATCCTTAGTAGCCTCTCTTACCGGGAAATGTCTCCTAGTGTTTCCACTGAGCCATGGTAGCTTGCTACTGCTCCGGAACACTTAGGCTGGCCGCCATGTGTCCTTCTTCGTTCCTGTGTCTGTCCCTTCCGGGAAATGTCACGCGATGAATATCGGAGTCCTGTTAGCCCGCTACAGCCCGGTTCACCGGAGTCCTGCTAGCCCAGTGCTATAGCCTAGATTCACTCGCTGATGACCGACATGTTCGATGCTGGGTCATGGATGCGTGTCCCTATAAGTTTGTGCCACCTTGGGTTTACGACTAGCCATGTCAGCCCGGGCTCCTTATCATATGGATGCTAGCGACACTATCATAAACGTGTGCTAAAAGGCGCAAACGGTCCCGGGAAAAGGTAAGGCGACACCCGTGGGGATACCGTTCGTGAGGCCGCAAAGTGATATGAGGTGTTACATGCTAGATCGATGTGGCATTGAGTCGGGGTCCTGACAGATAGAGAACTCCTTGCGCATAGTTTCTTGGATCGCTACCACATCTATGGACTCATCACGCATCTAGTCAATGAGCTGCCTGCGGCGACCATCATGACCAAAGCCCCACAGGTTCTAGAATAGCGCGCGCATGATCACTCGCTTAACGGGTCCTCCCGAGACCCTACAGTAGTCGAAGCACTAAGGGCTCGGTGCAACTGGGCAGTACGTGAGCGAGTCCGGCTGTGGATCTCACCCGGGTCCTCCTCAATTCAGCCCAAATCCCCAGCTTGGCGGGGGTTGGGCGTGGGACCTCCGTAGCTGCTGCCGCCTCGCGGGCCCTAGCAGCCACGAGGTGGCCGTCCAGGACTTTCTTGGCTGGAGGAATGCAAGCTGCTCCAAAACCGGGCCCTTCTCACCACGGAAAACTATAGCCGAGTCGGTGGTGACCTTGGCTAGATGACCAAGAGGGACACCAGCAAGAGAGGAAAAGGAATTGTCACAAAAATCATCAGAATCAGAACGCGGAGCCTGAGAGACGAACAGACCTGAATCAAGGTTGCGGATGGCAGCGCGACGGGAGGCCTTCTCGACCGCGGTCGGTGAAGCCCCGGTCAGCCGCAGAATCACCTCGAGCTGGGCACTCTTCCCGGTAGACGAGACGGTAGTAGATGCCGAGAAGTGAAGGCCCCGGGACTTGGGAGGCCGGGACGGGGCGGGGGGGGGAGGGGGGAGCCATCCGCAAGGCCGGGCTCGAGAGGCGCCGGAGCCGGGGGATCCTCCCGAACCTCCATCGGAGACACGAGCCGAGGGGAGGACGGGGCCCGGACCTCCATGCTACCCCGGCTGTCTCCGCTCCCTTCCTCCTCGGACAAGGAGAGAAACGGGGGGAGGAAGGGGGAAGGAAGGATGGTGCCCGAAGGAAGGGTGGCAGCCTCATCGAGCATGGCAGCGTTGGCCTCAATGTCCTCAGGGCAGGCGTCGCGAGACACGTCCTCAGGGCCGGAGTTATGGGATCCAACCCCAGGGAAGGCATCGTGGGAGCCAAGCCCCGAGCAATGGGAGGCCGAGGGGTGGGAGGAGTCGGCCGGAGGAGGGGGGGATCGTCCACCAATTCAGAGGAGGCGTTGTTGGAGGCGTCGGAGCGAGCAGAGCGGCTGCGGGAGCGCCTGGGGGAGACTTGGGGGGCACAACCACCACCAGCCCCAGGTGTAGGATCGGCACCTCCACCGTCATCCGGGCTGAGGGGATCGGTGGAAGTGCCACCCTCAACCAAGATGCGCAAGTCGTACCCAACGTCATTGAAGAACATCCTGATCGCCGTCTTGAGCTTGGCGGTGTCTAGAGACTTGATCTGCATACGCACAGTAGGGCCCTTGGGCAGAGAAGCAGCGTTAACCACCAAAAACTTGCCCAATAATCGGGACAAGCCACGGATGACTCCCTGGTCCCGAGCTGGAGAAGGGAGGCCACGGATCTGCACCCACACCATGGACATGGTGGCCACCGCACTACTAGGGAAAGGTCTACTAATGGTGCACTGGTTTTGCCTACTAATGGCGCATTACCAGTGCGCCATTAGTAGCACGCCACTAGTATTTTTTAATAATGGCGCACCACTGGTGCACCATTAGTATCTGGTATACTAATGGCGCACCAAGCAGTGCGCCATTCGTATGTAACACCATGCGCCATTAGTGTGCCTCCCGGGGGGCCATACGTAAGCATGTGCTTTGTCATACTAATGGCGCATTCTGTGTTGATGCGCCATTAGTATCCTTTGGCATACTAATGGCGCACCTGGTGGTGAAGCGCCATTAGTATGAATATTTGTTTTTTTTTACTTTTCTAATTTTTGCACAGGTTACAAAATATATTATTTGACAAAATATAGACAGCAGCACACAGCAACATCAGATTCACTGAATACAATAGAAGATTAGTCTCCGAATACAATTCATCATATTAGTCTCCGAATTCAGAAGACCGAACAAAGATAAAACATTACAAGTCTCAAGACCGCGAGTATCGAGTTTTTCTTCACATTACAAGTCGATATTGATCATCTAAACTACCATCACATAGAAGGGAGTTGTGGTCATCACGATGAGCATCATCGCGACCGAACTGGTCTTCCTCCGGTCCCTCCAACGCTCCCTCCTCTCTCCCGCTAGATAGCGGGCGTATCTAGATTCGGCCACCGCCCTAGTGGTGTACCCTTTGTAACTGTTACCGCTGAAACGGCGAACCTGTCTCCGACACTCCTCCCAGTCGTTGTAGACTCCAGGAACCTTACCCTTGTACACGTACGACGGCATCTCTATGCACAAGCCAAACAACAGACAATACATAAGCAATATGTAAGTATGCAACAAAAGGATCGGAAGAGAAAAGCAAGACATTAATAGCACGATTCATGGTCCTACTAATAAATAGCATTGATTACATCTAAGTTGAACGACTGTACAAACCAAAGAGACATACGAATTCATTAAAGTTTAATTTCAACATGAGCCAATCAATGTTTCAGAACTACACATCACTACTTTCGACTCGACTCATCGGACAGGAGCGTGGATGAAGCCGCCGCCTGTCGTGATGGTCATGAAATCGCGGTCGTTGTCACCCTGCATTTGTAGCATTCCATCTATCTCATTGTTGGAAGGTTGATATCTGAGGGAGAACTGCCCCGAGGTATGAAGGACATCTTGATGGATGATGTCCACAAAGTCCTACTGGATGCGAAAGAATTCTTGTCTGAGGTCCGCGTCCTGGATTGCCCACAAGTTCGCGGCCCAATCTTTGAGATTATCTGGTAGCAGAAGTTGATGATGGTACCTTACGATCGCCCGCATGTGATGGAGGGCGTAGTAGGCATCCTTCTGACCGCCAGGCGGGTGCTTGACGCAGCAGAAATTCGTATTGTGTGAGAACATGTGCTTGCCATACTTACGAACTACCCTGGTGAAGGTGCCTCCAGATTTGGCGTAGCCGGGGAAAACATCATCAAGAACTTTCTTGACATTTGTGTAGTCTATCTTGGAGTTACGGTTCGGGTCGAAATACGTGGCCAAGGAATATTTCGGGCTTAAGAGGATAAGTGTGCAATGTGTGTCACTGCACAGAACAAAGAATGTTAGAAAAAAAAGAACGATCGAAATCTAAGAAATCATATGTTATGGGGCGGTTAAGGGATGACTTACTCGGGAAAGTAAGCCACAAGGAAGTTATCCTAATCTGGGTTTGCCAGAATGACGCCTTCGAGGTGTGAACTCGCAACTTGGCGGTCCCCAGCGCTGCTCAAGTGCTTGGCACGCATGTAGAAGGGGTCGACTATCACAATGTCCGGGGTCTTGTCTCTAATGATCCGCATCTCCATACTCAGCGAAAACAGCCAAACGAAGGTGTAGTGCAGCAGATGAAGGTTAAACATAGCAAAGATGTCATCAAACCGCAGGACGATCCTACCCCCGATGTCGCCATCCACAAAGTCCTTGCCCTCTGGCACCTTGGCCACGAAAACCGGGTATGCCACATCCATCTCTCCGAGACGCCGCTTCTCCAAAGAAAAAACACTGTCATGCAGACTCCGTATAGCACCGGTTGCAGCATTCAGCATATTTGGCAGTAGCATCGCTCTACTCGCCACATGCACCCTCCTTGAGATATCCTTAGGTGAAGGTGGCCCGTCCTGAGCACGGATCGAACTCGGTGCCGGCTGGCTCGCACCGGCGCACTTGTTAGTCTTTCGTTTCCGTCGCTTCTTCTTGATCTCCTGTAATGGGACCGAGTTCTGATCACAGACCGCCTTCTTGAGCGTGTTGGGGCTGATAATGTTTCGCACCTCAGCTATCTGAGGCTCGGTGAAGGCGGGAGCTGAAGGCGTCTCCTGAGAACTGAACGCCAGACGACGCCTGTTGCAATTGGATTTCTCCGCCGTACCAGCTAGATTGCGGTCGTCTTGGTTGGGTTCTTGAGAAAGAGGCCCGCAGAACTCGTCAGCGTACCCATGTTCAGCAAAGTACTTATCGACTTTGGTAAATGTACCGTCGTCGTTGTCGTCGTTGTCCGGATCCTGTGCCATAGGGCTGTCCGGATCCTGTGCCATACGGATGTCCGGCAGGTGTGCCATAGGGATGTTCGGCAGGTCCGGTAGCGTTGCGGCGTTCTTGCCATGGCTTGGCGCCGGCATGACTAGCGGTCTTGTCTGTGGGGTGGTGTCCCCCGCCCCCAAACGAATCTGGCTCTTCGGCCAAAGCAGGGGGCCAGCTTACGCAGGCACTGAGGGTCATCTCATTTAATTCATCGGCCCCAGTGGGTCGAATCGGAAGTAACAACTCGTCGTAGCCTGGCAGCACCCGAACCACTTCAACCCTATACACTGTGGGCGGGATCGGATTACCGTGGAACATGGGGTTGCCCGGTTGAACGATTCTTCCCTCGGCGACATCGACCAACTCGGCGCCCACGAAGTGCAGAAGAGTGCAAGGAATGTCGGCGGTGCCCTGCGAAAACATGTACAGGGCGTCAGGGCTGCCCAGTCAAAGGCAAGGAGATGAAGTCATTGGCCAAGAGGCTTAGTTACCGTGATGCCGTCGAGCTCGGCTAATGTCGAGGCACCGCCAACTGCGGGCGTGCAACTGACGGAGGGGGCGCTTGCTGGCAAAGTGCCGGCCGGCATACACCCGGGTGCATTAAGCTCCAATGCCCGTGCCGGCGCCGGAGACACGAATACCACCTCCGCCGGAGACACCAATGGCGCCGCCGCCGGAGACACCAATGGCGCCGCCGGAGACACCAATGGCGCCGCTGCTGATCAGGCGAAGTCTGTGGCCGTGAAGCTGGGAACCGGAGGAGGCCCCTGTTGGCCGCCCGCATCCACGTCGTCAGCCCATGAATCAACTTAGGCACCATGGCGTTGAGCTTCGTTTCCAGTTGTTGTTCCACTTGCTCTTGGACAAGCTTCGGAATCCGCGCCACTTGTGCCTTGAGTGCTTCAACCTCGCGCGTCTGGCTTTCCGAGCTGGCCTTTTTCTCCTTTCACACACCAGCGGTATAGTATGACCCCCATTTTGTGGACAAGCCTTTGCCGGCCACACGACCAGCTGACGTCGGCTTAGTGAGCTTATCCTTGTTTTTCATTACGTTCAATGCCCTATTTAAAGGGGTGTCAAAAGGGGAGCTCTGAGACGACCCCGCGCTACTGCTTTCAGTGTCCTGCGAAAGGAATGTGAACCATTTAGAAATATTGGGGATTAATTAGAGTGCAACCATATGGAGCTAATTACGCGGGAGTGTATTCCTTACCAGAACAAGCTCAAGCGCCCTGGTCTTTGGATCCGTGGTAAGCTCCTTTGTTATTGAGTCCTCCTTGTACCGGGCCCTGACATAGTTCCTCGTCTGCTTGTCACCGCTGTATTTCTCGAAGCGGGGCGGTAGGCCTTGCTCGGCACGCTCCGCGTCCTCCTTGTCCCATATAGGCTACGCCACTCTGTAACCGCCGGGACCGAGTTTGTGTTCCCCTAAGTTCAACTCCCGCATTTCTTTCCCCCACTGACTTGATTCGGAGGTTGCGCTGCTCTCGCACTTGATCTTGAACTCCTTGTACTCATCTTCGCTCATCAAAGGATATTTCGCCCTAATCTTGTCATAACTACCACCTTTGTCAATCATTGCCTTCACCGTGCTTCTCCAAGTAGATATGGCCGTGCTCATCTTCGTGAGGGCGGCATTGTTCAATTTATTCCCTGAGAGGCGTGTGTTTTCAAATTCGGCGGGGGACTTGTATCGTTCGTGCAACTTGGTGAAGAGGAGGTTGCGCAAATTCCCGTGGTCCTTATTCCTAAGGTTATTGGTGTTGATCGAGATGGTGCTCTGGAGAATGCACCCGAGCTGAAGCGAGTACCCGTTGACTATATGTTTGGGCTCCGTTGGATTCCCGTCGGAGTCCACTTGAGTGAATTCCTCCTTGAGGGTGCGGAGCGCATTCGGGCGCCGGTCCTTCCTTTGCTTCTTCGGTTGGCTGCCATCTGTGTGTGCGCCGCCATCATCAGTGGTGGCATCCTCGGCAGCTCCATCAGTGGTGTCATCCCCGATGCCACTAGGGGTTGTGTAGTCAGGAAAGGTGTCTTCCGCGGCGTCCTCATAGCGGTGAGGTTGTTCCTCCATCTCCTGGGACAGCTCCCAGAATTGCTTGCCGCCCGAACCACCGGCCTCATCGTTGTGGGCCACGTTTCGCTCTAAATAGGAAAAAAGTTTTGTCAAAAAGTTGATTATTGTCAAGGAACAACATCATGGTCTCATCATTTAGGGTTTGTCGACGCTGAGGCACCCTAAAAGCCTAACCTTTCATCATTTAGGGTTTGTCGACGCCGAGGCACCCTAAAAGCCTAAGCATACATCATTTATGTTCTCATCGACACCAAGGCATCCGGGGCAGCCAAGTTAAGTTTTCATCATTTAGGGTTTATCGATGCCGAGGCACCCTAGGTTGGGCCTAATCACTTGGCACTAATCACTTGGCTCTATTGTCAC
Organism: Aegilops speltoides; assembly: GCA_021437245.1. Taxonomy (NCBI): domain Eukaryota; kingdom Viridiplantae; phylum Streptophyta; class Magnoliopsida; order Poales; family Poaceae; genus Aegilops; species Aegilops speltoides. The sequence goes on from CM038147.1 coordinate 559,819,462, forward strand.
CTATGTTGGGTTTATCATCTAGGGTTTATCGATGCTAAGGAGAATTCTAAGTTGGGCCTAATCACTTGGCTCTATTACCACCTATGGTTTAATGCAGCAAGAATAAAGGGGCAGTACCCTAAGTACTGAGATACCCTAAGATACCCCGGCCCATGCATTAGTCGCAAGTACCCCATATGTCCTATTTTTAGCAAAGTCATGCTAAAATTCACGGAAAATTTCAGCATGACCTTTGCTGAAAATAGGACATATGGAGTACCCGAATTTGCCGGAACCGAAGTTAATCAACATTCCGGCAAACTCAAGGGCCTCTCGGGGTACCTGCAAATTCATCACGACACGATGGTCGGAGACAAAACCCAGCAAACTAGCACCACAATGTGCCTCTACTTTCATATGGATGAAAAGGCCACAGACCATATGGTCCACTGCTTTCATATGGACAAAAATCAGCTCAACTTATGTGAGCTTCCATTCGAGATCTAATAGCAGCTAGTTGTTCACTTGTAGCTCAACTTATGTGAGCTTCCTTCAAGAAAAGAAATCTGAAGTGGCACATCTGCTCTCTAAATACATTGGCAAGAAACAAAACAACACCTAGTACCATCCATCTGCTATGGCCGTATCATGCAGTTTAACTAAGCACTAACAGGTAATTATATAACAGAAACCTTGGCGCATACATGTCACTTAGCTTGGGCAAGCAACATACCTCGTCCTCTTGGTTAGTCCAAACAAGCTGTATGCTGAGCCTCAACTCACCACCTGCACATTTTACAGCACCCATGAAATGAAAAACTAAACATAATTGTCAACCAACAAAACCAAAACACAAACAGGACTTCAAATTTTCACGATCAGGAAGAAAAATAGGGTTTTCAACTACTATATTCAGTTTCATGGCATCAGTTGAACAGTTGAAAAAGAACAAGCTTCATTTAAATATCTTGCTGCTAACAAACATAACTAATGTCAGTACTCAAAAAATAGAATGACCACACAGGGAACAAACAAACTATTCACTTTTTATTTCTCCAGAATTGGACCAGACAGAGAACAACTCCTTGAAAGCAAACTGAAACCATGCTGAAACTATACTGAAACCATGCTGAAACTTTACTGAAACTACTCCTTGCAATCAAACTGAAACTACTCCTTGGAAGCAAATTGTATTGGAAGGAGTATTTGAAGGAAATATGCCCTAGAGGCAATAATAAAGTTATTATTTATTTCCTTATTTCATGATAAATGTTTATTATTCATGCTAGAATTGTATTAACCGGAAACATAATACATGAGTGAATACATAGACAAACATAGTGTCACTAGTATGCCTCTACTTGACTAGCTTGTTGATCAAAGATGGTTATGTTTCCTAACCATAGACATGTGTTTTCATTTGATTAACGGGGTCACATCATTAGGAGAATGATGTGATTGACATGACCCATTCCGTTAGCTTAGCACACGAACGTTTAGTATGTTGCTGTTGCTTTCTTCATGACTTATACATGTTCCTATAACTATGAGATTATGCAACTCCCGTTTACGGGAGGAACACTTTGGGTGCTACCAAACGTCACAACGTAACTGGGTGATTATAAAGGAGTACTACAGGTGTCTCCAAAGGTACATGTTGGGTTGGCGTATTTCGAGATTAGGTTTTGTCACTCCAATTGTCGGAGAGGTATCTCTGGGCCCTCTCGGTAATGCACATCACTATAAGCCTTGCAAGCAATGTAGCTAATGAGTTAGTTACGGAATGATGCATTACGTAACGAGTAAAGAGACTTGCCGGTAACGAGATTGAACTAGGTATTGGATACCGACGATCGAATCTCGGGCAAGTAACATACCGATGACAAAGGGAACAACGTATGTTGTTATGCGGTTTGACCGATAAAGATCTTCGTAGAATATTTAGGAGCCAATATGGGCATCCAGGTTCCGCTATTGGTTATTGACCAAGAATAGTTCTAGGTCATGTCTACATAGTTCTCGAACCCATAGGGTCCACACACTTAACGTTACGATGATAGTTTTATTATGAGTTTATAAGTTTTGATGTGCCGAAGGAGTTCGGAGTCCGGTATGAGATCGGGGACATGACGAGGAGTCTCGAAATGGTCGAGACGTAAAGATCGATATATTGGACGACTATATTCGGAGTTCAGAAAGGTTCCGAGTGATACGGGTATTTTTCGGAGTACCGGAGAGTTACGGGAATTCGTATTGGGCATCAATGGGCCATACGGGAAAGGAGAGAAAGGGCCAAAAGGGTGGCCGCACCCCTCCCCTTGGACTAGTCCGAATTGGACTAGGGAGGGGGGGGCGCCCCCTAACTTCCTTCTCCTTCTCTCTTCCCTTTCCTTCTCTCCTAATCCTACTACATGGAAGGGTTCCTAGTTGTACTAGGAAAGGGGGAATCCTACTCCCGATGGGAGTAGGACTCCCCTAGGGCGCGCCATAGAGAAGGCCGGTCCTCCCCCTCCTCCACTCCTTTATATACGGGGGCAAGGGGCACCCCAGAGACACACAAGTTGATCTATGGATCGTTCCTTAGCCGTGTCGGTGCCCCCTCCACCATATTCCACCTCGGTCATATCGTCGCGGAGTTTAGGCGAAGCCTGCGCGATAGAACATCATCGTCGTCCCACGCCGTCGTCTTGTGGAACTCATCGAAGCTTTGCTGGATCGGAGCCCGGGATCGTCATCGAGCTGAGCGTGTGCTGAACTTCGGAGGTGCCGTCGTTCGGTGCTTGGATCGGTAGGATCGTGAAGACGTACGACTACATCAACCGCGTTGTGCTAACGCTTCCGCTTACGGTCTACGAGGGTACGTGGACAACACTCTCCCCTCTCGGTGCTATGCCATCACCATGATCTTGCGTGTGCGTAGGAATTTTTTTGAAATTACTACGTTCCCCAACAGTATTGTGTGCACAAATCTACTCCAACTAGTTGCTTTCACTTAGAGATTGTTAGCACAAACAGCATGAGTCATTCTTTAGACCGTTACAAATAGAAACAATGGCAACCAAGGTTAAAAACCAACAATCCTATATATTATTCTAAAACTTGATATATTGAAATCACTTAGCACTCTCTTTATGTGTTCATTCAACACTTAAAATTAAGGAAAATAATACCAACTAGGATCGTATGACCTTCGTTTTTCATTTTCTGTATGATCAATTAAATCTGCTGCAAGATTATATGAAAAGGTTCGGCAACTTGAAATGTAACTCTTGCTTGGTGTTCCAAATCATTTCATTTATATTTTAAATAACAGTAGGAATTATTTCATAATAGAATTTACCCGATGGGGGCGATGGGTGCATGCGACAGAGGGGGGAACGGGTGGGGGTGGAGGAGGCTCACCACTATTGATCAAGATCAGAGTCAAAATTGACCTACATGATTGTTTACCACTACTAAGACATGGATTTAATAGCTATCCCCCCCCCCCCCTTGTTCCTCATGCCTTAGTTGAATTCAGAGAAGAGAGAGCTCAGATCCTAGAACAGGGATCTCTCTGGAAGATATGTGTTAACCAATTTCGGCCAGTATAGCAAACACAAAGCTCCTGCTCTCTCAAATTGCAGATAAAACAACTTAATCTTTTCCTTCTCAGACATTGTCAATCATCGCGTTTCACTGCTAACATGTTTAAACCAAAACATTTGCTCATGAAAAATATTCAACCTACAATTTGTAAACATTTGCCCTTACAGGCATTATCAGAAACACCTATCAAGCACAATCCTTTCACATGTAAACTTGAGCATGCTCTGGAAAAATCACGCAGCAAGCAAGAAATGACTATCATTTTATTCCCACAGTATCGAATCTACATCAAGTACTCATCCACTAAAAAAATCAGGAAAAAAAATTGAACAGAGGATGCAGGAGGAAGGAGGGAGGGGGGATGAGGGAAGATGGAGGAAGCACAAAGGAGTGGTGGCTACCTGCCTACGGACTGGTCGCCGACGTAGCTCCGGGCGGCAGCATTGCTGGGCAGGAGCGCCTGCTCCAGGGAGGGGGGTGCCGCTGGTGGGAGCGGCTTCTTGATGGGAAGAGGCGCTGTTGGGGTCCTGTACCGGAGGCGGGGCAGCGGAGGGTTCGGCCGGCTGGGCGCGCCGCGGCGTCTGGCCGGTAGCGGTGGCGGCGGCTAGGAACCCTAGCTGTTGCGCTCGGGAGGGAGGTTGACGCAGGCGGGGCCGGGGGAGGGGACGGTGAGGAGCTGGCGCGGGCGGAGGGGGGACGGTGCGGGAGGTGGCGCTCGGCTCGAGGAGGGGGCGTTGGGGGTGGTGGTGATCGGGTGTGGCGGGGGAAGCGAGCACGGCCGGGGGCGGCGAGCACGGGGGAAGTGGTGGTCGGTGGTGGTCAGGCGCGGGTGAGATGAGGCAGGGGAGGGACTAGAGAGAAATGTGAGAGATTGGGGATTTTAGTGTGGGGGGAGGCTTAGCAATGGCGCACCACCCAGGGGTGCGCCATAAGTACATCCATAGCAATGGCGCACCACCGAGGGGTGCGCCATAGGTAATTTTTTTTATTGATAACAATGGCGCACCCTCTCCTGGTGCGCCATTAGTAACTTTTATTTTTTATTTTTTATTGATAAAAATTATTACACTATATATAGGAGATGAGTAGAGGAGGGAGGGAGGGAAGGAGCATTTACATTCGTTGACGGGTGCGGGGGGTCGTGAAAAAATATTTAGTTTCATCTAATAATTTTTAGAAAATGACAAATCAAATCTGAAAACATTTATGAATGTGAAAAAATCATCAAATTTCTTATTTGAAATTATTTATGAATATTAAAAAATATCATCAAATTTGTTATTTGAAAAAATTTGAAAAAATATCATAAAAATTTAAAAATATTAATGAGTTCACAAAATATTAACAAATTCAAATACTTTTTGTGAGTTAGAAATTCAATACCATAATAAACATAATTCAATATTCACGAGGACTAGAACAGAAGAAATATCATTTCAAAATGTCGAAATACAATTGAGAAATGAAGACTGCGATTTAAATACAATCGATCTTAGCTAGCTATCTGTTCACAATCTTCTTGCCCTTCTTCTGTGGAACGGATGTCCTTTAGGTAGGGTGGTCCTGCTTCTTCTTGTGGTGTGTGCTGCTACTTCATCGTCATCGTCATGTTCGATCTTCGGGTCGCCGTACTTGTCGAAGTCTTGCTCATTGACTACTCCATCCATTCCGATGATCTTCCTTTTGCCTCTCCTCACGACAACACGACTGGGCTTTGACGGGTCGGTAATGAAGAAGCATTGGTCCACTTGGGAAGCCAGTACCCATGGCTCATTTTTCATGTGACGCTTATGCCATGGTCTTGGATTTGGCTTCGGGTATAACCATGGTGGTGAAATACCGGTCTTCTTTTACGACGCTCTTGGCCCATCTGACACGGAACATCAGGATCTTCTCTCCAGCGTAGCTCAGCTCCCAGATCTCCTCGATCCTTTCGTAGTATCTGTCCTTGTCGTTGCCGGTGTAGAATTCCATCGTTACCCCGGAATTCTGATAACCATCGCTCTTCATGTCCTTGTTCTCGGTGTAGAATGTGTAGCCGTTGATATCGTACGCCTCATAGGTCATCAGGTTGTGCTCGACGCCCTGTGACAAGGCGAATATGAGTTGTTCTTCCGCGGAAGAATCCTCATGTAAAGGGTACAATAGAAGCTTCTGCTTGAACCAACGCGTGAAACATGAGTCATGCTCTTTGATTATATCTCCGTCTGTCCTCTGTTGGCCTCGGTCATTGTACGTCTTCTCGATAAAGGTTTTGTGCTCTACCACCCAAGGATCGACCACGTCTATGTGTTGTAGCGCGACTAGGTTTGCTCTTTCAAAGTCGGCGAGTCGACCCTCGAAGTAGACATGCATTTCACGGCGACCCTCATAGTGACCCCATCCAGCGAGCCTGCCGAGGTGCCTGTTGACGGGCAGACCAACGGGGTTCTCGATGCCTAGATATTTCGTGCAGTAGGAGATGCACTCTTCTGTCAGAAAGCCCCTAGCTATACTTCCCTCTGGACGTGACATGTTGCGAACGTATCCTTTGATGACACCATTCATACTTTCGAACGGCATCATGATGTGCACGAACGTCGGCCCGAGTTGGATGATATCGTCCACGATATGGACCAGCAGATGCACCATAACGTCGAAGAATGCGGGCGGGAAGTACATCTCAAGCTCGCTAGTATCACCACGATCTCTTCCTGTAGCCTTCTGAGTTACCTCACGCCAATCGACTTCCGAGAGATGACGTCAAAAAAGTTGCATAGGCCAAATAGCGTTTCATGGACGTGCGCGTCCATGATCCCACGGATTGCAACTGGAAGTATCTGCATCATAAGCACGTGACAGTCGTGAGACTTCATCCCGCTGAACTTCTGCTTCGCTGGGTCAAGGTATCTGCTTATCTTCCCCGCGTAATCAGAAGGAAGTTTTACTCCTAGGAGGCAGGTGAAAAACTGCTCGATCTCCTCCTGACTTAGAGTGAAGCACGCGGGAGGGTAGTCATTTCCGGTCTTCTTGGCCTTTTTGCCTTTGCGACCACTTTTTGTGTCCTGCTTCGCCTCATCATCATCATCATCATCATCGTCATCATCAGCAGCATCATTAGCGTGAAGCTCCTGCCTGATGCCCATTGATTTCAAGTCTGCCCTTGCTTTCGGCCCATCTTTGGTCCTCTCTGGCATGTTGAGCAGGGTACCAAGCAGACTCTCGTACACGTTCTTTGTGATATGCATGACATCAAGGCTGTGAGGCACACGGTGGATCTTCGAAGACGGCAAGTCCCGTAAAATGACCTCGTTTTCCATACCTTCAGCAGCGGCTCTGGTGCCTTTCGCTTCTTTCCCGGCTCTGGCGCCTTTTGCTTCTTTCCCGGCAGTGGGCAGTCTTTCCAATTTTTCAACAGCTCGTCTATTTCCTCGCCGCTCCTTGTACACGGGTGTTTTCGGGATTCGGTTTCACCATCGAACAGATCCTTGCGTTTCCTCCACGGGTCATCATCGCGAAGCCACCTTCGATGTCCCATGAACACGGTTTTCGAAGACCCGGGATCTCTATCTAGCTGGCGATACGTTGTGTCATCCATGCACCTTACGCATCCAGAAAATCCGTGGACTACCTGCCCCGCGAGATATCCGTAACCGAGATAGTCGTGCACCGTCGTGAGCAGTGCGGCTCTCATAGGGAAAATATTCTTTCTCTGCGGCGTGCCACGTATTGGCTAGCGCTTTCCACAGCATGTCTAGCTCCTCCTTCAGCAGCCCCAGATACAGATTGATGTCGTTCCCTGGTTGTTTCGGCCCTTCAATTAGCATACTCATGTGAATGTACTTCCTCTTCATGCACAACCAGGGGGGAAGGTTGTACATCCACACAAACACAGGCCAGGTGCTATGTGTGCTTCTCTGGCTGCCAAACGGATTCACTCCATCGGTCCTCGCGCCCAACACGATGTTCCTTGGATCCTTCCCAAATTCTGGGTATTCGAAGTTCAACGCTTGCCACTAGCTCGCATCCTTCGGGTGACTCAGCATCTTGTCTTTTTTATTTATCTCCGGATCATTTCCGTCATCTTCCTGCTTCTTCTCCTCCCTACCCGTGTGCCAACGCAGAAGCTTTGCTACCTTAGGGTCCGCATTTTTGAGGAGCTTTCTTCCTCTTCTTGTATCGAGTGACGCCACACACTGGACATATGGTAGACTCCGCATACTCATCCCGATAAATGATGCAATTGTTCATGCACACATGGTATTTGAAGTGCGGTAAATCCAGAGGACACACGATTTTATTCGCCTCCTCGAAACTGGTCGGGCACTTGTTCCCCTTGGGAAGAGGTTCGTTCCAGAATGACATGTTCTCGTCGAAGCATGCGTCGGTCATTTTGTGTTTTACATTCATCTCCAGAGCCATGAGCGTTACTTTCAGGCGGTATCCTCGGGCCTGCATCCTTCATACAATGGAGTAACAGTGTCTATCTCCAGTTGATCCAGCTTGGCTTTCTCTCGGGCGGCAGCTCTTGTGTTATCCGTCTGCTTGAGAAGCAGCTCTTGAATATGAGGGTCCTGCACCCAGCCTCCATCGTCGTCTGCTCCGGCATCTTCGTCTTCATGATCATGCCCTTCGTCTTGATCTTCCTCATCATCATGTACGACATCTTCTACATGATGACTGTGTACAGCATCACCACCGTGATCATGTCCTGGAGATTCTTCGTCTTCTCGCCCGCCCTCGCCGCGGTGGTACTTGTCTTGTTGCCCTTCCTCATTTCTTGCCCGGTCCCCATGGACGACTTCATAGTCATCTTCATCACCTTGCCACCGATAGCCATCCATGAAACCATGCAAGAGCAGGTGGTCCCACACCTGCCCGGAATCCGTGTCTGCAATAAGGCTCTTCAGCTTGCATCTTCGACACGGACATCTTATCTCCGTCTCATTCTTTTGAAGCATCTCGGCCTTAGCGGAGCTCAAAAACCTATTCACGATGCCTTCGGTCATCGTGCGGACCATGGTCGCCTGCGGGGTAGAGCAAAACGATATTTTAGAACCAAGAAAAAAATTTGGCATGACCTTCCCTAAAAATAGGACCAAAAAGAATACATAGTGCCAAAATTCTCGCCGAAACGGAAATGAATCCACATTCCGGCAAAATATTGGCAACTATTGCATTTCAAATACCAGTACCTGCAAACACAAACATATATGCAACACCACAAACACATGCAACACCACAAACATACATAGATCTAGCTAGGCCACAAAAAGTGCATGTGCACTGAGGGAGTCCTGTACTAGGGGGTGTCCGGACAGCCGGACTATCATCGTCTGCCGGACTCCAAGACTACGAAGATACAAGATTGAAGTCTCCGCCCCGTATCCGGATGGGACTTTCCTTGGCGTGGAAGGCAAGCTTGACGATACGGATATGTAGATCTCTTACCATTATAACCGACTCTATGTAACCCTAGCCCTCTCCGGTGTCTATATAAACCGGAGGGCTTTAGTCCATAGGACACAACCTCCATTACAACAATCATACCATAGGCTAGCTTCTAGGTTTTAGCCTCCTTGATCTCGTGGTATATCCACTGTTGTACTACCCATATCATCAATATTAATCAAGCAGGACGTAGGGTTTTACCTCCATCAAGCGGGCCCGAACCTGGGTCAAACATCGTGTCCCTCGTCTCCTGTTACCATCCGCCTAGACGCACAGTTCGGGACCCCCTACCCGAGATCCGCCGGTTTTGACACCGACATTGGTGCTTTCATTGAGATTTCCTCGTGTCGTCGCCGACGAAGGATGCCTTCTCCGTCTTCAAAGGCGGTATTTTATCAAGGGAGCTTTGGCGCCGCCAAACTATCTGACTAGGTGGTTTTCTTATGACCGCTGTCCGCCACCGCTTCGACAATGACTTCTCAAGTCGTCAAAAGCAATCTCCATGTCAGCTCGAATTTGCCGGCGGCTGGATCAATAGAGCTCTCGTTTGTCAACGAACTGTTGGATCGCATCGCCGCCCTGGGAGTCGCTACAGACTACAATCAGATTGGCTTAAAACCGATCTGAGAGAGATTAACTCTCCCCAGGTCACCCACCACGTTGCAGTGGTAGAGGAACAATACGGCGACTCTTCTCCTGTATTGAAAGCTATCCACGTCCGGGCTCCCGAACCCTCCATACCGGATCCCCGCGGAGGGACGGACTTCGATCGAGCACTGAACTTAAAGTCAGGCATCGTTCCGGACTCGTTGGACAACGCCCAGCAATCCAAGCTTCCAAATTTGGAAATTTCCCGACCTTCGAGCCTCGAGATGGGTAGGGTTCCGGACTTAATTCCACCCACCCACCCAGACATATGCGATCTATCTCTAATCCGGCAAGAGCCCGCTGAAATGGTACATCACTACTGGGCGAGATTCCTCCTGGTTATGGACAGGATAAAGGACTGCCGAGAAGAAAATGCAATCTCAATTTTTTGCAATAATTGCACGGACGAGGGAATCCGGAACGCCGTCAGCCGTCGTGAAATAACACGCTTCGCCGACTTGGCGTCCATAGTACGAAAGTACTGTGCGATGGAGAGTTTCCGGAAAACCGAAAATAAATTTTGGGACAATCTGGCCCCGAATATAACCCTTGTCCATAACAAAAGGGTGCATTACACTAAGGCACCTGTCACAAAACTCAAAAAGCAAAAACCTCGTAGAGGGTACAGAACCGTACTGGAGGGATGGCTTAGCGGACCCTGTAAAGTTCACAGTACAGAAGGTGCCAACCCAACACATAGCCTTCGAGCATGTTGGATATTACGGCAGGTGGCCAAAAGTGGCGAGGAGCTTTTAGCCCCGGAAAACCACTCCAACAATACCGGTACGGTATCAACAGTCCTCGAGACTTTCGCATCAAATAATATGCGGAAAAGAACAATTTGCAGCCTCGCCGAAGTCTACCAAGTAGCAACAACAAATCCATCGAGCGACACTGCCATCACCATCAACGCCAACGACGAACCTAAATTCCGAACAGCCCGAGCACCAGCCGCATTGGTACTTAGTCCAATAGTGGACGGCTTTCAAATTACAAAGGTCCTCATGGATGGCGGCAGCGGATTAAACCTCATCTACGAGGAAACTCTTCAAAAAATGGAAATAGACTGGAGCCGTATTGAGCGAAGCAGCACAACCTTCAGAGGAATAATCCCTAGCCGGGAAGCACGCTGCACCAGAAAAATCACACTCGATGTGGTGTTCGGCTCGCCGGACAATTATAGATCCAAAGAAGTCACGTTCCAAGTGGCCCCGTTCAGCAGCGGATATCACGCTATATTAGGAAGAGAGGCATTTACAATTTTTCAAGCAGTACCCCATTACGGGTACATGAAGCTCAAAATGCCTGGGCCCGGTGGAATAATCACTCTCGTTAGTGATCCGGATATAGCACTCCGCGCCGAAAACAAGACAGCCGCACTAGCCCTGGAGGCACTATCCGAAGCCCTAGCGGCAAAGAACTCACCGTGCTGCGCTCTACGGTGAATAGGGACGATGTGATACTCGATAAGAGATCCAAGTCCACCTCCTTTAAACCAGCGGATGAAATAGTAAAATTCCAGATCCAACCAACGGACCCAACAAAGATGGCCTCCATCGGGGCGCAGTTGAACCCTGATGTAGACGCCGCACTGCGAGAATTCCTTCGGGAAAATTGGGATATCTTCGCCTGGCACCCCTTGGATATACCCGGAATCCCACGCAGATAGGCAGAACACAGCCTAAACATCCTAAAAGGATTCAAGCCAGTCAAACAGGCTCTTCGACGATTTTCCGAACCCAAAAGACAGGCAATGCGAGAAGAGCTAGCCAAACTATTGGAAGCCGGATTCATCAGAGATATCAAACATCCGGATTGGCTAGCAAATCTGGTAATGGTACCAAAGAAGGACAAATCCTGGCGCCTATGCGTCGATTTTAAAGACCTCAATAAGGCTTTCCCAAAGGATCCCTTCCCCCTCCCCCGCATCGACCAAATAATCAATGCTACTGCAGGACACGATTCATTGTGCTTCCTCGACGCATACTCTGGCTACCATCAAATCAAGATGGCGGAAGCAGACCAAGCCGCAACGGCATTCATCACTCCTTATGGACCATTCTGCTTCAACACGATGCCCTTTGGACTTAAAAACACCAGCGCAACATATCAGCGCATCATCCAAACATGTCTGGCCACCCAGATCGGCAAAACAGTAGAGGAATACGTAGACGACGTAGTCGTCAAAACCAAACACGTCGAAACTTTAGTAGACGACTTGAGGCTCACATTCGACAACCTCAGAGCATATGACATCAAGCTGAATCCGGAAAAATGCGTTTTCGGCGTACCAGCCAGAAAGCTGCTGGGCTTCATTGTATCCGGTAGAGGAATTGAAGCAAACCCGGCCAAGATCCGAGCTCTGTCACAGTTGGATATTCTAAAAGACCTCAAACAGATACAAAACCTGACTGGATGCGTGGCAGCTTTAAGCCGCTTTATCTCCCGCTTGGGAGAAAAGGCACTGCCCCTTTATCGCCTCCTTAGGCGCACCGAACACTTCGAGTGGACGGATGCTGCCACTGCCGGACTCGAAGAAATAAAGGCCATATTGGCAACAAATCCGGTCCTAGCTGCGCCCAACCTAGGCGAACCAATGTTGTTATACATTGCAGCAACACATCAAGTTGTAAGCGCGGTACTCGTCGTCGAACGAGAGACAGAAGGACATAAATTCCCTCTTCAAAAACCAGTGTACTACGTATCCACTGTGTTAACCCCCTGCAAGTCCTGTTACCCGCACTATCAAAAGATAGCGTATGCGGTGTTCATGGCATCCCGGAAACTCCGACACTACTTTCAAGAGTGTTCGATAACAGTGGCCTCCGAAGTACAACTTAATGACATTATAAACCTCGGCAGGATTGCAAAATGGGCCATTGATCTCTTACCATTCGATATAACCTACAAACCTCGGCAAGCTATAAAGTCACAAGTTTTGGCTGACTTTGTCGCTGAATGGACCGAAGCCGAACTCCCTAAAGAGTACGGCACATACTCCAATTGGACTATGCACTTCGACGGCTCCAAAATGTTGGCCGGACTGGGGGCTGGCGTCGTATTGACGTCCCCGACCAGGGACACAGTCCAATACATAATTCAAATAATGTACACGGAATCCAACAACGTAGCCGAATACGAGGCCCTTCTACATGGTCTCCGGATGGCAATCTCCATGGGCATTCAACGCCTAGAGGTGCGCGGGGATTCAAACCTTGCAATATCCCAAATAAATGGAGACTTTGACGCCAAGGATCCGAAAATGGCAGCATATCGCAACGCTGTCTTAAAAATGTCAGCTCGGTTTGAAGGACTTGAATTCCATCACGTAGCCCGAGATAATAACCAAGCAGCCGACGTACTGGCACGCATCGGCGCAAAACGTGATGTTGTCCCTCCAAATATCTTCCTGGAACGGCTCTTCAAGCCATCCGTACTATGGGAATGGGAGTCCGAAAACGACAAACCGGAAACAACCGCGCCAACCGGCAATTCAGCTGACGACATAACACCTTCAGCCCATGACATAATGGTAGTAATCGCCCTGTGGACAGAACCCTTCCTAGCCTACTTGCTTAGGCAAGAACTCCCCGAAGACCAAAATGAGGCCCGCTGCATAGTCCTGCGATCAAAAGCCTACAAGGTCCATGAGGGAGAACTTTATAAGAAAATTACAACCGGAGTCCTTCAAAGGTGTATCTCCGAAGAGGAAGGGCGAAACCTCCTGGCTGAAATTCATGCCGGACTAGGCGGGCACCACGCAGCAGCCCCGGCCCTTGTAGGAAAGGCATTCCATACAGGATTTTATTGGCCGACGGCCCGGGCAGATGCTCAGGACTTAGTCCAAAGATGCGTCGGTTGTCAGCTCTTTGCTAATCAGAGCCACATGCCACCCACCACCCTCAAAACTATACCCATTACCTGGCCGTTCGCGGTCTGGGGGCTTGATATGGTTGGACCCCTTAAAGGGGGAACCCACAGGCAAAGGTATCTATTGGTCATGGTGGACAAATTCACCAAATGGATAGAGGCCAAACCAGTCAAAACGGTAGAGTCCGGACCAGTGATAGACTTTATATCCGGGGTGGTACACCGTTATGGTGTCCCGCACAGCATCATCACCGATAATGGCACGAACTTCACAGCCGACGAGGGCATTAAGCTCGATTACGCTTCAGTCTATCATCCTCAAACCAACGGTCAAGTGGAACGAGCAAATGGTCTCATAATGAGCGGCATTAAGCCCAGACTAGTGCGGTCACTTACGAAATCTGACACGCACTGGGTTGAGGAGCTCGACTCCGTACTCTGGGGGCTGCGGACAACGCCTAACCGTACTACCGGATTCACACCATTTTTTATGGTATACGGCGCAGAAGCAGTTCTGCCCTGCGACATTATTCATGACTCACCTCGAGTGCGCATGTACGAAGAAAGAGAGGCCGAGCTAGATCGGCAGGATAGTTTGGACGCATTGGAGGAAGAACGCGACATCGCCAAGGCTCGTTCCGCATTCTATAAGCAGCAGGCTCGTAGATATCAAAGCAGAGAGGTACGGTCCAAGACTTATAATGTTGGCGAACTAGTTCTACGCCTGCCGGACAAGAAAAAGGACAAGCTCAAGCCCAAATGGGAGGGCCCCTTCATTATCGATCAAGTCCTGACCGGCGGAGCGTACCGTCTACGAAATGCGTCGGACAACCGACTCGAGCCGAACCCATGGAACACAGCCCGCCTCCGAAGATTCTATGCCTAGCACCGGACTAAGAGTTCGTCCCCTTCCCCCGTTCAAATTTTTACACTTCGGCTGTCTTTTGTTTCTCTTTCTTCTCTTAACCCTTTTACTAAAAAGCCCTTAAGGGCCTACTTGCGCATTGTCCGCATACACTTGATGTGCCATCCGCACTCATAATACCTGGGGGCTTCTTTTTCAGAAGCTCAACTACAAGGGCTTCATGCCCAGCACATGTGTCAAGCTTCCACATGTACCTTTTACTCACCATTATATGCATCGATATGACTTAAGTTTTGGCCAAGCTGGGTTGCCTGGCTCCTGTGGTTACCCCTACATTCCCGATTGTTCGGCTAGGAGGTAAAGGGAGCACCTCTGCGATTGTTACTGCGGGGTCAGCCGGATGTGTATCTCAGACTGGGTGAAGCCGAAAGCTAGCGTTCTTCAGGGAATATTCGGTCGGTGACTTGAAAGATGATTTTTTACCCACTTCTTCATCTGCCCACAGATGTTTTTCTGCTTTTTTCGCAGTCCGAACATGCACTTTAGGGCATGCCTCCCAGGGAAAGGAACCCTTAACGGAACTATTCTCCCTGGAAAATGTTTCTTACTAACCATGTAATATAACAAAACTAGTTGGGCACTTGTCTGATAAAGCACTAATGACCCCTACGCCTGGTCTCCATGCATACCACGTTCGTTTCTTGACCAAGAAGGTATTCGAACACACTCCGGACTCTAGGGTCCCGAGGTTGAAGCGAAAAGGTCGGCAAAGACAAACGATCTACAATCCGGCTAGAAGGCATTTCACATGTCATTTTAAAATACATCGTCAAATCTACTGACTGTATTCCTCCTCAATCCCGTCTAACAGGCTGTCTAACTTACAGTCCCGTCGGGAATTTAGCAGCCAACTCTACCTGGCTATATACTAAACTCACAGGGATCTCCTTCCCATCAGGCCCCACCTGTCCGACCTCGGCCATGTGGTTGGGATCCGCCTTCTTGTACCACGTCTTCACCATGGCCCAAGCCTCCCTGGCACCTTGGCGGCAGGCCGAAATCTTCCATAAACGGAAGCGCTGCCGCACTCCCTGAAGCTTCTCCGCAAGCTCCCCAAGACCCTCGGGTAGGGAGAGGGCTGGCCATAAAGCCCGGATGACGCTGCTCATCGCCTGCCGAACTCGTTCGAGCAGTTGCAACAGCTTGGGAAGTTGATCACCCGTTGATACGGGCATCTCCTCTGCAGGGCGACCTGTGAGTATACCTACAAGACATATTTTGTCAATTGACTTCCTCGCCGAACTCATCTTTTCAAAGGAGTTCGCTCAAGCACTTACTATAGATGCCGCGACGAATCCGCTGATTCTCCTTAACGGAGGCGGACTCGACCCGAACGCCTTTCAGCTCCTCTCCAAGCTGGGCATGGGCATCTTGGAGTTTGTTCCTTTCCTACTGCACTCTATTCAGCACCCTCTCGCCGGCCTTCAGCTGGCGCAGCAGTTCCTGCCTGTCCGGATCTTGTCCGGCAGCACCTGCAGTGTCATTATTAGACTTGCGCGCACGCCGCACAGTGCTTATATTTAAAAACAAGTGTGTTACCAGGAGGGGCCTCTATGTTTCCTCCTGCGGCAGCAAGTGCGGCCTCAAGTTGGGCCTTGCACTCGTGCAGCTCCTGAGATAGTCGGGTATTCTTCTTGGTAAGATCCTGCATTTCAAATGATCCTTAAATCAGTTAACATAACTACTTTAAGTCTCGGGGGCTACTGGCATATATAACTATTAAAATCTCTTACCCGTATGTCCTTTACATACTGCTCCGTGGCTCTGGTAATACCATCTTGAGTAGCACGGAGGTGCGCGTCCCCCGCGTTAAAGGCATTTGACGCCTCAGGGGAGAAGCACGCTTCACGAAATACTGTCCGGCAGCGCCTGTTGTTCATGGCGCTCTCCACCTCAGACTTGGTGGCAGACAGTCGGTCGGCATCCTTTGTTGGAGGAGTATCCGGCCCGCGCCTTGCGCTTGCCTCCCCCTCCAGACCAGGTGCTGGAGCCTGGCTGGTCGAGGTTGGATTGGCAACCTCTATGCCCGCGGTTCGGCGGGCGCTTTTTCTCCTGCAAAGATCATGAGCACTCAAACGCTTCCTAGGAACGTTGCTCCGAATAATTAACTGCGAGCAATACCTTTGCGGCGATGTTTCAGTCCGCGCCGCGCTCCTCTTTCGCCTGCTGGTCCGGACTGGCCTTTGTTGGTCAGCCGCCGCGGGCTCGGCTTCCCGCCCTAGAGGCGCTTCCTGCAAAACACCATCGTATGCGAAGGTCAGATATGAGAAAGGAAGAAACAATGGTGTCGGCGCTTCGGTCACAATCACCTGGGAAGTCGGATATAATCCAGGGTAGTCGGCCGTAATGGCGATTAAGGCATTATCCATGCTGAGCTGGTGGAACACCCCGTCGATTAGCTCCACCTTTATATCCGGATCCTCGTCTGAGGCCGGATCTTGGGATCTCTCTGGATCCTCAGGTTGCGGAGCTAGACTTATCATGTCCTCCACAGTCCGACGCAGTTCCTGCATCAAAGACATGATATGGGAAGCTTAAACTTTGAAAACATGGGGCGGGCCCTTAGAGTGTTCGCTTACCCAACTTCGAGGGTTATTCATGGAAAACCCATTCAAGGGGTTCGTCTGGAGGAAGTCCTCCTTCTCCCCCTTGTATAGGCCGGACAGGATCGGCACCAGATCCTCGGCCGAATCCGGTCCTTTGCAGCCGTGACGGGTGGCATCGTCTTCCCCGTTGAAATCCCACATGGGGTGGCCCCTGTACTGCAGTGGCTGCACCCCCCGCGTAATGCATGTTGCCATGACTCCAATCATGGTCAACCCGGAGTGGGCCAGTAATCTTATTCAGCCCATCAGATAATGGACTCTCTTTTCTTCCTCCAGTCGGGGGTTCCGTGGGCGCCAGCTAAGGCGTTTCTTCAGAGGAGCAGTACTGAACTCCGGGAGGCCGCTCCGAGCAGGGTCCGGCACCGGAGCGTCCTCTATATAAAACCATTCTGAAGGCCAGTCTTCGGACGCCTTCTTAGGGATTCCGGACGGATATCCAGTTCCAGCAATGCGCCATATTTCGGCGCCGCCCACTTGATATATGGACCCCTCGTGAGAGCGGGGTACGAGGCAGAACAACCTCTTCCATAGTGCAAAATGGGGCTCGATGCCCAGAAATAGCTCACAAAGAGCTACGTAACCCGCGATATGCAGGATAGAGGCGGGTGTAAGGTGATGGAGCTGGAGTCCGTAGAACTCCAAGAGCCCGCGGAGGAACGGATGTATAGGAAATCCGAGTCCCCTTATCAGATAGGGGTCGAAACATACCCGCTCCCCTTTGTTGGGACTTGGGGAAGCCTCCGCTTGCTTTCCACCTTGATAGGTGGCCAGCCCGGCTCGAACCGGAACCATGAAGGCCGGAGGGAGATATCCCCCCGCTTGGAGCTTCACCAGCTCGTTGTGCGGAACAAAGCACCTCCTCCAATCTCCTGGCAAAGGGCTGGGAGCGCGAGAAGAGGAGCCGCGTCGACGGTCCATGATGGAATGGATTCTTGGTCAGAAGCGCTCCGATGAGTATTCGCGGAGGGAAGATGGTGTGATTTGGATCTGGATGCCTGCCTCTCTTATAGGCAGATTATTTGCACAGTTAGGGGGTAAAACATAAAAGATACCCTGGCTTTTCGCATTCGTGCGATGCGTGGAAGAAGGCCATCATTGGGCATGGGAGCCAAGAAGCACATCATTTATAAGAGAGCCGGACACTGTTCGGCAGGTACATGGAACTTAAAGGGAGAACCCGCCTTGCAACACCGAAGACTATATACGCGCTGGACTTATCGTCATTGAATCCTGGTTCGGGGGCTACTGAGGGAGTCCTGGACTAGGGGGTGTCCGGACAGCCGGACTATCATCGTCCGCCGGACTCCAAGACTACGAAGATACAAGATTGAAGACTCCGTCCCGTGTCCGGATGGGACTTTCCTTGGCGTGGAAGGCAAGCTTGGCGATACGGATATGTAGATCTCTTACCATTGTAACCGACTCTGTGTAACCCTAGCCCTCTCCGTTGTCTATATAAACCGGAGGGCTTTAGTCCGTAGGACACAACCTTCATTACAACAATCATACCATAGGCTAGCTTCTAGGGTTTAGCCTCCTTGATCTCGTGGTAGATCCACTCTTGTACTACCCATATCATCAATATTAATCAAGCAGGACGTAGGGTTTTACCTCCATCAAGAGGGCCCGAACCTGGCTAAAACATCGTGTCCCTCGTCTCCTGTTACCATCTGCCTAGACGCACAGTTCGGGACCCCCTACCCGAGATCCGCCGGTTTTGACACCGACATGCACGTTGTTGGAGCGAGCTAGGGAGAAAAAAAGTAGATCTACATCATGAAGATAGCCTTTCCCTTACTTACCTATCAAAAAAAGGTAATTTCACCACTTAATTTTGATGAATCTATGGTGGAAATGAGGTCAGGAGGAGGAGGCAGCCGAAAGCTTGGAGAAGGAGGTGGAGGGAATGAAGCGGGGAAAGTGAGTGGGTAGGTGTGGGGCTGTCCAAAATATCTTGTTGGGGTCCCAGGTTACTAATGGCGCACCAACAGAAAATGCGCCATTAGTAACCCTGGTTACTAATGGCGCACTGCAGGTGGTGCGCCATTAGTAGTTTTGCAGAAAAGTAAAAAATATATATATATATATATACTAATGGCGCACCGGGTCATAGTGCGCCATTAGTAGTTTAAACTAGTAATGGCGCACTGTGAAACGGTGCTCCATTAGTAGTTTTGCAAAAAAAAGAATTAAAAAAATACAGTAATGGCGCACGGTCTGCTTGCTGCGCCATTACTAGTTAGAACTAGTAATGGCGCACTTTGACCTGATGTGCCATTAGTATGTATGGAAAAATAAAAAAAATAATAATACTTGTGGTGCACCATGTTTCTGGTGCGCCATTAGTATATAGTAGTGTCGCACTGCTTTCATGGTGCGCCATTAGTATCAATCCTATCTATAGCCCTTTTCCTAGTAGTGCCGCCAGCGGGTCCACAGACGGGACGGAGAGGCGGACGGAGAGCTGGTTGAGGGCGAGCGTGATTCGAGCGTTGTGGGTGCCGTAGCGAAGACTGACCGGGTCAGGAAAGACCACTGTGAACTCCCGGTCTGAGATCGGGGTCACCTCCCAATCCCAGTCCGGGTTGAACAGGTGGCAAAGCTCGTTAGAGATGATGGCCGGGGACGCCGTCTTGCCGTCCAAGACCGAGATGAGGGCGGACATGGGCGGAGCGGCCCGGGCCTCGGGGAGGTCCATCTGGAAGAAGCCCAGGTCGTCGAGCGCATTGCCGAACAGCCCAACCACCCGAATGGGCTGGAGGTCGGGGCAAAGCGCGGCGGGGTGGTCCGTCCTCTTGCAACGGAAGCAGGCCGTAGGCTGAGTACAAATCACCTGGCAGTGCACGGCCATCCCACAATTGAAGCACGTGGCCACCGTCGTGGCTGGCCATGAGACGGCTGCAACCGGAGGGTGGTTGATCGAGAAAGCCGGGCCAGCCGCCTGGGACTGCGCTCCATGCTTCTTCTTCTTCTTGGCAAAAGCCCCACGACCAATGCGGTTGTTGCCGTTGTTGGGACCATCCGTAGGAAATTGGGCTTGGCGGTGGGGCCGATCGTAGCGACGGGGCGGGGAGGCGTCAGAATGTCCAGAGCGAGGCGGTGAGCGGGACCGGCGGAATGGGGAATGACGATCCCCATCCCTGGCGCCGCCACGTCACGACGAAGGGGAACGCTCCCGGGGGCATGCCGCGCGCCAGCCAGCACCCTTGGACGAAGCCGCATCCTTGCCCCGCACCAGGGTTTCCCGCAACTCGGCTTCCCGCCGCGAACCATCTAGCGATGGTCGCGCAATGACATTGCGGCCCGGCGCGCATCGCTTGGGGCGTGGCTCCCCGTCGCCAGCATCACAAGCCATCGAGGGCTGTCGGACGGGGGCGGGAGTGGGGAAGGGAGGGAGGGTGAGGAGAGGTGGCGGCGGGGGGGGGGAGAGGGAGGAGGCGGGATCAAGGGGCTAGCATCCAGGGAAAACCCTAAAGGTGGCGTCCGGGTTGGGCCGGGGGAGGGAAGTAACCCGCTCGGCCCATCTTCGGCGGGCCCAACCGAAATAGGCCTGGGAGAGGGGTGGAGAATCCCCGACGCGACCGGCCCACACGACCCACTTCGGCCCAGCCCACCACATGAGGCCTAGTGGGGGGGGGAGGGAAGGGTTTCCACCTAAGGCTGCATCGCCGCCGCCACCGACGGGGCACACAACACTGCACCGGACGAACGGAAAGCCCGGAACTTTGGACCCCCACACACCGCGCCGGCCAGAGCCGAGGAGGAGGGGGCCAAGCCCAGCGGCAGGTACCGACGATCCCCAGGAAGACGCTGCCAAGAGAGCGCCGCCGTCCCCAAATCAGCCTGTCCAGCCACCCCCCCAGTTAAAGGACCAGGCCCCACAACCCCGACGACTAGCACCACTGCCGGCACCTAGGGGAGGTGGGGAAGGTGGTGGAGCTGGGAGGGAGGCGCCGCACTTCAAAGGACAAGGAGGGGGGAGGAGGGAGGGGGCCATCGGGGGCGCAGAGGGGAGTGATCCGGTCGGGGATGCCGCGGCGCCGGACGGGGGTGCGGCGGGGAGAGAGGCGGCGACGGCCTCAGCGAGTCGGTCACCAAAACGCCGGGCAGGACGGAGGGCGCCATCCGCATCCTCCGCGGCATTCGCCAAATCCTCCTCCGCTGCGACGTCCGCCCACTGCAGGCCGCCCGAGCGAGGTGCAGGAGATGGCGGGGGAGGGGAGGGCAGAGACGGTGCCGCCGGAGAGGCCGGGAGGAGGGTGGGGGTGGGGCGGAGGCCGCTGGCGAGAACGACGGAGGCGAGGGCGGCACGGTCGCCAGAGGGAGACGCACGAGGTCGCCCATCCCCAAGCTTCCGTCCAATAGTTGCCCAGCACCCTCCCCGATATGGACAAATGGGAAGAGTGCACTGCTTAAAAACAATGTATTTGTTTAGTTACTTGTTACTTTCTGTATAACGAAACTTTGAATGTCTTAGTACGACGAAACTATTAGATGTAAATGGTGCCGCGCTCTAGTTAATTAGTGTTGGTATGATGAAAGTTGTTAACTATGTTTACTATATACTAGTCGTCAACCCGTGCGTTCGCACGGGCTAGAAAATTTTTAAATAGATGTTTCTGAGTTATAGTTTTGCTAACATTTGTTGCATGCAATATTTATAAGCTATGGAATTTGAAATAATAATTGAACACCGTTTTAAATCGTTGCGAACATGCAACAGTGTGTATTTACTATCATGTGGAAAAACGATATATATTCTTAAAAGGATATATATTATTGTCAATGAATTGATGATCGTAGAATTTACATATATCTATGGTTCACATAATTATTTCGAAGTAATGTTTTATTTTCATGTTCTATTTTGTACAGGAGTGGTTTGTAGATATTTACTCGCAGTACATATGAAAGCATGTTCAGAAAATACAGAGCGTAACAATGAAAAATATACTACATGACATCATGGAAATACTCACCAATATCTTCATCTGCATATTTACTAACTGAGTGTTCCCAAGCCCTAAAATATTAGGTAACACATGTCGTACTTTGAATGTACATGAAATAGATTTATTCGTACGATACGCTGGAAGACAAATGCACTCGCACTTTTCTGGACTATTTGCTATTTCAGATGCACAATAAGTAATTTTGTTTCAGAACCCACTAAATATTTGAAGTCCTGTGTTACATATACATGGACATTTGCGTGCTGGGAACTTCCAGATTTTTTTTTCATATTTAACAGATGGATTTATTATTGAAGTATTGCTTGTCTCCCGTGGCTAGATGTGTTTGTCGTCCTCTTGTACGTCCCAATAAACAGGAATTAGCCCCTGCCTCAGTTCTCTGCGCAGTGGTGCAACCTGAGTGCACTCCTGGAAAGCTGAAGAAGCTCATCGTGTTTAGCGACAACAGTAAAAAGAGAAGGAGCCGGACGGACGTTGTCCAGAGAGAGAAACAGAGGACTATTGGCACAGCTCGTGACTCATGTCGCACGGCTAATAAAAACCTAATTTTCGTCTATGAAGAAGACATACACACAGCCAAGGTCAATTCCTAAGCAGAAGATAATCTTGATTGATCCCACTTAAATACGCTTGTACGTAACTACGTATGCGCATACATATGTACAGGTAATTCAAATCGATTCCTTTCGTCTGCTAAGACATGCACGTGAGAGATATGGTTGATGGAAAAAGGAACCTGATCGTACTGGCATGCAGCGTTGGCTTGTCAACGGTGATGAAGCAAGCTAGCTTGATTCTTTCCCGGTGCGATCGGCATCAAGCTTTTCCAGCGAGATAAGCACGTAGAAGCCAGCCTCGATTGACCTAAGTAATTGATAGAAGCCAGCGGCGGCGTGAGCTGGAGACATGAGTAAGAGAGAGATCGGAAAAGAGATTCATATTTGTCATGTTTTGTAATGACCGGAAAGTGTTTCTACGTATATTAAATAACAGATCGTTACTTGTAGTGCAAATCAACCTGTGGTTGAGTTGGTTAGGTGGACAGTGGTATCCCCAACCCACCAGAGTTCAAATCCTGGTGCTCGCATTATTCCTGAATTTATTAGGATTTCCGGCGATGCGCTTTCAGTGGGAGGAGACGTTCCCGTCGACAAAGAAGCGCCTACGGTGGCTTCGTAAATCTCAAGATGATATGCCGGCTCAGTCTCTCGGAGGTGCTCATAGGGGTAGGGTGTGCGTGTGTGCGTTCATAGGGATGAGTGTATGTGCGTGTATGTGAGCGCTTGTGTCTGTACTGATGCTCAAAAAAAAAAGATCGATACTTGTAGTTTTTTCCTTGAAGGGTCGTTACTTGCAGGTTAGCTCTTCTTTTTCTCCACAAAGGTAACGTAAGGTTTCAGATTACCAAATATCAAATTTTCTTCTAGGGTACTAAAATACCATTGTTACGTGTAGGTGGGCTCTTTTTTTCTCCACAAAAGTAACGTAAATCATGGGGTTAAGATGGATCGGTTACCTCGATCAATGGTTAATATATTTTTAATAATGTGGATTACTGTGATGGCTCGTTTGGTGCCTCCAAGTAGTAAATATATAAGATAAGATGTTGCTTCTATTTCATAACTGTTTCTCCCCCACAGGCCGACGTATCTTATATTGCATATTATCGTTGAATTCGCTTCATTATATATATGCATCTCTGACAGGTATATAGATCAACGATGGCGAGAAAGTGGTATGCCGTGTATGTAGGGCATGTTCCGGGTGTGTACGATGAGTGACCAGAGTGTCAGGCACAAGTGTACCGCTTCCCGGGCAGAAGCCAGAAAGGGTTTGATAGCAGAGTGGAAGCCGAAGCTAGTTACTTGAGATTCATAGCGCAACAGAGGATTAAGAACCAACTCCACAAAAACTACTACATAATCCCGCTTTTGCTCATCGTGATCGCTGTTATCTCATATGTCATAGTTTAGGTAGATGATGAAACATGTGTCTGCGGTGACAATGTAAGAGACATGTGATCATTAACTTGTATCGCTATTTCGAGATGATGATGAGTCAATGTGCCACATGACAAATGGAGATGAAATTAAGGAGTTAAAGTGCCACACGATAGAGGAAATGAAAGTTGTCAATGCGCCATGAAACAAACAGAGATGAAATGAGTCAACCCACCATGCGACAAATGGAGATGAAAGGGTTCAATGCGACAATGACATATGGAGATTAAATGAATCAACACGCTATGCGACAAATATATCTCCTGAGAATCTAAACATTTAGATTTGGAGAGTTAGATTGGAACTTAATGATTTATATTTACGGTGACCTAGGGGCACCACTTAAGCTCGTTGATACAACGAAATTCCAGCATGATACAATGATCTACAAGTATTACTATTAAATGCATTGCTTATTGAATTTCATACTACGTAGTTTTCCCCCTTGTACCTTCTAAATGGGGCAACAGAGCAGAGTTTGGTAAGATCATCTTTGGAATTTTATTTTAAGAAAAACATGGAAGGGATGATATCCGATGACTTTCGTGATGGTACTCATTTTTCTTTGGACGAATCGAGATTGTGCGACATCACCTCAATTATCAAATAGATTATGAGATACTATAGACTTGGAGATGGTCTCTCAAATTATTTTGATAGGAATAAAGGAATAAGCCATGCATATACCATCTACATCTAAAATTTGATTATGAAAAAGGAGTCCATGCACCACGTGGAAAATGAGATGCAATGTAAAAACTAGAAAGTTATCATTTCCATTGGGTGAGTCTTCTCCAAAATAAATTCATAAAAAGAGAATACAGTAGCTGGACTTCTTCCGAAGCAATGAGCTTAAGTGGTGCCTCTAGGTCTTTCTATACAAAACTCGTTGGTGCCATCTGACCCTCCAAATATGAAGTTTTTGATTCTCACGACATATATAGTCCCATAGTGGGATGATAGTAAACACTAACGCATCCCACAAATCATATTAATCGGATTTGTAATAACATATGTTTGTATTCATAACATAATTTTTCGTGTGCATCAACAATTTGTTCTCCAGCATAATTCATAGAACATCATTCCTTTTTAATATTTTTCAAAAAATTACATGAAACTATTAAATGTTAACTCTTGGGCCTTATAAGTACCACAAGTAGAAACATATTGGCATTTGACAAGAATGGAAATAATAATGCAAGACAGAGCTTTTAAGCCTTTGTGCATCATTGGATCCAAGACGTGACACATTTGACAGATCAAAAAATAAGTATGCTGGTTGAAAAATTATATCCTGCAGATTTTTCTTCTCAAGAAAGAGCTCAATTGGAGTGTCAGCTACCACATCTTCAACTTGACACATGCAACCATCCAGAGCTGAAAATGTTACCATCACCTGCAGCTTTGGCACATGGACTGGTCAAAACAGGTAAATCATCTTGACTGCAAGAGCAGAGAGAGCATTTTCAGCTATGAGAATTGTCAAGACTCATCTTCGAAGTAAAATGGGTGATTACTTTCTTCGACATTGTATGATAATCTACATCGAGAAGGAGCTAGCGTCATAGTTTAGTTCTGATGAAATTATAGACATGTTTGATCTTCTTGGTGCTCGGAAAGCCAATTTTAAGCTAATAGAAATGTAACTTTTTGCATTGTTTGATTGACCATATGGTCTATACTGAACCATGAAAAATTATTATCATCTTTGCAATGTTAGATATTTGTGTTTGCATTTTGTGTCTTGCCCAGTTGCCCCCCCCCCCCCCAAACCTTAAATCCTGGCTCCGCCCCAGATCACACCTTTCTCAAAACCACACACATCCTTGTATTTCTTTTCTCTCTTCTTCACAAACGGTATTTCTTGTTTCTTGAACATCTTGGCCTGACTTCATACTCACAAAGCATAAACAATTATCTTAGTGATGTTGGACAGAGGATGCAATTATTTAGTTCGAATTTACGTGTTCCTCTCGCCCTAATCTGAAACACTGTTGAACTTATTTATTGGGAAGTGTTTTATTTTTTAGATAAAAGGCCCTTGTCACATTTTGATTCCAGGAAGTCATAAGGCCCAAAATGTGCAACTGAAATCGAAGATAACTTCCATCCATTTATTCGATGCCCTCTTGCTCGTCAGCTGTGGTATGCTATGGCAGAAGTCTGGGTCTTGCCGGAGATTAATGAGATTGAAAACATGTGCAAAGAGTGGTCATTACATGCACTTGAACCCCTCCCAGACATCAAATGCGCCTTGCTGTTGATGACCTTATGGCGCTGTCGACACGTCCGCAGTGAAGTTGTTCATCACAAACCGCCACCCCCAGCGGAAGCATCTAAAAGATTTCTTGTAAGCTACCTGGACTCTATCATTGGGCTCAAAACTGAATTGTGTGATGATCCTTGCAAAGGTAAATATATCATCACGTATCAGCAAACAGTGAGAACAACAATGACATCAGGTGGATAGATGGAGTTTGCCCCATGTTGGGTAGGTGAAATTAAACACTGACGGGTCCTATAGGCGAAGATGGTGCCGCTGGAGCGGGAATGATAATGGTGCTATCATTTTTTCGGCCTATAGGGCATTGTTTTCATGTGGAGAAGCATTGGAAGCGGAACTCCGCACGTGTATGGAAGGACTCTTATTTTCAATCCAGAGAAGTGAATTGCCTGGAGCGAGAATGATCTTACAGAATGACAATGGTGCTATCATTTTTTCGGCCTGTAGGGCATTGTTTCATGTGGAGAAGCATTGGAAGCGGAACTCTGCGCGTGTATGGAAGGACTCTTATTTTCAATCCAAAGAAGTGAATTGCCAATTATTGTGGAGACTGACTCCATGGTTTTTGTGAAGCTGATTTAGTCGCATGAGATAGGCAGATCTTTATACTCTTCCATTGTAAGAAAGATTAGGCACTTGACGAGCCTTCATAGAACTTGTATTACTCTTGTTAATCGCACTCAAAATAAGGTTAATGATAGTCTAGCTAAGCTTGCAAGGGTTGAAGGACGAACTATGACCTGGATTGGTTCAGGACCTTCAGCTTCTTTAGAGCTAGCTCATGCAGATTGTAATGACCATGATATTTGAGTAATACAAGTTTTTACACGCAAAAATAAGTGGAAAAATGAGAGGTAACCTATGCACAAGAACATGAGTTTAGGAGCGAATCAACTTGTTATTGGATGGTCAGGAGGACAGCGGTATCCCCTGCCCACCAGAGTTCAAGTCCCAGACTTGACATTGGTGCTCGTATTTTCTCATCAAACTCAAGATGATGTGTCGTCTCAGTCTCTCAGAGGTGCTCATAGGGGTAGGATGTGCGTGTGTATGTTCCTAGGGGAGAGTGTATGTTTGCTTCACCGCATGGGCACCGGAGAAGAACGGCATCATCACCGTTCATTCCGCCTATCGGTTTGCCGTGGACGAGCGCGAGCATCCATTTGCCACCGCCATGAGCAGGGCACTGGATGGTCGTCGCGCCATCTGGAAGACCATATGGGGGTTCCCTGCTCCCCTGAAGGTACGCGTGTTTGCTTGGCGGATTGTGACAAACTCTCTAGCTACTTGGGCAAATAAATTCTCACATCATCTTGAGCTTTCTGACATATGCGCCATTTGTGGTGTGGAACGACAGAATGTGTTCCATGAGATGTGTAGGTGCCCCCTTGCGAAGGAACTTTGGCATGCCATGGCGCTGGATTGGGTCATCCCGAGGGTTGAATCCGTTCGCAACATAGGGCCAGAATGGCTATTCACCCTCCTTGAGACTTTGGACGAGACGACGCGTATGATCGTACTGATGATCATGTGGAGGACTTGGCACGTGCGGAATGAGATCACGCATGAAAAACGGCCACCTCCAACTGAGTCCTCTCGGAGGTTCCTACGTGGATATATCAACTCTTTATTATGCCTCAAGTAGTACCCCAATGGTTATATTGTGAAGGGGAAAATGGTGATCAATGATGCGCCATCTGCACATACAGCCGCGCCCTAGCTAAAGAAGAGCTGAGCTGGGTCGCTCCTGCTACAGGATGGACCAAGTTGAACACGGACGGAAGCTTCATACCGGCTACAGGTATGTCAGGAGGTGGGATGATCCTCCGGGACACTCAGGGAAACATCATATTTAGTGCTTGCCGTGAACTCCGTACTTGTGGTAACGCGCTGGGGGCCAAGCTCGCGGCGTGTAGGGAGGGGCTGGAGCTAGCCATCCACCGGACGACGCTGCCAATTTTGGTAGAACTAGATAGTTCCGAGACAGTGTCGTTGATCATAGCAAAATCCGATGATAGATCAGTACATCGCTTTGTGATCCAGGAGATTAAAAGCTTGGCCTCAACTGAGGATAGGGAGATTTCTTTTACTCTTTGTCGTCGTTCGCAGAATAAGGTTAGCCATGAACTTGCCGCTTATGGCCGTAGTACCCCCCGAACCGCAGTGTGGTTGTACTCGGGGTTAGACTTCATTATAAACTTGGTTGTGGCTGAGAGGCCCCCGTGAGTAATGAGAATCTCCTTTACCCCCGCAAAAAAGAAGGATGATGTGTCGTCTTAGTCTCTGGGAGGTGCTCATAGCTAGGTGTATGATGTGCGTGTGTGCGTTCCTAGTGCCGAGTGTATGTTTGTGTACGTGAGTGACTTCGATTGTACTATATTAAAAGAACGAATATGAGTTTAGGCCTCGCACGTTGTCACGTGCCATGCAAAGGTAGGTAGGGATGTGGCCGTTGAGACGATGAACGCGGTCTCCGTTTCCGGTCAAAGGAAGTAAGAAAGCACTCCTTCATGGCCAGGTAATCGAACAAAGCAGGATCCTCTCCTTTTTGTAATTCAAATCATATCTTCGTGCTCGAACATTTGTTGAGAAAAGAACAAAAAAGCAAAAAAAAACAGCAACACTGCCCGTGGTTTTGCTTTCCTCACATGCACAAAATTAATACCGGAGATTCAGAAATTAAGGAGCAGTATGAAGTAGCGCATGAATACAAGCACGGGGAGGGCGCCTTTCACCTCTGGACTGTTGGCCCAAATTATCTACTGGCAGAACTGCCGAGGATCAGAGGCACAGACGATCTATACTGCAGCTAACTGAAGCTAGCAGGACACAAGTGAAGCACGCACACACTCGTTGTGGAGATGCTCACGCAGTGAGGCTGGTTGTAGTACTACTATTCTTGGATTGCTTTTGTGCTAACTTGAGTGAGTTACAACGGGAGGGGTGGTGCTGTTTATATAGCACTTACAAACCGACATATGAGCTAAGATATTTCTACTAGCTGCCCACCTCAGCTCATACGTGTACTAGACTAGTACTACTAGTGTGAACAAGGAAGAAAAATCCTAGCCGCACTGCCATGCATTAAGTGCATCCTTAAATTCTATCCTGACATCTTAGCTGGTAAGGCACGCAACTACTGCTGCTGCCGACCTGCAGCCCACATGCAACCATGCATGCATCTGCGTAAATGTTGCTGCTCCGTTGTATGCACCGGAAGACCAAGTTTGACTCAACATTCTCCCCCTCAAACTTGTCGAAGAAGCTTGGTGTCGATGATCCCGACCTTGTTGCGCAGCTCCTGGAACCGGACACGACCAAGTGACTTGGTCAGGATGTCCGCCTTCTGCTCACCAGTCCTGATGAACTCCACTATCACCGTGCCTTTCTCGACGCAGTCACGTATGAAGTGATAGCGGAGATCGATGTGCTTGCTGCGGTCGTGAAGCACTGGATTCTTGCAGAGGGAAATCGCCGACTTGTTGTCGACGAAGATGAGCGCAGGGGTTGTGTCCTGATTTAGCATCTCGCCGAGAAGGCGAGCAAGCCAAATCCCCTGACATGCCGCTGTAGCTGCCGCGATGTACTCTGCCTCGCACGAAGATACGGCGACAACTTTCTGCCTCACCGATTGCCAGCTGACGGGACTATTCCCGAGAAGGAATAGTATGCCTGATGTGCTCTTCCGGGAGTCCACATCACCAGCGTGGTCAGAGTCGCTGTACCCGACCAAGCTCTCGCCGTCGCCACGACGGTACACGCATCCATGCGTGAGCGTACCTGCGATGTACCGGAGCAGGTGCTTGACGGCAGCGAGGTGATCGCTTGCCGGAGCTTCCATGAACCTACTCAGGTACCCGACAACAAACGTGATGTCCGGTCGGGTGTGCACGAGGTACCTGAGACTCCCGATGATGCTTCGGTAGAGTGTGGCATCCACCGCCTTCTCGGGGCTCTCCTTGCTGAGCTTCAGCCGTGCCTCCATTGGAGCTTGCACAGCATAGCAGTCCTTCATGCCTGCTCGCTCGAGCATCTTGGTGGCGTAGGCCGTCTGCGTGATCGTGATGCAACCACCCTCCTGGTTTACCTCCAGCCCAAGGTAGTACCGGAGCAGCCCGAGGTCGCTCATACTGAAGAGACGATGCATCTCTCCCTTGAAGCGTTGAACCTCTTCAGGCTCTGCCCCGGCGATGACCAGGTCGTCGACGTAGATGCCGACGATGAGCAGCGTGTTCGCGGTGCCACGCGAGTACACACCGTGCTCAGAAGCGCTGCGTGAGAACCCAAGGGATGCGAGGCTTGCATCAAGCTTGGCGTTCCACGCCCTTGGGGCTTGCCGGAGACCATACAGGGCCTTGTGTAGTCGATACACGCCCTGCTCGTGGCCCTTTGCAACGAACCCGGGTGGCTGGGAGACGTACACCTCCTCGTTAAGGTCGCCGTTGAGAAACGCCGACTTGACATCCATGTGGTGTACTTCCCACCCGCGGTGAGCGGCCACGGCAAGGATGAGCCGCACCGACTCCAGCCTTGCCACCGGAGCGAAGACTTCCTCGAAGTCCACTCCCTCACGCTGCACGTAGCCCTTTGCGACGAGGCGCGCCTTGTGCTTGACAATGGCGCCGTGCTCGTCCTTCTTCACCTTGAACACCCACTTGAGCCCGATGGCTCGGTGCCCAGCAGGCAGTGTGGTGAGTGTCCAAGTGGCGTTGTCGTTGATTGACGCCAGCTCGTCCAGCATCGCGTGGCGCCAGCAATCCTCTTGCTCGGCCTCCGCGAACGTGGTCGGCTCCTCGCCGGCCATCAGATGCAAGACCTCGTCGTCATCAACGTCCTCATCCTCGGGCTGTTGCGGTGTTGCCGCAGCCTCGCCGAGGAGATCCCCCATGCGCCGAAACCTGTGGGGGGCGCCAACGCTGTCGTCGGCGTCGAACAGCTCCGACCTCGCCGTTGGCGGGGTTGCGAACTGCCTCCCGGGACCCATGTTGCTTGACGTCGTGGTGTCCGGCGACACCATACCCGGGGACGGTGTTCTCGGGGTTGCTGTTCCCGGATCCACACCTCCCGAGCTTCCCGGGGTGGCACTTCCCGGGGTCTTGCTTCCCGGGGTTGTAGAGGACATCGGGTACTCCACAGTGAAGGAGCTGCTTGCCGGGGACTCCCCCGACACCTCCCAAGTCCATCGCGCGTCTTCGTCGAAGATGACATCGCGCGAGACATGCACACGCTTTGAGACGGGGTCGTACATCTTGTACGCCTTAGAGCCCGTCTCATAGCCCATGAACACCATTGGGGTGCTCCTATCGTCGAGCTTCTTCAGCTGTGGGCGCGTCATCTTGACGTGCCCGACGCAGCCAAAGGTACGGAGGAAGCGTACATCGGGCTTCCTTCCGTACCACGCCTCATAAGGCGTCTTGCCATCGACGCTCCTTGTGAAGGAGCGGTTGAGGATGAAGACGGCCGTGAGCACGGCCTCCCCCCAATACGTGCTCGGCACCTGCTTTGCCTTGAGCATGCAGCGTGCCATCCCGAGCACCGTCTGGTTCCTCCGCTCGACGACGCCATTCTGCTGTGGCGAGTAAGGGGCTGTGAGGTGACGTTGCACCCCTTTCTCGTCGCAGTGCTTGTAGAACGTGGCCGACGTGAACTCGCCGCCACGGTCCGTGCGCAGCACGCGCAGCTTGTGGCCACACTCGACCTCTGCTGCCGCTTGCTGCTTGACGATGGCTTGCTCCGCCTCATCCTTGGAGGCGAGGAGCAGCACCCACATGAACCTGCTGTAGTCGTCGACGAGCAGCAGGATGTAGCGACGCCCTCCTGGCGTTGCCGGGGTGATTGGGCCGCAGAGGTCCCCGTGAACCAGCTCCAGGGGTTTCTGCGCCCGATAGCGTGCCTTCTCGGGAAACGGCAGACGCCGCTGCTTCCCCGCAAGACATGCATCACACAGCTCGTCGGCGTGCTCGATGTGAGGTAGCCCACGAACGAGGTTGCCTCGCGCCATCTTTCGCAACCCGTCGAAGTGCTGGTGTCCTAGCCGGGCATGCCAACGCCACGCGTCGGAGACATGGCCCACGGCAAGGCACACAGGATGCACGGGTTGAAAGAAGAATTTGTAGAGGCGGTTCGACGAGCGGGTAACCTCGATAAGCAGCCTCTTCTGCTGGTCGCGCACGGTGAGAACACCGCGCCGGATGCCGATGTCGAACCAGCCCTCGTCGAGCTGTCCGACACTCACGACGCTGCTCTTGAGCGCCGGAATGAAGTAGACGTCCGTGAACGCCCTATGATCACCCCCTTTGTCGGCGAAGACGACGGTCCCGCGCCCGTGGATCTCCACCACGGATCCGTCCGCGAACCGCACCTTCCCGGTGATTGAGCGGTCCAGCTCCGCGAACGCGTCGATCGAACCAGTCATGTGGTTCGTGGCGCCGGTGTCGAGGAACCAACCCTCACTTTGCTTGCCGCCTGCAAGCGTGGGTGTGGTCACGGCTCTCTCCTCGTTGAGGAAGACGAGCCGACGCACATGCCGCTGTCGAGAGCCATCTCCGGCAACACGGTGGACCCCGAACACTTTGTTGTCGGGGTGTGGCTGACCTGAGTCTCCGTGCGCTCCTGCACGGAGTCGATGGTCGCCAGCATCATGGTCGGAGCATGGTCCGCCATATGTGTCGTTGTCGCGCCAACTTGCGCGATCTTGTCGGGTCCCGCGGTTATCGGGGACGCCGTCGCCGGGGTGTGGCTCCCCCACACCCGAGCCTTCATCGCCTCCACCGACAGGCCCGAGAACGCCGTTGTCGAGGTGTGGCCTGTCATCGAGTGATGGTTCCGTGGGCGGGCTCCGTGCCTCCTGCACGGAATGGGTGGATGTCGGGCCGTGGTCGGGAGACGCTGAGCTCTCCTGCACGGGCTCGACTCTTGCCAGCATCATTGCCGGCCCACCATCCACGTCAGCCTGGACGAGGTTTGCCGTTGCCGCGGCTGCCTCGTCGGCTTTCCTCCTGTGGCAATCCCGGATCCAGTGACCCGGCATGTTGCAGTAGCGGCACTTGCCACCGTTGCCAGCGCCTCGCCCTGCCTGGCTTGGCCTGCGACCGCGGTTGCCGCCACCACTCTGGGCGCGGCCTCCGCCTCTGCCGCGACCTCTGCTTCCCGTGGGGCGCCCCCCCCGCCGGAAGAGCCGCCGCGGCAGCTGCTGAAGCTGCGCCCCATCGCTTCCCCGGTGAGCAGTAGTTCGCCGCCAGCACGGTTGTTGGCGTCGTCGCCGCGCTCCTCGACGACCTTCAGCCGCCCTACCAGCTCCTCGATCGTCATGGTGGAGAGATCCACCAAGCTCTCGATGGACCAGGCCAGTTGCTTGTACTGCCTGGGTACGACGCGGAGAAACTTGAGAATCACCATCTTGTTGTCAATGGGATCTCCGAGCGTTGCGAGCTCGTTGACGAGACCTTGCAGCCGCAAGGCGAAGTCGTCGACTTGTTCGCCGGCCTTGAACCGGATCTCCTCGTACTGGAGGCGCAAGGTCTGGGCCTTCGACTCCCGTACGCGCTCCACGCCGATGCGCAGAGTCTTGATGGTCTCCCATGCTTCCTTGGCCGTCTTCTTGGCGCCAAGGGTGAGCACCATCTCCTCTGGGACGGAGCGCAAGATCGCTTCCATCGCCAGCCGATCCTCCTCGTACTCGACATCGCCGGTTTCCACGGCTTTCCACATATGCCGCGCCTCCATGATGACTTTCATCATGACCGACCAACTGGGGTAGTTGGTCCGCGTGAGGAGAGGGAAGGAGGTGCTGGACATGCCCACGTCTCGCACGGAGCGTGGCGCACCCAGCTCACCTCCCGGCCTGCCTCGCGCGCGCGTCCGTCCGCCCGCGAGGGTGTCCTCAGCCGAGCTCTGCTCGGCGGTCTTGGAACCGTCATCGGCGACGCCTCCTTTCGGCATATGCTTCGGCATAACCCGAGGCTCTGATGCCAATTGTTGGCCCAAATTATCTACTGGCAGAACTGCCGAGGATCAGAGGCACAGACGATCTATACTGCAGCTAACTGAAGCTAGCAGGACACAAGTGAAGCACGCACACACTCGCTAGGAGATGCTCACGCAGTGAGGCTGGTTGTAGTACTACTATTCTTGGATTGCTTTTGTGCTAACTTGAGTGAGTTACAACGGAGGGTGGTGCTGTTTATATAGCACTTACAAACCGACATATGAGCTAAGATATTTCTACTAGCTGCCCACCTCAGTTCATACGTGTACTAGACTAGTACTACTAGTGTGAACAAGGAAGAAAAATCCTAGCCGCACTGCCATGCATTAAGTGCATCCTTAAATTCTATCCTGACATCTTAGCTGGTAAGGCACGCAACTACTGCTGCTGCCGACCTGCAGCCCACATGCAACCATGCATGCATCTGCGTAAATGTTGCTGCTCCGTTGTATGCACCCGAAGACCAAGTTTGACTCAACATGGACCACAAGATTTCCACTCCTTCCCTCGACCCGTCTCCCCCTATAAAAAGCCCGCCAGCACCCTGCAGCTCCTCTGAAATCCACATTGTCCTGTTCTGCCCTGCGGCGAGGAAGCCATTTTAGCAGGTTTTGGGTTCCGTTGTTTGTGTTGGTTTGGGTTGTGTTGGCCGCGATGGGTGGAGGATGCGGCGGAGGACAAGTTCCCGGAGGGGTTACGAGTCCTCGCCGTGGACGGCGACTGCGTCTGCCTCAAGGTGCTAGAGAACCTCTTGCGCGGGTGCAAATACCACCGTGAGTCTCCTGAATCTTGATCCATCCGCTTCGCCAAAGTCCATTAGGATCGGAGCCTTGTGATCTTTTTGTTTCTCTGCGAATAATGCTTTCTGCGATGCAGCAACGACTGTGAAAGATTCTCAGCGCCGGGAAGGAGAAGTTCGACCTGGTCATCACCGACGTGCGCATGCAGGACATGGACAGCTTGAAGCTCCTCGAGCGCATCCGCCTCGAGATGGATCTGCCCGTCATCAGTACACTCACTGCTCAATTCTAAGTCCTAGTTTTATTTTTGTGTGTATGAGCTGACAATTCTCTTTGAGAACATACAACTAATCCTGAATCTTGGATATACAGTGAGAGGACATTCATTCCTTTGGGCAGCACGTGAGATCCTATATATTCAGCACGATTTTAGGAAACCAAATACACATGCACGCCACACTCACCCTATTTTTAACTTTGGGGAAATCGAAAGAGTGGGATCCCCTTTCAGCCTGAACCAACGGGGTCCCATCTAACCATTCATCTGTCTGATCGGATGGCCAGTGGGCCGGGTAGTAGTGCGGAGGTGAATCGACACATTAGTGAATTAGGAGGGGGCTGGATCACAGGATCCCTAGTGGTATCGGTTGCTTGCCCGAACCAATTGGATCCAACCTAATTGCTCATCCATCGATCAAATGGCTAGTGGGGGCACGGGAATGGAAGTGGTAGCATGTGATTTATGAGATCCAACTAATTATTGACTTAAATAATCGTGTTGATTGTTTTTAGTATGCTATAAACATGGTCATGCGTACAAGATACCCCCCCCCACCCCCTATAGGAACCGGTTCTATTTTCGATCAATTGATGTCCCAATTGCATTAAAACATGTCGTCTGGATTCAGTATAAATTTGTTTTAGAACTTCAATACGTAGTGCCTGAAGTCTAGAGTTCAATACCATCCATACAATATATATGGTAATCTAGCTGAGTGTGAGTATGTGTCACTCCTATGCAATGTAGACCCACTACCCGTATGTGTTTGGTGTGGGTGCATTGATGGACTCAATTTAATTTTGTATGCTCTCAATTGTAAAAATCTAGTCATAAGAACCAAAATTATAATATATTTATATTTTGTGATATGACCAAATTATATTTAGTTGTCTTCTAAACTAATATTAAATGCCTAGTCCTTGCAATCACACAAAGTATAGAATTGCACCACCTGTTTGCTAGGGTGGCAGGAGTAATACAATTAGGAAACTACGTATGTTGTATCTACGTTATTAAAGGATTACCCATCTATAATCTGCTTGAGATTGTTTGTTAAAAGTACTTACTCTTGAGAATACCATATAAAGGAGTGCCACTTTAAAGCAGATACATTGAGTAGGTTAACCATGTAAAATATCTACAATCCTGAAGCTTAGTTAACTTTGAACTAGGACACTAATTTGTAGTCCCATTATTTTTGCCGGTGAGTGCAACCAAAAATACTTATTATCCTAAAATGTAATAAAAATACTTAAGATAATGGCGCTGCTATGTGCATGACTGCTTAACATGCTCAGAACATTACACGAGCCGATCATTTTTATCTATGTGCATGACTGCTTAAACGTGATGATCTGATTTACCTAGTTAGAACATGGTGTTATGATGGTTTAGGCATTGTGTCATGGTAATTTTTTATCCATTATTTATGTTTTATACTATTAATTGAATGTGTGAATGTTTTTCCATTTAATTTGCACTGGAACACAAATTATATCATTGTCATGATAATCTGAAAATCATGTGGAAAACATGTTTGCTTCCCCACTTGCCCGACGCATTTGGAAAATACTGAATTCTGTTTTCTGTCTATAAGCACCAGTATAAAAATTTATGTCCAGTTCATAGATTTTCGTGAAGTACTAAACTCCAAAGCTAAGTCAGGTCATATGGCATGCAGTGCTATCTGAAGATTGTGAAAAGAAGGCTATGATGAAGGGGATAAATCATGGGGCGTGTGACTATTTGGTGAAGCCAGTGCATACCAACGAGCTAAAAAATATATGGCAGCATGTTGAAAGCAGGAGAAATTCCGAAGCAATAAGGCACATTAGCAGGGACGATGATGACGACCAGAGATCACAGCTTGGGACTGCTGCCAAGAGCAATGATGGAGCTAATACTGACGAGAGCAAAGAGAGCACACATGCATCCGCTACCCAGAAGAAGCCAAAAGTGGCATGGACAATCGAGCTGCATACAAAGTTTATGGAAGCTATCAACCAGATTGGCCTTTATAGTAAGACACACATTATGTCCTTATTAAATGACACAACACTTGTTGTTACTTGGGATTTTCCATTAACAATTTTTTGATTACATTACTATAGGTGCTACTCCAAAAAAGATTCTGGAGCTGATGAATGTGGATTACCTCACTAGGAAAAATGTATCGAGTCATCTACAGGTTTATTTTCAACCCTTTTCTTTATTTGTCACATGTTTGTGTTCCATTTATTCATAGTCTAACATTTTGTCATATATAAGTGTGAGCTTATATTTTTTTGGGAACATATCAGTCAAAGGTTTAGTAATGCACCCAACATGAAAATGTGTGTAATTGTAATCTTTTTTGTCCTTGAAAATGTGAGGTTTATCTTATATAATGCATGCCCCATACTTTTTTAACCCATGCAACACTTTCAGTTATTTTTATTCCCACATGTCCACCATTACTATTTCCCATGAGCGTGCATCTCATATACATGTTTATTTTGTCTATATTGTTATTTCAGAAGTATAAATTGTACTTGAAAAAAGTCAACTCAAACCCACTTGGTGATGCATGTGTAAGATGGAACTCTTTCATGAACATTTGGGAGAGTTTTATGCATAACCATGAGCATGAAAGGTGGGGTGTGTCCTCAGGTGGCATCGCCTCCTGGAGTCCGAACCATTATGGTGCAGCGGTTCACTTAGGTCAGCATACAAACACCCAGGGGAGTATGTCCATGGGTTCATTAATCAGTGGTGGTACAATGCTGGGGTATTTGGTACCACAGACGCCCTATATGGGAATATTTTCTAGCTTGAATGAGCATATAGTTCCATTCAACATACCTAGCAACCCAAGCTCTATAGGGATGTTGAATGCAAACACCAGTATTCCAATGGCAGCACCTCAGTTTGTTTACAGCGACCCAATCACTACATTAGTGGCAGGCTTCAGCGAGCAGATGGCACCATTCAACATAGCAAGCAACATGGGCTCGGTTGGAATGATGTTAAATGGCAAGTCTGCACCTGGTATAGGTAGAACTTCAGTGGCAGAGACTGAGATGGTTAACTATGGAAGAACTAGTTCTGCACTTTCCAAACATCAGACATATGTTTTCGTCCCATTGACACTTCAGACATATGCATCTGGTATTTTC
Organism: Aegilops speltoides; assembly: GCA_021437245.1. NCBI lineage: Eukaryota > Viridiplantae > Streptophyta > Magnoliopsida > Poales > Poaceae > Aegilops > Aegilops speltoides. The sequence continues at coordinate 559,857,930 of CM038147.1, forward strand.
CATGTGCAAGAAGGAACAGTTGATCAGCAAGCACTTAGTAGTCAACTGAATGGCATCAATGACTTGTCATCAGTCGGTATTAATGAAGTAAGAATGTTTCTCATTGACATGTATCTAGTCTATGCATATGAAATTTTGAAATGAACAGGTGTATTTAAATCAAACTTTCTTTCTCGCTGTAGGATTTCATTGGAGAGGATGCTGTCATGGATGGATAATGACACTTATGTTGGTTAACCCAACCTAGAGATATTTTTCGCATGTGTGTTGTGCACTTTTAATGGGCCATTCCTTTGTTCTTGCACAATGTACCATGAAACTGTCGGATTTATGTAGTCTAGTTGGAAGTACGGTCGTGTCGGGGCTTCTATTTTACTCCAGCTATTTTTTAAGTTTGTGTTGCCATCTGAGATCAAAATGGTGTTTGGTTATGTTATTTCTGATGTAACCATTTTTGTTCTATATATTATTGATGTGATGTTGCATCTTTTCAAGGTGAAAACATGTCCCCTGTCTATGACATGGTCTTTAGGACGCATTTTTTAGACACAGCTTAGGGCGAATTCATACATTAAATTTTCTATAAAGGCATATCCATTTTTTCCCTGCATTTAATGTTCATTGCAAAAGTGTCAAAAGTAGAACCGAGTGAAGAGAACCATGGTCTTCATTATCCATGTATAAATGCTTTACTTTTCCAATTCTGATGTCGTGTGACAGAAGTTGCTTACACTAATGTCTTATCCTAATATTCTGTGCCTATTACCATATAACATAAAGGAAATTATTTAGTTTTGGATGTAGAAAATATTTATTTACCTTAATTGTGAAAGTCAATGGTGCCTAACTTTTTTTTTGTGAATGGTGGTGCCTAACTTAAACATCTGCAGTCAAGAATAGGGTTTATGAACGCCTAGGCCATCATCACAACATCTTCAAACATCATGCAAATCATGCACCTGAATAATTATGTTATTAGATACAATATGATATCTCAAACCCTATTAAGTTCATTTAAGGGATATGGTGCTGCTTACTACTGTTGTGGAAAATGCTAACAAAAACTCAAAAATGACAATGGAAGGAATCAATGTACCACGTGACAATTGGAGATGATGTTAGATAATCTTGTCTGTTAGGTTAGATATAGTTGCTACGTGGTCTACTAGGTAGTCTACTAGGACGTGTTGGAGTTAGCTTGCATGCCATGTGCTGGTGCTAAGAATTCCAGTTAGCACTTGTCCGGCTGGAAGTAGTATATTGCCGTGCCATAGTTTGAGTTTTTGTAACAGGGAGAAAAGGAGAAAATAAGTAAAGAGAGGAATGAAGGGCACGACAAGGGCCCTTGGCTAAAAGTTTTGGTGTGCGTGTTCGTCGTGATTTGATGTAATCAGTTTGTGGGCAAGTTCCAGCAAATGAAAGGAATTAATGTGCCACATGACAGACGAAATGAAAGGAGTCAATGCGCCATGGTACAAAGAGAGATGATAGGAGTCAACACACCAAGTGAAAGCGAAAAATGAAGATAAAAGGATTCAAAGCGGCATGTGACAAATGGAGATGAAATGCGTCATCGCGATAGGTGAAAAATATATGCCTTAAGAACCAAAATGTTCAGATATGGAGGGTCAGATTGGCATTGAACGATTTATATGTAGGGATACCTACCAGCACTAATTTAGTTCATTGCCTGATAGAAAGTCTGGTATGATAAGCTGATCTACAAGAATTACTGTTGAATGCACTGCTTGGTGAATTTCATATTAGGTACTTCTCCCCCCACCCCGATGTACTTTCCAAATGGGGCAATAGACCTGAGTTTCATGAGCTAACATATTTTTTTATTTTCAGAAAAAAAGATGAAGGGGATGACAACCTATATTAGGTGAGGGTATTCACTTTTGTTGGAACGCCTCGAGGTTTGCATTGTGAAAATCCTGAATATGAGATACTATAGATCGAGAGATGATCTCTTAAATCTTTCTGATAAGAATTGAGGAATAATCCAATGCATACCACCTATGGGTAATATTTTGTTACAACAAGGAGTCGATGTACCACACAGAAAGATATGTGCAATATTAAAAGTAGGGATTTTCCATTTCGATGGGGTGAATCATCATCTTCTCCATTCTTCCATAAAAAGAAATACCAAAGATGGATTATGGCAGATCACCACATCCTATTGAAGCAATGGACTTAAGTTATGTCTCGAGGTCTTTCTATTTATAATTCAATTGGTGGTGATCTGACCCTCCAAATCCGAACTTTTTGATTCTAACGACATATATTTGTCATGTAGTGCATTAAATCTTTTCATATTCAGTTGTCATGTGTCACTTTGAATAATTTTATCTACATTTGTCTTGACGCCTTTGAAACCCTCGTCGTATGGCACATTGACTTCTTTCACCTCCAATTGTTGGCCAACACATTGACTTCTTTCATCTCCATTGGTCAGGTTCTCATGAGTACTTTTCCACAATGATAGGAAGTACTACCACATCCCATAAATTATATTAATAGAATTTGGAATATCATATGTTTGTATTTCCTAAAATAAATATTCACTTGCATGAATAATGTGAGCTTCAGATATCATTCGCTCAAATATTTTGCGAATAATGACATGAATCTAGTAAAAGGTCACTCTTGCAAGTAACAATAGTCATTGCATGCCTTCTTCTACTAGAATATGTTTTAAGTCGTTGGGAGCTTCATTCTCGGGAAAATGAAATACTAGCAAACAATACATCACTACAGGAATCAGCTTCTTTGCCGTTTGCCATGGCATACGGCAAAGGTACCAAAAGCGGACAACAAACCTCTTTGCCATCTGCCACTGACGACAAAGCTACCCGGCAAAGAACCTGACTGTAAACAGGTTCTTTGCCGTCGGTGGCAGACGACAAAGAATGTGGATGATAACTAACAGACATTAGCCACGTTAGGTGGCTAACGGCAGCCTTTGCCGTCCGCTGGCAGACGGCAAACATGCCCTCTCCTTTGCCGTTTGCCACAGACATCAAAGTAACCAAATGGCTCAGCTCCCAGGTTGCACAGGTTGCTGCCACGTGGCCACTTTGCCATCTGTGGCAGACGATAAAGAGCCCTTTGCCGTCTTCCACATACGGCAAAGAGCTTGTATTGTTACTGTTTTTTCTGTTTTCTGTTATATCCCTACATTTTCAAAAGACATAAACGATATATATATTTTCAACCTCAAACATAGTCGATGTATCAGCCATCTAGCAGTCTATCAATGCAACAGAACATATAGGGTCTTAAAATGTCCAATACATACATAGTTTCACGGAGTTCATCAACATACATACATAGTTTCACGGAGTTGTTCAACATATATTGTTCATCAACATAAACTCAAAACAAAAACTAAAACTAGCAGTCCATCAAATGCCAGCTTCCATGAAGGAATCAAATCTGCAAAAATGGGAGTAAGCAAGTTAGAAGAAGAAGAAGAAGACTAGAAGAAGAAGAAGAAGAAGAGGACTAGAAGAAGAAGAAGAAGAAGAAGAAGGTTTTTACCTTTTCCTTCTCATTCTTCTTCTTTTATTCTTTATTTTTCTTCTCTTTCTTCTTCTATTCTTTCTTTTTCTCCTCTTCCTTGTTTTTCTTTTTCTTATTCCTTATTTGTGTCATTTTAGAGCTTACATAGGTAACTATGCCATTTTTGAGCTAACTAAGCTTATTATGTCAATTTGGAGGAAAATAAGGTAAGTATAGGTCATTTTTGTGCTAACATAAGTAATTATGCCATTTTTTGAGCTAACGTAGGTAAATGGATCATTTTGGAGCTAACCTAGCTAAAATGGATCATATTGGAGCTAACCTAGGTAAACTTGGTCATTTTGGAGCTAACCTAGGTAAAATGGATCATATTGGAGCTAACTTAGGTAAAATGGGTCATTTTGGAGCTAACCTAGCTAATTATGCCATTTTTAGTTAACTCATATGATGACATTTTTGACATAAGTAAGAAAGTATATGTCTTTATTGAGCTAACCTAGGTAACTAAGCATATTAGAGCTAATTTAGCATTTTAGAGCTAACTTAGGTCATTTTGGAGCTAACTTAGGTAAAATTGATCATTTTGGAGCCAATTAAGCTTATTATGTCATTTTCGAGGAAATAAGCTAAGTATATGACATATATGAGGTTACCAAGGTTGTTATGCCATTTCAAACCTAAGTAAGCTAATTATGCCATTTTTACATAAAGAAGCTAAGTGTATGTCATTATTGAGCAAACCTAGGTAACTAAGCATATTAGAGGTAACTTACCTTATTAGAGCTAACATAGATAATTTTGGAGAAAACAAAGCTCACTATATATCATTTTGGATCTAAGTAAGCTAATTATGTCATTTTGGAGGAAGATAAGCTAAGTCTAGGTCATTATGGAAAACATTTCCGAGGAAATCAAGCTAAGTCTATGCCTTTATGCATTTATTAAGCAAAACACTAGAGAAAACATACCATCATCACGGACGTGAAGTACCGGCGTGGCTCGTGCCGGTACCACCACCTGGAGAAGGATCGTGTGATGCTTGTCTTGGGGCACGCTGCACCAAAGATCATTTGCAATGTCTCGTTAGCATGACGACACTCAAATGTGAATACTAGTAACTAATGACCATTCAATTTAAACTCACTGCTGTCCCCGGAGCAATCTCTGACATCGGCGGAGGGGTCTAACCGGCCTTCTGACAAACAGACTGCACATTTGGTTTTCACGAGTCAGTCATACTAGTTAGTAATGAAAAGAACATTACATGAATGATTTGGCTAATATGCAGAAGAAACTCACCATGAGGAGCTCGTACATGGCCCGGAAGATCCACGCCCCTCCACCCTTGCCCCCACGCCCCTCGACCACTCGACCCCTCGGCGACCCTCGACCCCTGACCCCTCGGCAATCCTCGACCCTCGACCCCTCGACGGTCCTGTCAAACACCTTCACTGTGTGCATGGTGCGGTTGTTGTCCTAGCTTAAGATGCAGACGTGCCTGAGCTGAAGGTCATCAGCGGGCAACTACTTCCATCCGTTCTTTGCGCATGGATGGAAGCAGTTCACCCACTCTCATGACCTTCAGCTTGGGGACATCCTCATATTAAGCTATGACAACAGTCAGTCAACACGCGGACCGGAAGATCCTCGACCATCGACCCCTAGACCCTTGACCCGTCTCACCTCGATCCTCGACCCTCTTCCCCGACCCTCGACCCCTTGGCGACCGGCGATCCTCGACTCGGTTCGTCGGAGCCGACGCACCCCTAACCACGACCCGGTTATGTGGGCACCTCTTCTTCTTCACTCCCATTTTGGCAGGTTTGATTCACTTCATGGAAGCAACATCGATGGACTGCTAGTGTTTAGTTCTTGTTTTCATTTGTATTGATGAACAATGTGAAACTATGTATGTATATATGGATGAACTCCGTGAAACTATGTATGCATTGGATCTTTTAATACCCTATGTGTATTGTTGCATTGATGAACTGCTAGATGTTTGATACATGGGCAATGTTTGATGTTGAAACTATATATATCATATATATCTTTAAAAATGCAGGAATATAACAGAAAACAGAAAAAAAACATCAACAATACAGGCACTTTGCCATCCGCCATAGACGGCAAAGGGACTTTCACCATCCACCGCCGAGGGTAAAGAAGCCACGTGGCAGCAACCTGTGCAACCTGGGAGATGGCCTATTTGGTCAGTTTTCCATCCATGGCAGACAACATAGGGATGTTCTGCTGACATCACAAAAACGAACGGCCAAGGGCCGTGCAGCTTTGCCGTCCACTAGCGGACGGCAAAAGCTGCCGTTATCCACCTAATGTGGCTAACGCATGGTTTTTGCCGTCCATGTTCTTTGCCGTCGTGACTGACGGTAAAGGGCCTTTGCTGTCCCCTTTGCACAAGCTGACGACAAAGAACCTGTTTACCATCGCTCTCTTTGCCAGGAAGGTTTGCCGTCGGTGGCGGACGACAAAGAGCTTTGCCGTCCGCTTTTGATGCCTTTGCCATCTGCCAAAGCTGATTCCTGTAGTGACCTCCGAAGAAAGAGATCTAAATCACGGGTATGGGCACTCTCCTTGGCAGCTACCAAGCTTGGGGGAGATGCCCCGGTATTGTATCACCATCATACTTTTCCTTTTATCATTTTTCTTAGTTCGATCCTTTTGGTTATATCTTTATCTAGTAGAATAAAAGTTTTTAGTACTATCTAGCTTTCAGTTTTGCTTTATGTTCCCTCAATGTCATCGAGTTCGTGAGTTATATATAATAAAGAGTAGCTTTGAGTTGAGGGCTTTGCTTTCTTGCTATGATCAAAGAAACAAAGATAAGAGAAAGAATAAAAAATAAAAAAATCATATAATGATCTTATGGAGAGTTATGACTTCACATAAAGAGTGTGATGAATATAAGTTGTTGAGAATTGACAAACATAGTTTTGGTCATTGCTGCAATTAATAGGAAGTAATAAAGAAAGAGAGGCTTCATATATGAATATACTATCTTAGACATCTTTTGTAATTGTGAGCACTCATTAAAATATGACATGCCAAAAAGTTGATGTTGGACAAGGAAGATAACATAATGGGTTATGTTTTCTTATATCCGAATAGAAGTTATATTGTCATGGATCCTCCAACATGTTGGGCTTGATTTTCCCTCTTTTGCTATCCAAATCCTTTGCACCAAGTAGAGATACTACTTGTGCATCCAAACATCCCTTAAAACAGTCTTGCCATGAGAGTCCTCCATACCTACCTATGGATTGAGTAAGATCCTTTAAGTAAGTTGTCATCGGTGCAAGCAATAAAAATTGCTCTCTAAATATGTATGATCTATTAGTGTGTAGAAAATAAGATTTATACGAACTCGTGATATGGAAGAAATAAAAGCGACAGACTGCATAATAAAGTTCTTTATCACAAGAGGCAATATAAAGTGACGTTCTTTTGCATTAAGATTTTGTGCATGCAACCATAAAAGTGCATGACAACCTCTGCTTCCCTCTGCGAAGGCCCTATCTTTTACTTTTATCTTCTACCCTTATACAAGAGTCATGGTGATCTTCATCTTTCCTTTTTACATTTTTTTCCTTTTGGGAAGCGCTATCTGTTGGAGAAACATCCAGATATATATCCACTCGGAGTAGGTTATCATAACGTATTATTGTTGACATTGCCCTTGAGGTAAAAGGTTGGGAGGCGAAACTATAAGCCCCTATCTTTCTCTATATCCGACTAAGGCTTTGAACCCATAAGTATCGCGTGAGTGTTAGAAATTATGAAAGACTAAATGATAGTTGAGTATGTGGACTTGCTGAAAATCTCTTATATTGAATCTCTCCGATGTTATGATAAATTGCAATTGCTTCAATGACTGAGATCATCGTTGTTAGTTTTCAATGAAGTTTTTGATTCATACTTTACCTTGTGAATGAATATTTACTTTAGCATAAGAAATTATATAACAATATATGTTGCTCTTCTAAAATATGATCATGATGCCCTCATTTCCGTATTTTATTTCATCGACACCTCTATCTCTAAACACATGGACATATTTTTCGATTTCGGCTTTCGCTTGAGGACAAGCGAGGTCTAAACTTGGGGGAGTTGATACGTCCATTTTGCATCATGCTTTCATATTGATATTTATTGCATTATGGGTGGTTGTTGTTACACATTATAGCACAATACTTATGCCTTTTCTCTCTTATTTTACAAGTTTTACATGAAGAGGGAGAATGCCGACAGCTGGAATTTTGGACTGGAAAAGGAGCAAATATAAGCGATCTATTCTGCACAACTCCAAAAGTCCTGAAACTTTATGGAGAATTATTTTGAAGAAAAAATATTGGGCAAAGAAAGTAACAAAGGGGACCCACCAGGAAGCCACAAGGGTGGGGGTGCGCCCTACCCCCTGGGCGCGCCAACTAGTAGAAAAAGGGCATATTGTCCCGGTTCGTAAGGGCCATTTGTCCCGGTTATTGAACCGGGATTGAAGTGTCGGTACTAATGCCCTAGACCTTTAGTCCCGGTTCTTACACAAACCGGGACAGATGGGCCTACACGTGGCTGGTGCGGCGAGCCCAGTAAGAGGCCCTTTGGTCCCGGTTGGTGGCACTAACCGGGACCAATAGGCACCCAACGCATCAACATTTCAGGGGCTGGGGTTTTTATTTATTTTTTGATGGGGGGGTCTAGGGGTTTTGGGGGTTTTGGGGGGTTAATTTAGGTGTTTCATATATTGTGTTAGCTGGCTAATTAATAGAGAGAGAAGTGTCCTCTCTTATCTCCGTGCTTGGTCGACGCTACGTACTATACGTATAGAGAGGACTAGACATGGTAGCTAGTATGCAAATGAAGGAATCAGAAGATCGTCATGAACATATGCATACAGAGAGAAGTGATATCGACTACCTCTCCTTCTCTGAGAGATTGGTCAAACAACAAGTTCTCGTATATCTATCCGACGCTAATGGCTACATATATACAATGTAATTATCTCTTACAATATAATCTCCTAATTCCAAATGAACTCAGGGTCCACATGGTATTCTCCGTCTTTAGCGATCACGTGGTCAAGAAAGAATGCCGCCAATTCCTCTTGAATTGCTCGCATACGATCTGGTGGTACGAGTTCATCCCGCATCCGAAATAGCTAATTTGAAGAAGGGGGTCAATACATATATATGAATAAATGAAACTCAACACAAATGATGGTAATAAAATAAAATTGTGAATATTATTATTTACGCACTTCATATTGTTTGTCAGAGTAGCCCTGCTCATAGGTCGTGTGGCGGATGGACTCGCAAATGTAGTATCCATTGTAATCCTTCCCTTGTTCTTGCCACAACCACTTTACAAGAAATAGAGGTCAATCAAACTGATAATTAGCAAGCATGCTAAATGGTATTGATGAAACATGCGCGGAACATGCTACTATAGTACTTACTTTCGGGTGTCTAAATTGCAGCTTCTTCGGCACTCCCAGAGTTTTTGAGGTGAATTTGTTCCAAACCCTGCTAGACAAAGAAAACAATTACTTGATATCAGAAAATGAACAAAGTTGCCGATATGGTGCGATAATGATCGATTCAACTTACTTCTCTAGAATTTTAGTCATGTCCGCATACTCCTTGGGATCTTCTTGTCTCGAGTCTAAGATGGTTACTAGTCCCTGCTCAAGCTGAATCTCTAGGAGAATATAGTGGAACCTGCACACGCATGCATAACTCATCAATTACATTACTATAACCTCGACTAATAAGGGAAACCGAATATGCACAAGACAGTAACACTCACTTGAATTCGTAAGGGAAGAGTATTATAGCTTTGTTTTGATTTAATACAAATGATTGTAGCAGCTTGGCCTCGGTATCTTTGGCCTGAGATTCAACCATATATTCATCTATGAGATTTGTGTTAATGAACCCAATAATATCACCGATTTGTCTTTTCTTCAATTCGGCGATCTTCAATCTGCATAATATAGTGAGGATAATTAAAAATACATGCAATGAAAGAGCTAACCTATATATAGAGACTTAATGACAGAAGTAGTACTACTTACAGGCAGTAGCAAGTGATCATTAATTTATCGAGGGCATTTTGATTGAAAAACGCGAAGAACTCCTCAAATGGAACATTCAACAGTTCAATTCCAATGAGGTCATTCTCCTCTCTAACTCTCAGCGTCAAAATATCCCCCCCCCTCGGACTCTCTGTAGGTTTTCATGTACCAATAATGGACTCTTCGCATCATCGTTGTTAGAGATCTTTCATCTTTGACGAGAGGATTCCCGTACACGTATTTGTGTTCGTCCACCTCCAAGAAATCATAATGTACATCATCGGTTAGGTAATCTCCAAGATTTTTATAACCGGGCACCATCCCGCCCGGATCATTAGCAACAATATCGCTAGACACCTGGAGCGGGGGGAACGATTGGTTCACTTGTTCGCCGAGCTGGGCAACTTTTTTCCCAGCTCGTCGTTCTGCTAACCTTTGACCACTGATAGTACTTCCCGACCGCTCCGCTTTGTTAAATGACTTTGTAATAATGCGCTCATAGTTGCATTTCGCCGAGACTTTGGTGGTTTCTTCAGGGCAGCCAGAGTATGCTTTGCTTTACCGGATCTATCTTCTCCTCCGGAGGTGGATGTTTCTTTGCTTTCACCCCTTCAAGGAAGTTCTTCACTTTGGCTTGCACGATCTTCGTGTTCTCCTCCAGGCTCCTCTCGTATGGTAACTTCTCTGGAGTCTTCAGAGAAGGACCGAATCAGTATTGCCTCCAGGCTCTGGCTGTACTGCTAGATGTTGGAGCAGACGGAGCGGCTGCGGCTGTCTTTCCTTCTTACGAGGCGGAGGAGAAGGAATACACGCGCCGGAGCAGCCGGAGCGGCAGCGGATCTCTTGATCCACACTTTTTGACGAGGCGAGAAGGAGGAGGCTGGCTGCTCGGGCGCGCCGGCGCAGGCGGAGAAGGAGGCGGAGTGCCCTGATCACTCGCCGGAGGAGGAGGCGGAGGTGGAGGCGGACTGCCTTGACTCGCCGGAGGAGGAGGAGGAGGAGGCGGAGGCGTCCAGTTCGGAAGGTTGATGAGCTCCTTCCTCCATAGGCATGGAGTCTTCAGAGAAGAACCCAGCCAAATCTCCCCTTCACCCATAGGGTGGTCAAGCTCAAGGTCCTCAAATCCGTCCGTTATTGGATCCACCATCACCCTAGCATATCCTTCTGGAATCGACCAGTCGTGGTAGGTTGCGCCAGGTTTAGTAGGTAAAACAGAGCAAACAGCCGCCTTGACTTTCATTGTCATCCATTGTGTCATAAAGTGGCAATGTTGAGACTCCATGATAGCATCCACGGGGTAGGTTGCAGGAGCCGTGAAGACAGGCTCCAGCTGCTGAGTCTGCTTGGTGGAAGCCATGCTGCTTCTCCGCTAAGATGGCGGGGTAACTTCAGGGGAAGCTTTGGCAGGTTGTTTGATAAGTCTCGAACGTATCTATAATTTTTGATTGCTCCATGCTACTTTATCTACTGTTTTGGACTATATTGGGCTTTATTTTCCACTTTTATATTATTTTTGGGACTAGCCTATTAACTGGAGGCCCAGCCCAGAATTGTTGTTTTTTGCCTATTTTAGTGTGTCAAAGAAACGGAATATCAAACGGAGTCCAAACGGAATGAAACCTTCGGGAACGTGATTTTCTCACCGAACGTGATCCAGGAGACTTGGACCCTACTCCAAGAAGTAACAGAGGCAGTCACGTGGGTGGGGGGCGCGCCCCCTGCCTCGTGGCCCCCATGTTGCTCCACCAACGTACTCCTTCCTCCTATATATACCTACGTATCCCCAAATGATCAAAACAGGAGCCAAAAACCTAATTCCACTGCCGCAACCTTCTGTATCCACGAGATCCCATCTTGGGGCCTGTTCCGGAGCTCCGCCGGAGGGGGCATCCACCATGGAGGGCTTCTACATCAACACCATAGCCCCTCCGATGAAGTGTGAGTAGTTTACTTCAGACCTTCGGGTCCATAACTAGTAGCTAGATGGCTTCTTCTCTCTTTTTGGATCTCAATACAATGTTCTACCCCTCTCTCGTGGAGATCTATTCGATGTAATCTTCTTTTTGCGGTGTGTTTGTTGAGACCGATGAATTGTGTGTTTATGATCAGCTTATCTATGAACAATATTTGAATCTTCTCTGAATTCTTTTATGTATGATTGAGTTATCTTTGCAAGTCTCTTCGAATTATCCTTTTGGTTTGGCCAACTAGATTGGTAGTTCTTGCAATGGGAGAAGTGCTTAGCTTTGGGTTCAATCTTGCGGTGTCCTTTCCCAGTGACAGAAGGGGCAGCAAGTTGTATTGTTGCCATCGAGGATAACAAGATGGTTTTTTATCATATTGCATGAATTTATCCCACTACATCATGTCATCTTGCTTAAGGCGTTACTCTATTTTTAACTTAATACTCTAGACGCATGCTGGATAGCGGTCGATGAGTGGAGTAATAGTAGTAGATGCAAAATCGTTTCGATCTACTTGCCTTGGACGTGATGCCTATATACATGATCATACCTAGATATACTCATAACTATTCTCAATTTAGTCAATTGCTCCACAATAATTTCTTCGGCCACCGTAGAATATCTATGCTCTTGAGAGAAGCCACTAGTGAAACTTATGGCCCCCGGGTCTATTCTGATCATATCAATCTCCATTACTTTATTACTTGCTTTGTTTTTTTACTTTGCCTTTTACTTTTCACTTTGCATCTATATACCAAAAATACCAAAAATATTATTTATCATCTCTATCAGATCTCACTCTCGTAAGTGACCGTGAAGGGATTGACAACCAATACTCACGTTGGTTACGAGGAGCTATTGTTTTGTGTAGGTACGAGGGACTTGTGCGTGGTCTCCTACTCGATTGATACCTTGGTTCTCAAAAACTGAGGGAAATACTTACGCTACTTTGCTGCATCATCCTCTCCTGTCGGGAGGCTCACGCAAGAGCAAGTCAACCATACCAAGTACCCATCACAATCCCTATCTCTTGCATTACATTATTTGCCATTTGCCTCTCGTTTTCCTCTCCCCCACTTCACCCTTGCCGTTTTATTTGCCCTCTCTTTCCCAATCACCTCCTCTCTTTCCCGTTTGCTTTTTTCCGTTGCCTTTCTGTTTGCTTGTGTGTTGGATTACTTGTTGCCATGGCGCAAGATAATACCAAATTGTGTGACTTCTCGAATACCAATAATAATGATTTCCTTAGTACTCCGATTGCTCCTCTTAATAATGATGAGTCTTGTGAAATCAATACCGCTTTGCTGAATCTTGTTATGAAAGATCAATTCGCCAGCCTTCCTAGTGAAGATGCCGCTACTCATATAAACAATTTTGTTGATTTGTGTGATATGCAAAAGAAGAAAGATACGGATAACAATATTGTCAAATTGAAGTTATTTCCGTTTTCACTTAGAGATCGTGCTAAAGTTTGGTTTTCGTCTTTGCCTAAAAATAGTATTGATTCTTGGAACAAGTGCAAAGATGCTTTTATCTCTAAGTATTTTTTTCCCGCTATGATCATCACTCTTAGGAACGATATTATGAATTTTAAACAACTTGATCATGAGCATATTGCCTAATCTTGGGAAAGAATGAAATTGATGCTTCGCAATTGCCCTACTCATGGTTTGAATTTATGGATGATCATACAAATTTTTTATGCCGGATTGAATTTTGCTTCTAGAAATCTTTTAGATTCGGCCGCAGGAGGCACGTTTATGGAAATTACGTTAGGAGATGCTACCAAATTGCTTGATAATATTATGGCTAATTATTCTCAATGGCACACCAAAAGATCTTCTAGTAAAAAAATGCATGCTATAGAAGAAATCAATGTTTTGAGTGAAAAGATGGATGAACTTATGAAGATGTTCGCTACTAAAAACACTTCTCTTGATCCCAATCATATGCCATTGTCTACTTTGATTGAGAATAATAATGAATCTCTGGATGTGGATTTTGTTGGTAGGAATAGTTTTGGAAACAACGCGTATAGAGGAAATTTTAATCCTAGGACTTATCCTAGTAATCGTTCTAATAATTATGGAAATTCCTACAACAACTCTTATGGAAATTTTAATAAGATGCCCTCTGAATTTGAGAGAAGTGTTAAAGAGTTTATGAATTCACAAAAAAAATTTAATGCTTTGCTTGAAGAGAAATTGCTTAAAGTTGATGATTTGTCTAGGAACGTTGATAGAATTTCTCTTGAAATTGATTCTTTAAAGATTAGATCTATTCCTCCTAAGCATGATATCAATGAGTCTCTCAAAGCCATGAGAATTTCCATTGATGAGTGCAAAGAAAGAACCGCTAGGATGCGTGCTGTCAAACATGCCTTTATTAAAGTGTGTTCTTCCAAGTCCTATGAAAATCAAGATGAAGATCTAAAAGTTATTGATGTGTCCCCCATTAAATCTTTTTTTTTGCAATATGAATCATGATGAAACTAAATATGATCTTCCTTTACCTAGAAGGCGTTTTAAGAATTCGGAGTTTCTAGATCTTGATGATGAAATTAATGAAAGTGGGATTGGAAGAAATAAAAACCTAGATGTTGCTAAACCCACTAATTTGGATCTCAAGGAATTTAATTCTGAAAGTTGCTCTTTCATTGGTTGTATTTCCTTGTTGCAATCCGTGCTAGATTCTCCTCATGCTTATAGTCAAAATAAGGCCTTTACCGAACACATTGTTGATGCCTTGATGCAATCTTATGAAGAAAAACTTGAGTTGAAAGTTTCTATCCCTAGAAAACTCTATGATGAGTGGGAACCTACTATTAAAATTAAAATTAAAGATTATGAGTTTCATGCTTTGTGTGATTTGGGTGCTAGTGTCTCTAGTATTCCCAAAACTTTGTGTGATTTGCTAGATTTCCTTGACTTTGATGATTGCTCTCTAAACTTGCATCTTGCAGATTACACTATTAAAAAGCCTATGGGAAGAATTAATGATGTTCTTATTGTTGCAAATAGGAATTATGTGCCCGTAGATTTTATCGTTCTTGATATAGATTGCAATCCTTCATGTCCTATTATTCTTGGTAGACTTTTCCTTAGAACGATTGGTGCGATTATTGATATGAAGGAAGGGATTATTAGATTCCAATTTCCCTTAAAGAAGGGCATGGAACACTTCCCTAGAAAGAAAATAAAATTACCATATGAATCTATTATGAGAGCCACTTATGGATTGCCTACCAAAGATGGCAATACCTAGATCTATCCTTGCTTTTATGCCTAGCTAGGGGCGTTAAACGATAGTGCTTGTTGGGAGGCAACCCAATTTATTTATTTTTGTTTCTGTTTAGGAAAAAATAATCCATCTATCCTCTGTTTGGATGTGCTTTTATCTTTTAATTAGTGTTTGTGCCAAGTAGAACCTATAGGATAACCTACGATGATAGTTGATTTGATTCTGCTGAAAAACAGAAACTTTGCATGCACGAATATAATTTTGTTAAATCACAGGAACGCGATTTTGTGTTGATTCTTTTTTATGCTGTTCAATAAGCAAATTTTACAGGACTTCCTATTTTGGTAGGAGTTTTAGAGATCCAGAAGTTTGCGTTACTTACAGATTACTACAGACTGTTCTGTTTTTGACAGATTCTGTTTTTGCGTGTGTTGTTTGCTTATTTTGATGAATCTATGGCTAAAAAAATATTTTATAATCCATATTGTCGGTGTCAAAACCGGCGGATCTCGGGTTGGGGGTCCCGAACTGTGCGTCTAGGCGTATGGTAACAAGAGACGAGGGACACAATGTTTTTACCCAGGTTCGGCCCCCCCTACCCGAGATCCGCCGGTTTTGACACCGACATTGGTGCTTTCATTGAGAATTCCTCTGTGTCGTCACCGATAGGATTGATGGCATCTTCAACCAACAACGCTGTCCTGGGTGAGACTTTTCTCCCCGGATAGATCTTCGTATTCGGCGGCTTCGCACTGCGGGCCGATTCACTTGGCCATCTGGAGCAGATCGAAAGCTACGCCCCTGGCCATCCGGTCAGATTCGGAAGCTTAAACTTCACGGCCGATGTCCGCGGAGACTTGATCTTCGACGGACTCGAGCCACAGCCAAGCGCCGCCAGACAGACGATGGGCGCGATATAGCTCGCCACGGACAAGGCCTTGGTGGCGCTGCGGATCCGCTTCGGCCATTAGCCCGGAGCCGATCGCCTTCATCGAGGGACGGTGGATAGACGCCGCCCCGGGGGCTTCAACATACACGGCGATGGAGCCGAACACCGATCTTGTCCCTTGCGAAACCCGTGATTCCGAGGCGCCGGACTCCTTGCCGGACTCCGAACCTCCCGAGCCCCTACCAATCGATCCGGATTGGGCGCCGGTTTTGGAATTCACCGCCGTGGACATCTTCCAGTATTCGCCTTTTGGTGATATTTCGAATTTGCTAAGGCATCTCTCGTTATCAGGAGAGTCCTGGCCGGACCATGGCCAGGATGGTTGGGGTTCGGGCGACGAAGAAATTCAGATCCCACCCACCACCCACTTTGTAGCCACTGTCGACGATCTAACCGACATGCTAGACTACGACTCCGAAGACATCGACGGAATAGATGACGATGCCGGAGACGAACAAACAACAGAGCTTATACAGCACGACAGGACCACCTTGTCGCATGACATATATATGGTGGATACCCCAAAGGAGAGCGATAACGAGGACCAACGGGCCACGGCAGAAGATAACCCCGCCGATAAACGACCAAAACGACGGCGTAAACGCCGCCCTAAGTCCCGCCTCGACAACAACAATGCTCCCAAGGAGCCCGCGATACGGCAGGGCTCACAATCGGACGACGAACATGCAAATAAGCAACCGTCCGAACAGGACGAGTCCGATAATCAATCCAAGCCCGTCGAGAACAATAGTCCGGACGACCATACGCCAGACACGTCGCCGGAGAGTAAGAACCTTCGGAAAAGACTCGTCAGCACTGCAAGAAGCCTGAAGAAGGAAAAACAGAAGCTCAAAACAGCGGAAGACACACTCAGAATGAGATGGAGCAAAGTGCTCAACACCGTAGATAAGTACGGAAATGGCCACCAATCAAAGAGCTACCCGAAGCGCAAGCTGCTACCGGAATTCGATGAGGAGGCCATAGAGCCTCCACCGACCAAAAATAAAGGGGCTGCCTGGTTGGATAGACGGCCAGACGACAGGCCAAATTATGAAAGCGGCGCCACACATAAGTCCACCAACGAACTCGGAAGGATAGATGGCGCAGCCAGGTCCATTTATGGACCAAAGGAGAAGGCCCCAAGAAGCAAGGCAACACGTCAAGTGTCCGATGATAACGGCACGCACAAATACAGGGGCGCCGCACACCCGCTATGTTTCACCGATGAGGTGCTGGACCATGAATTCCCAGCAGGATTTAAACCCATCAACATAGAGGCCTATGATGGAACAACAAACCCTGGAGTCTGGATAGAAGATTATATACTACATATACATATGGCCAAAGGAGACGATCTCCACGCCATAAAATATTTACCACTCAAGCTCAAAGGGCCAGCCCGTCATTGGCTTAAAAGCCTCCCAGAAAATACTGTTGGAAGTTGGGAAGAGCTTGAGGATGCGTTTAGAGCCAATTTTCAAGGGACTTATGTCCGGCCTCCGGATGCAGATGATCTAAGTCATATAACTCAACAGTTCGGAGAGTCAGCGCGGAAATTCTGGAACAGGTTCCTTACCAAAAAGAACCAAATAGTCGACTGTCCAGACGCCGAAGCCTTAGCAGCTTTCAAGCACAACGTCCGAGACGAATGGCTCGCCAGGCACCTCGGTCAAGAAAATCCGAGGACAATGTCCGCACTAACAAGCCTCATGACCCGCTTCTGTGCGGGCGAGGACAGCTGGTTAGCAAGATGCAGCACCAGCGAGCCAAGTACATCCGAGATAAGAGATGGAAACGGAAAATCACGGCGCAGAAAAGAGCAGCGTCGGAATAAAGAGAAAAGCCCAAAGAGCACGGCAGTCAACGCCGGATTTAAAAGCTCGCAGCCCAATAATAAAACACAGCCTTTAAAGGATGACAGTGACGAATTGTCCAACTTAAAGAAGATTTTGGGTCGGATTTGTCAAATACACAGTACCCCCGAAAGGCCTGCAAACCACACCCATAGGGATTGTTGGGACTTTAAACAGTCCGGCCGACTAAACGCTGAACACAAGGGGCTCGACGCGTCAAGCGAAGAGGATAAACCCCACCAGCAGAGCACCGGAAAACAAAAGACTTTCCCACAAGGGGTTAAAGCAGTAAATTCACTTCATGTGATAATACGGAAAAATAGTGCGGCACTTTCTAAAAAGAGCTTCGCACGGTCCAACCCAGCAGACAATAGAGATTGGACATCAAAACCAATCACTTTCACCACCTGGACTATTCCAAGCGTCAAATGCGGACGGACTCTCGATATTGAATCCCATAATAGACGGATTACAATTTACCAGTGTCCTAATGGACGGAGGCAGTGACTTAAACCTGCTGTATTCCAGAACAGTCCGTAGGATGGGGATAAACCCTGCCAAAATCCGACACAGCCGCACTCCCTTCAGAGGAGTAACGCCAGGCCCTTACGCCAAGTGCACAGGCTCCATATTACTAGAGGTCGTGTTCGGATCACCGAACAATTATCGACGAGAAAAATTAATTTTTCACATCGTCCCATTTGAAAGTGAATATCAAGCACTCTTGGGACGTAAGGCTTTTGTCCGCTTCAACGCCATACCGCACTACGCGTCTCTTACACTCAAGATGCCCGGTCCGCGTGGCATCATTTTAGTGTGAGGGTCACTTCAAGACCCCGGACTCGGATAGACGAATCCAGCGTCAGTAGGCTAGGGGCTCCCTAGCCACATACCCCTTCACAGGGGGCTGCGCGCACAAACAACTGCGGGTTCACACAAACCCTGCTTCAATTATTTATATTTTTCATTTTACATACTTTCTGCACAAATTGTTTTTAAACTAAACGTTCCTCTCTTTCTACAGATGAACAATGCGCATACCCGTCCAGGATAACGGCGCAATGGAGACACAGGCACAGACGTGCAGTAGGGACCCGTTGTGAGGATTCTTTTCAAATTAAGACCCTGCGTAAACCTTTTTTACTGTCTCTTGTTGTTATTCTCCCTTGGTTTCTTCCTATAGCCAAAGCGGAGCCTGACGCTTTGGCATCGGCCGCGTCAGAAGACCATGCCCGTACCTGGACACCAGGGGCTTAGGGCACCATTTTGCCCATTACTATAAAGACCGAACACCTTAGGGAGTGTCCGGCGTCTTGAGTTAGGCATTATATGCATCAGCTCCGAATCATGTCTTTGGTCAAATGTTGGGTTTGCCCGGCTCCTGTGTTTTGCTGCCTTACGCTCAGATCATCGGCTAACGCAGCACCGGAGAACTATCGCGATTGTGCCCCGGCCGGGTTGGCGAGCACCTCAAGAGAGAAAGCTGAAAACTGACTGTCATGATACAGCGAGAGACTGGTCAACCACTCGATCGACTATCGGAATGTTTAGAATTCCCCGCTTTGACGAAGGACCGTTTCCCGGTTAGCCACTTATGCACCCCGAATTCGGTGATGTGCGGGGCCACCAGGGGCTATATCGTAGCCCCACCCTCGAGCTCCACTGGCTAAGTGAAAGTGATAAAGCATTATAGTCCGGATTGCCTCGTTCGCTACGCTACCACCTCCTTATAATAGGACCGAGACGTCGGATTAAGTGTGAAAACGCGCTATTTTGCGAACACCCCAGCACCTTGTGCGAGGGGGCTGAAGCCGAAGACTGCATCTTTCAGGTTATACGCAATTATACATAAACGGCCGCACAGGAGAAGTTTTACTACTTGGACGCACAAGTATAAAAAGCAGTTATACCATAATCATTGATTTACAAGCTAATGTGTTCAATTGAACGTTACATTCTTCGAGCACTGCGACTCTATTGCACGAGCGCCACGCATAACCTCCCCGAAATAGTGCTCGGCAGGGAGCCGGTTTTCATCCGAACCCTGGGCAGCAATAGCGGTGGCGTCCATCTCCGAACAATGCGCCTTCACACGGGCCAGAGCCATCCGCGCGCCCTCGATGCAGGCTGACCGCTTCATCTCTTTGATATGTGGCACTGCCCCAAGGAATTGCTGTAGTAAGCCGAAGTAGCTCGTCGCCTTGGACCTCTCTGGCCAGACATGGGCCACGATGTCAGTCATGGCTAGTCCGGACAATCTATTTAGCTCGGCCCATTCGGCCAACCAGTCCGTCAACGGAAGTGGGCGATCCGGACTATGGAATTGAGTCCAGTACAGCTCTTCCGTCTCGTGATCCTCCTGGCTCCGGAAGTGCTTAATGGCATCAGCCGCACTCGCAGCCAAGTCCATATACGGATCCTCCGGACTCCACAGCCGCTCAAATTGAGCATACTTTGAATCCATAAACCGGCGGCGCATTAGAAAAGGCTTGCCAGCCGCGATCTCTCCGGCCTGGCGCAGCTCCTCCTTCATAGCCCGCATTGCAGAGCGGGCATCCTTGGCTTCGGCGGTGGCCTTCTTCAGGTCTTCCCGCTCTGATATGCGCTCCTTTTCAAGAGCCTCATTGCGGTCGGTGGCATCCTTTAATTTCATGGCCAATTCGGCCACCTCCGCCCTGCTTAGGCAGTGCGCAACCTTTGCGGCTTTCAACTCCTCGGCCGAGGCAGAGTCACATTACTCCTCGGGCTTGCTCCTTAGCTAGAGCAAGTTCGCCCGAAAACTCTCCCGGCAGCAGCACCGCCTCAGATAAACAGCATATAATTTATCGAGCCGGGCTTTGACCCCTTAATAAAGCGATCATGGAGAACTATTTTACCTTGCGACTCGTCAAGTCGCCTGTTGACAAGTGCGATGTCCTCATCTGCCAGGTCAAGCTGCCGAGTTAATTCGGCAAAATCACTAGTCCGGCTAGCCCCCGGACCATCCGCCACCTGCAAAGGAATGACGGAATTCATTGCTTTAGATTTCGATCCTCAGTACGCTGTCGTTTCCGACAACCTACCGAGTCTCAGGGGCTACTATCTATACAGGGCGCATTTTTTATATGCAAAACTGTTAAAAGACAAAGGGGTGCGCCATTTTCGCATACCTCAAACCCCGCCAGCAAACTCATGGCGGCATTACGCAATCCGCTCTCGGCGGATGAAATCCTTCCAATCACCAGGCGCATTAACGCACGATGATCTTCTGAAATGGGCGCCCTCTCAAGCAGATTCTTCGCTTCTCCCCCGACACCAGAGGTGCCGAACTCTCCGCCCCTCCGAACTCGGGATACCCTCCGTGATGACACTTCAGCTCGCTTTGCCTCATTTAAGCGGCGCTGGATGGAGGCGTATCGCTCTCCATCATCTCCGGAAGAAGGTCCCCCGAAGATGAACTCATCTGAGAAGGCTGCAGATCCGAACTGCAAATATAAATATTTTGGTTACCCACAGAAGCACGAATGAAGGTACTTCCTTACTAATTAACTTCCTCTTTCATACTCACGGCTCGTTGGAGGGCTGGTCCTTCGGCGATGATTGCGCGTCCGGATTCTTTTCGGGCGCCGGACCCCCCGGGGAAGATTTCTTCTCACGCTTAGGGGCTTTGGCCTCCGGATCTTCGGAGGCGGTCCTCTTCTCCCTCTGAAGGGAGGGGCTTTTGGTTCCCTCCTCTTCAGTCGCCCCTTTGGGCGAAATATTAGCTTCTCTATTTCCCCCGTCGCCCCCTTCTGTGGGCGCAACCTCCAACATTCTGACCAGCACGGGCTCCAGTGCGGTCTCTGGGCCGGACACGTTATAAGCCTTGATTGCGCCCCCCATTCCTGTAAAGAACAAAGGGTCAGGAGATGAACTTTTGAAAGGCATATAAATAGAATGTTCGGACTCTGAGCTATCTACCTGAGTATCCGGGCGATCGCGGCTTAGGCCTGCATCCTCGGCCGAATCCGCACACGCCACCTGCGGTCCGAAGAACAGCTTGTACATCTCCGTGGGTGTCGCACCCATAAAGTGTTGGAGAATACGAGGTCCCTCCGGATTGAACTCCCATAGACGGAGAGGACGGCGTTTACAGGGCGGAAGATGCCTGATTAGCATAACCTGCATCACCTTGATCAGGTCGATCTCCCTCGCTTGGAGGTCTCGAATCCGTCCCTGCAGTGAGGGCACGTCCTCGGACGGCCCCCAGTTGAGCCCTTGGTTGACCCATGACATCAGTTGGCGTGGAGGTCCCGGGCGGAATGAGGGCGGCGGCTTTTGCCTGCTGCCCCTTGGAGCGGTGATGTAGAACCACTCCTGCTGCCACAGTCCAGGTCCCTCGGGCCACGGGGCATCGACCTTTTTGCTTATGGTCGCCCCGCCGCACTCCGCTTGACGCCCCCCGATCATCTTCGGCTCCACCTTGAAGGTCTTCAGCCATAGGCCGAAGTGGGGAATGACGTGGAGGAAGGCCTCGCAGACGATAATGAATGCGGAGATATGGAGGATGGACTCCGGAGCCAAGTCGTGAAAGTCCAGCCCATAGTAGAACAGGAGCCCTCTCACGAAGGGATCCGTCGGGAAGCCTAAACCCCGACGGAGGTGGGATACGAAGACGACGTATTCACCGGGCTCGGGGGCGGGCACGGCCTGCCCTGGGGCAGGCAACCTGTGCGAAACCTCATAGGCCAGGTACTTGGCTTCACGCAACTTCAATATGTCCTCCTCCGTGACGGAGGAGGGCATCCACCAGCCCAGGAGGTCGGAGCCGGACATAGTTGAGGATCCGAAGCGCTCGAATCTGAAGCTCTCGGTGTTGGAACTGGGAGCGGAGGAAAGATTCAATGCGAGATTGAAGAACAAGGACAGGCCTTGGTCCTCTTATAAAGGGGGAGGAAATACCAAGGGTCGTCTCCGTGACCGTTTGGGATTCCCCTTCGATAGAGGAGGCATGGCGATGGAAACAGTTGGGTTACCCACGCACGTATTGATGAGGATCCCGGAATAGAGGGGACACGATCTCTGCTTCGACAAGACGTGCCAAGGAAACCGCTTCGCTAAACGTGCTGAGGTGGAATAGTAAAAAACGATTCAAACGAGGGCTTGGTAGCGGTGTGATGTCATGCCGCATAATACGTCAGCAGATTGAGTCAGTGTATATGTTTTATTCTCTCTACGGTGGAATGTGGAAATTATTTTTGCAGAGCCGGACACTATCCTGGTGTTCATTATCTTCTCTGGATTATTCGAGGGAGGAACCCGCCTTGCAATGCCGAACATTATGCATGCCAGACTTATCGTCATTGAAGACTGGTTCAGGGACTACTGAGGGAGTCCTGGACTAGGGGGTGTCCGAACAGCCGGACTATCAATATCCGCCGGACTCCCAGACTACGAAGATACAAGATTGAAGACTCCGGATGGTACTTTCCTTGGCGTGGAAGGCAAGCTTGGCAATACGGATATGTAGATCTCCTACCATTGTAACCAACTCTGTGTAACCCTAGCCCTCTCCGGTGTCTATATAAGCCGGAGGGCTTTAGTCCGTAGAACGACATACATCTCAACAATCATACCATAGGCTAGCTTCTAGGGTTTAGCCTCCTTGATCTCGTGGTAGATCTACTCTTGTACTACCCATATCATCAATATTAATCAAGCAGGACGTAGGGTTTTACCTCCATCGAGAGGGCCCGAACCTGGGTAAAAACATTGTGTCCCTCGTCTCTTGTTACCATCCGCCTAGACGCACAGTTCGGGACCCCCTACCCGAGATCCGCCGGTTTTGACACCGACACATATAGAAGTTGGAATACAGTAGGTTTAAAACCTTTGAAGTAGTCTTTTGTTTTCTTTCTCTAACGGAGCTCACGAGATTTCTATTGAGTTTTGTGTTGTGAAGTTTTCAAGTTTTGGGTGAATTCTTTTGATGGATTATGGAACAAGGAGTGGAAAGATCCTAAGCTTGGGGATGCCCATGGCACCCCCAATATAATCCGAGGACACCAAAAATTCAAAGCTTGGGGATGCCCCGGAAGGCATCCCCTCTTTCGTCTACTTCCATCAGTAATTTACTTGGAGCTATATTTTTATTCACCACATGATATGTGTTTTGCTTGGAGCGTCTTGTATTATTTGCGTCTTTGCTTGTTAGTCTACCACAATCATCCTTGCTGTACACACATTTTGAGAGAGCCATACATTAATTGGAATTTGCTAGAATACTCTATGTGCTTCACTTATATCTTTTGAGCTTGATAGTTTTGCTCATAGTGCTTCACTTATATCTTTTGAGCGTGATAATTTTTGCTCTAGTACTTCACTTAGATCTTTTAGAGAATGGTGGTGGATTTGTTTTAAAGAAACTATTGATCTCTCATGCTTCACTTAGATTATTTTGAGAGTCGTTAATAGCACGGTAATTTGCTTAATATTAATATACTTGGTATTCAAGATATGTGAAACTTTCTTTTGAGTGAATTGAATACTAAGATAAGTTTGATGCTTGATAATTGTTTTGAGATATGGAGGTGATAATATCAAAATCGTGCTAGTTGGGTGATTATGAATTCAAAGAATGCTTGTGTTGAAGTTTGCAAGTCCCGTAGCATGCACGTATGGTTAAAGTTGTGTAACAAATTTGAAACATGAAGTGTACCTGGCTTGTGCAACCTTATGAGTGGCGGTCGGGGACGAGCGATGGTCTTTTCCTACCAATCTATCCCCCTAGGAGAATATGCATAGTACTTGATTTTTGATGACTTCTAAATTTTTGCAATAAGTATATGAGTTCTTTTGACTAATGTTGAGTCCATGGATTATACGCACTTTCACCTTTCCGCCTTTGCTAGCCTCTTCGGTACCGTGCATTGCCCTTTATCACCTTGAGAGTTGGTGCAAACTTCGCCGATGCATCCAAACCCTATGATACGATACGCTCTATCACACATAAACCTCCTTATATCTTCCTCAAAACAGCCACCATACCAACCTATCATGGCATTTCCATAGCCATTCCGAGATATATTGCCATGCAACTTCCATCATCATAATCATGACATACATTACTTTTGTCATATTGCCATTGCATGATCATGTAGTTGACATCGTATTTGTGGCAAAGCCACCATGCATTATGTTTTCATACATGTCACTCTTGATTCATTGCACCATCCCGGTACACCGCCGGAGGCATTCATATAGAGTCATATCTTGTTCTAAGTTTCAAGTTGTAATCCTTATGTTGTAATCAATAGAAGTGTGATGATCATCATTATTAGAGCATTGCCCAAACAAAAAAAGAGAGGCCAAAAGAAAAAAAAGAAAGGCCAAAAAAAGAAAGAAAAGAAAATAAATAAAAAGGGCAATGCTACTATCTCTTTTTCCACACTTGTGCTTCAAAGTAGCACCTTGTTCTTCATGTAGTGAGTCTCATATATTGTGCTTCAAAGTAGCACCTTGTTCTTCATGTAGTGAGTCTCATAAGTTGTCTTTTTATACTAGTGGGAATTTTTCATTATAGAACCTGGCTTGTATATTCCTACGATGGGCTTCCTCAAATTCCCTAGGTGTTCATGAGCAAGCGAGTTGGATGCACACCCACTAGTTTTCTTTTGTTGAGCATTCATAGCTCTAGTGCATCCGTTGCATGGCAATCGCTACTCCTCATGTTGACATCAATTGATGGGCATCTCCATAGCCTGTTGATTATCCTCATCAATATGAGACTTTCTCCTTTTTTGTCTTCTCCACACAATCCCCATCATAATATTCTATTCCACCCATAGTGCTATATCCATGGCTCACGCTCATGTATTGCGTGAAGGTTGAAAAAGTTTGAGATTATTGAAGTATGAAACAATTGCTTGGCTTGTTATCGGGGGTATAGAAGTTGGGAACATTTTTGTGTGACAAAAATGAAGCATAGCCTAACTATATGATTTTGTAGGGATGAACTTTCTTTTGCCATGCTATTTTGAGAAGACATGATGGCTTTGATTAGTATGTTTGAAGTATTATTATTTTTATGTCAATATGAACTTTTGTCTTGAATCTTTCGGATCTGAATATTCATATAACAATTAAGAAGATTTGCATTGAAATTATGCCAAAGTATCACTCCGCATCAAAACTTCTCTTTTTATCATTTACCTACTCGAGGACGAGCAGGAATTAAGCTTGGGGATGCCTGATACATCTCCAACGTATCTATAATTTTTGATTGCTCCATGCTACTTTATCTACTGTTTTGGACTATATTGGGCTTTATTTTCCACTTTTATATTATTTTTGGGACTAACCTATTAACCGGAGGCCCAGCCCAGAATTGCTGTTTTTTGCCTATTTCAGTGTGTCGAAGAAACGGAATATCAAACGGAGTCCAAACGGAATCAAACCTTCAGGAACGTGATTTTCTCACCGAACGTGATCCAGGAGACTTGGACCCTACTCAAAGAAGTAACAAAGGCGGTCAAGAGGGTGGGAGGCGTGCCCCCCTGCCTCGTGGCCCCCATGTTGCTCCACCGACGTACTCCTTCCTCCTATCTATTCCTACGTATCCCCAAACGATCAGAACAGGAGCCAAAAACCTAATTCCACCGCCACAACCTTCTTTATCCACGAGATCCCATCTTGGGGCCTGTTCCGGAGCTCCGCCGGAGGGGGCATCCACCACGGAGGGCTTCAACATCAACACCATAGCCCCTCCGATGAAGTGTGAGTAGTTTACTTCAGACCTTCGGGTCCATAGCTAGTAGCTAGATGGCTTCTTCTCTCTTTTTGGATTTCAATACAATGTTCTCCCCCTCTCTCGTGGAGATCTATTAGATGTAATCTTCTTTTTGCGGTGTGTTTGTTGAGACCGATGAATTGTGGGTTTATGATCCAGCTTATCTATGAACAATATTTGAATCTTCTCTGAATTCTTTTATGTATGATTGAGTTATCTTTGCAAGTCTCTTCGAATTATCCTTTTGGTTTGGCCAACTAGATTGGTAGTTCTTGCAATGGGAGAAGTGCTTAGCTTTGGTTCAATCTTGCGGTGTCCTTTCCCAGTGACAGAAGGGGCAGCAAGGCACGTATTGTATTGTTGCGATCGAGGATAACAAGATGGGATTTTTATCATATTGCATGAATTTATCCCTCTACATCATGTCATCTTGGTTAAGGCGTTATTCTATTTTTAACTTAATACTCTAGATGCATGTTGGATAGCTGTCGATGAGTGGAGTAATAGTAGTAGATGCAGAATCGTTTTGATCTACTTGTCTTGGACGTGATGCCTATATACATGATCATACCTAGATATACTCATAACTATGCTCAATTCTGTCAATTGCTCAAGAGTAATTTGTTCACCAACCGTAGAATATCTATGCTCTTGAGAGAAGCCACTATGAAACCTATGGCCCCCGGGTCTATTCTCATCATATCAATCTCCATTACTTTATTACTTGCTTTGTTTTTACTTTGCCTTTTACTTTTCACTTTGCATCTATATACCAAAAATACCAAAAATATTATTTATCATCTCTATCAGATCTCACTCTCGTAAGTGACCGTGAAGGGATTGACAACCCCTAATTGCGTTGGTTGCGAGGAGCTATCATTTTGTCTAGGTATGAGGGACTTGTGCGTGGTCTCCTACTAGATTGATACCTTGGTTCTCAAAAATTGAGGGAAATACTTATGCTACTTTGCTGCATCATCCTCTCCTCTTCGGGGAAATCCAACGCAGTGCTCAAGAGGTAGCATCGTTTGCTGCGATCTGCTTCTCGTTGCTCTTGACCTTGTACCCTTGCGTGCAGCGCCTGCAGTTGCCTATGCTCTACTTTCTTCCTCCTGTCCTGGCATTTGTAACCCCCATGCGTCCGGAAACCCAGCCTTCCACGGGATGGAGCCTGGCATGCCTCGTGTCCTTCCAGGGTGCTCAGGATTCCCGAGGGCCATTGTGAGCTTGTCCTTCTCTCTGTCTGGAACGAATGTCCCTTGCTGCGCTTTCTCGATATACTCCTGAAGCCTCGTGAAGGGTATTCGCAGTTGCTCTTCCGTCCAAACGCACTTCCCTGATAGAGGGTCCAAGGTTCTGCCAACCCCGAAGAACCAAGTCCGGCAACGGTCTGGCCAGTTCAATGTCTCTGGTTCGACCCCTTTATCAATCAGGTCATTCTCAGCCTTGTCCCACAAAGGTCGGTGAGGGAGTCCTGGACTAGGGGGTGTCCGGATGGGACTTTCCTTGGCGTGGAAGGCAAGCTTGGCGATACGGATATGTAGATCTCCTACCATTGTAACCGACTCTGTGTAACCCTAGCCCTCTCCGGTGTCTATATAAACCGGAGAGTTTTAGTCCGTAGGACAATCAACAATCAGACCATAGGCTAGCTTCTAGGGTTTAGCCTCCTTGATCTCGTGGTAGATCTACTCTTGTACTACCCATATCATCAATATTAATCAAGCAGGAGTAGGGTTTTACCTCCACCGTGAGGGCCCGAACCTGGGTAAAAACATCGTGTCCCTTGTCTCCTGTTACCATCCGCCTAGATGCACAGTTCGGGACCCCCTACCCGAGATCCGCCGGTTTTGACACCGACATTGGTGATTTCATTGAGACTTCCTCTGTGTCATCACCTATAGGCCCGATGGCTTCTTCGATCATCAACAACAACGCGGTCCAGGGCGAGACTTTTCTCCCCGGACAGATCTTCGTATTCGCTGGCTTCGCACTGTGAGCCAATTCATTTGGCCATCTGGAGCAGATCAAAAGCTACGCCTCTGGCCATCAGTTCAGATTTGGAAGTTTGAGCTATACGGCCAACATCCGCGGAGACTTGATCTTCGACGGATTCGAGCCACAGCCGAGCACGCCGCACTATCACGATGGGCACGATTTAGCTCTGCTGTCGGACAGTGCCCTGGAGGCCGCACAAGGGTCCGCCCTGACCTTTAGCTCGGAGCCGACCGCACCGACCGAGGGTGTGCGGCTAGACACCACCTCGGGGGCTGCTACCTCTACGGCGATAGAGCCGAATACCGACCCTGTCCCTCGTCAAGCTCGTGACTCCAAGGTGCTGGACTCCTCCCCGGACCCCGAACCTTCCGCGCCCCTGCCAATCGAATCCGATTGGGCGCCGATCATGGAGTTCACCGCTGCGGACATCTTTCAGCACTCGCCTTTTGGCGACATCCTGAATTCGCTAAAGTGTCTCTCTTTATCAGGAGAGCCCTGGCCGGATTATGGTCAGAACGGTTGGGATGCGGACGACGAAGAAATTCAAAGCCCACCCACCACCCACTTCGTAGCCATTGTCGATGACTTAACCGACATGCTAGACTTCGACTCCGAAGACATCGACGGTATGGACGATGATGCCGGAGACGACCAAGAACCAGCACCTACAGGGCACTGGAAAGCCACCTCGTCATATGACATATACATGGTGGACACCCCAAAGGATGGGAATGGCGATGGACCAGCGTAGGATGACCCCTCCAAAAAGCAGCCTAAGAGCCGGCGTCAGCGGCGCCGCTACAAATCCCGCCACAGCAAGAATGGAGATTCCGGCACCGGAGATAACAACACCCCGGATAGTGCCGAAGACATCCCCCTCCAGCAAGATTCAGCACAGGAGGATGGAGAAGCCAGCCCTCGTGAGAGAGCGGCAGACGAAGAGGTAGAGGATGATAATTACATGCCTCCCTCCGGAGACGAGGCAAGCCTCGACGACGACGAATTTGTCGTGCCTGAGGATCCCGTCGAACAAGAGCGTTTCAAACGCAAGCTTATGGCCACGGCAAGCAGCCTCAAGAAAAAGCAGCAACATCTTAGAGCTGACCAAGACTTGCTAGCCGACAGATGGACTGAAGTCCTTGCGGCCGAAGAGTATGAACTCGAACGCCCCCCCTAAAGTTACCCCAAAGGCAAGCTGCTGCCTCGATTAGAGGAGGAAGCACATAAACCTACATCACTAGCGCACAATACGGCCGACCGGCCACCTCGTGGCCGCGACAGAGAGGCATTTAGGCCCTCCACTAAAGCCGCACCCTGGCGTCGCTCGAAAAGTACAAAGCCACGAGGGAATGTGCCGGACTTGCGAGACATATTGGAGGATAAGGCAAGGCAAACAAGATTGATCTACGGATCGCATGGGCGCCCTACGGTACGCGACGACAACCGTCACGCCAGATACAGCAACCCCGGCCGGGCCGAACACAGTAGACAAAGCTCGTTTGAGCTGCGTCGCGATATAGCCCAATACAGAGGTGCCGCACACCCACTATGCTTCACAGATGAAGTAATGGATCATCAAATCCCCGAAGGGTTCAAACCTGTGAACATTGAATCCTACGATGGCACAACAGATCCTGCGGTTTGGATCGAAGACTATCTCCTTCATATCCACATGGCCCACGGTGATGATCTTCACGCCATCAAATACCTCCCACTCAAGCTTAAAGGACTAGCTCGGCATTGGCTCAACAGCCTGCCAGTAGAATCAATTGGGTGTTGGGAGGACCTGGAAGCCGCAGTCCTCGATAACTTCCAGGGCACATATGTGCGACCACCATACGCCGATAACCTAAGCCACATAATTCAGCAGCCAGACAAATCGGCCAGACAATTCTGGACACGGTTCTTAACTAAGAAAAATCAAATCGTCGACTGTCCGGATGCAGAGGCCCTTGCAGCCTTCAAACACAACATCCGCGACAAATGGCTTGCCCGGCACCTAGGACAGGAAAAGCCGAAATCAATGGCAGCCCTCACATCACTCATGACCCGCTTCTGTGCGGGAGAAGACAGCTGGCTAGCTCGCAGTAACAACCTAACCAAAAACTCTGGTAGTTCGGATACCAAAGACAGCAATGGCAGGTCACGTCGCAATAAGCACAAGCGCCGCATTAACGGCGATAATACTGAAGATATGGCAGTCAACGCCGGATTCAGAGGCTCTAAACCCAGTCAGCGGAAAAAACCATTCAAAAGAACTACTCCGGGCCCATCCAATTTGGACCAGATACTCGATCGCTCGTGCCAGATACACGACACCCCCGAAAAGCCAGCTAATCACACCAACAGAGACTGTTGGGTGTTCAAGCAGGCAGGCAAGTTAATCGCCGAAGGCAACGACAAGGGGCTGCATAGTGATGACGAGGAGGAGACACGGCCGCCGAACATTAGAGGACAGAAGGTATTCCCCCCGCAAGTGCGGACGGTCAACATGATATACGCAACCCACATACCCAAAAGGGAGCGGAAGCGTGCGCTCAGGGATGTATACGCAATGGAGCCAGTCGCCCCAAAGTTCAATCTGTGGTCCTCCTGGCCGATCACTTTTGATCGAAGGGACCACCCCACCAGTAACCGCCATGGAGGATTCGCCGCATTGGTTTTAGACCCAATCGTCGATGGATTTCACCTCACTAGAGTCCTGATGGACGGCGGCAGCAGCCTGAACCTGCTTTATCAGGATACAGTCCGCAAGATGGGCATAGACCCCTCAAGGATTAAACCCACAAAGACGACCTTCAAAGGTATCATACCAGGTGTAGAGGCCAATTGTACAGGCTCAGTTACACTTGAAGTGGTCTTTGGATCCCCGGATAACTTCCGAAGCGAGGAGTTAATCTTCGACATAGTCCCGTTCCGCAACGGCTATCATGCACTGCTCGGACGAACCGCATTTGCAAAGTTCAATGTGGTGCCGCACTACGCATACCTCAAGCTCAAGATGCCAGGCCCTCGAGGAGTCATCACGGTCAACGGAAACACCGAACGCTCTCTCCGAACGGAGGAGCACACAGCGGCTCTCGCGGCGGAAGTACAGAGTAGCCTCCTAAGGCAATTCTCGAGTCCGGCTGTTAAGCGACCAGAGACCGTCAAGCGCGCCCGGAGTAACCTAAAACAAGACCACCTGGCACGTTCGGAGCACGCGTAGCAATGCGGCCCCAACCCCATCCCTCGCAAAATCGCGAGACCAGTACCACGCGTACATCACTACGCTCTGGAGATACCATGGGCATAGGGGGAGGGGCACGACCACGGCATGACCAGAGTGCGGATCAACTACACCAGGGGCTCCCAAATTTATCATTCTTTTTTTCTTATTTTCAGGACTCCGTTTTTCAGAAGCCCTGTCCGGCAGTGGATCTGCCGAACTCACGATGCAACAGCCAGGGAAGCAGAAAAGCTACGACGAGTATCCAGGTGGTCCCATTACGAGCATTATACCTGTTTTACATACCTTTCCGCAGCCTACCCCTGGAGGGGGACATGTTAAATAGTCCCACCCCTCGCTTATCGCACTATTTGTATCATTCTGCTTTTATTGCAGTATCTTTTGAATAAACAATGCATCGCTTTTTGCCTATCATTGCATTCCTTTCTATATATGTTCACTTATGACATGTTGCACCCGTACGCTTTGGTACGGCCAAATACACCAGGGGCTTAAGTTCCCCAAAGTATGGTGTGATAAGTACGAACACTTTCACAAGTGCGGCACCCCGAACTTATAGCATTATATGCATCGGCTCCGAATCATGTCTTGGGTCAATAGTTGGGTTTGCCCGGCTCCCATGTTTTGGTACCTTACGTTCCGTTATATCGGCTAAGGTAGCGCTGGGAGAACCACTACGATTGTGCCCCACTTGAGCTGGGTTGAGCACCTCAATGGAGAAAGCTAAAACTGACCGTCATGATAAGGCGAGAGCTGGTCGCTGTTCGAGAGGTCTCTTCGAGTCCCTAAAGACTTATGCCGCTTAGAGCAAGGAGCCGGCTTTGTCCGGCCCCAGGCGTGGACAGCGCCCCGAATTCGGCCTTCCGAATACTAGGGGCTTCGCCGAAATTTAAAATTATAGAATTCTATGGCTAAGTGAGAGTGTTCAAGCATTATAAGTCTGGTTGCCTCGTTCGTTGTGTTGAGCGCCTCCCTAGAAGGACCCAAAATTGGGAACAAGAGCGCTCAAGTTTATCCCGAACACCCCAGCACTCGTGGCATGGGGGCCGAAGCCAACTACTTGCCATCTCTTAGATTTGATAAACGGCCGCACAGAAGGTAATATTTTAAATTAACAAGCGTTGCTTAGCGCATATGAACAAAGTTTTCAGCGCACAGGATAACAAAACGCGAGTCTACTCAACAATTACATCTTTGGAGCACTCGCCCGCAATAATGCGGGCACCCTTCAGGACACCCTTATAATACATCTCGGGCGTGCGATACTCCTTGCCCGGCGGTGGCGCGTCTGTCACAAGCTTCTTGGCGTCCATCTTGCCCCAGTGCACCTTAGCGCGGGCAAGGGCCCGACGGGCACCTTCAATACAGGCGGAATGCTTGATGACGTCAACTCATGGACAAGCGTCCACCAGCCGCCGCACTAGACCGAAGTAGCTCCCAGGCATGGCTTCTTTGGGCCACTGCCGAATTATGAGGCCCTTCATGGCCTGTTCGGCTACCTTGTGGAGCTCGACCAGCTGCTTCAGTTGGTCGCTTAGGGGCACCGGATGTCCGCCTCAGCATACTGAGACCAGAACACCTTCTCCGTCGAGCTCCCCTCCTCGGCTCTGTAGAACGCGGCAGCATCGGAAACGCTACGGGGCAGATCTGCGAACGCTCCTGGAGAGCTCCGAATTCGGGTAAGTAACAGTAATTCACTTTTACATGCTTGCTTTGCATGAAGAATGCCTTACCCGCCGCTATTTTCTTTACTGCCTCGATCTCCTGGAGGGCCTTTTGGGCTTCGGCCTTAGCGGATTTGGCAGTCTCAAGAGCCGACGCAAGCTCGGACTCTCGAGTCTTTGAGTCGTGCTCCAAACTCTCGTGTTTTTCCACGAGAGCCTGGAGCTCTTGCCGCAACCGCGCCTCCTGCTTCTCTCGCTCGGCGCGCTCTGTGGCTGCATTGCGCTCGGCCGCAGACACCGCCTCCTTCAGGGTCGCCACCTCGTTTGTAGCCCCTGCAATACCCACGTTATTCCTGTCATTTTTTGCAACCAAATCCTTTTCTATAAGGTACAACTTTAGTAAGGTGTTACTTACCTCCCTTGTCCTCGAGCTACTTCTTGGCACGGCCGAGCTCGCTCTCGGACCGCTCGAGGCTCTGCTTCAAGGCATTGACCTCCGCAGTCAGTGCGGCAGAGGTCAGCAGCGCAGCCTGCATTCCCATATTGACACATTTGTGTTAGACTCCTGCGTATATCTTTTTAGATCCTCCGTCTGGCTTTTCTTTCCGAACACCGAACTGAGCATCAGGGGCTACTGTCTATGCGGTACTATTTCACATATCTTAAATTCATTACCTCAAAGCCTATTACAAGGCTGGTGCAGGCTTCGGTCAGCCCGCTCTTGGCAGACTGAACTTTCTGAATCACCGCACTCATAACAGTGCGGTGTTCCTCTTTGATGGAAGCGCCGTTGAGCACCTCCATCAAGTTATCCGGCGCCTCCGGTTGGACGGAGGTCACCGGCGTCGCCGTCTCGCCCTTCTTATGATGGGGCCGCCCGCCGGACTCGGGAACCACCAAAGGTTCCGGCGCCGAGTCCGGCCCAATGTCCGGGAGGTTGCCATGCGGCACCTCCGGGGCCTCCTCCTCCTGGCCGGTCCCCTTCTGGGACCCCGCCTCGGCGTCGTTTGCATCACGAGGGGAGGAGGCAGTCGAAAGTGAAGTGCTATTCACATCCGACGAACCCAGGGACCCGCTCGACGAAGCGGGGAGATTATCCTTGGGCGGGCTATATGGTGGTGTTCGGCATTAGAAGACACTATGCGGCGAAAGGAAAATCATAAGTTATTCTGGGATTCGGACACTTACGATCTCGCCAGGGGCTTGGCCCTCGAGGGCCACTCCTCCTCGCCGCCGTCGGCGCAGGAACAGTCCGGAGGAAGGGTCCTTCCCTTCTTGGACCCTTCGGCCTCTCCCGTCGGGGAAGCCATCCTCTTCTTCTCTCCCCCCGCTGGGGGAGAGGCCTCTTTCTTCTCCTCCTTGTCCTCGTGGGAGGAGTTCGCCTCGGAGTCATCGGACGATGAGTCCGATAACACCTGGCGCCGGGAACTCCTCCGAGTTCCCGTGGCCTTCTTCTTGGCCTTCTTCTCCGGCACCACGTAAGGCGTCGGGGCCAGCTGTCCCGATAATCGGGCATCCGCTGGGTCTTCGGGCAAGGGAGCCGGGCAGTTAACCTGCCCGGACGTCTTCTGCCAAGCCTGTCAAAGGTAATGGGAGTTTTAGATACCGCATAGAGTCAAACTATGGAAAGCAAGTGTCCCGTAAAGGATAAAATAGCTTACCTCGCCAGCTTGACGCTGCGAGCTGAATCCGCGATCTTCGGTAGCGGATGGAGGAGCATCGGCGCCCTTGAACAGCACAATCCAGGCGTCTTCGTACGTAGTGTTGAAAAGCCTGCTCAAGGTTGGGTGCTGTGCCGGATCAAACTCCCACAAATTGAAAGCCCGTTGTTGGCACGGGAGAATCCGGCGGATGAGCATGACCTGGATTACGTTGACAAGCTTGAGCTTCTTGTTCACCAGGGTTTGGACGCAGGATTGAAGTCTGGTCAGCTCCTCCGAATCACCCCACGTCAGGCCCTTCTCTTTCCAGGAGGTGAGCCATGTGGGGATCCCAGATCTGAATTCGGGGGCCGCTGCCCATTTAGGGTCACGCGGCTCGGTGATGTAGAACCACCCCGATTGCCACCCTTTGATGGTTTCCACAAAGGTGCCCTTGAGCCATGTAATGTTGGGCATCTTGCCCACCATGGCGCCTCCGCACTCCACTTGACAGCCGCCCACCACCTTCGGCTTGACATTAAAAGTCTTCAGCCACAAGCCGAAGTGGGGCTGGATGCAGAGGAAGGCCTCGCACACAACGATGAACGCCGAGATGTTGAGGATGAAATTCGGGGCCAGATCATGGAAATCCAGACCGTAGTAGAACATGAGCCCCCGGACAAATAGGTGGAGTGGGAAGCCCAGTCCGCGGAGGAAATGGGGAAGGAACACCACCCTCTCATGGGGCCTGGGGGTGGGGATGAGCTGCCCCTCATCGGGGAGTCGGTGCGCGATATCGCTGGACAAGTATCTGGCCTTGCGCAGCCTCTTGATGTGCCCCTCCGTGACGGAGGAGGCCATCCACTTGCCTCCCGCTCCAGACATGGTTGGAGAAGGTTGAGGTGAGATGTGCGGACTTTGGCGCTGGAGCTCGAGTGCGTGGAGATGGATAAGCAAAGGAGGAAGAAGCCGTAGGTGAAAAGGTGGATTCTTATCCCCTTATATATGATCGGATGAATCTATGCGTCCCCACCTTCCCAATAAAACTCGCTTATCTCCCAAGCGCCGCAATCAATGGTGCGGTTGGGTTACCCACGCCCGTATTGATGAGAATCCCGGAATAAGGGTACGCGATCTCTGCTTTGACAAGACGTGCCAAGGAAACCGCTTCGCTAAACGCGCTGAGGTGGAACAATAAAAATGATTCAAATAAACGCTTGGCCGTGGTGTGATGTCATGCCACGAGATACGTCAGCAGATTGAACTTGTGTAAATATTATTGTCTCTACGGTGGTATGTGGAATTTATTTTGCAGAGCCGGACACTATCCTGGTGTTCACAATCTTCAATGAATTATTCGGAGGAGGAACCCGCCTTGCAATGCCGAAGACAATATGCGCGCCGGACTCGTCATTGAAGCCTGGTTCAGGGGCTATTGAGGGACTCCTGGACTAGGGGGTGTCCGGATAGCCAAACTATCACCGTCGGCCGGACGCCAAGACTATGAAGATACAAGATTGAAGACTTCTGTTGGGGAACGTAGTAATTTCAAAAAAATTCCTACGCACACGCAAGATCATGGTGATGAATAGCAACGAGATGGGAGAGTGTTGTCTACATACCCTTGTAGACCCGAAGCGGAAGCGATCACAACGTAGAGGAAGTAGTCGTACGTTCTCCTCGCGATCCGACCGATCCGGCGCCAAGTTACTCGGCGCCCCAAGTTCTTGACACACGTACAGCTCGATGACGCCCTCGACTCGATCCAGCCGAAGGCCGAGGAGAGTTTCACAAGACGACGGCGTGGTGGACGATCTTGATGTTTCACGGCGCAGGGCTTCGCCTAAGCTTCGCGACGGTATGACCGAGGTGGAATCTGGTGGAGGGGGGCACCGCACACGGCTAAGGAACGATCCGTAGATCAAACTTGTGTGTTCTAGGGTGCCCCTGCCCCGTATATAAAGGAGGGAGGGAGGTGCGGCCGGCCCAAGGGGCTGAGGAGTCCTACTCCCACCGAGTAGGACTCCCCTTCCTAGTTGGAATAGGATTGGGGAGGGGAAAGAGGAAAGGGGCGCCGCCTCCTGTCCTATTCGGACTGGGGGGGGGCGCGCCACCACCGGCCGCCCTCCTCTTCTCCCTTGAGGCCCACCGAGGCCCATTTACCCCAGGGGTTCCGTAACCTCCGGTA
This sequence comes from Aegilops speltoides, assembly GCA_021437245.1. Taxonomy (NCBI): domain Eukaryota; kingdom Viridiplantae; phylum Streptophyta; class Magnoliopsida; order Poales; family Poaceae; genus Aegilops; species Aegilops speltoides. The sequence continues at coordinate 559,895,020 of CM038147.1, forward strand.
CTCGGTAAATTCCTGTTTTCACCCGAACCATTCGAACTCCAAACATAGGCTTCCAATATATCAATCTTTATGTCTCGACCATTTCAAGACTCTCGTCATGTCCGTGATCACATCCGGGACTCGAACTTCTTCTGTACATAAAAATACATAAACTCATAATAACCGCCATCGAAACCTTAAGCGTGCGGACCCTACGGTTCGAGAACAATGTAGACATGACCTAGAACTATTCTCGGTCAATAACCAACAGCGGACCTGGATGCCCATATTGGTTCCTACATATTCTACGAAGATCTTTATCGGTCGACCGCATAACAACATACATTGTTCCCTTTGTCATCGGTATGTTACTTGCCCGAGATTCGATCGTCGGTATCCAATACCTAGTTCAATCTCGTTACCGGCAAGTCTCTTTACTCGTTCCGTAATACATCATCTCACAGCTAACTTATTAGTTGTAATGCTTGCAAGGCTTCAGTGATGTGTATTACCGAGAGGGCCCAGAGATACCTCTCCGACAATCGGAGTGACAAAACCTAATCTCGAAATACGCCAACCCAACATCTGCCTTTGGAGACACCTGTAGTACTCCTTTATAATCACCCAGTTACGTTGTGACGTTTGGTAGCACCCAAAGTGTTCCTCCGGTAAACGGGAGTTGCATAATCTCATAGTTACAGGAACATGTATAAGTCATGGATAAAAGCAGTAGCAACATACTAAACGATCGTGTGCTAAGCTAATGGAATGGGTCGTGTCAATCAGATCATTCTACTAATGATGTGACCTTGTTAATCAAATAACAACTCTTTGTTCATGGTCAGGAAACATAACCATCTTTGATTAACAAGCTAGTCTAGTAGAGGCATACTAGTGACATATTGTTTTGTCTATGCATTCACACATGTATCATGTTTCCGGTTAATACAATTCTAGCATGAATGATAAACATTTATCATGAAATAAGGAAATAAATAATAACTTTTATTATTGCCTCTAGGGCATATTTCCTTCAACTTCGTCTCGTGTCCGGATGGGACTTTCCTTAGCGTGGAAGGCAAGCTTGGCGATACGGATATGTAGATCTCCTACCATTGTAACCGACTCTGTGTAACCATAGCCCTCTCCGGTGTCTATATAAACTGGAGAGTTTTAGTCCGTAGGACGAACAACAATCAAACCATAGGCTAGCTTCTAGGGTTTAGCCTCCTTGATCTCATGGTAGATCTACTCTTGTACTACCCATATCATCAATATTAATCAAGCAGGAGTAGGGTTTTACCTCCACCGTGAGGGCCTGAACCTGGGTAAAAACATCGTGTCCCTTGTCTCCTGTTACCATCCGCCTAGACGCACAGTTCGGGACCCCCTACCTGAGATCCGCCGGTTTTGACACCGACAGTCGGGCTTTGAGGTAGCCACCTGACCCCGTGTGATGGTGATGCTTCTTCTTCACATCATTTTTCTTGTTTGTCGCTGACATCTTCTTACTCTTTTTCGATGTCTTGTGGGAGACAAATGCGGGCCAGTGATCTCTGATCTTCTCATATTTTCTGGTGAATTCTGGTGTCTTTTCTTCGTCGACAAACTCTATTTTCAGCTCATTCTTCCACCTCCTGGATAGTTCTGCCATCTTCTTAAGAGCATGAGACTTGATCAATTACTCTTTAACTGGCTTCTCCGGATCCTCCTCTGGTGGTAGGGTGAAATTTGCCTTAAGCATTGTCCAAAGATCATCTTTTTGCATATCGGAGACATAAGACACCTCAGGGTCTTCATTCTTAGGCTGAACCATTGGTGGATACTGATCGGGATCTTGTCCCTAACAAGAACCCCGCACTAAGAATGAAATGCATCCTTTGTCCGGATGGGTTCAATCGACTTGCCATCGCGCGCGATTGCTATGATCTCAAACCTTTCATCCGAGTGCAACTTTTTCTTCGGGCCTCGTTTCTTTACCGAAGTTGTGCTCGATCCGGAGGGCTAGAGAAAAGAAGAAAGACGAGAGTTAATTAATATGTGTACATACGAAAACAATGAATGCATCAATTAGCTAGTTAGCACAGGCAACTAATATATATACCTGGCTAGACTCGGTTCGGTCACCGGAGCCGTCATCAGGGTCTCCTTCTTGTACCGGCATTGGGTCACCAGAGCCATCATAGTCATAGTCTTCTTCTTCACCCTGTCCTTCCAGACCATCGGTGCCGTTGAGATACAACTAGACGACATCACTTCCTTTTGCGATTATGTCCCACAACATTGCCTCTGTTGCTTCATCTTGGGGGTTCTCCATAGTTTCTGCAAATATTTACAACATGGCAATTATCATTCAAACATGAAAGATGGATATATTAGTGGCAAACGTAGAACTAGCTAGCTAATCACAATAAGGAATCATATTAATTAGTGGCCTCGACGCTGCTTCTCTAGGGTTTGGGGTGGCCTCGGCAACGCTTAAAGGGTTTCGGGTGGCCTCAACAATGCTTCGAGGGTTTGGGGTGGCCTCGACAACAACGCTCTTTTAACTTGGTAAATTTGGGTGGCCTCGAGAGAGTTTGTCGGGTAGGGGCGCGGCGGGAGGGGGTAGGAGACCGACATCGTTTTTTTCTAGGGTTTGGGTCCTCGAGAGTTTTGGTCGAGCGAGAGGGCCGGGGGTGCTCCCGTGGTATAAGTTATCACAGTCAAGAGGGTGACCCTCGACACTCTGCCCTAGTTCCCGACCCTCGACCATCTGCCCTAGTTCGCGATAAAAAAGAAGAAGAAACAAAAGAGGAGAAGAAGAAGGAATAGAGGAGTAGAAGAATTTTTCATCTACTCCTCTATTCCTTCTTCTTCTCCTCTTTTTTTTCTTCTTCTTCCTCTTCTTATTTTTTCCGACGTCCCCCCTCATGTAAATGCGGTGGAAACACTTTATGAAAATGCGGTGGTGGCTGAACCGGGCGGTTTTCTTTTCCTTCTTCATTTTCCTTTGTTTTTTCTTATATGTTTGTTTTCGTTTTCACTCTACATTTTCATACATATGAAAAAAATAAAGTTTCTATACAAAAGTGCACAATTTTATGAACAAATTACAACATCTAAATTAACTACACATCTAAATAAATATAACTACACATCTGAAATTTTCCTAATCTTAAAACTAAACTAAACATAAACTAAAATAATCTAAAAAACATGTAAAAAATCTAAAAATAGCAACTAAAAACATCTAAAAAACACCTAAAACATCTAAAAATCTAATAGTAGCACGGCGCAGGGGCGGAGGGGAACGGCGGAGGAGCCGGCGCCGGCGCAGGCGGGGCAGGGGAAGGGCTCAGCGGTGCGGGATAGGGGAGGGGCGCGGGAGCATGCTGGTGCTCATAGGGGGCGGCGGGGCACGGTGGGCGGCGTCCGGGCCGGGCAGGCGAGAGGTCGACGCCGTCGTCGGGGCAGAGGGCATCAGGGGCGGCGGCGACGACGTTGAGCAACCTGACGGCGTCGGTGGCGGCGGCGACGTCGAGCAGCCTGATGGCGTCGGTGGCGGCGGCGACGACAAGGTGGAGCAGGGGCGTCGGGCGGCGACGGCGAGGAGGAGCAGGGGCATCGGGGGAGAAGAAGTGATGGATTTGGTTGAAACTGCTAAGTGTTTTCTTATATACCCAGGGCATTGGCACCGGTTTGTGGCACCAACCGGTACCAATGCCCCGTTACCAACCGGGACCAAAGGTCTCTTTTCTGCAGGCCAAAGGGCGGGAAGCAGAGGCCTTTCGGCCCGGTTGGTGGCACCAACCGGGACTAAAGGGGGGTCATTGGTCTCGGTTGGTGCCACGAACCAGTACCAATGCACCCTTTAGTCCCGGTTGGTGCCACCAACCGGGACCAAAGGCCTTGCACAGCGGCGTGGTGGTGGGAGTTTAGTCCCACTTCGCTAGTTGAGAGCGTTCGACACCTGTTTATAAGCTCGGTTGCCTCTTCCCTTTCGAACTCCTCTGAATTACAGGCCTATGGGCCAAATTTAACACAGCTATGCCTGTGGGCCCACTGGGTCTTCTACGGGCCTGAATCCTGGCCCATGGATGGGTTTCTAGTCGTATTCACGCTGTGGTGGCCCTGTAGGTGGCAATTTTTTTCCTAGTTTTTTTGTTTTCTTTTTTGCTTTTTTTATTTTGTTTTGTTTCTACTTACAACAAAATACTTATTTTTTTATTTTATTTTGTTTCTAATTACTTATTTATTTTATTTTATGATAATTCTTTTTGCTATTAAAGTTTCTAACAAAAAATTCTTTATGAAAATTCCTTTTGCTTTTAATGATTTTGAACAGAAATACTTAAATAATTTTAGTTGCAATTTTATATAATTTTAGTTTCAATAATACTAGAGGTTGCTTATAATGTTTTGAACAGAAAATACTTTGATAATTTTTGTTTCATAAATTTTATTTATGTTATTAAAGTTTATTTTATTTTGTCTCTACTTATATATTTTATTAAAGTTTATATTATTTTGTTTCAAATTACTTATTTATTTTATTTTATGATAATTCATGTACAAAACGGACAATCTGTTTCGAAGTATCAGGGTTTCATACGGAAACTCATCTGTTACAAAGGGATTTCATTTTTTTGAACTTATTTGAACCCCATAGTTTTTCTGTGTTCAAAATGCACCATTCAAAGCCACATCATCAATTTTTAACCCTTTCTGACTTCATTTGTTATTTTTCATGCATTTACTGGTTATTTTGAGCTATACGATCATGAAATTGAAAAGCATTTGAAATGAACTCTGAAATGGTTGAAAGTTGGCACAGTATCATCATTTCACCCACATATCATGTGCAATAAAGTAGAGAGGGTTACGGAAAAAACTGGATGCACTTCGTGTACAAAACGGACAATCTCTTTCGAAGTATCAGAGTTTCATACGGAAACTCGTCTGTTGCAAAGGGATTTCATTTTTTTGAACTTATTTGAACCCCATAGTTTTTCCGTGTTCAAAATGCACCATTCAAAGCCACATCATCAATTTTGAACCCTTTCTGACTTCATTTGTTATTTTTCATGCATTTTCTGATTATTTCGAGGTATAAGACCATGAAATTGAAAAGCATTTGAAATGAACTCTGAAAAGGTTGAAAGTCGGCATGGTATCATCATTTCACCCACATAGCATGTGCAAGAAAGTAGAGAGGGTTACGGCAAAACTGGATGCACTTCATGTACAAAACGGACAATCTCTTTCGAAGTATCAGGGTTTCATACGGAAACTCGTCTGTTGCAAAGGGATTTCATTTTTTGAACTTTTTTCAACTCCATAGTTTTCCTGTGTTCAAAATGCACCATTCAAAGCCACATCATCAATTTTGAACCCTTTCTGACTTCATTTGTTATTTTTCATGCATTTACTGATTATTTAGAGTTATAAGACCATGAAATTGAAAAGCATTTGAAATGAACTCTGAAAAGGTTGAAAGTTGGCATGGTATCATCATTTCACCGACATAGCATGTGCAAGAAAGTAGAGAAGCTTACGGTAAAAACTGGATGCACTTCGTGTACAAAACGGACAATCTCTTTCGAAGTATCAGGGTTTCATACGGAAACTCGTCTGTTACAAAGGGATTTCATTTTTTTGAACTTATTTGAACCCTATAGTTTTTCTGTGTTCAAAATGCACCATTCAAAGCCACATCATCAATTTTCAACCCTTTCTAACTTCATTTGTTATTTTTCATGCATTTACTGATTATTTTAGCTATAAGTCCATGAAATTGAAAAGCATTTGAAATGAACTCTGAAAAGGCTGAAAGTTGGCATGGTATCATCATTTCACCCACATAGCATGTGCAAAAAAGTAGAGAGGGTTATGGCAAAAAATGGATGCACTTCGTGTACAAAACGGACAATCTCTTTCGAAGTATCAGGGTTTCATATGGAAACTCGTCTGTTGCAAAGGGATTTTATTTTTAAACTTATTTGAACTCCAAAGTTTTTCTGTTTCCAAAATGCACCATTCAAAGCCACATCATCAATTTTGAACCCTTTGTAACTTCATTTGTTTATTTTTCATTCATTTACTGATTATTTCGAGCTATAAGACCATGAAATTGAAAAGCATTTGAAATGAACTCTGAAATGGTTGAAAGTTGGCATGGTGTCATCATTTCACCCACATAGTATGTGCAAGAAAGTAGAGAGGGTTACGGCAAAAGCTAGATGCACTTCATGTACAATATGGACAATCTCTTTCGAAGTATCAGGGTTTCATACGGAAACTCGTCTGTTACAAAGGGATTTCATTTTTTTTGAACTTATTTGAACTCCATAGTTTTTCTGTGTTCAAAATGGACCATTCAAAGCCAGATCATCAATTTTCAACCCTCTCATGAATAGATAAGTGACCAAATTAATAGAAGTTCATCATCACATTCAAACCAAAGTACATACATAGTTAACATATAGCTCTCCAGAGCATATAATTAAACCATACATTGAAATTATGTAAAACATTTCAAAGCAACAACAAATGCGATCATAATCGCAACCAAGGTAACAACTGATCCAACTACATAATGATACCTAGCCTCAGTATGAATGGCATATTTTGTAATCTTTTTAATCTTCAACCGCATTGCATCCATCTTGATCTTGTGATCATCGACAACATCCGCAACATGCAACTCCAATATCATCTTCTCCTCCTTATTTTTTCTTATTTTTTCCTTCAAGATTGTTTTCTTCTTAGACTAAATTTAACCTCTAGACAATAGGGTCGGTTGGAATTTCTAGTTCAACAACCTCCTAGATAAGTAAAATCTATGTCACGTTGGTTGACATAATTGTCATAAACAATAAATGAACCAAATAGTTATCAAATGATAATATATACCACATCCGAATCATAGACATGGCGAGGGCCGACGGGGGCGGATACCAAAACCATCGCACTATATAATAACAAGGAATAATAAAAGTAAGAAAATTAGACAAGTATCTATCTGAAGTAAGAATTTTTTCTTTCGGGAAGAATATAAGAACAAGAGGCTCACCACGATGGTGCCGGCGACGAGATCGGCGCAGGCGATCGACGGCGGTGAAGATGGAGCTCAGAGGTCGAGTTTCGAGAGGAGAAATATTAACTAGTGTGGCTCGGACATTTCATCGAACACCTCATGTGCATAGGAGGTGAGCTAGAGCACCCAATGCCCTCCCCTCGTTGGCCAGAAAAACAGAGCACTGTGGAGTGCTCTGCTGTGGCGATGGGGTATATATAGGCAACTAATTTGTACCGGTTCATGGTAGAAACTGGGACTAAAGCCCGGCAATCTGTCCCGGTTCAAGCCACAAACTGGGACTAATGGTTGTGGGCCATGAGCAAGGACCATTGGTCCCGGTTCGTGCATAGAACCGGGACAAATGGATCCAGATGAACCGGGACCAATGCCCACGAGGCCCCGGCCGCCCCCCTGGGCTCATGAACCGGGACTAATGCCCCCCAATGGGTCCCGGTTCGTGAAGAATGGAGACTAATGGGCTGGCCAGGCCCGAACCAAAGCCCTGTTTTCTACTAATGGCCCCCTGCCTTGTAGGCCACCTGGCAGGCCTCCGATGCACATCTTTTGCTATATGGTGTGTTTTGACCTGGAAAAAAAATCGAAGGAAGCTTTCAGGACAAAGCGTGCCGTCTCGAGGCGGAACTTTGGTAGAAGCAACCTAGGGCTCCAGCGGAGCTGTTCTGCCGGGGAAACTTCGCTCCCGGAGGGGGAAACCAAAGCCATCGTCATCACCAACGATCCTCTCATCAAGAGGGGGTCAATCTCCATCAACATCTTCACCAGCACCATCTCCTCTCAAACCATAGTTCATCTCTTGTATCCGATCTTTATCTCAAAACCTCAGATTGGTACCTGTTGATTGCTAGTAGGGTTGACTAGTCCTTGTAGTTGATGTTAGTTGGTTTATTCAGTGGAAGATCATATGTTCAAATCCTTAATGATAATTATTACCGCTCTTATGATGAACATGAATATGCTTTGTGACTAGTTACGTTTGTTCCTGAGGACATGGGAGAAGTCTTGTTATTAGTAATCATGTGAATTTTGTATTCATTCGATATTTTGATGAGATGTATGTTGTCTCTCCTCTAGTGGTGTTATGTGAACGTTGACTACATGACACTTCACCATGATTTAGGCCTAGGGGAAGGCATTGGGAAGTAATAAGTAGATGATGGGTTGCTAGAGTGACAGAATCTCAAACCCTAGTTTATGCGTTGCTTCGTAAGGGGCTGATTTGGATCCATATGTTTCATGCTATGCTTAGATTTATATTAATTCTTATTTCATAGTTGTGGATGCTTGCGAGAGGGGTTAATCATAAGTGGGAGGCTTGTCCAAGTAAGGATAGCACCCAAGCACCGGTCCACCCACATATCAAATTATCAAACTAACGAACGCGAATCATATGAGCATGATGAAAGCTAGCTTGACAGTAATTCCTATGTGTCCTCGGGAGCGCTTTGCATTATATAAGAGTTCGTCCAGGCTTGTCCTTTGTTACAAAAAGGATTGGGCCAGTTTGCTGCACTTTTGTTGCACTTGTTAATTGTTACCCATTACGAACTATCTTATCACAAAACTATCTGTTACCGATAATTTCAGTGCTTGCAGAAAATACCTTGCTCAAAACCGCTTGCCCTTTCCTTGTGCTCATTGTTGGGTTTCACACTCTTACTTATCAAAAGGACTATGATAGATCCCCTATACTTTTGTGTCATCAACACGAGCACAAGAGCAAGCTATCTCAAGAAGATCCATGAAGATACAAGGCACACGATGGAGCATCAAGTACACTGCCTCGCCACCAAGCTCAAAACATCAATAAGCACCCATGGTGTTCAACCCTGAAGATCTTGTGTGATTACACCTTTGCAAAGACCGCCTCCCCAACGAATGCTATTACAAGTTACTACCTCGCGTCGATTGACCTTTCAAGGTTCTAGCACGCTACAATGACAATGCCTTCAAGATCTACATCCCACGCGACAAGTAGAACATGAGCGACATCTTCAACATCAAGGACTTATCTCCCTACCATGGTTATGAGGTTAACGATCCAAGGATGGATCTCTCCCGGGGGGGTGATACGTCTCCAACGTATCTATAATTTTTGATTGCTCCACGCTACTTTATCTACTATTTTGGACTATATTGGGCTTTATTTTCCACTTTTCTATTACTTTGGGACTAACCTATTAACCGGAGGCCCAGCCCAGAATTGCTGTTTTTGCCTTTTTTTAGTATTTCGAAGAAACAGAATATCAAACGGAGTCCAAACGGAATGAAACCTTCGGGATCGTGATTTTCCAACCGAACGTGATCCAGGAGACTTGGACCGTACTCCAAGAAGCTTCCGAGGAGGTCACGAGGGTGGAGGGTGCCCTCCTAGGCGCGCCCCCTACATCGTGGGCCCCTTAGAGCTCCACCGACGTACTTCTTCCTCCTATATATACCTATGTATCCCCGAACGATCAGAACAGGAGCCAAAAACCTAATTCCACCGCCGCAACCTTCTGTATCCACGAGATCCCATATTGGGGCCTGTTCCGGAGGTCCGCCGGAGGGGGCATCCACCACGGAGGGCTTCTACATCATCACCATAGCCCCTCCGATGAAGTGTGAGTAGTTTACTTCAGACCTTCGGGTCCATAGCTAGTAGTTAGATGGCTTCTTCTCTCTTTTTGGATCTTAATACAATGTTCTCCCCCTCTCTCGTGGAGATCTATTCGATGTAATCTTCTTTTTGCGGTGTGTTTGTTGAGACCGATGAATTGTGGGTTTATGATCCAGTATTATCTATGGAAAATATTTGATTATTCTCTTAATTCTTTTATGTATGATTGAGTTATCTTTGCAAGTCTCTTCGAATTATCTTTTTCGTTTGGCCAACTAGATTGGTAGTTCTTGCAATGGGAGAAGTGCTTAGCTTTGGGTTCAATCTTGCGGTGTCCTTACTCAGTGACAGAAAGACTTGCAAGGCACGTATTGTATTGTTGCCATCGAGGATAACAAGATGGGGTTTTTATCATATTGCATGAATTTATCCCTCTACATCATGTCATCTTGCTTACAGCGTTACTCTGTTTTTACTTAATACTCTAGATGCATGCTGGATAGCGGTCGATGAGTGGAGTAATAGTAGTAGATGCAGAATCGTTTTGATCTACTTGTTTTGGACGTGATGTCTATATACATGATCATTGCCTAGATATACTCATAACTATGCTCAATTCTGTCAATTGCTCAACAGTAATTTGTTCACCCACCGTACAATACTTATGCTCTTGAGAGAAGCCACTAGTGAAACCTATGGCCCCCGGGTCTATTCTCATCATATCAATCTATATCACTTTATTTTACTTGCTTTGTTTTTACTTTGCCTTTACTTTTTACTTTGCATCTATCTATCAGAAATACCAAAAATATTATCTCTATCAGATCTCACTCTCGTAAGTGACCGTGAAGGGATTGAAAACCCCTAAGCGTTGGTTGCGAGTTTCTATCGTTTTGTGTAGGTACGAGGGACTTGTGCGTGGTCTCCTACTGGATTGATACCTTGGTTCTCAAAAACTGAGGGAAATACTTACACTACTTTACTGCATTATCCTCTCCTCTTCGGGGAAATCCAACGCAGTGCTCAAGAGGTAGCAGGGGGGAGATGATGCAAAGCATCCTTCAGTCATCCCCAGGGACACCACACCGACTTGTCAAGCACCAAGTGGACCGATGACAAGAGCCCGTGCAAGAGCTATTGGAACCGAGGTTAACTCTATCCTTGTTGAACTTCCCTTGGACCCAGTTGAGACATGGCTACTACCTCAAATGGAGACACTTTGTGTGCTTAGGTACCAAGGAATAAGCCATGTAGAAGGAAGGGTGGAAGATGGACACCAAGAGCATGGAAAGGAGTCTATGCAACCGAGAAATATCGGTACAACCGGTCAACTACCGGTCCACCGGTACATCCAGTCCACTGCTGTCCAACTACCGGTCTGCGTACTGTAATCGAGCGATGCAAGACCGGTACCACCCCGGTTGTTCCCGTAGCTGCTGCCCGACTGGTACAACCAGTCCTCACACTTGTACAACTGATCCCTACCTCCGCGAACACCTCCAGGAACCAGTACATGAGCTCCAAGCGGTACAACCGGCTGAGTGACCGGTACAACCGGCCTGCCTGCACGCAGTGAAAGGGGCCATGACCCATGTACCCCCAACATACCCCTTGGACTATAAGTACTCGTCTCCTAGCTCCGAATTTGGGTTAGCAAAGTATATTGAGATATTATAGAGGGATTTGCTCATCTACCACCCTTTGGAAATCAAGACCTCCTAGGAGAAGATCCCCAGTGGATATCAAGACCTCTCATGTGGAGAAGACTAGCATCAAGACCTCGTCTCCTTTGGATTTGAGAAGAACTTATCCTTTGTGTTATTCCCCTTGATTGTGATTTGGGTTTGTTTGAGTGTTCTTCCTGTTGTGTTTTGTTGTTCATCCAGTTTTACCCCTCCAAGTGTGAAAGGTCTTCATCCTGGTTCCACCACAACAAACTGCGTACAACATGGATTGGTATAAAGAGCCTAGTGCAACTGGTCACATAACCGGTACGCTTGACAAGTTATCTTTTCAGGACAAGTATACCGGCTATGACAAGGTGCACAAAACAAATGGAGGAGGTGTGTAATGTAGTAATATTAGTAGTATAATGATTAATACCCTAACCATATGGTTTGTCATTCATGAAGTTGGCACTGATATTTGGAATTGATTCTGGCCCCCCCACGTGCTTAGTTCCATAGTCGTCTTCCTCATGATCCAGAACAACTAAAGTCACAGGTTGTAAACGTACTTCTGAATATTTTACATGCTCCTAAGGCAATTAAAAGTCTTGCTTATGCTCATAAACTTCCTATTTGTGTGCTTTTTTCTTTGGCTTTTACCTTTACCTATTATGTGCTTTTGGCTTAATTAGGTGCTTTTTGGCATATAAGCTAAATTCAAAAGAAAAAAGTAAGCCTAACCAAACACCCCCGAAAGCATCATCTCCAGTGAATTCCTACAGTGAGAAGCTTGCTTTGGATACATGTGACCAGCTCAACAAATTCACTATGCAAAGCATGAGAAGTCTAGCGATAGTGTCAAATCACAATAAAGAAGACAAAGGTTGCTAGCATTGTGCGGTGAAAGAATGAGACAAGTTCTTACATCACTACGCATGTTGAAAATAATATCATCCATGTGTTAATCATTAAGAGCTCATTGATAACTATGTTTTTTTGCATAGGGAGAATGCCATTTGCATCCCGGTCATTAAGCATGTAAGTTGTTGTGACAAAATAGTATGGCCGAGGGTGGGACAATGCAAAACTGGTACTTCCACGATTGACCATCCGATCCGGTGCCAATGAAGCACTAACAGTAGTAGGTGCAAAGTTCTCATTCAACATCATCTCTATCGAGCTTCCATTGCTTGCCATGTTTGAATGGCTCCACTCGCTCATTTAATTAAGCCCCCACTGATGTAGTGTGCATTCGATATCCCTGCACTGCTTACTATGTGGAATGGTGACTTCCGCTTATTGAAGTCTTCCATTGATGTAGTGATGTGATATCCCATAAGTGTAGGGGGTCAATTGTAGACCTTTTCTATAAGTAAGAGTGCCGAACCCAATGATAAGCACAAGGAATTGGTGAGCAGAAAATTGTATGGATTTACTGCAAGTGACAAAAAATCTGGCCACGTTATGTTTTTTGTTAGAGTGTCACAATCATTAATGGTGGTAAGGACCAGCATGTTACTTTTCTTATGTAGACCAAAAGGTTCTTTAGGACAGCAAAAATATCACACAATTGCTAATTCTATAGGGATTTGCATTGATTGCTTTTGCTTGGTCACTGTTGTGGGGATAGATCCTAAGCCTATATGTTGCAAAACCATTGACTAACACATACTTATCGTCTCTTTAGCAAGCATCCACAACTACTAAGAGATATTAAGACATAAGCTCAACCATAGCCTTATTCTCTAGTGTCCCTATTAACCCCCCATGTTATTATCAAGGGTATAGGAAAAACATGAGAAAAAACGTGGTGTCCTCTCTCACCTCTCCTCCCACCTCCCAGCCCAACAATGGCGCCCTCCAATATAGGCCAATGGAGGGCCTCCTTCACTAGGATTTCTCCCCCGGCCTCGTCGTCGCGGCTCAGGTACGTCAACAATTTGGTTCTATGGTTCACTTCCTCCCCTCTGGATCAATGAAAGAATTCTTCTTGGTTGTTTCTTTATCCTCGGCTTCCTTCACTATCACGGTTGTTTCGGTTGGAACTGCACTAAATGTTGCATTGGTGGCTCTCCGATCCATTTGGATTTAATATACATCATTTGGGGGATGCAATTACCAATTTTCTGTGGCTTCCAATCAAGATGGTCATTTTATCTATGGTCTGAAGGACCGGATTTGGCCTGACTTTGTTTGCCACTTCCAACTGTTCTATTCAGAATTCTAAGATTACTCAATGGTCGATTCTTTGTCGCACTCAGATAACATAAATGAATTGATCCTAGCTCACACTCCTATGGTAGCGAAAACCAAGTTAAATTTTCTACGATATGGTACAATTGGTGATTCCTCGGCTGCCAAAGAACTGGCCAAATTTGGATTTAATTCTTTACCATAGAACTCATCGGCATTGGGCTCCTCCTCACTAGAAAATTCAAATTCTTACTAGTTATGTTTTGGAAGTTGATACGTATCCAACATATCTATAATTTATGAAGCATTCATGCATATTCACATGAGTTCTACATGCTTCTAGTCCACTTTCATATTATTTTTATGGACTAACATATCTTACATTCTTAAGAAGTTTATCCCCATTACAAGGCATTCTCTCAACATACAGATTATTCACCTGAACATTCCCATGTCATCATTGCACTTACAGCTAACAACTACGTATCTCTTTCAGACTATCTCTCTCCCCAGGCTGGCAGCCCCTCTTGGGCCTCTCCCCACCGCCTAATAACCTTCCCAATTAACTTCTTTACCCATTGATTTCCAACACCAATTGCTATTCATCTTCTCCATCGAATAAATTCATGAGTAACAGATGGAGTTGCCTTTATACTCCCATATTCACCACAACGATTAGAAGAGCACCGGTCACATTCTGGCATAGACAAATGTCGCCCCCAGCAGTCCAACCCACGAGAGCCACCCACCGCCGCCTGCCACCCCGTCTGGACGGCGACCAGCGCGACATCGCTAGCCACGTCACCGCCGCCGCAGCCCTCGACCAAGACACTGCACGCGCCATGTGCCCCAATTCCGCCTTGTGCTACCGCTAGCAAACTTCCAGAGCCCCTGCCACCAACCCTGCCACACGCCGCGTGCCACCGCCAACATCCTCACCTGTCCCCAGTTGTGGATCCAGACATGTTGCAAATCACGCACGTGAATAATTATGTTATGAGATACAATCATATGATATCAAACCTTATTAATTTGGTTTAAAGGATGTGTCAATGTTTACTATCATTGTGGAAAATGCCTACAAAAAAATATGAAAGGAGTCAATGTGCCACGACAAATGGAGATGAAATTAAGGAGATAAACTGTCACACGATGGAGGAAATGAAAGTAGTCAATGCGCCATGGAACAAATAAATATGAAATGAGTCAACACACCACGTGACAAATGGAGATGAAAGGATTCAATGCGACAAATGACACATGGAGATTAAATGAATCAACACACTATGCAACAGATATATCTCTTGAGAATCTAAAAGAGAATACAGTAGCTGGACTCCATTCGGAGCAATGAGCTTAAGTGGTGCCTCTAGGTCTTTCTATACAAAACTCGTTGGGTGACATCTGACCCTCCAAATATGAGTTTTTTTATTCTCAGAACATATATAGTCGCATAGTGGGATGAATCCTTTCATCACATTTTTCATGCATCATGTTGAATCATTTCATCTCCATGTCTCATGTGGCGTGCTGACTCCTTTCACCTATGTTTGTCAAGTGGCACTTTTGACCCCTTTCACCCCCTCCATCATGTGGCACATTGACTTCTTTCATCTCCAACTGTTTGGTGGCACGTTAACTCCTTTCATCTCCATTGGTTGGTTCTCATAAGCATTTCCCCACAATGATAGTAAGCACTACTGCATCCCACAAATCACGTTAATAGGATTTCTAATAACATATGTTTGTATTTCATGTGCATGAATAATTCGTTCTCCAGCGTAATTCATAGGACATCATTCCTTTTAATATATTTTTTAAAAGAACATGAAACTAGTAAATGTTAACTCTTGGGCCATATATGTACCACAAACAGAAACATCTTGACATTTGACAAGAATGGAAACAATAACGGAATTTTATTGAGGGGATAATCAAAAATGGCAGAAACTATCACACCTTTCTCAAAACTACACACATCCATGGCATGGACCACAAGAACTCCACTCGATGGATCCTTGTATTTCTTTTCTCTCTTCTTCGTAAACAATATTTCTTCTTTCTTGAAGATCTTGGCCTGACTTCATACTCACAAAGCATAAGCAATTATCTTAGTGGTGTTGGGCAGAGGATGCAATTATTTGATTCGAATTCGTGTGTTGCTCTCGCCCTAGTCTGGAATACCCTTGAACTTATTTTCGAGAAGTGTTTTATGTTTCAGATAAAAGGCCCGTGTCGTATATGTTTCCCGGAAGTCATAAGGCCCGATATGTGCAACTTAAATCGAAGATATATAAACTTTATCCATTTATTTGATGCCCTCTTGCTTGTGAGTTGTCGTATGCTATGGCAGAAGTCTAGGTCCTGCCGGAGATTAATGATGTTGAAAACATGGGTAAAGAGTGGTTATTGCATTCACTCTCCCAGATATAGAACGCGCCATGCTGCTGATGACCTTATGGCGCTGTTGGCACATCCACAATGAAGTTGTTCATCGCAAACTGCCACCCCCGGCGGAAGCATTTAAAAGATTTCTGGCAAGCTACCTAGACTCTGCATTGGGCTCAAAACTGAATTGTGTGATGATCCTTGCAAAGGTAAATCTATCATCACGTATCACCAAACAGTGAGAACAACAACGAGAGGTCAGGTGGATAGATGGAGTTCGCCCCTGGCTGGGTGGGTGAAATTAAACATTGACGGGCCCTATAGGCAAGATGGTGTCGCTGGAGCGTGAATGATCTTACGGAATGACAATGGTGTATCATCTTTTCGGCCTGTAGGGCACTGTTTTCATGTCAAGAAGCATTGGGAGTGGAACTTTGTGTGTGTATGGAAGGAATCTCATTTTCAATCCAGAGAAGTGAATTGCCAATTATTGTGGAGATGGACTACATGGTTGCTGTGAAGCTGATTCAGTCGCATGAGATAGACAAATCTTATACTCTTCCATTGTAAGAAAGATTAGGCACTTGACGAGCCTTCGTAGAACTTGTATTACTCTTGTTAACTGCACTCAAAATAAGGTTAGTGATAGTCTAGCTAAGTTTGCAACGGTTGAAGGAAGAACTATGTCCTAGATTGGTTCAGGACCTTCAGCTTCTTTAGGGCTAGCTCATGCAGATTGTAATGACCATGATATTTCAGTAATACAACTTTTTACCCGCAAAAGAAAGTGGAAAAAGGATAGGTAACCTATACACAAGAATATGA
Source organism: Aegilops speltoides (assembly GCA_021437245.1). Lineage (NCBI taxonomy): Eukaryota > Viridiplantae > Streptophyta > Magnoliopsida > Poales > Poaceae > Aegilops > Aegilops speltoides. Next base: position 559,911,749 of record CM038147.1, read on the forward strand.
GTTTATGATCGAAGCAACTTGTGATTGGATGGTCAGGAGGACAGTGGTAACCCCTGCTTACCAGAGTTCATGTCCCAGACTTGACACTGGTGCTCGTATTTTTTCATCAATCTCAAGATGATGTGTCGTCTCAGTCTCTTGGAGGTGCTCATAGGGGTAGGATGTGCGTGTGTGCGTTCCTAGGGCTGAGTGTATGTTTGTGTATGTGAGCGACTTTGATCGTACTGTGTTAAAAAAAACGAATATGAGTTTAGGCCTCACACATTGTCACGTCCCTGCAAAGGTAGGTAGGGATGTGGCCGTTGAGACGATGAGCGCACTCTCCGTTTCCGGTCAAAGGAAGTAAGAAGACACTCCAGGCTACCGAATAAAGCTGGAGCCTCTCCTTTTTGTAATTCAAATCATATCTTCGTGCTCCAACATTTGTTGAGAAAAGAACAAAAGCAAAAAACAGCAAAACCGCCCGTGGTTTTGCTTTCCTCTCATAGCCGGACGGCACAAGCAGACACCAACATTGACATGCACAAAATTAATATTAGAGATTCAGAAATCAGAAATTAAGTTGTAGAAATTAGCGCAAGAACACAAGCACGGGTAGGGCGCCTTTGACCTGTGGACCACAAGGCTTCCCCTACATAATAGCCGCCCTTCATCGTCCAGCCCTTCGCACAAAGCTCCTCTGAAATCCTCATTGTTCTGTTCTGCCCTGCGGCGAGGAAGCCATTGTAAGATCAGGTGTGGAAGGAGGGATCTAATAGAGGTTGTGTTCTTAGATGGCTGTGGGGTTTGTGTTGGTTAGTTCCCTTGTTTTCTTGATGGTGTTTGATTTGCCAGGTGAGAAGGAGTTCGGAAAACAATGGCCTCGATGGGTGGGGACCCAAGGCAGATGATGGAGGACGCGGCGGAGGACAAGTTCCCCGAGGGGTTACGCGTCCTCGCCGTGGACGACGACAGCGTCTGCCTCAAGGTGCTAGAGGACCTCTTGCGCGGGTGCAAATACCACCGTGAGTCTCTTGTATATTATCCCTCCGCTTCGCCATAGTCCATTAGAATCGGTGCCTTGTGAATAATGCTTTCTGCGATGCAGCAACGACGGTGATGGATGCAAAGACGGCGCTGAAGATGCTCAGGGCGGGGAAGCAGGTGTTCGACCTGGTCATCACCGACGTGCGCATGCCGGACATGGACGGCTTCAAGCTCCTCGAGCTCATCCGCCACGAGATGGATCTGCCCGTCATCAGTACTCACACTGCTCAATGCCAAGTCCTAATTTTATTTTTGTGTGTATGAGCTGACAATTCTCTTTGAGAACGTACTTCTACTCCTGAATCTTGGACATACAGAGAGGATATTCATTCGTTTGGGCAACACGTGAGATCCTATATATTCAGCATGATTTTAGGAAACCAAAGACACATGCACGCCACATTCACCCTATTTTTAGAGACTTTTTACAGTGCATCAAGTTAATTTGGGCCGTTCGTTTCTATGGTTTGGAGAGCCCAGATGAGTCCATACTACACCAGGTTTTGGGTAGTATATTTACTAGTTAAGGGCATTTTGGGTACTCAGTATTTATCAATCGCGGTCAGGTTTCTTCCCCGCCATGGCCAACCTTTCCTCCCATCATCTCTTGCCCAGTCCACGCCGGCAAGCCGTCCTGTACTTTTCGGCGACAAGCCACGGCCGCCGACGAAGCAAAGCTGACGGCCTCGGTTCGTGCCCCAAGCTGGAATTTCCCTCACGTAGACAGGACACAACGATGTAGAAAAGCTCCGCCGGCCGGATAGACAATCACGTCATGCACATATGCAACAATCAGATCACTGCTTGCTCTCGTAGCACAAGTGCGCACGCGAGACGCTTGCTGATGGTCACAAGCACATATGGTTCCCTGTGATTTTCTCTATTGCATCAACTCACCTTGTGATTACAAGGCCGGTGGCGTTGAGCAGACCTCCACGACGGCGGGATCGAAGATGGGCAGTTGATAAGTTTTCCATTCACCCTTCTGCTCCTCGGGCGAGTCGACGCCGGACACTTCCAGGCCGACAAGTTGCCCGACGCTCTTGGCCTGCCATCAGGGGTCCCGCACCATGCGCCTGAACCAGGTTCGTCGCCGTCGCCGTCCCTCTCTCGCGGGGCAGCTCCGGCAGCCCGAGGGAGCAGCTGTAACGTGGGCCGCATATGCATCCGCTCGTGCCTCCTCGCAATGAGGCTTGGGAGTGCACCGAGGGAGTTATCGAACTTGTCAATCACCTCGCAGCACCACCCCGCCCGCCACTTCAGACGGCCGTCGCACACCCACGCCGCCTTGCTCGCCATCGCCCTGTCAGCCGCGTTGCCGTTGCTACTCATTAAATAAATATCAAATCGGCTAGTGCACCGGGCGCCACATGAAGCCGTGTTGTTCTGTGTGCACGCATTGGCTGCAAGGGAATAGGAATAGCGGAGGTCCTTGCGCCGGCGAGCCGCATGGAGATTTTGCGGCGGCGTGGCCTCGCGAGCAGTGGAGGAACAATGTCGTGTGAGATGGGATTAACTTAATTAATTAGATTAATATAATTATGATTAAAGCTAAGAAAGAATAAACCTACCTCTGATTGAGAATTACTAATATGTCCTTGAGTGAAAATTTTATTGATCAATACTGACCATTGGATCAACTAAATACTACCCACCATGTTGGGTAGTATGATGCACCGTAAAAAGTCTCTATTTTTAACTATGAGAAAATCGAAAGAGTGGGATCCCCTTTCAGCCCGGACCAATTGGATCCCATCTAACCGTTCATCGGTCCGATCGGATGGCCAGTAGGGTAGTAGAGCGGAGGTGAAACGACACATTAGTTAATTAGGAGGGTGCTGGATCGCATGATCTATATTGGTATCGGTTGCTTACCCGAACCAATGGGATCCTACCTGACCGTTCATCCATCGATCGAATGGCTAGTGGGGGCGGGGGAATGGAAGTGGACAGGGTAGCATGTGGGTTATGAGATCAAATTAATTATTGACTTAAATAATTGCGTTGATTGTCATGTGTACCATATATAAATATAAGTAGGCAACAAGATGTTTTTTTCCTATAGGAACCGGTTCTATTTTCGGCCAATTGATGTCCCAATTGCACTAAAACATGTCGTCTAGATTCAATATAAATTTGTTTTAGAACTTCAGTACTTAATGCCTGAATTGTAGAGTTCAATACTATCCATACAATATATATGGTAATGTAGCTAGCTTAGTGTGAGTATGTGTCACTCCTATGCAATGTAGACCCACTACGTATGTGTTCGATGTGGGTGCATTGATGGACACAATTTAATTTTGTATGCTCTCAATTGTAAAAATATAGTCATAAGAACCAAAACTATAATGTATTTATATTTTGTGATATGACCCAATTATATTTAGTTGTTTTCTAAACTGATATTAAAAATGTGTAGTCCTTGCAATCACACAGAGTATAGAATTGCACCACACCTGTTTGCTAGGGTGGCATGAGTAATACAATTAGGAAACTACGTATGTTGTATCTACGTTATTGAAAGATTACCCATCTATAATCTTCTTGGGATTGTTAATTAGTTAAAACTACTGACACCTCAGAATACCATATAAAGTAGGAGTGCCACTTTTAAGCAGATATCTACAATCCTGCAGCTTTATTGACTTTAAACTAGCACACTAATTTGTAGTCACATTATTTTTCGCGGAGAGTGCAAACAATAATACTTATTATCCTAAATTGTAATAAAAATACTATAGATAATGGCGTTGCTATGTGCATGACAGCTTAACATGCTTAGAACAATGCAAGGACCAATCACTTTTATCTAGTGCGCTAGAGAGACATGGTAAACCACCAAAAATAGTAATTGATCTTCAGGTTCACCAGTACTTAAACGTGATGATATGATTTACCTAGTTAGAACATGGTGTTATGATGGTTTAGGCATTGTGTCATGGTTATTTTTTATCCATTATTTATGTTTTATACTATTAATTAAATGTGTGAATGTTTTTCCATTTAATTTTCATTGGAACACAAATTATATCATTGTCATGATAATTTTAAAATCATGTGTAAAGTATGTTTGCTTCCCCACTTGCTCAGCGCATTTGGAAAATATTGAATTTTGTTTTCTGTCTATAAGCACTAGTATAAAATTTTATGTCCAGTTCATAGATTTTTGTGAAGTACTAAACTCCAAACTCCAAAGCTAAGTCAGGTCATATGGCATGCAGTGCTATCTGCAGATTGCGACAAGAAGGCTGTGATGAAGGGGATAAATCATGGGGCGTGTGATTATTTGGTGAAGCCAGTGCATATGAACGAGCTAAAAAACATATGGCAGCATGTTGAAAGCAGGAGAAATACCGAAGCAATAAGCCACATCAGCGAGGATGATGATGATGATGATGATGATGATGATGATGATGATGATGATGATGATGATGATGATAATCAGAGAGCACAACTTGGGACTGCAGCCCAGATCAATGATGGAGCTAATACTGATGAGAATAAAGTGAGCACACAGGCATCCACTACCCAGAAGAAGCCAAGAGTGGGATGGACAATTGAGCTGCATACAAAGTTTATGGATGCTATCAACCAGATCGGCCTTTATAGTAAGACACACATTATGTCCTTATTAAATTACATGACACTTGTTGCTATTTAGGATTTTTCATTAACAATTTTTTTATTACATTACTATAGGGGCTACTCCGAAAAAGATTCTAGAGTTGATGAATGTGGATTACCTCACTAGACAAAATGTATCGAGTCATCTGCAGGTTTATTTTTGACCCATGTTCTTTATTTGTCGCATGTTTGTGTTCCATTTAGTCATAGTCTAACATTTTGTCATATATAAGTGTGATCTTTTATTTTTTGGGGGGAACATATAAGTCAAAGGTTTAGTAATGCACCTAGCATGAAAATGTGTGTAATTGTAATCATTTTTGTCCTTGAAAATGTGAGGCTCATCTTATATAATGCATGCCTCATACTTTTTTTTACCCATGCAACACTTTCAGTTATTTTTGTTCCCACATGTCCACCATTACTATCTCCCATGAGCATGCATCTCATATACATGTTTATTTTGTCTATATTGTTATTGCAGAAGTATAAATTGTACTTGAAAAGGGTCAACCCAAATACACTTGGTGATGCATGTGTAAGATGGAACTCTTTCATGAACATTCCAGAGAGTTTTATGCATAACCATGAACATGAAAGGTGGGTTGTGTCCTCAGGTGGCATTGCCTCCTGGAGTCCCAACAATTACGGGGTAGCAGGTCACTTAGGCCAGCATACAAACACCCAGAGCAATATGTGCATGAGTTATTTAGTTCCACAGATGCCCAATATGAGAAGATTTTATGGCTTCAATGAGCACATAGTTCCATTCAACATGCCTAGCAACCCAAGCTCTATAGGGATGTTGAATGCAAACATTAGTGTTCCAATGGCACTACCTCAGTTCGTTTACAGCGACCCCATCACTACATTAGTGGCAGGCTTAAGTGAACAGATGGCGCCGTTCAGCATAGCAAGCGACACGGGCTCAGTTGGAATGATGTTAAATGGCAAGTCTGCACCTGGTACAGGAAGAACTTCAGTCGCGGAGACTGATATGGTTAACTACGAAGGAACTAGTTCTACACTTTCCAACCATCAGATAGATGGTTTCATCCCATTGACCCAGATGCGTGATGTTGGTGATGCATCTGGCATTCTCCATGTGCAAGAAGGAACAATGGATCAACAAGCGCTTAGTGGTCAACTGAATGGCATCAATGCCTTGTCATCGGGTGGTATTTCCAACCTTCTCAATGAAGTAAGAACTTTTCTCGTTGACATGTATCTGGTCTATGCATATGAAATTTTGAACTAAACAGATGTATTTAAATCAAACTTTCTTTCTCGTTGTAGGATTTCATTGGAGAGGATGATGTCATGGATGGATAGTCACACTTATGTTGGCTAACCCAACCTACACGCGAGATATTTTTCGCATGTGTGTTTGGCACTTTTAGTTGGTCATTCCTTTGCTCTTACCATGAAACTATCCAAATTATTGTAGTCTAGTTAGAAGTATAGTCGTGTCAGGGCTTCTATTCTAGTATGGCTTTTTTAAGTGTGTGTTGTATTTTGAGATCAAAACGATATTCGGTTATGTTATTTCTAATGTAACCATTTTTGTTCTATATATTATCAATGTGGATTTTGCATCTTTTCCCGAGACAACATTTCAAGGTAAAAATATGTGCCCCTGTCTATGACATGGTCTTTAGCACCAAATTATCAGACACACCCTAGGGCAAATTCATACATTAAGTTTTCTATAAAGGCATATACATATTTTTCCCTGCATTTAATGCTCATTGCAAAAGTATCAGAAGTAGAAACCGAGTGAAGAGAACCTTGGTCTTCATGATCCAAGTATGAATGCTTAACTTTTCCAATTCTAATGTCGAGTGATAGAAGTTGCTTACACTAATGTCTTATCCTAATATTTTGTGCCTATCACCCTATAACATAAAGGAAATTGTTTAGTTTTAGTTGTAGAAAATAATTATTTACCTCAATTGTGCAAGTCAGTGATGTCTAACTTAAACTTAATTATGTGCAGCCAAGAATAGGGTTTATGAATGCCTAGGCCATCATCACAACATGTTCAAACATCATGTAATTACATAATTATGTTATCAGATACAATCATATGATATCTCAAAACCCTATTAACTTTATTTAAGGGGTGTGGTGATGCTTACTGTTGTTGTGGAAAATGCTAACAAAACCTCAAAAAATGATAATGAAAGGAATCAATGTACCACATGACAATTGGAGATGATGTTAGATAATCTTGTCTGTTTGGTAAGCTATAGTTTGTACGTTACTAGGTACTCCCTCCATCCCATAGTATAAGAGCGTTTTTTACACTGGTGTAGTGTCAAAAACACTCTTATATTATGGGATGGAGGAAGTAGTCTACTATGACAGTGTTGGAGCTAGCTTGCATGCCATGTGTTAGTTCTACGAATTCTAGTTAGCACTAGCACGGCTGGAAGTAGTATTGGCCTGTCATAGTTTGAGTTTAGTAGGAGTCCAAGACACAGTCAATCTATGTGGTAATCGTGTAGGGTTCTAGTACTAGTCTAGTTAGGAGTCCATGTAGGTCTGTCAATCTTAGGTCGGTTGCTCCACGAGGCATGTGTGAGCTTTTGTAATGGGGATAAAAGGAGAAAAATAAAGAGAGAAGAGCCTTGGCTAAAAGTTTGGTGTGCACGTGTTCGTCGTGATTTGATGTGATCTATCCATGGGCAAGTTCCAACAGATGAAAGGAGTTAATGTGCCACACGACAAAGAAAATGAAAGGAGTCAATGCACCATGGTACAAAGAGAGATGATAGGAGTCAACATACCAAGTCAAAGTGAAAAATGGAGACCAAAGGATTCAAAACAGCACGTGACAAATGGAGATGAAATGTGTCATCGCGATAGGTGACAAATATATGCCTTAAGAACCAAAAAGTTCAGATTTGGAAGGCCAGATTCGCACCAAACGATTTATAAGTAGGGATACCTGGTGGCACCAATTAAGTTCACTGCGAGAAAGAAAGTCTCTAATCTACAGAATTACTGTTAAATGAACTTCTTGGTGAATTTCATACTAGATACTCCCCCCCCCCCATGTACTTTCCAAAGGGGGCAATAGACCCGAGTGTCATCAGCTAACAAATGATTTTATTTAACTTTAGAAAAGACATCAAGGGGATGATATCCTATATTGCGTGAAGCGGTGAAGGTACTCGCTTTTGTTGGAATGCCTTGAGGTTGCGGCTCACGGCGGGGGCGGTTAGCGATGACGATGGCGACGGTGGGGCGAGGCGCCGGCGGGGCGGGACGCGGCAGGGGCTCGGGCGGCACGCGTGACGGGACGGCGGTCTCGGCGGCACACGGCGATGTGGACGAGGAGGGTGGGCTCGGGAGGCCGGCGACAAGGACGGCGCGGGCTCGGGGAGGACGGCGACGAGGACGGTGCGGGCTCGGGGAGGCCGGTGACTTGGACGGCGCGGGCTCGGGGAGGCGACGGCCTTGGCGGCGGCGGCGGCGACGGCGAGGTGGAGCAGCCTGACGGCATCGATGAGCTCGGTGTCGTCGGGGGATGCGGGCAACTGGCGATGAAAACTGAGAATTTTTCACAAGTCTTTACTTATATAGCAAAGCCATTGGTCCCGGTTCGTGGCACGAACCGGGACCAATTCCCCCTTTAGTCCCGGTTGGTGCCACCAACTGGGACCAAAGGCCCATGTGCTGCTCGCGTTGCGGCCAAAGTTTAGTCCCACCTCGCAAGTTGAGAGGACTCGAGAGTGGTTTATAAGCGATGCTGCCCCTACCCTCTCGGACTCCTCTCAACTGCAGGCTTTCGGCCCTAATCTCACACTTTGCTGTTGTGGGCCTATTGGGCCTTCTGCGGGCCTGAATCCTGGCCCAGGTTGGGTTTCTAGTCGTATTCAGGCCGTGGTGGCCCAATAGGTGCAGTTTTTTTTAGTTTTTTTCTAGTTTTTTTGTTTTGTTTTTTGCATTATTTATTTTCTTTTGTTTTTTGCTTTATTTTTAAATTTTTTTACTTTTAGTTTTAGAAAAATTATAAACTTTCTGTTAGTGCCATTAGTTTTCAAATTTGAAAACACTTTTTTAGTTTTTTTGTTTTCTTTCTTGCTTTATTTATTTTATTTTGTTTCTACTTACAACAAAATACTTATTGTTGCTATTTTTATTATTTTTCCAGTTTTTTGTTATGTTTTCTGCATTATTTATTTTCTTTTGTTTTTGCTTTATTTTTAATTCTTTTTTGCTTTTAGTTTTAGAAAATTATAAACTTTATGTTAGTGCCATTAGTTTTCAAATTTGAAAACACTTTTTTTGTTTTTTTTGTTTTCTTTGTTGCTTTATTTATTTTGTTTTGTTCTACTTACAACAAAATACTTATTGTTGCTATTTTTATTTTGTTTCCAGTTTTTTGTTTTGTTTTCTGCATTATTTATTTTCTTTTGATTTTTGCTTTATTTTTTAATTCTTTTTGCTTTTAGGTCAGCAAAATTATAAACTTTCTGTTAGTGCCATTAGTTTTAGAAAAATTATAAACTTTCTGTTGAGAGTGTTATTGGTGAGAACATAGTTGACAAGGAGCGAACCGGGATTAATGGTATTACGAGGGCCGAACCATAAGATATTAAAGCATTTCAAATGAACTCTGAAAAATTTGAAAGTTGGCATGGTATCATAAATTCACCCAGATAGCATGTGCATGTACAAAACGAAGGGTATCATACTCGTCTGTTACAAAGTTGGCATGGTATCATCATAATAGTTGCGGGAGAAAGTCTTCACTTTTTCTTTGCTTGTGTCATTTGCTTATTGCGTCGTAACCATGGATAATCTTCATCGTTTATCAGGATGCTGGGGTTAGCCTTGACTTTGAAGGGAGGAATTTCATGAAACTTTTCATAATCTTCAGACATGTTTGTCTTGCCCTCCACTCCCACGATGTCTCTTTTTCCTGAAAGAACTATGTGGCGCTTTGGCTCATCGTATGATGTATTCGCTTCCTTATCTTTTCTTTTTCTCGGTCTGGTAGACATGTCCTTCACATAGATAACCTGTGCCACATCATTGGCTAGGACAAATAGTTCGTCAGTGTACCCAAGATTTTTCAGATCCACTGTTGTCATTCCGTACTGTGGGTCTACATTCATTCTCCCTCCTCGACAGATTGACCCATTTGCACTTAAACAAAGGGACCTTAAAAATCATGTCCGTAGCCAAGTTCCCATATGTCCACTATGTAACCATAATATGTGTCCTTTCCCTCTCGGTTGTTGCATCAAAGGGACACCGCTGTTTTGGTTGGTGCTCTTTTGATCTTGGTCAATCGTGTAAAATGTATTCCCATTTATCTCAGATCCTTTCCAAATCGTAATAATCGAAGATGGTCCTCGACAACAAGTACAGCTCATCACAAACAGTGTTGTCACCTCCGAGACGTGTTTCCAACCAACTGCTGAAAGTCCCGATGTGTTCACATGTAATCCGATCGTCGACCGCCTCTGGTTGTTTGGAGCGCAGATCGTTCTTGTGTTCATCGACATACGGGTCACCAAGGTAGAGTTCTCAGAGAACTGTAGTGTGCTTGAGACCAAGAATATCCGTCCCTGCATATTATTGAGTCCTTCCAAGCGTGCCTTTTCCATAAGTCTCCCCTCATACCGCGATTTAGGAGACCTATCTTCTTAAGGCCAGGAATGAAGTCAACACAAAACCCGATGACATCCTCTCGTTTGATGGCCCATGGAGATGCTTCCTTCGGCCTAGCGCGTTCTGAACATATTTCTTTAGGACTCCCATGAACCTATCAAAGGGGTACATATTGTGTAGAAATACGGGCCCGAATGACAATCTCGTCAACTAGATGAACTAGGACATGCGTCATGATATTGAAGAAGGATTGTGGGAACACCAGCTCAAACCGACAAGACATTGCACCACATCACTCCTTAGCCTTGGTATGATTTCGGAGCGATCACCTTCTGAGAGATTGCATTGAGGAATGCACATAGCTTCACAATGGCTAATCGGACGTTTTCCGGTAGAAACCCCTCAATGCAACCGGAAGCAGTTGCATCATAATCACGTGGCAGTCATGAGACTTTAGGTTCTGGAACTTTTTCTCTGCCATATTTATTATTCCTTTTATATTCGACGAGAAGCCAGTCGGGACCTTCATACTAAGCAGGCATTCAAAGAAGATTTCCTTCTCTTCTTTGGTAAGAGCATAGCTGGCAGGACCTTCATACTGCTTTGGAGGCATGCCATCTTTTTCGTGCAAATGTTGCAGGTCCTCCCGTGCCTCAGCTGTATCTTTTGTCTTCCCATACACGCCCAAGAAGCCTAGCAGGTTCACGCAAAGGTTCTTCGTCACGTGCATCATGTCGATCGAAGAGCGGACCTCTAGATCTTTCCAGTAGGGTAGGTCCCAAAATATAGATTTCTTCTTCCACATGGGTGTGTGTCCCCCAGCGTCACTCGGAACAGCTAGTCCGCCGGGACCCTTTCCAAAGATTACGTGTAAATCATTGACCATAGCAAGTACATGATCACCGGTACGCATGGCGGGCTTCTTCCGGTGATCTGCCTCGCCTTTGAAATGCTTGCCTTTCTTTCGACATTGATGGTTGGTCGGAAGAAATCGACGATGGCCCAGGTACACATTCTTCCTGCAGCTTCCCAGGTATATACTATCGGTGTCAAGTAAACAGTGCGTGCATGCGTGGTATCCCTTGTTTGTCTGTCCTGAAAGGTTACTGAGAGCGGGCCAATCGTTGATGGTCACGAACAGCAATGCCTTTAGGTCAAATTCCTCCTGTTTGTGCTCATCCCACGTACATACACCGTTTCCATTCCACAGCTGTAAAAGTTCTTCAACTAATGGCCTTAGGCACACATCAATGTTGTTGACGGGTTGCTTAGGGCCTTGGATGAGAACTGGCATCATAATGAACTTCCGTTTCATGCACATCCAAGGAGGAAGGTTATACATACATAGAGTCACGGGCCAGGTGCTGTGATTGCTGCTCTGCTCCCCGAAAGGATTAATGCCATCCATGCTTAAAGCAAATCATACGTTCCTTGGGTCACTTGCAAACTCATCCCAGTACTTTCTCTCGATTTTTCTCCATCATGCGACCCGTCGTGGTGCTCTCAACTTCCCGTCTTTCTTACGGTCCTCACTGTGCCATCGCATCAACTTGGCATGCTCTCTGTTTCTGAACAGACGTTTCACCGTGGTATTATAAGAGCATACCACATCACCTTCGTAGGAACCTCTTCCTGGGGGGGGGGGGGGCTCGCCATCAACATCACCAGGGTCATCTCGTCTGATCTTATACCGTAATGCACCGCATACCGGGCATGCGTTCAGATCCTTGTACACACCGCGGTAGAGGATGCAGTCATTAGGGCATGCATGTATCTTCTGCACCTCCAATCCTAGAGGGCATACGACTTTCTTTGCTGCCTATCTATTGTCGGGCAATTCGTTATCCTTTGGAAGCTTCTTCTTCAATATTTTCAGTAGCTTCTCAAATCCTTTGTCAGGCACAACATTCTCTGCCTTCCACTGCAGCAATTCCAGTACGGTACCGAGCTTTGTGTTGCCATCTTCGCAATTGGGGTACAACCCTTTTTTGTGGTCCTCTAACATTATAGTGTGGCATGAAACCCTTGTAAAGCAGGTGGGTGTCAAGGATTTTTCGGTCAGAGTAAGACTTCGTATTCCCACATATAGGGCATGGACAACACATAAAATCATTCTGCTTGTTTGCCTCAGCCACTTCGAGAAAATCATGCACGCCCTTAATGTACTCGGAGGTGTGCCTTGAACCGTACATCCATTGCCGGTTCATCTGCGTGCATTAAATATAATTAAGTGTGTCAAAAATCATTACAAAACATCATGAATAGATAATTAAGTGACCAAATTAATAGAAGTTCATCATCACATTAAAACCAAAGTACATACATAGTTCTCATCTAACAACATAAAGCTCTGCAGAGCATCTAAATTAATTAAACCATACATTGAAACTATGTAAAACATTTCAATGCGAAAACAAATGCGATCATAATCGCAACCAATGTAACAACTGATCCAACGGCATAATAATACCAAGCCTTGGTATGAATGGCATATTTTCTAATCTTTCTAATCTTCAAGCGCATTGCATCCATCTTGATCTTGTGATCATCGACGACATCCGCAACATGCAACTCCAATATCATCTTCTCCTCCTCAATTTTTCTTATTTTTTCCATCAAGAAATTGTTTTCTTCTTCAACTAAATTTAACCACTCGACAATAGGGTCAGTTGAATTTCCGGTTCAACAACCTCCTAGATAAATAAAATCTATGTCACGTTGGTCGGCATAATTGTCATAAACAATAAATGAACTAATAGTTATGAAAAGATAATATATACCACATCCGAATCATAGACAGGACGAGGGCCGATGGGGGCGGATACCAAAACCATCGCACTATATAAGATGCAATAATAAAAGTAAGAAAATTATACAAGTATCTATATAAACATACAAGTAAGAATATTTTTTTCCTTTCAGAAATAAGATAAGAACAAGAGGCTCACCACGATGGTGCCGCGATGAGATCGGCGCGGGCGATTGACGGTGGTGAAGACGGGGACGGGACGTGACGGACCGCTACACCTAGACAAATATTGAGGAAAATGGAGCTTGGAGGTCGAGCTTGGAGAGGAGAAAGCTTAAGTAGTGTGGCTCGGGCATTCCATCGAACACCTCGTGTGCATAGGAGGTGAGCCAGAGCACCACAAAGCTCTCTCCTCGCCGCCGTAAAACAGTCACGATGGAGTGCTCTACTCATGGGCGAGGGTATATATAGGCAATTAATTGGTCCCGGTTCGTGGCACGAACCGGGACTAAAGGGCAGCCTTTGGTCCCGGTTCAGGCCACCAACCGGGACCAATGGTGGTGGTCCAGGAGCGAGGCACATTGGTCCGAGTTCGTCCCACCAACCGGGACCAAAAGGTCCAGACGAACCGGGACCAATGGCCCACGTGGCCCGGACGGCCCCCGGGGCTCATGAACCGGGTCCAATGCCCCCATGGGTCCCGGTTCTTGATTGAATCGGGACTAATGGGCTGACCTGGCCTGGACCATTGCCCCCTTTTCTACTAGTGTACCAGCTAAGTCGTGGGTAGGGTACGGGTATAGCCTTGTACCCGTGGTTATACCCATACCCTACCCATTTATACTGACATGTGAACCTTACTCATGGAGCTCCAAAATATGCACAATGGTCGGTAGCGTCAAAGGAGCTGGGCAAGCGATCTACTCCCGTAATTAAGCCTCACATCATCACACAAATCCCCTCATCTCCGTCAAATGTTTTTTTGTCAAATGTACTATCGATGAATGTAAATTATGAATTACTTGTGTACTATTATACCCAATGGGTATGGGTACCCATCAGGTATGGGTACGGGTAAATTTTCATATCCATGGTGTGGGTATGGGTCGAATTTTATACCCATTGACTACACGGGTATGGGTGTGGTATTGCTCTACCGGCCCCATAGTCTACCCATTACAATCCTTGCCAGCATCATGGGGCCATTGGTCTCTTTCTATTTGGCAAAGGGATGCCTTCTGATGCTTTGTGCGGAGGCGCTTGGCATGTCCGAACCCTTGATTCAAGTTTTATAACCCAAAGGAAATAGCTAATTTAGCCACCAAATACTCTCGTAACCCATTCATGTATAACAATAAAAGATCTACACAGGAAGTAAGGCCTTCCACTTGGGGGCCTAAACTCGAGTATATCATGTGTCTTAATGTTGCGAGCTTCATCGGCGAGATCCTTGTATAACCCCTTCCTACATGGTTTATACTACATATATGCCCACCCCCAGATACAAGGTTCATGAATTTTGTGTATCAATTGCCTTGATATTGGTAAGTTTGCTCACCAGTCTGTTCACCCTCTATAATTTTTATGCCCGGCTCCACAGCTTTGACACCCACAAGAGATTCTTCTAGGATCCGACAATGTAGTGGGTTCCAATCATCAACAAGTTCTGCTAGTTAGAGCGGTCACAAGATAAATTTGTGGTCATCAAGATTAAAAGCACAGAAGCGTTGAAGCGATACCAACACCAACACCACAAGAAAAGGATGTGCGGGTTGCTACGACAATCAAGGAGGACAACTGACGATGTGCCAAGTTTGCCTCAAAGTTGGGCATATTGCTTGAGTTTTGGCATCACTTTTGTGATAACTAGGTTATTGGAGGGCAACGTGCTTGTTTGGAAACAATTGCGTACAACATGGATTGTTACATACAACCTAACGCAACCGATCACATAACCGGTAGGCTCGATAAGTTAACTATTTGGGATAAGTATATCGACTATGACAAGGCGCACACAGCAAATGTAGGAGGTATGGAAAGTAGTAATATTAGTAGTATCATAGTTAATACCCCTAACAACATGGTTCGCCATTCATGAAGTTGGCACTAATCTTTGGAATTGATTCTGCCCACACGTCCTTAGCTCCATAGTCGTCTTCCTCGTGAGCCAGAACAACTAAAGTTGTAGGTTGGAAACATACTTCTAAATATTTTACATGCACCTAAGGCAAAGAAAATTCTAGCTTATGCTCATAAACTTCCTATGGTCAATCATGCATTTCTTATTTATGGTAAATGTGAAGGTGGGGTCTACCTCTTCAAGTCCTATCCACCATCGCCGATAAAGCGATCCTAGGGTGCTACCATGCATCATCTATAAAAGTCTACAAAGCTTTTGGAAACCCAATAGGCAAGGAAGTATTTCTTAACCCAATAATCTACCTTTCTTAAGGCCATAAAACTAAGATGGCACCATCATATAGGAAATCTATCTTTTCAATAGTTCAAAAATTCATAATAATAATGAACATCCATGTTGTCATGATTCTCATTTTAATTTGATATGTGATTCCTGCAAACAAAAGAAGATTTATCAATTTCCCTATTCCTAGCCTGCTGATGTATCTACTTCACCATTGGAACAAGTATGCAGTGATGTTTGGGGTCCAACACTCATTGTGTGTTTCTTCTCTAGTCATCTGTATTATACATCACTTGGAGTCTTGGTTGTGTTTGTTAGCCACATGTACTCGTGGAAGCTTGATTACCACTCTAATCGATGCTCTATTCTTGGCTGCAACTCTCAACAAAAGGTGTAAGTTCCAAATATCTCATCTGGTTGCATATATTTTCCCTTTGAGACCCTCCACTCATATACATGAGCTACCCTTCACCAAGACATACCACACTCCTCAACTATGTTCATAATGGGCATGATCATGTTCGTACTAACCAAATGACTGACAACAATACTAACTCTTCTAATGGAGACAACATGTCTAGTATGTAGGACACATGGTAGGTATAAGATCAAATCACAGGAGAAATTAAAGAATGAAATGCTCAAAATGGGGAAATAACCACGTACATGGTGTAGAAAAATTGGGCTGCAATCATCCTATCCGCCCTTAGTCCAATGCATATTGTTCCACCCATGACACATAGCCCAACAAGGTATAGCCAATCTTCACCACGTCAAACTCCATACCCGTGTCCATTTCGAGTCGGATGCCGACTAACTCCAATGTGAGCACACATCTGTTCCCTCCAGTCAGATGAGTTCCGAGGCACGGGGAGTCTTTGGCCTCAATCAATTCTACTCCGTGTGCAAGAACCGACGTTCTTGTAGACTCCTCATAACCACACGTCGCGGGCTCAACACGGTATTGTTCAGCCCAAAACTTATGTGATAATATGATGCGGTATGGAATTTATGTTCCATGTGGGAATCAAAATATCCACCATGGTAGTCATGACTAAAATTGGAGAAAAGTTGTGGATGAAGAATAAATGATGGCACTTAGTCCCCCGCCACAAGGTAAAACTACAATGGACTAAAAATAGGCTTATCACAATTTTTTGGGAGAATGCCTATTGCATTAGGAAAAAGGAATATGACTCAATTGACAGGTGTCAGGTGTGCCTTATTGCTAAAGGCTTCATGCAACATTAAAGTTTTGACTATCATGACGCTTAGCCCTATTGTATAACCTTTCACTATAAGGCTTGTCTTAGCCCTTGCAGTCTCCATAGGATGGTGTTCACGCTAGCTTCTTGTGCAGAATGCATCAAATTCATGAAGTTCTGTGTGCGAACAGGTGTATCTCAAACAACCACCAGGCCTCCTTCCTTCCCCACAACTGTTGCGCCTCCTCCCTACCGCCACAGTCACTGCCTTCTACCTCCTCGTCCTCCCTCTCACCACTACACCAATGGTCGTGGTAAGTGCCCACACTAGTCAATGAAGGTGGCCACGAGGAGGTCTCTACACCAGTAGCCATTGGCGGTGGCATGTGATCTATGTACAACGACTTGAGGGAGAGGTTATGGCTTGCAGAAGTGGCATTGGTGTTTCAAGTCGGGCCTACTCTCCCTGGTGGCAAGGTGTTGGTGGTTGCGATCCCATCTTCCAGTACACGGACGATAGCAATGGTCTTTTGCGTCCCAATGAGGCGGTCTTCTGCTCGAGTGCGCAGATAGCACTATGGTCATGCACTGTTAGGTGGTGCTTCTCGAGTACCTGTCTCGAGCTCTGAGGTGAAAACCCTAGGTGTGACCCTAGTTGGTTATACCTAACAATAGCGGAGTTTTCTGTTTTTACCTTTTAAAGGCATTGTTCGAATTTATCCAGACTTGATCTTTAGGGTGAAAACCCAATGTCAGGCCTTCGATGGTTGGATCCGGCGACTAACGGTGGTTGACTATCATTACCTTCTTGAAGGTGTTGCTGCTAGAGAAGCTTTGGTGGTGTCCTTGTGATGTAAAAAGATGGTCATTGTTGTACTCGGTGTTTTGATGGCTTTGGAGTTTTTCCCTCCGTCTAGGAATAGCTTTGCTCTTGTATGACTATGCTTTTTGACGGCCTGACTCTTTGTGTGTGTATGTTGATATTAGTTGTGTGCATGCTAGTCATGTAGTGGCCGGATGTGTGCTCGTTGTGTTTGTATACTCTTGATACTTCATTTTGAGACAATAAATCCACTCTTCACCGGAGAAAAAAATGAGAACACCTAAACATCACACTATGTTTGCTTTATTACTTCAAAAATTAACACGCCCCTATTTGTCTTTAATAATAAGGGCATGGGCACGAGAACGGCGATTCGGTGCCCATGCTCATATGCACCCCGTTGAAAAAAAATTCAAAAAATACTAGAAAATTCAAAAAATTCTAATTCTTTTTTGCATGGTAGATAATTTGGTGCATGAAGCGCGCTCCAAGTTTCAGATCATTTGGACATCTGAGTACCTCTCGGCAAAGAGACAAATTTAGGGTCTATGAAAATGTTTACTGTTCATGTATTGTTCTGACCGAATTTGTGCTTTTTGCTGAGAGCTACTCATATGTCCAAATGATCTGAAATTTGAAGCACACCCCACGCACCAAATTATCTACCATGCAAACAAAATGCATTTTTTGAATTGTTTTGTATTTTTTGTGATGGTACATTTGACGACATAATTGTAGTGGGTCCATGCTGTCACAACACTTCTAGACGATCTCAGTTCTAACTTTGTCCTTAAAGATTTGGGGTATTTGCAACTTTTTTGGTCGTTGAGGTAGATGATGAGAAACTTCTCACCTAAGTATGCACTTGAATTACTCGTAAGAGTCAATATGAATAATACCCAAGCATCTATTCCAGACAAGGATTTTGCTGTGAGCTTTAGCCACTTGTTTGAAAAAGACCTATGGTGAATTATGCATGTGACACCTGCTATTAATTTGGTACCTGGCGGGGTAGAACTGCCTTGTGGATTCAGGGTTTTGTTTCAAAATTTTGAACGGGTGTGACGTTCGGTTTGGTTGGTTTAGCGTTTTTTCATCCAATGTGGGCCAGGGTGGTGTGCTTATTTTTCTTGTTTGCTTCTATGTTTTGCCACTTGGTTGAAAATGACATTACATTTAATCGGTTCATGACACATGTAATAACTTGGGATGTGGCCGTGTGCAAACCCGTGGTGACTCTTAAGTGTGTATTCAAATTTTTTTGAACGTGTGCGTACTTGTTTGGTTCCTCTAGCGTTTTATGCGGTGTGTGGGCCAGCAACGATGTGTGAATTCATAGCACAGGAGTTTATCTGCCGAACGGTGTTTCTTGAGTTTCCATTGGGCTCATGGCATCGTTTGTCTCGGCACTATCGTCCTATTTTCAGGGACAGCGGTGCTGCTTCTGCCGCTGTTTGCTTTGCCGCTTCTACATTTGGTTTGTTTTTCATCAACCAACTGTCTGTTGGGCAGCAGGGATTGGCTGTTTTGCTTTTGCCGTTGATGTGTGCATGCAAGGTGCAGTTTTCGAGGGATGTCATGACCACATGCATGTATCTTCTAGGATTCTCTCCGGCCGCTTAAGCTAGGAAATTTCATTTTCTTTTCTTTTCTAATGCGTGCATGGGTTGGTAATTGTTGGCATCGACACATCATGGTATTACGTGTGTGCTTTACCAAGTTGCCGCTTAATCCGTAGTTTCTCGATCACTGCATGTGTTTGCTTTCTAGACGAATCATGCGTGTATAAATAGGAGTAAGCTTTGTTCCCGTTTACGACCAAGTGAGACAACCTCGCACACGGCTCTCCTTTCCTCTTCCTCCTCTTTCCCGTTTCTTTCCCAATGTACACCGGCCAAACCATCCGTCGACAACTTCATCGAAGCCAAGGAGGTGAGCCAGAGAAACAACCCCGTCGAAGGGGACCCGGACTTGCTCTCACGGTTCATGGCGGTCATGGGCCAGGATGATGGCCACATCAAGCTCCCCGCCGTGTTCCCCATGCCGGAGGCAAAGCGCCGGTTCCCGTGGGATGTGGTTGTCAGCTTCATTCTGGTCCGTGAGTATACGACGACCTTGGCCCTGACATGGTTCTTCTGGATCCTCACCGCAAACCAGCGGCGCGAACAGCGTGTCCACTATGACATCTCGCGTTCGCCGAACGGCAACGTGTAAAGTATGCAGTACCTGCATGGTGCTATCATCGAGGCGATGTGCCTGTGCCTGTCGGTTACCTTCAACGGGAGGGTCGCCAATTATTCGGCGTACAAGCGGATGGAGAATATCGGCCCGGAGCACTCGCTCGGTAACGGCGGCAAGTTTGTGGTGCCACTAGTGCAGAACCGGGCATTAGCACCAGTTCATAAGGCCCTATAGTGCCGGTTACATAACCGGCACTAATTAGTGGTCACTAAAGCCCTCCACCCCCCTTTAGTACCGGCACGAACCGGTGCTAAAGGGCAACCACGTGGCACGAGCCAGCTCCGGGGACCTGGAGCCCTTTAGTACCGGTTTGTAAGACCAACCGGTACTATAAGGTTTGGAGGGTTTTTAAATTTATGATTTCTTTTTCATTTAATTTTGTGTTTCCATTTTAATTCTTTTTCGTTTGCTGGTATTTTACGATACTACACATTGTACACGTTATGCATATATATATATATATATATATATATATATATATATATATATATATATATATATATATATATATATATATATATATTTCTAGTAGAACCAATCATGCATATATATATCACATCAATGTCTCACAAATTAAACCACCATATTAATTAATTCACACATACACACATGTATATATATATACAATTTCTCCTACATATGAATGTTGCCTTCGGAGCCAGTCTAATTGGTGCCTTCGGAGCACGATGACAATTGAAAGTGGTTTTCATTGGGGCGGTAGCGGGTAATAGAATTCTCCATTCGGATTTATGACCTGGTCGAGCAAAAATCCCGCTATTTCCTCTTGAAGTGCTTCTACGCGCTCCGTTTCTATGAGCTTCTCCCGCACCTATTTGAACTATTAAGAAGGAGATCAATATGCATGTGTATTAGTTGTGTGACTAGCTAGATATCGATAATGGTGTAAAAATTGTGAATAGTGTTCTGACAAGCGTACCCATTGCTGTCTTTGAGATCTGCTCCTTTCGGACGCCATCATGCGAATGTTCTCGCAAACGCAGAATGCACACAGATCAGTCCCCTGCGCCTGCTTCAGGGCCTTTACGAGAATGGAATTTGATCAGATAAAAATTAATCAAGCATGATAATTAAAGAGATTGGAGCTAGCTAGCTAGCTAGCTAGTACTACTTAATTACTTACCTTGGGTCGAAACCATTCAAGCTTTTGTTTCCATTCGCCGGGCGTGACGCTGATGAATCTTGCCCAAGCCCTACCAGCCGACAAAGAAAATGAATAAAGGGGTTATTAAATAGTTCATATCATGAAATGACGAACTAAATAGGCCGAGATATATAGTTAATAATGATTGAAATTACCTGTTGACTATCCTATACAAGATGTTAAAGTCAGTGTTTTTTGAGACTAGTGAGTCCAGTACTTCAACTGTTCTGGCGTCAACTTTAATGATACACAAGACCCAGTGAAATCTGCATGCACACACGTTTACATGTCTTAATTAAGCGGGCATATGTTAGCAAAAACATGTAGCTAGCTAGTAGGCAAAAACAGATAATTTGTAGTACAAGACAGTGTGACTCACCCAAAGTGGTAAGGAAGTAGTATATCTTCATTGTATTTGAGGCGCTTCAAGAACTCTAGCATGCTGTCCTCTACTTCCTTTGCAAGACGTTCACTTATCTTCCATGTGAATTCATTAACGGTGTTTGGGTCAATGAACCCAATGCCATAGCGTCCACCTTTTCTCATTTCATATATCTTCATCCTGCATAATACCACAGAAAAGAATATAGGGAGGATAATTACAGGTAATGATTGATCTCAAAAGGATCACTACAGCTAGCTTGAGACTTAAATTATAGAAAGAAATCACTTACAGACAATAGCAACTGACGATAGATTTGTCGAGTGCTTCCTTATTGTATAACTGAAACAGTTCTAAATACTCAACGGACCCAGCTTTCTCATGGAAGTAATGGTCATTCTTGACATTCACCATGAGGGACACTCGATCTGAAATCTTGGTAATGTTCATGTACCATTGATGCAATTTATACATTCTCGTTGGGAGGTTCTTGACCTTGTCTGGTGCGACCAAAGGTTGGCCCCGGACATATTTCCGTTTTACTTCATCCTCTCTAAGCAAAGGCATGGGCTCGATCTCGAGGAGTTGTCCAACAGTGATGTTGAGAATTTCAGCCTGCATTATATGCTCCTCCGTTATTACCACATTGCCCACCTCGGGAACATGCACTGTTTGCCCACAATAATATTGGGGCGCCAGATTGCACCTGTTGTTGGCACAACAAGCGAGGGATCGATTATACCGCTGTTCTCCCAGTGGGAATGGTTTTCCGCATTTTTGGCAGCTGCTTCTTGTTTGCTCGATCCCGATGTAGACGTGCTCGCCTCCCTTTGTAGACGTGCTCGATTTAACTTACTGATATGGCGCTCATAGTCTGTGTCAACAGGCTTGGAAGCTGGTGGTTGAGCCATACGAATGAAGTGGTCAATCGTTTCCTCAGGCATATTCTCCCTTGGCGGCGGTGGCGGTTTCGGTGCAAAATGGGCTTCCACCTCGGCCTTCGGTATGGCTGTGATTTCCTCCTCGGACTTGTCATAAGACCTCTGCGGAAGAGGCTTGAGGCTTGGACCATATTTATACCGCTTGCCTCCGCCTGTACTTCCTGTACTACCTCGACTCGTACGGCTACGCACCAGAGCTGCGGGGTGTCTCTTCTGCGATTGCTGAGGTGGCGGAGATGGCTGACGGGACTGAGTTGGACGAGGAGGAGTGGCCTGAGGTTGTGCCGGACTTGGAGGAGGAGTGGACGTCTGATGCTGTGGCGGACTTGGAGGAGGAGGATTGTCCTGACACTTTGCCGGACTTGGAGGAGGAGGATTGTCCTGACACTTTGCCGGACTTGGAGGAGCGGGAGTCTGCTGACTCGGTGGCGGACTTCGACGAGGACTCGGGTGACACGGTGTCGGTGGCCTTGGAAAGATGATGCAATCCTTTTTCCATAGGATGATACGATGTTTGGCCTCTCCGAGAAAGCGCTCGCCGTCACCTCCAGCAATGTCAAGCTGTAGCCCCGAATATGGGTCCACCACCTCATCAACCATGACACGAGCAAAGCCCGCTGGAATCGGGTTGCAATGGAAGGTTGCCTCGGGGGGATTTGTGAAAGCACAGCCGTCCGCCACCTTCATGGATATGTTCTTCATTTTGACGTGTAGCTCGCAGTTAGTGTTCTCCGTGATGTCATCCACGGGGTATCTACCCAGCATTGGGTCGTCCGGGACGGAACCCACGCTGCTTCTCGGCATGGATGGGCCGGTGCTATCCAATGCTGGATCATCCGCTAGCTGCTGCAGCTGCTAAGACCCCCTTTGATGGGTAAGTGAGTCGATCTGCTCCTGCTGCCGCTGGAATTTGACTGCCAATTCCGCTTGACTTGCTTCTAGGCCTTGAAGGCGTTCATAGTCCCGCTTCCTCTGCTCCTCCTCCATCTTCCTCTTCTTCTCCTCCGCAATCTTCTTTCTCGCACGGGTTCTGTAGTCGTTGTTCCATCAAAACCCTCATACCACGGCAGAGCGCCTTTGCTCGTGTTCTTCCGGGTGTTCAGGATTTCCCAAGGCACGCGTAAGCTCGTCGTTCTCTCTGTTGGGCTGGAACACCCCGTTCGTGCCTCTTCTATTGCAACAAGTATCGCATCGTCGGCTCCTTGAGACTTGCCCTCGTCGAAACATTGCTGTCTCCCCCATGCGCATAGAACCAAGTCCCCACTGGGGCCAGCTCTTAGTAGCCGGAGTGACACCTGCATCCTCCATCTCTTTCTCGACTTATCCCACTTAGGCATTGCCACCGCATAGCCACCGGCCCCACTTATGGAACTTATCCTTTTTCGGCATTCTTCTTGTTTATTCTCGACCGTTCCTTAGCTAATTCCGAATCCTTGAATTTCACGAAATCGGCCCAATGATCACGTTGGTTCTGCAGTGTTCCCTTGAATACTGGAGTCTTCCTTCCTCCGTTGACGTACTTGTTCCATTTACCATTCTTGTAGTTCTTGAATGCAGTGGCCATCATCTTAAGAGCAGCCTCTTTGACTTTCTGCACATCTGCTTCTGTGAAATGATCTGGTAGGGTGAAATGTTCCATGAGAGTATCCCAAAGCAGATCTTTTTGATTCTTGTCGACATAAGTAACATCTGGACGTGGCTTTGCTGGCGCTCTCCATTCTTGAAGTTTGATCGGGAGTTGGTCCTTCACAAGAACTCCGCACTGACGAACGAACTTGTCCGCAATCTTCTTAGGCGCTAATGGTTTGCCAGTAGGGCCGCATGCCTCGATATTGTACTTTACGCCCGGCTTCAACTTTTTGTTCGGGCCTCGTTTCGTCCTTTTGTCTGAAGATTTGCTCGATCCGGATGGCTGAAAGAACAAAGATCGATTCGTTAATATATCTTCAAGTCATTTAAAACATGTGATGATCACCAGTTGCTGCTTATATAAATATATATACCTCGTCGGTGTTTGTTGTTTCAGGATCATGTTCTTCGTCATCGTCATAATCATTCATGACTTCGCCGTGATCGAATATCATATCACCCTCTCCGGTGTTCTTTAGAAATTGAGCCGTCATAATCTTCTTCATTTTGATTATCATCTGCCTACAGATCATATCGAACATGGTCTGTTCTCCTCTCTGTCGGTATTGTTCGCCATAGCTTTTGTTTAACTAATCCAAAAGAAATATAAAACAATTTAGTATTCAAATCTCGAATAATAGATATAATCTCGAATACATCATCCGAATAATAGATATAATCTCAATACATCGTCTCGAATAATATATAATATTGAATAGTACATCACGGCTAGTAGCTAATAAAGATCGAATACTACGGAAGAATCTAGGACACTCGCGGTTCCTCTGGCGCGGCAAAGGACACCCAAAGAGAAGGAACCCTCACAGATCATAGCTGAAGTGAGATCCCGAAGATATCGCCACGTATTGGAGAACCTGCCGCCTCTAACGCAACCATGTAGCGATGGGCGTGCTCGTCCTCCTCCCCGACACGGCGACGTACCACCTCCGGCGGGGCAGGTCCCTCCGCACCAAACGCCCACGCGAACGCCACCAAACGAGATCGTGGTCGACGATCGACCCGCGCGGGTTCCTCGTCAGCGGCGCGCCTCAAGCAGCACCTCCAGTGCCAGCCAGTGAGCCCAGTCCCGACATGGGTCGGCTGGGCGTCGTCATGACGGGTCGACGGCGAGGATGCGGGCCGGGCATCGTCGAGAACAAATACTAGCTATATGCCCGCAAAAAGTAACATTTTTTTAATGATTGGATTTTGATAACTAAAATTTCTAACATTTCTATATAACTAACATTTCTAACAATGCTATATATAACTAACATTTCTATAACATTTCTAATATTTCTAATATTTCTATAACTAAAAAACAGAAAAAAAAATTATAACATTTCTATATATATAACTAACATTTTTGTAACTATTTCTATAACTAAAAACAGAAAAATTTCTAACAATTCTAACTTTTTATAACTATATATTTCTATAACTAAAAACAGAAAAATTTCTACAATTTCAAACATCTCTAACAAATCTAACAATTCTAACATTTCTAACTATTTCTAAAAACAGAAAAATGTCTAAAATTTCTTAAAAACAGAAAAATCTATAACTAAAATGTATGTGTGTGTGTGGCGCACACGGTCGGCTAGGCGAGAGGCGACGGGCAGCAGTGGCGACGGGACGGCGACGGCGGGCGGCGGCGACGGGCGGCAACGACGAGGATGGGGACGTCTGGGCAGGGCGGCGAGGGCGGCGACGGGCGGCGACGACGAGGACGGGTGGCGGCGACGGGACGGGCGGCGACGACGGGACGGGCGGCGACGGCGGCGGCGACGACGGGACGGGCGGCGAAGCGGCGGGCGGGCGGGCGGCAGGCGACGGTGCAGAGGAGAAGAAGCAGAGGGAGATGAGAAACTGACAAAATTTTGAAGTGTTTTTTTATATAGAAGGCACCTTTAGTACCGGTTGGAGCCACCAACCGGTACTAAAGGTCTGTTTTGGCCAGGCCAAGCGGCGGGAAGCGACCCCCTTTAGTACCGGGTGGTGGCACAAACCGGTACTAAAACTCCTTTAGTACCGGTTTGTGCCATGACCCGGTACTAAAGGGGGTCTTATTAAGCAGTGCGATCTGAAGTTTAGTCCCACTCGCTAGTCGAGGGGCTACCGCACTGGTTTATAAGCCCAGTGCGGTAGCTCTCTCGAGCTCCTCTCCTAATCAGGCCTACTGGGCCTACCTGTCCTCCTCGCCTTGTGGGCCAACAGGGCCTTCGCGGGCCTACATCCTGGCCCGATGAAAGGTTGTGTCGCCAGTCGTATGCGGGCCGCTTTGGCCTAGTTGGCGGCCTTTTTTTTCTTAATTTTTTTTGCTTTATTTTTTTTATTTATTTTTGAGTTGTTTTTTGCTGTATTTAGAGTTTCTTTGTGAATATTTTTGCTTTAGGTACAAAAAATTACAAACTTTCTGTTAGTGCCAGTACATTTCAAATTTGAATAGTTTAAATTTTGAATTATTTGAAATTTGTGTGAATCACTAGTTTGTGAATAACTTAACTTTTAAAAAAGTTTTTTCACTGATTCTTTTTTCTTATGTTCAATATTAGTGTGTTTTATCATTATATTCAATTTAGTAATGCTTAGGTTATTTAAAAAATGAAATGCCTTTGTAACAGTTCAGTTTTCGTCGGAAACCCTGATACTTCGAAAGTGATTGTCCATTTTGTACACGAAGTGCATCCAGTTTTTGCCGTAACCCTCTCTACTTTCTTGCACATGCTATTTGTATGAAATTATGATACCATGCCAACTTTCAACCTTTTCTGAGTTCATTTGAATTGCTTTTCAATTTCAGGGTCATTTAGCCGGAAAAAATCAGTAAATGCATGAAAAGAATTTGTTTGCACATAAAATTTCTTCGCTTTCAAATGCCAAAACACATAACTACCCTAACTATTACAGACATTCCCTCCTGGGTGTGAAACACGAAGAAAGTGATGATAGTGAAGCCGATCACATCCCGGATCTTTGGGTGTGAAACTTTTTCTTCGCGTGTGTCCCTTTGCGCCGTAACCATGGAAAATCTTCATCATTTAACGGGATGCTCGGGTCAATATTCACTGTGAATGGAGCAATTTCATCAAACTTTTCATAATCTTCCAACTTGTCTGTCTTGTCATCCACTCCCACGATGTTTCTCTTCCCAGAAAGAACTATGTGCCGCTTTGGCTCATCGTACGATGCATTCGCTTCCTTATCTTTTCTTTTTCTTGGCTTGGTAGACATGTCCTTCACATAGAAAACATGTGCTACATCATTGGCTAGGACGAATGGTTTGTCTGCATACGCAAGACTGTTGAGATCCACATCATTTATCTCGTACCCTTTGAAAGTCATTATATTCGAAGATGGTAACTGGGACAGCGAGTACAGGTCATCTTCAATAGAGGTGGCATGCATGGTACGTGTCTGCAACCAGTTGGCGAAACTCCTGGTTTGTTCACGTGTAATCCACTCATCGACCCGCTCCGGTGTTTGGAGCGTAGCAAATTCTTGTATTCATCCATATACGGAGCCACCAAGGTGGAATTCAGAGAACTGTAGTGTGCTTCAGGTGAGAGAATGTCCGTCCATACATATTATTTGTTCCCCTCCTAGCGTGCCTTTTCCATCCGATGCGCCCTTATGCCGCGATTCAGAACACCAATCGGCTTAAGGTCAGAATAAAGTCAATAGAAAACTCAATGACCTCCTCATTTTGATGGCCCTTGGAGATGCTTCCTTCGGCCTAGCACGGTTATGAACATATTTCTTTAGGACTCCCATGAACCTCTCAAAGGGGAACATATTGTGTAGAAATACAGGACCCAAAACGTTAATCTCTTCAAGATAGGTGAACTAGGACGTGCGTCATGATGTTGAAGAAGGATGGTGGGAACACCAACTCGAAATCGACAAGACATTACACCAAATCATTCTCGTAACCTTGGTATGATTTCGGATCGATTACCTTCGAGATTGCATTGAGAAATGCACATAGCTTCACAATGGCTAATCGAACGTTTTCGGTAAAGCCCCTCAATGCAACCGAAGCGCTTGCGTCATAATCACGTGGCAGTCATGAGACTTTAGGTTCGGAACTTTTTCTCGCCATGTTTATTATTCCCTTTATATTCGACGAGAAGCCAGACGGTACCTTAATACTGAGCAGGCATTCAAAGAAGATTTCCTTCTCTTCTTTGGTAAGAGCGTAACTTGCATGACCCTGATGTATGCCGTCTTCTCCGTGCATATGTTGCTGGTCCTCCCGTGCCTCAGGTGTATCTTTTGTCTTCCCATACATGCCCAAGAAGCCAAGCAGGGTCACGCAAAGATTCTTCGTGACGTGCATCACGTCGATTGCGGAGCGGACCTCTAGGTCTTTCCAATATGGCAGGTCCCAAAATATAGATTTCTTCTTCCACATGGGTGCGCGTCCGTCCGCGTCCTTCGGAACAGGTTGTCCGCCAGGACCCTTTCCAAATATCACCTTCAAATCCTTGACCATATCATGTACATAGCACCAGTACGATGGCGAGGCTTCGTCCGGTGATCCACCTCACCTTTGAAATGCTTGAATTTCTTTCTTACGGGATGCCTGCTCGGAAGAAATCGACGATGTCCCAGGTACACATTCTTCTTACAACTATTCAAATATATACTGTCGGTATCATCCAAACAGTGCGTGCATCCACGGTATCCCTTGTTTGTCTGTCCTGAAAGGTTACTGAGAGCAGGCCAATCATTGATGGTCACGAACAGCAACGCCTTGAGGTCAAATTCTTCCCCCATGTGCTCATCCCACGCACGTACACCTGTTCCATTCCACAGCTGTAAGAGTTCTTCAACTAATGGCCTTAGGTACACATCAATGTCGTTGCCGGGTTGCTTAGGGCCTAGGATGAGCACTGGCATCATAATGAACTTCCGCTTCATGCACAACCAAGGAGGAAGGTTATACAAACATAGAGTCACAGGCCAGGTGCTATGGTTGCGGCTCTGCTCCCCAAAAGGATTAATGCCATCTGCACTTAGACCAAACCATACGCTCCTTGCGTCATCTGCAAACTCCTTCCCGTACTTTCTTTCGATTTTTCTCCACTGCGACCCGTCAGCGGGTACTCTCAACTTTCCGTCTTTCTTACGGTCTTCTCTGTGCCATCTCATCGCCTTGGCATGCTCTTTGTTCTGGAACAAACGTTTCAACCGTGGTATTATAGGAGAATACCACATCACCTTGGCAGGAATCTTCTTCCTGGGGCGCTCGCCCTCGACATCACCAGGCTCATCGCGGCTGATCTTATAGCGCAATGCACCACATACCGGGCAAGGGTTCAAATCCTCGTACTCACCGCGATGCAGGATGCAATCATTAGGGCATGCATGTATCTTTTGCACCTCTAACCCTAGAGGGCGACAGCCTTCTTTGCTTCAGACGTACTCTCGGGCAATTCGTTGTCCTTTGGAAGCATATCCTTTATCATTATCAGCAACTTTCCAAATCCCTTGTCGGATACACCATTCTCGCCTTCCATTGCAGCAATTCCAGGTGTGGTGCCCAGCTTTTTCTTGTCACCCACGCAATTGGGTACAACAATTTTTTCGATCCTCTAACATGCGCTGCAACTTCTTCTTCTCCAAATCACTTGCGCAGTTTCTCTTTGCATCGGCAATGGCCCGACCTAGATCATCAACGGGCTCATCTGATGCCTCTTCTTCAGCTTCTTCCCGCATTGCCGGCTCAGCTTCTTCCCGCATTACCGGCTCAGCTTCTTCCCCCATTGTTGTATCATCGTATTCAGGGAACCCATGGCCAGGATAGCTGTCGTCGTCCTCTTCTTCTTCATTGTCTTCCATCATAACCCCTCTTTCTCCGTGCTTGGTCCAAACATTATAGTGGGGCATGAAACCGGACTTAAACAAGTGGACGTGAAGGGTTCTTGACGTAGAGTAATTGTGACCATTCTTACAGACACCACATGGACAAGGCATAAAACCATCCGCCCGCTTGTTTGCCTCAGCCGCAAGCAAAAAAGTATGCACGCCCTCAACGAACTGGGGAGAGCATCGGTCATCGTACATCCATTGCCGGCTCATCTTCATTACACAACACCGAATAGACCAAATTAATACAAGTTCATACAACACTTAAATGCAACAAACAAATAACTCTCTAGCTAAAGCATTTAAATGCAACAACAAATGCGATCAAGATCGCAACTAAGGTAACAATTGATCCAACAGCATAATGAGACCAAGCCTCACTATCGATGGCATATTTTCTAATCTTTCTATTCTTCAAGCGCATTTTCTCCATCTTGATCTTTTGATCATCGATTTACATCGGCAACATGCAACTCCAATTCCATCTTCTCCCCCTCAATTCTTTTCAATTTTTCTTTCAAGTACTCGTTTTCTCTTTCAACTAAATTTAACCTCTCGACAATAGGGTCGGTTGGAATTTCCGGTTCACATACCTCCTAGATAAAAATATCTATGTCAACTTGATGGGCATAATTTGTCATAAACACGAAATGCAACTAATAGTTTTAAAAGAGAATATACCACATCCGAATCATAACAAGGACGAGGGCCGACGGGACGGATATCAAAACCATGGCACTATGTATAACAAACAACGTCGGGTAAGATAATTATTACATGATTAACTATATATCCAAATCACACAAACATCAATTTTTATATAAAATTACATGAACAAGAGGCTCACCACAAGGTGGTGCCGGTGACGGACAGTGCGAGGCGATCGGCGGTGGTTACGACGGAGATTTAGAAGGCACTAAGTAAACCACACCTACATATGCAAACTAAGTGTTATTTTGACCTCAAATTGCATATAAATCAAATACTAGCACATATATATATTTCCTCCCAAATTACTAAACTCACAAATTAGTAACTATATAAAGCATTGCAAGAGCTAATCTAGCAATGAGAGATGAAAGGACAAAGTTGCTAACCTTTGTGATCATTTGAATGGATGGGGCCTTCAAATCTTGACAAATTTTGGGCAAAATTTGTGAGGAGCTCGAGGAAAGGGAAGAACAGAGGAGAAGTGAGGGAAAGGGGAAGAACAGAGTGGCTCGGGTGGGCGAAGGGTTTATGTCGTCGACCTATAGTACCGGTTCGTGGCACGAACCGGTACTAAAATCTGGAGGGGCCCAGATCGACAACATCCTGCCACCACCCTCATTAGTACCGGTTCGTGGCACGAACCGGTGCTAAAGGTTAGCCACGAACCGGTACTAATGAGAGCGGCCCGGCTAGCCGTTGGAACCGGCACTAATGTATACATTAGTGCCGGCTCTAATACAAACCGGCACTAATGTGCTGCACGTTTGACCCTTTTTCTACTAGTGTGCGGTACCGGGTGTGCCACGCAAGGCCGCGTGCATGCTTCGGGAAGGAGATGGCCTATGTGCAGACGAAGATGGTCATAAACTCGCAACAGCCGTTATCCGGAAGTTCAGGTTGAACGCCGTGGCGCTATCTGTTTGTTAATATGTATACAAGAACTAAACATCTTCACATCAATTAATGATCAGCTAGAAATTGTTCATTTTAGCAGACAAAAAGTGAAGAAGATGCTTAATATTCCATCCGTTAATGATCAGCTAAAAACAGAAGGTTTTAGCAGAAAAAGTGAAGAAGATAGTTAAGGTGCAAGGGACTGCTTGCTCCCGGAGGCGGTTTCACTATTTTCATATTAGATAAGCCAAGGTTGTTTCTAGATCATAGTAGGCGAAATACTATTGTGGATTTAGATACATTTTTAGATGTGGATTGGAGGTTGGTGTGATACTCATGTCTTCTCTGATTGGGATGCAAGTTCAAGTGAAGTTATTTTTTATATCTTTTTATGTTCATTTCGTGTGCATGGTGAAGTCATTTTATTGTATTTCAGAACACACCTTTTTGTGAAATAAGACACTGTGTGAAGCCAGAAGCGAGTCATAATGCAGGTTTTGGTTTCCAGATTGCCACATGTTCTTTGAAATTCCATAGTAAATTTGAAAATTATACTCTAAATTAAATCGGTTTGGAGATTTGACTGTTATGAAATGGTATGCAAAAAGTATATTAGATGCTTTTTTTTATATGCAGTAGTGCTTATTCGGGCATGGGCACCTCCTCAATATCCTCCTCTCCATTTGCTGCATCATTCAGAAGATGTCCTCCTCCCCTTTTGATATGATCTTTTTTTCGAGTTGTTTTTGCTACAGGGATAATGCCCTTTTTGTACAAGAACTGATGGTTAGTGCTCACTGATCCACAATCTTATGATCTGCAATTTCTTCATGAAGCTCGAAGGTCCCATGTCTTCATTTTCAACATGGATCAACGAGTACCACCCATTAAAATTTTGTGTTCTCTACATATTCCTTGTTTTTGCCTTTGCTACTTTTATGACTTCAGATCTCATGTTTTATTGTCAAATTTTTAATTGAATATTTTGAATGAACACGGTATTATTATTAATACTCATGCTTTAAAAGATATACAACTAGCGAAGTTTTTATTTCCAGAAATTTGCTTCTAACTGAAATGAACAGCATAAGTGAACAGTTTGGCAGATTATAGTGGCCAAGATTGTTTTGCACGATTTCAGTGGCAAATTTTAGAAATTTGCAGATTCTATTGACAAAAAATTTACCCATTTGAATTGTTTAGTCCAAGGAGCATGGCACCATGGTCAGCGCAGCATTAGCAGGTGCGATGCCATACATCCAACCAACTCCTTCTGAATCGTCTAAGACATAAACAAAGACACTACATCAATAGAGAAATATCTTTATATCTTTACCTAATAATAAAGCAAATTGGGTTTCTGGTCGTCCGTCATTAGAATTACCCCCGAAGTTCGCATAAATTACCCACTATGCCACCCGTAAGTTGAAAAAACGGTTCGCTTTTATTTCAAAATCGCGCTCGGGTTCACGTTATTAGACGTCGCTACGTTCATATAACAGTATCGTCCGAGCGGCGCAGTGGCTTTGATCGCTGCCCCGCGCCCTGGAGACCAAGGTTCGACCCCCAGGACTATCTCTTTTCTCTTTTTTTTCCTATTTTGTTTTTCCCTTTTTAATTTCTCTTTTTTGTTTTAGTTTTTCCTTTTTAAAATTAATTTTTGATTTATAAAAGAACCAAATTTTAAAAAGCTGTGAGTTAATTTTTTTTAGAAATCATAAATTGTTTGTGAATTCAAAAAACATTTGAAAAATCATAAAATGATCACGATTTCAAAAAATTGTTCATGTTTTACAAAAAAGATCACGATTTCAAATAAATGTCATGAAATGAGAAATCTTCATGCTTTCTAAAATAATGTTATTCAAAACATATTCGAGTTTAAAAAATGTCCATCAAATTTAGAATATGTTCAAAAATTGAAATAGATCCATAAATAATGAACATAACGAACCGTAAACTACGCACAAGTTTTATTAGGACATCTGTAGAGGTCGTTTTATGATTTTATTTAGTCCCTTGCGTCGGGTAAAAAAAGGTTTTCGTATCTTGTACAACGTTGAGCCCCCCCCCCCCCAATTGACACAACTTTCTGTGGGTTACTTTTTGTAAGCTATATAAAACTACAACTATGTTTATTCTGGCATGATAATACTAGTTATGAGAAACACCATTACGCTAGGTCATCATTCATCGGTCTAGCTCAGACAGTGTCCATCAATGTAGTTTGCTCAGTGATTTTTTTTCGTTGTGGCGCCTTAGGAGATCAAGTCGTGATAAGACCATCACTTTTTTTAAATGACTTTTAAAAATACCTTATCTCATCATGACATCACTCGGATATAGTTTGTGAAAATGACTTTCCTTATCTCATCCGGGCATTTATTCAGACTTTTTTATTCTATCACACATGTATAATCTAATAGTTTTACCCTCCAAAAAATCTAATAGTTTGTCTCCCGTTGCAACGCATGGGCAAATTTGCTAGTATATATATAATATAATAAAGCAAATTAGGTTTCTGGTCGTCCGTCATTATAATTACCCTCTAAATTGGTAAAAGTTACCCACCAATGCCACCCGTAAGTGGGAAAACGATTTAATTTTTCGGAGTAAAAAACGCCGCCCCCTCGGTTGTTTTATAGCGCGGAGACGAATAGAAGTACTAGAACTACTAGTAGCAGAGTGGTTGGGTGAGAGCTCCTCTAGCCACGAGACTGGGGTTCGATCCCCAACTTCTACATCTTTTTTCATGTCGTACCCATGTGCGAGCTTCACTCCCCTTTTTTTCATTTTACTTTTTTGTCTTTTCTTTTTTCATTCTGTTTACTTTCTTCTTTCTTGTTTAAATTTGTTCGGGATTTTAATATTCTAAAGGTGCGACTTTTTCAAAAAATATGTTTGAGAAATCATAAAAAATATGTGAATTCAAAAAGTGTTCAGAAAAACATAAAAATTTAAAAGATTCAAATTTTTTTGGTGGTTTTGCAAAAATGTAAAATCACAATTTGGAAAAAATAGCCGGGAAATAAAATCATGTTCATGATTTTGAAAAAAATACCGTATATTGAAAACGTATTCGGGAATCTGAAAAAAAAATGTCCATGACATTTTAGAAAATGTTCACAAAAATAAAAATAAAAATTTGTTTTTTAGAATTTGTTCCGAAATTGTTTTAAAAAGTTCATCGACTCAAAAAAAATTTGTTGAGTCAAAAAATGTTAATGAATTCGAAACCGGTTCCTGCATTTTTTTGTAAACGAAACTAATGTTCATGATTTTTTTTGAGAAAATAAAAAATTTCAAAAGAAAATGTTTGTCGATTCGGAAAACTGTTCACTGATTCGAAAGTATTTTATGTCTAGGATTTAATTAGTTTTTCGGAAGTCTTTATATGTCTTGGCGTTGGGAGTAGTTCGTGGTCAACGAGATTTGTTTTTAAAGTTTTAAACATTCCCTTGCGCAACATAACGAAGTGTGGCATGCACTGGCAAACTCATAGCCTTGGGATTTACCACATCAAATGCATTGTGATCACGTTGGACATCGCGACCACCATCGACTAGGGTGAGAGAAAAAAATGGCAACATGGTGAGCCACTGTGTTAAAATAGAGTACACTCATATATCAGGATACTGAGTCATACTTATTTGGTTAGCCATAATTTTTTGTCTCCCGTTGCAACTCACGGGCATATTTGCTAGTATATACAATATAGAATAACATAAACTATCATATATAAGCAGACACTACTACCACGTTAGGAAAAAAAATGTTTCTCAAGGATAATGTATCAATACATAACGTATTGGTGGGGCGCGGCGTGCCGCCGCGCGGGTATGGCTAGTTGCAAGCTATTCCAACTCCACTTTTCTACCCGTGAAGGAGAACCTTCGAATGTCAAAGACTTAAGCAAGTATAGAAGTGTTGTTGGAGGATTAATGTACTTAATTCTTACAAGGTCGGATCATGCGTCTTTGGTTAACAAAATTTGCCATTATTTACATGCACCTATAGTAGCTCACTGGATCCTAAGATACATAAAGGGTCGGTTGAGCTTGGTCTCGCATTCAGAAAGTCTCCATCTTCCTTGGTTAGCTGCTTTTTTTATGCCAATTGGGCAGGTTGTTCAGATGACAAACGGTCAGAGGGGGGCTTTGTAGCAAGCAACAATGTCTAGATCCAACTCAGAGCTCCGGTATGAAGCCCTGGCAATGTTACAACAGAGATAATTTGTGTGCAATGACTACTCAAAGAACCTGAAGTTCCTCAAGAACGAGTGTCTTGTTTCTGGTGTCATAATCATGGCACAACCATCTGTCAGTGAATCGAGTCTTGGCACAACCAATCGGTCAGTGAATCGAGTCTTCCATGCACACATCTCAACCAAGTGAGTGCATCTGTGTTGTGGAACATCACTGGACTACCCATATGAATAGTTGTTTATGATTGCTTGGAATGTGAAGTATGACAATGGTACGAATTTAAAAAAAAGGCATACAGAGAAAGATGCACAAAATTACAAGTGGTGATCAGAAACTCAGTGGCGATCATTTCACGAGACCTGGTAGATCTCAGCCTGCTTTCTTGTTCACTTTGAGATAGGGCAGCGCACCCATCACGTTGCTGTAGTCGCTCTTGTTAACTTGGACCTGCAGCAGAAGATAGCGGTCTCAGAGGCATGCAAAATTGGCGCCGCGGCACAAAGTGGCAAGTTTCACCGATCTAGTGAAACTTTCATGGAGTCATTGGTACTACAGTCTCTAAAGAAGCTAAACCAAAATGGAACTTCCCAGAGCAAATTACTGTTACTTTCCCAGTGGCTTAATTTTCCAGACACCTGTGTTTTATAATATGACACCATAGCTCATGGTTGCTAATCTG
The DNA here is from genome assembly GCA_021437245.1 of Aegilops speltoides. Classification (NCBI taxonomy): domain Eukaryota; kingdom Viridiplantae; phylum Streptophyta; class Magnoliopsida; order Poales; family Poaceae; genus Aegilops; species Aegilops speltoides. The sequence continues at coordinate 559,947,941 of CM038147.1, forward strand.
TTGGCATATGTCTCTGTTCTCAAGGCACCAAATAGTACTTTCTGCAGTGCATATATAAATTAAAGACAAAATTTTCCTCACGGCATGCCATATCATAACTCACTATTCAACATTTAGCAGTTTGCACTAAGTTAGCACAAATACGTCGTATGAAAGAAACGCCACCTTCTTCTCGGCAACGACTTGATATAGCATCAACTATGGTTCATGAACTGTGGGATGAGTTGAAATTACATATGGAGAACTAGTCAGATTGAAAACAAGCAGGGGCTTCTGAATGCCAAACATCCTACACTATGCACATTGTTGAAATTAGGAAACAGACAGATTCAGCCGGTTATACTTTGGCCGAACCTGCGTGGCGCAAGGAAGGCACAGCTCAAATGAAGCCCTGAAAATCGCGGTTGCATTGCAGAGCAATCGGAACATGACACCAACCAAACTGTCTGACCGTGGACGGTGGACAGTTTGGGCACTACTGAATTCACATCAATTTCTCCTAACTGAACTACCATTATAGCTGAATAAAAGTGCAGTGGACAGTGGACAGTGAGCAGATGAGGCATGTAGTTACCATCTTGGAGAGCCTCTTCCTGCGCTTGGCGTTCTTCTTGCTGAGCAGATGCTGCTTCCCGGCGCAGCGCCGCACGATCTTCCCGGTGCCCGTCACCCTGAACCGCTTCGCCGACGCCTGCACGCGCGCGCACACACACAGGCCGGAGCAGAGTAAATCAAGAAACGCCGAGGGCGACAAAAGTTCATTCCACGATGACGAGACCAGAGAGGAAGCCGAGGAGGAAACCTTGTGCGTCTTCATCTTGTACCCCTTCCCGGCGGCGACGACGGCGAGGGGGCGCGGGAGCGGGGCCGCCGGGGAGAGCGCGGCGGCGCCGGCGGCGGCCACGGCCAGCGGCGCGCCGAAGAATGAGTTGGCCGGGAAGGCGATGGCGGCGTGGGCCGGCCTCCTGCCGGGTAGGGCCTGGAGGACCGGCGGCAGCGCCAGGCGCGCGAGGGAGAGCGACATGGCCATGGCTTCCTCTCTCTCTCTCGGCTCTCGTTGGGTGCGTCTTCTTCCTCTGCTTGCGGGAGTGAGCCGAAGGGGATTAGATAGAGAGCCGAGCTGAGCGGATAGCGTACGGGGGAAATTCACACGAGTTCACATTGCATGGGCCGTCGAAGCGGCCCACATATGGGGCTGGCCTGACGAAAAAGGCCGCGTACAGCATGGGCCTGGGCTGCGGAATCGACACACTGAAAAAAAACGTCGCGAATGGCCGCCGCTACATCCGCGGCGGCCGGCGACGAGAGGGCGCCGGCCATGGAGACGGAGCTGGGTGGACCTGGTTCCGGCTCTAGGAAGAGGAAGCTGGCGGCGGGAGACACCCCGGAGTGGGGGAAGACGAAGGGGGCGTTGGTGACCGCATCAGCCAGCTCCCCGACGGCGTCCTGGGCGATATCGTCTCCCGCCTCCTCACCAAGGAGGAACTCGTCATCGAGAATGCCCATTGTCTAGGAAGTCTGTTCCGTGTTGATCTATCCGATGGCCTGCGAGTATCGGTGATCTCCGCGCCTAAGCTGGAGACCTTGTGCTTCCTCGATGATGATAATTTCAGTTTCGACAGGGTTATTCAGGTACTTCCGGTCTAACTGCTTTGTGCAAAGAAACTACACATTTCCTGCATTTCTAGATGGCTCAGACGCTCAGTGTTGCGTTTCATGCTTGGTAAAGTACATGCGTGCTGATGGCCTGCCGATGTCAAGGTATGGTTGTCGACTTGATGGGATGTTTTCCCTGTTTGGAGAAGTTGCACATGCGGAATGAGGTAACAGAGTTCTCATAGGTGATTCCTGGTGTCCATGTTTAATTTTGATATACTTACTGCTGTTCTGACTTCTGGGGTTGTTTTGTGCATGCTCTTTTCCAGTCAAGGCATGATTCATGGTCAGGGCCAGAGAACCACTGGCATCATAAACGCCGAAATTCTATCGGATATTTTGAATTCTTGATACCACTGAAAACAAATATCGCGTTATACCATCGCAAATACTAGCACGCTATGGTGTTTCGAGAATTGTCTCGCTAAATAAATTAATGTACAGAGTCTTGCTAATACTAGCATGATATAGCACGTATTTCAAGGCAGCCGCTATTTTGCTATAGGCCGCTATTTTTTTCCTTGCTTGATACCCATCTCAAGACAATAGTCTTATCGAGGCGTATCAAGTTAACCTCGTCACATTCTTTGTACGGAAAGTGAGGGTGCTAACAATTCAGGTTAAAGCAATCGCTAGGGAGTTTACTGCAGAACAGCTGATGTATGTGTCCGGGATATTAAAGATATCTGCCATGTCTGTGGTCTGGATCTAACTGAACCCTTTGTATGCTGCTAGTGAGATATGGGCTCGTTGCATTCTGGAATTGTCCTTGTCTATCTCATCTTATATTTTTTTCCTTCCCCTGTTTGTATTGTCCTGCTCTCGTGGAACGTCTTGACATTTACACATGTTATATGTGTGTTCGTCAATTTTATATGATATAATATGTGGAATCTCTGAAGAATAACTTCATCAGGCCTTGCCTGTTTTGAAATATAAGGTTGGCACTTTGCCACCTTTTCTTTCAAAAAAAAAAAAATCTCTGAAGAATTTCGCTGAAACTTTCAACTATTTGATTCTCTAATTTTTTGGTTTGGATTCCTTTGACTGATTGTTATTGTGGTTTCGTAGCTTTTTGCCAATAAGTTCATGCCAGAATCCAGATCCAGTACAGACTAGACTGATACTTTTTATCTTTTTGTCTTTTTATGCAAAGAACTAGACTGATACTTTTTTCTTTTTTCTTTTTATGCGAACAACTAGGCTAATACCTGATTGGAGAAAATTTGGAGTATGGTATGACTGCACTCTTTCTGTGTGGAGAAAGTTACAACTCCATCCATACTCACGGGCTTCGGCGACAGGCTCAAATACGGCCGCTACGAGTTCAGTTTCGAGGCGGAAGAGAGGGACATGTTCGGAGAGAATCGACGACTGTTTACTTTGTTGGTGCTTTACTCACCGGGCAGCTGTAGAGAATTGTTGTGTACACTACCGGATTCCCAAACATCATCATTACTGCATGCTTTGGCGAAAAGAAAGGGACCCATATCTGTATGCAGAGAACACGCCAGGAATTGTGCCTTCTTTAGCTTGAGAAGGAAGGGCTGATTCTATGCGCAACCGACAAGGCGTACCCAGCAGCTTAACTGAGAGGGCAAACCATATCTATCTTCCTGCACAGTATGTCGCAACCTCTGCTCTGATCTCAGTGATCTGCAGTGGCAGAAGCTCATCCCGGCAGTCAAATAGTTGAGAAATCAATTCTCGAGCTGCTTCTGTCTGCGCTCAAGGTACGCACATACTATTAACATACAATGGCACCGCTAGCTTTCTTTGTGACTTCAGCCTTGTCTATTGCATATGGGGTGCTACTGGTTGTTACACCTTCGTGACTTACAATTAAACAATGGTGAAGCACAAATGTAACAGGTTTTCGTTGCTGTGCATGTAGGCAGTGGTGAGCGGTGAAACAACGTCATCCGATGGGTTAGATTGATTTATCTGCTGCTGCGTTTGTTTTCTTGGCCTTGATAGAAAATTTCATCATGACTCCTCCTGCACGGGTAATACTCTTGTAGTACAATTTATGTTCATGTACTTATTACTAATTAATCATTTCCTTCCATCTAATTCTGCTGAATTTTCATGTTCCATGTGCTTTTATGCATCACCCTTTTACCTATAATCATGCATGTGATGTTTAAAAGGATGGATATAGTTATAGATACGAAAACACAACTGTGTGTGTGGCTAGCTAGAATGCTTTTCAAGTCTGGGAGTCGGTATATCTAGTATACACAAGGACAGTAACGTGTTAGTCTCTCAGTGATATATATTTTTTTTTTTGCGAGGAAGTCTCTCAGTGATATGACAGTGAATTAACCTTGTCACGAACTGTTAAGTCATGTATAGTAAACTGATGAACCCATTGTTTATTAATGTGTGCCCAGAGTTTATATTCGCGTGAATTAGATTGGTTATATGCTGCTCGCAAACATGATCTAATACAATTATGGGTTTTAAATAATCCAGCTTGCCGGGGGTAGCACTATTGATGATCACATAGAGGAGATATTCCAAATTATTCAGAACAAGGGAGATGAAAGGGTCATCTATTCTCATGGTTGGGATGGATTTGGGGCGTCCGTCGTCCTTAGATCCATAGCAGAAGTGCTCCCATCTAAGAGAACCACTCCGGAAATATGCTTTGATAGAATAATTCATATAGATTGCTCAGATTGGAAAAGTAGAAGGGGATTGCAGAGGGCAATCACAGAGGAACTGGAGCTTGAAAGCTCAATAATGGCTATTCTGGATAAGCAGGATGAAGAGGATGATTTTAATGGGGTTGATGAAAGCTCTAGGAATGAGATAAGAAGTGTATCAAGAGCGATCTACAATATTCTGAAAAACAGCAGATTTGTGTTGATTTTTCACAATGGTAGTGACAACGAGATTGTTGACCTATTCAACTTTGGTGTTCCGATTACAAATTTTGGTGATAATGTGATGATATGGACCTACAAAAGAAGGATGTTGACCATAAAAAAATACAGAGAAGATGAACTGCTACATGAACTGAGGTACACTCATCTTTTGGTTTATGATATGATGAAGTATCTAGAAAGTGGACAGTTGTATGCCCTATTGTGTAAAGAGGCTGACATTATAGTTGCTGGCAATCCATGCATCCAGGGAGTCGATCAAATAATGGTTGTCAATTGTTGCTTGTACAAACTATTCCTGCAATGTGGTATTTCCAAGAATAATTCTAATTGGGTTGATGTTGCTTCCAATTATTGGTTATGTGATGGGATACTACAGAAAGACATAACATTGGAGATAAGTGTTGCATTGCACCGAGAAATAACCTGGAAGTGTGATGATAATGTGCTCACAAAGTTCAAGGAACATTTCGAGCTTCCTTTACTCATAGTGAAAGAAGATGATGTGTATGAAGAAGGACCATACCGTTGGATTTCAGTCACATCGAGGGATAGGGAAATGCTTTGTATGAAAACTTTACCTGCAGAGACATCATCATTCTTCTTGGAGTCTCTAATCTCTGATCGGCCAACAATGTTACCAAATGGTTTGTTTGAACATTCCAGCAACCTTGGTGTACTAACTCTCTGTTGCTGTGCCTTCAATTTTGCATCACCTCCTTTCTTGAAATGCCATAGCCTAAGATTCCTTGGTCTGGACAATTGTACAGATGACAAAACAGGTGAAGGAAAGGATCATACTGAGTGGGTTTGTCTGCATAGCTTATGGGTGTTAGACCTACGCTACACTGACTGGAATGAAATCTTATCACCAGCAAAGATGGACCTCATGGATAACCTCATGGAGCTAAGCATAGAGGGGGTCTGGTGTTGGCAGTACACAACTTGCTTACAAGGCCAGTTACCAAATCTTCAAAGGCTCAGGGTAATCAAGCCTACACGTGGACCAGATATTTCGACACACCCAAGCAACTCCTTCATGGACAAGGCACAGCTGCAAATACTTGATCTGTCTGGCAACGATGAGATGAAAATTCTACCAAACAGCCTATATAAGGCAAGTAGCCTTCAAATGCTTATTCTGGATGGATGCAATGATCTTAAAAATGTCCTTGTGCCTGATGGGCTACTCCAGTTGCTGAAGTCCTTTAGCTTTGATGGATATGGACCAGCTTTCCACCGGGCAATTTTTGAGCTACCTCCCAAACAAGAACGTCCGTCGACCCCAGCAGCTAAGGAGGGTGCTAGTGTCTCTAATATTTCCCTAAAAGGTTGCTCAAAATTGGCAAATATGTTTTTGCGTGGATTGCCCAACCTTGTTGAGCTTGACCTCTCTGGAACTGCAATTAGGACACTTGATTTCAGTACTATGGTGGTAGAAGTTCCAATGCTGAAGCGATTATTTATGCTAGGATGTGAGCACCTTCGTGCAATAATTTGGGGCAGGAATACTGATAGCTTCCATTTGGAATTGTTATGCATTGATACGCGAGCTGGAACTGGCTGTTCTCGGCCATGCATTGACCGGAACAATTCCTTTCAGTTGGAGGTGCATGCTATTGTTGTGGATGCGAGGCTTGCTCGGTCGTTGTGGAAACTATTATATAATAATTATGCAGCTGAGAATGTTTATCTTAATATCCATGTCACCTCAGCTGTGTATAGTGGGCCAATTCAATCCAAAGTGACATACAAGGAGAAGAAGATTGGCATGTATGGAGATCAAGTCAGCCTGCCGCAGCTTGTTCAAGCAGACCCAGACCGGTACAGTGATGTTCAAAGAATGGTTGGTGATGCCCCGATGCGGGCCTTCCCTAAGCCTCCGACTAACAACCTGGATCGGCAAATCAAGATTACTGAAGGGTGGCACGTCATGGACAGTGGACTGGGAGATGTCATGAAGGGGTTTGCCGAATCCCTGCATGTCCATGATGTCTCAACAAGTGCTAGTTTGCCTACGGGATTCTGGAGGTTGCTCAGGCAGTGCCGCATGGAGAGGTGCCCCAAATTTGGTGAAGTCTTCCCCTCAGAATCATATGACTTTATAGAGCTGGAGACCTTCTGGGCGTCCGATCTCCTAATGGCCAGTTGGATATGCAGTAAAGGTTCCCTCAACTTCACTGGTAGTGGTTCGTTCAGAAAGCTGCAGCACCTGCAGCTGCGATCTTGCCCCAGGCTCCAATTTGTGCTCCCTGTGTGGGTCGGCTCCTTCCCATGTTTGGAGACCCTCCACATCATCCACTGCGGACATCTTAGGCATATATTCGTGCTAAACAACAAATTCTACCCAAAGGAAATATCCACCACCAAAGGTGTACCATTCCCAAAGTTGACCACCATCCACCTGCACGACCTACCAGAGTTGCAGCAGATATGCGAGTTCAAGATGGTGGCACCTAACCTCAAGACCATCAAGATCAGAGGATGTTGGGGCCTGCGCCGGCTGCCGGTGGTGGGGACCCGTAGCAGAGACATGAAGAAGCCGACCGTAGATATCGAGAAAGATGTCTGGGACACTCTGGAGTGGGACGAGGAGGTGGCCCCTGGCCACTTTGAGGCGCCGCTGCACTCACGCTACTACAAGAAGAAACTGCCCAAGGTCTCTGTCCTCAGGTACTCACTCCTCCATGTAACAAATCCATTTTTTGTTGTGTTAGATTTTTTGAGATCATAGTCAGTCAATCAATTTTAATTTTTTTCTTACCCTTAATTTGTTTCTCAAATTGCCTAGGTGATCCTTACGCTGCACTTCACTGGTGTGGTTGGTTCATCGATCGTTACATGGGAGATCAGATGGATGAGCTAGCTCCTGCAGGTCCTGCTGCCTGCTGCATGTGTTTGGTTTGTTGTGTGCTTCCTTGGCTAGCTTGCCTGGGTTGCGAGCTAGTTGCTTAATCATGGCTAGTGTTGGCCGTCGATCGATGGCCTCTCACTGCAAACGTGTATATGTTGTGTCAGGTGCGAGCTTGTGGTGGCTCTCGCCTTTAATTTGTGGCTTTTAAATAAGAAGCAGGCAGGATTGTTCTTGCCTGCTCGCACCTATATGTGTGCACAAGTTTGGCTTGCGAGTGAGGGTGCCTATGAGTTGTGTGTGCTTGCGTGCATCTACATGGCTGCGTGGTGTCGTTTGAGAGTGTGGTTGCCCGCTTGCTGTGTCTGCGTCAGCTGTGTGGACTTGCTGCTGGTTGTGTGAGTGTGTCTGTTATGCTTTAAAAAAACAGCTTGTAATAATACCAAACAGAGGGCTTTCAATGTTTTTGAAGTGCATTGATGGATTGTGATATTCTCAGTGTTTCTAGTTTGTATTGTCGTGCAGCCTTATGACAACAATTAACAATGTTATGTATGTCCTTAAGTTATCTGATATAATATGCGACAGCGACTGTACATTTTCCGAAGATCTGAATGTTATTACTGTTTGTAGCTTCTGGCCATCGTTTTGGTTATTTGTGCTGTCAGTTTGTTGAGCTGTCCGTATTAGCATGGTATGCTTCGATTCGGTAGCAGAGCATTGCAGGTTGTCATCTCTTTGCCCTGCAATTTGTCTGCTAATCTTGGCATCCAGTGCCTTGTCAGGCTGAATGAACATCATAACTGAAATTTTCAAACATATGGCGCCACTTCGTGTCCAATAGTATATACTCCCTCCGTCCTAAAATTCTTGTCTTAAATTTGTCTAAATACATATGTATCAAGTCACGTTTTAGTATTAGATACATCCGTATCTAGACAAATCTAAGACAAGAATTTTGGGACGGAGGGAGTACATGTTAGTGCTAAACTTTTGAGGTAATAGTCGAAGTCAGCTTTAATTTGTTACTTTTTTTAGAACGTAAACGCTAGGGGCGTCCGGCTTTAAATTAATAAAGCCTACAACAAGGCAGCGTACCACAGAGGTCCCAACTTACACGAGCACGGAGGCTCAGGCCATACCAGACACGGAGAGTTCAAGTTTTGCGGCCAAAAGATAGCGAGCACGGGAATACATGGCACCATGCCAAATCTTGAGCACGCAGACTCGCAAACACAACCAAAAGGGCCACTTCAAGGCGGGAAGTGGCGGATGGCTCCCTAGCCAAAACGTACACCTGACGCAGACGGGCTTGAGCTTGCTTCATCTTTTCAGAATCCTTGCGCCTCGCCAACGGACTCCACTGCTGCAGGAATAGGTCGCATTTGAAGATTATGTTAGCCGGATGAGACGGGAAGATCCTCCCGATCGCTAGTTTGTTCCTAGTAACCCAATGAGCCCAGAATAAGGCCCCGATACAGCTCCACGTCACACGCCTGTTACTCCCTTGGACGGAGTCGAGGATGGACCGAAGATCATTAGATGATCTAGGGTCCCAAGTAACACCAGCCGCGTCATGGATCGCGCTCCAAGCGAAACGTACCAACGGGCACCTAAAGAACACGTGATTCGCGTCTTCTGGAACATTACAGATCGCGCAAGAGCCGGTCGCCGGGCCTTGGCGCTTGGCCACGTTTTCAAAGGTGGGCAGTCTGTTCCTGAGCAGCTGCCAGAAGAACACCTTGATCTTGAGAGGAAGGCGCACCTTCCACAGAGCCGTTGGGCACCTGAAAGGTCGATACTTGGCAAAGTTTTCGGTAGAAGGATTTGACCGAGAACTTGCCGGATGCGGTGAGGGCCCAAGTCACCGAGTCTGCGGGTGTGGACAGAGCCACCGGGCTGATTAGCTCGAGCAGCGTCACTAGCTGCCCTTGTTCCTGCCCGTTGAGCTCGCGGCGGAAGTAGATCGCCGGGGGGGACGACACCAGGGCCGAGGCCACCTATTGGTTCGGGGAGACGGCCAAAGATTATAGGTCCTGGAATTCCAGCCAAAGAGGTTGGGATCCGACCCAATAGTCAAGCCAAAATCTGGTCGAACGACCATCCCGATTATGAACTTGGCCCCCATGGCGAAAGCCGGGCGGATCGCTTGTGGGTCGTTCCAAAAAGGTGAGCCCCTCGCTGCACCTTCATAAAAGTTCCCATTTGGGAAGTATTTGGCCCGCAACAGATCGACCCGCAGCCCAGTCGCCCCTTGGGAAATCTTCCAAATCCACTTACACATAAGAGCTATGTTTAGGATTCGCGTTTTTATGATCCCGAGGCCCCCCAAGTCTTTGGGGCGGCATACCGCAACCCACTTAACCATGTGGTATTTGCGCTTTAGCCCCGATCCTTCCCAGAAGAACTGCGACCGCGGTGTGCCCATCTTGGCATGAACCCTTCAGCCAAGAGGAAAAGGCCCATCGCGAATTGGGGCAGCGAGGAGAGGCTCGAGTTCGTTCGAACCAACCTGGCTGCGGAGGACAGAAATTTGCCCCTCCACGGGCAAACCTTGGGATCATACTCGAAGTGAGCTTTAATTTGTTACTCACCCTGCTTAATTTGTTTCTCCCTGCTGCCACTCGCGTTGCCTAGGTGATCCATGCGATGCACTTCACTGATGTGGTCGATTCTTCCATCGTTACATGGGAGATCAAATGGACGCTCGCTCCTGCAGGTCCTGCTGCCTGCTGCATGTGTTTGGTTTGTTGTGTGCTTCCCGAGTTGCATGATCCCAACAGTTGGGGTCGATCGTCGATCAACTCCTATTGCTGCTAAGTGTTGTCATGTCAGGTGTGAGCTTTTGGTGGCTCTTACCTTTATGGCTTTATATTAAAATAAGAAGGGGCATGGTTCTTGCCTTCTCGCGCCGACGATGTGTGTGGAGAAGAGTGGCTTGCCATGTGTGTGCCTGCTCGCAGCCTCAAGAGTATGAACTTGGAGTGATTGACTACGCAGCAGCTGATGTGTTTGCCTGCATGCATGTAGAAATCCTTTTTTGGCTGTCTGGTCTGGTGTGCGTGTGTGTTTATCTGAAGTTCTGAACACAGAAGCAGCTGGTTCAGTGGATCGGCTTATCGGACCTGCTATTTTTCCTGTATCTGTTATGCTTGTGGAATAAACATCGTTTTTATTTGTGGGGCTTGTGGAATGAACATCAGTTTGTGAACTGCTGTTGTCCAGGGGAATGGATTTCAGTTTGTGAACTGCATTGTAATATTTTCTTACTGGTAGTTTGTATTAGTGTGTAACCCATCGGGCGAGCTAAGTTGTGAGGTTCAGGGGCCATGCATGGCCCCCCAGCCTTAATTAAAACCAGGAAGAAACTTTTTTAAGGGGTGTTTAGATTAGAAAACATATAGCCATTGGTCACCCCTGTTGGATGAATGGCAACTAGTATTTCCTGAGGGCCAAAGGCCATTACATATACATGTGTGTGAAAGTGCAGAAAAGCCCCTTATACAATGGGGATGTACACAATGAACTATACACATCTAACACCCCCCCTCAAACTCATGGTGGATCAACAACACTGAGTTTGGAGAGGAAAAACCCATGTTGCGCTCGAGTCTGTGCCTTCGTGAAGAAGTCAGCCAACTGTAACTCGAGAGGGCACATAGTGAAGAGCGAGTCGATCTCGCACAAAGCACGCACAAAGTGGGCATCCACACCGATGTGCTTGGTGAGCTCATGCTTCACCGGATCACGCGCAATGCTGATAGCACCGGTACTGTCGGACAGTAGAGGAGTGGAGGTAGTAGCAGACACACCAAAGTCCTCAAGTAACCACCGTAACCAGATCACCTCAGTCGTCAACATAGCCATGGCTCGCAACTCAGCCTCTGTACTCGGCGAGAATGCATGCTGCTTCTTGGTCTTCGTGCAATATGAGCCACCAAGAAAGACACAATAAGCAGACAGCGAGCGCCGATCCGAGGGATCACTAGCCCAGGTAGCATCAGAGTAGGCCTGAAGCTCAAGAGAGCTGGAGCGGGAAAAAAGGCGCTGAGAGATCGTGCCACGAAGATATCGTAGAACACGGACGAGATGACTATAGTGGACAGAGGTGGGGGCTGAAACAAACTGACTCAGGATGTGGACAGGATAGGAGATGTCAGGACGCGTAACAGCAAGGTAGACAAGACTGCCAACAAGATGACGATAGCGAGTGGGATTAGGAAGAGGGTCACCATCGGTGGCACGAAGCTGAACGTTGAGCTCCATAGGAGTCACAACCGTGCGCTCATCACCGAGAGCAGCGCGAGCAAGAAGATCCTGAATATATTTTTCTTGGGAGATGTAGAAGCCATCAGAGGTCGAGGAGATCTCAATCCCAAGAAAGTAGCGAAGTGGGCCAAGATCAGTCATAAGAAACTGGTCGCGAAGGCGAGCCTTAACAAAGGCGATGTAGTCAGTGTCGTCACTAGTGATGATCATGTCATCAACATAGAGAAGGACAAGAGTCCGACCACGAGGAGACGTGTGAACAAACAGCGCGGGATCATGGTCACTGGGCAAGAAACCAGCGGCGGTCACCACAGATGCGAAGCGCTCAAACCAGGCACGAGGGGCCTGTTTGAGACCATATAGAGGGCGGCGAAGTCTACAGACCATACCATCAGGAGCATAGTACCCCTGTGGTGGCTGCATATAAACCTCCTCACGCAACTCGCCATTGAGAAAAGCGTTCTGAACATCAAGTTGAGAGATAGACCACTGACGAACAGAAGCCACAACAAGAAGAGTGCGAACAATGGTCATGTGGGCCACAGGAGCGAATGTCTTATCATAATCGCGTCCCTGCTCCTGTTGGAAACCACGGGCTACAAGACGAGCTTTGTAGCGCTCAAGAGAACCATCGGAGCGAGTCTTAACCTTGTAGACCCACTTGCAGGTGATGGGACGAACGCCGGAAGGGAGAGGAACCAGATCCCAAGTGCCAGAGCGCTCAAGGGCAGCAAGCTCTTCGGCCATCGCAAGCTGCCACTCAGGCTGAGTCATTGCAGTCCGATAGGAAGTGGGCTCAGCAATGGCAGAGAGACCATACCGATCAGGGGAGTAGTGATCAGGTGGGGGTGAGGCCGAGCACGGAGATTATGAACCGGGGGAGATGTGGAGGGAGGAGCAGCAGAGGTGGAAGGCTCATCAGGGGAGACATCCCCAGTATGAGAGCGACGAGTATAGTGGAGAGGAAACGGTGAGAGAGGGCGACGGAGTGAAGATGATGGTGGAGAGGTGGAGGAGGAGGATGGAGAGGATGGGGTCGGTGGTGAGGGAGAGTATGGGGTCCGTGGTGAGGGAGAAGGGAGGAGAGGTGCCAGAGGAAGAGGTGACACAGGAGGCACATAGCGGGGTGTGTCGGGAAGGAGAAGGAAAGCAAGGTCATCGACAGAGAAACTCGAGGAAGGAGAACGTGGGTAGTAAGAACGAGACTCATCAAAAGTCACATCACGCGAGATGCGCAAGCGACGACCTACAGGATCCCAACATTGATAGCCCTTGTGCTCATCGCTGTAGCCAAGGAAGACACACTCAACCAACTGAGCAGTCAGTTTGGTGCGTTCTCGGGGGGCAAGAAGAACATAGCACACACATCCAAACATACGAAGAGCTGAGTAGTCGGGAGAGCGACCAGTGAGACACTCCATAGGAATACCACCCTGAAGAGCAGTCGATGGCTGAATGTTGATGAGATAGGTGGATGCGGAAGCAGCCTCAGCCCAAAAGTGGGGTGGAAGGGAAGCAGCAATCAGTAGCGCACAAGCCGTCTCAAGCATATGACGATGCTTGCGTTCGGCAACGCCATTCTGAGCATAGGCCCCAGGACATGAGAACTGGGCAAGAGTACCCTGTTCCGCTAGAAAACCACGCAGCAGCTGAGAGATATACTCCCCGGCAGAGTCAGCACGAAAAGTACGAATGGACGTGGCAAACTGGGTGTGAACCATGGCAGCAAAACGTTTGTATATAGATAGAGCCTCGCTACGAGATTTCATGAAGTAGAGCCAAGTGTAGCGATGACCACCTTTCGAATCAAAGGGAGCAGGACCCCAGACATCAGAATGAACTAAGTCAAACGGATGCTGAGATACTGACTCACTAGTAGGATAAGGTGACTGAGTCTGTTTGCCAAGTCTGCAACCATTACAATGTAAAGAGACATCTCCAGATACAGACCCTAAGAGGCCCTGACAAACTAAAGAAGACAAACGAGAGCCACAGATGTGACCAAGGCGATGATGCCACTGCTGGAAGGACGCAGACGAAGAGGCAGCAAGAGCATGGGAGCTGGCAGAAGTGGTGGCAGTGGAAGGAACACAAAGCCAGTCAACCTCCCAAAGGCCCTCTGACTCACGGCGCCGAGGGCCAGCTCCAACCAAAACCTTGGTGTGACGATCCTGAATGGAGCAAGAGTCGGTATCAAGAATGACACGATAACCAGAATCAGTAAGTTGAGCAGCAGAAAAAAGATTCATGGTAAGACGAGGAACATGTGAAACACTCGGAACAGAGAAGGACGGAGTGGAAAGAATACCACGACTAGCAACAGGAAGAGATGTGCCATCGATAGTAAGAACATTAATAGGTGAATCAAGAGGTCGAAGAGAAGACAAGACAGAAGAATCAGAGGACATATGGAAGGAAGCTCCAGAATCCAAAACCCACGAAGATGTACCTGACTGTGTAGATGCCTGCGGTGGTGGAGAAGTAGCTGCAGTCACAGCAGCAGCTGAACCAGTCGACGAAGAGCCTGAGGAGGCCAAGAGACGTTTGAGCCTCATAATGTCCTAGTCAGTGAGTGACGGAGTCAAGGAAGATCCAGGAGTCCCACTGGAAGAGGAGCGCTGCTGCTCTCGCTTCTTCTCACGGCAATCAGACTCTGGGTGACCTGGCCGAGAGCAGTAGCCACAGAAGGTGTCACGGCGTGACCGGACCCTCTCAGTGTAAGCAGGTCGACTCACCCCCTCTGAAGGTGTGGGGAGGAGCGGTGGAGCGGTGAGCCGAGCAGACGACACAGGAGCACGAGCAGCCAGCACAGACGGGACCACCAGCAATCCAGCAGAGCGAAGGCGGGTCTCTTCAGCACGAAGTTCAGCAAGCACCTCTGAGATAGGAACACGACCACGAGCAAGCAAATGAGCACATCGTGGTTCAAACTCAGAGCGGAGACGTGACAAGAACTCATGGACCCGCTGAAACTCCAGGTCAGACCGAGTAGTCTGACAACGCAACGACAAGTTCCACAAACAACTGTCCGCAATGAGTCAAGCTGGCGCCAGATGGCAGAGCACTGTGAATAGAACTCATCAACAGACGAGTCACCCTGCTGAAGAGCATGCTCCTGTCGCACCACAGATAAGTAAAGAGCATCACCAGAGGGCTGATAACGTTGACAGAGATAAGACCACATCGCTGCAACGGCGCCGAGGCCCATGAACTCGGAAGCAAACTGAGGAAGGACACTCGCAGTGAGAACAGCAGCAGCACGGCCGGGCATCATCATTGCACCACTGAGTGTAAGCAGACAGATCATCCCGGTAGACAGAAAGAGCATCTGAATAGGCAGATACCTGTTGCTCATAAGCATCAACCGCATCATCATCGAGCGCCTTGGCTGCATCTCGATCAGCCTGAGAAGCATCAGCAGCAAGGACCGGCGGCACCGGCGGGGGAGGAGCCACTGGAGCAACAGGGCATGGCGGACAGGTGACCTCGCCAGAGAGAACGCCCCAGAGAAGGAGACCACGCATATGAATGCGCATGAACCCCGCAAACTCGGCATAGTTTGTGCCATCGAAGATCACCGAGCACCGAGGAACGGCGACATAGCCCGAAGAGGACATAAGGAAATCTCTCTGTTGCTGCGGGCTACTTCTCTTTTTTACCAAAGACACAAGACTCGATATGGAACTGGATCGAACCAGGCCAGAGCGCTAAGGGCGCACGCACCCGAGGAGAGAGGCAGCGAGGCGGGATGAGGAGGTGCGAGGGCTGAGGAGGAGCGGCAGCTGGCAGGGGCAGCCGGGGCGAGGGCGAGGCGGGCGCCAGGCAGGGGCGGCCGGCCAGGCGGAAATCGTGGATAGCCGGGGTGAGGGCGAGGCGGGCGCCGTGGTCGGCCAGGCAGGGGCGGCCGACCAGCGGAAGTCGGGGGTGGCCGGGACTGCCTCCAGGCGGGCGTCGTGGGTGGCCGGAGCGGGCGGCCAGGAGAGCAGCCTGGCGGGCGGGTGCCGGGGGCGGCAGAGACAACCCGAGCCTAGCTGGGACAGTAGTCACGCGGGGAGGAGCGGATCCAGGCGAGGACGAGAAGAGGAGACCAGCAGCGGGCGGACCGGCTGAGAAAATGGACCTAGCAGCGGCGGCGGCTGGGATGGAGAGCCCACGGAGTTGCAGCGTGCGAGGAGAGGAGAACCTAACATCTGATACCATGTTGGATGAATGGCAACTAGTATTTCCTGAGGGCCAAAGGCCATTACATATACATGTGTGTGAAAGTGCAGAAAAGCTCCTTATACAATGGTGATGTACACAATGAACTATACACATCTAACAACCCCAAGCATCCATTATTTTGTGCATGCCCACCGCCCCCCCTCCCCCCCTCCAAATCCTGCCTAGCTCCCCCTCTGTAGCCTTATGATATTTCAACCTGCTATATGTATGCCACGCCAGATTTGCGATAAACGATGTGATGACTGTGCAAGTTCTGAAGAAATCTCTCTGAATTTCATAACTTGCCATTTTTCATAGTTTTTATAATGCTTAATTGTTAATTGTGGCTCATAGCTTATGGCCATCATTTGGCCATTTGTACTCTTTGTTTTGTTGACTATTCCCACCGATTCAAAATAAGTGTCGTGATTTTATCTGCCAATTGACTAAAAAAATGACAATTGTTTAGATTAATTACCAGCTTGGAGAAAAAGTGGTGTAGTATTGTGTGACTACTGACTACTCTTTCTGTGCGCAGAAATGTACACTACAGTCCATGCTAATTTAACCATTGCTAGTTGTCATTTTTTTTTGTCATGAAATTTGTCTTGCCCGCCCACCACTGATCCCATGGCTGCCCCACAAAAAACTCCAATCCGGCTCTTTGCTCGGAACTCTAGCTCACTCACTCTCCTCTTCCCTCTCTGATTCTGATCCAATCCGGCGCAATGTCGAGCTTAGGCAGCCACTTCGGTTCCGACGTCGACGTCGACAATGAGTTGGCCCTCGGCATTGCCATGGAGCGGTCCAAGGTGGACATCGGGGGCAGCTCCGGATCTGCAGGGTCGTCGCACCTCCCGCGCCGACGCAGCGTGGACGCCGGACCTGGCCCTTCCCGGCCAGCGCGTAGGTTCGCTAGGGCAGCACGGTCCGTTCTGCCCCTGCTTCGTCCCCTTCCTCCGCCAGCCGATGCTCCGCGTGTGCAGCGGTGGGTGCAGTGCCCGCGCCGTCGGCCCGCACGCGCACTCCGGAATTGGAGGCGCGCGCCGCCCACCGTGAGAGGAAGCGGGCAAGACAGAGGGACGCGGTGGAGCAGTCCGCGTGCCGCCACCACGGGATGCAGGCGAACCCGACGAGGATGAGCGGCTCCTCGCTTGGGTCTACCACCGGTGGCTCACGGCGGGGGAGACGGACTCTCACTGTCCTACAGCGGAAGAACGCGAAGGTGCTCTGGCTTGGCATTGAGCAGTCGGAGCCCGAGATGGCGGATGTAGTGGTGGAGGCGCCTCGGTTGTCCAAGCTAAAGCGGCAACATGACAGGGCCATCCGACGGCTGAATGGGCTCATTGTCCTCTCCGACAATTCCAACGACGATCACAGCTCCGACGACGACGACTCCAGTGATCCACCGCCTGCAGCCGAATCCTAAGCTACACCGACGACCGGAAGGGCAAAGGCCTGGTGAGGAAGTGGTGAATCTCCGCCTCCGCGGGCGTTTGTGGGGCCGAATTTGCCAAGCCGATTATAGATGCTCTTATTAGCTTAAAATTCTGAACATATGCCGTGACTTTGCGCCCAGAAGTATATTTATGGGCATACGCTTTCATGTTGCCCGATTTTTGTCAGAGCTTCATTTTGTAGCTTCCGTACATTTCTTTTCCAGTGCCAGTATTTTTACATACATTTAAATTCTGGTGTCTTTCTATCAAGTGCAGATTTTGTAATATCACATTAGCGAACATGTCACGATGGAACATGTCACGATGGAACAAGGAATTCTGGTGATTTTTTCCATGTTCCTTTTTAGTCAGTTCATGTATCAGGTTCAAGACCAAATAATTTTTGGCGCCGTAACCATCGAAATCTTATTGGATGTCTTGATATCCATTTAAAGACTATAGTATTGGAAACTTATCGGGGCATTGTGTCTGAAGTTAACTTCACTACGTTCTTTGTGCTGAACGCGAGAGAACTAGATTCAATGACCATTCAGGTTGAAACCATTGACGAGGAATTTATTGCAAAACAGCAGAGGTTGCTGCAGCTGGAAAACAAGGCTTCAACGGGTGCTTGGTTTCACTTTACGACTGACAGATGTCTCCGGGATATAGGAGATATCTGCCATGTTCGTGACTTGGATCTAACTGATCCCTTTGTGCGTTGATGTTGAGGCTGGGTTCTCTGCGTTCAAGAGTTGACCATGCCTGTCTCATTTTCCGTTTTGCCTTCCCGTAGTTTGTAGTTTCTATTATGATGGAACTTTATGACATTTAAACACATGCAATGCGTGTCATCAGTTTTGTGATATACTCCCTTCGTCCGGAAATACTCGCCGGAGGAATGGATTATCTAGATGTATTTTAGTTTTCGATACATTCATTTTTATGCATTTCTCCGACAAGTATTTCCGGACGGAGGGAGTACTACTGTGTGGCAACGGTGAAATTTCTGAATAATCTCACTAAAATTTTGAAGCGATTGACTTTGTGTGGTTTGTATTGTTTTTACTGATTATTATTTTGGTTCGTAGCTTCTGGTCATTTTTTTTTTCAAACGTAAAAGGTAGAGCAGTCTCTACTAGCCGCCGCATTCACTGCTTGAGTTGATTGACTTCTGCAATACCGGAATAAGTTGGAGACCAGCTTGCGCATAGGTAAGTCCAACAAAGCCTTGCAAAAGGACAGTGGAAAAAAAAGTTGCTCTCTGGTTTCAAGAGTCTGCATGCCACACATAACACAGCAATAATTCTCAATGAAAAAATTCTTCCTCCGAAGCATGGCTCTAGTGTTTAATCCTGTTATGAACCAAGAGCGAGAGGAAGATTTTATGACTCAATTGGCAGCATGTGTTCCATATCCCTTTGAGCACTGGCAAGACATAAATTTGCACTGATAGATGTCCGTAGATGCTGGAAACTTTAAAGCCTAAAAGCCCCTGAGGCGCATTGCCAATAATCCGCTGCCTTGTCATTCTGCATCCAAATATGTATTCATGGATAGTAATTACTGTCAGAGCTTCAATATGCATGCTGGTTAGTTCAAGAAAACGGGCAATGATCTGGGTCGGAGCATGTAGAAATCAACGAATTCTGCTTTTTCCAACATATTTGCTGTGAGCAAAGCCAAAAATGGGCCTGTTATATATCAACGGGATCTGCTTCTGAATCTGCTTTCAGAAAAGCCGTGTGGTTGTGTGTGTGCTTTTACTTTGCTGCTGCTGCTGCTTCTTTACTTCTTAGTTCATCTGTAGAGAATTCTAAAGTACACTGCCAGACATCATCATCACTACATGCTCTGGCAAAAAGAAAAAGGGAGCCATCCAGTATGCAGAGAACACGCAAGGAATTGTGCCTTCTTTTATGCAGAGAAGGAAGGACTGATTCTCATTGCAAAACAAACAAGGCTACCTTCAGCTTCACTGAGAGGGCAAACCATATCGACCCCTCCTGCATATCTCGCAAGCCTCTGCTCTGATCTGACTATCATAACTTGTAACTAGCACTAGCAGAAGCTGATCTTAATCTATTCCCGAGGTATGCGCATATTGTTAATAATATTCATGTGCCTTGTTCTTGCTACAATTAACAATGGTGGAGCAGAAATGTAACATGTTATCTTTGCTGTGCATACAGGCTGCCGTGGTGACAAAACTTCATCCGATGGGTTAGATTGAGAACATGCAAGTAACTATGCCTTCTTTAGTTATAGAAAGAATGCTGACAGAGCAAAACATATCTATCCTCCTGCATATCTCTCTCATCTGAAGTCACGGCACGTCAAATAGTTCAAATCGAGTCTCTGTTTCTCAAGCTGCTCCACCTTTCTACTCTACTGTCAAGGTACTCACATACTACTGAAAAATTAGTGACATTTTGTTAGCTCTCTTGAGACTTCAACCTTGACCTTGTACCCTGTTCTAGCTAAAATTGCACGGGGTATTACTGGTTAACTAACAATGGTGAAGATCAGCTGTAACATGTTGTCGTTGTCGTGCATGCAGGCAATAGTTACAGAACTTCAACTGATGGGTTAGATTGGTTCATCTGCTGCTGCTTTTCTGCGTCTTGGTAGAGAACATCATGACTCCTCCCACATGGGTAATACTCTTGTGCAATTTATGTTCATGAACTTACTAATTAATCGTTTTCATTCATGTAGTTCTGCTGAGATTTTCATGTCCCATGCGTTTTTGTACGTCAACCTTTACCTG
This sequence comes from Aegilops speltoides, assembly GCA_021437245.1. Taxonomy (NCBI): domain Eukaryota; kingdom Viridiplantae; phylum Streptophyta; class Magnoliopsida; order Poales; family Poaceae; genus Aegilops; species Aegilops speltoides. The sequence goes on from CM038147.1 coordinate 559,968,017, forward strand.
TAATCGTGCATGTGATGTACTCCGTTTTTATTTACTTCACATATTAGTTTTGGTCAAAGTCAAGCTTTGTAAACTTTGACAAAGTATATAGACAAAAATATTAACATGTACAATAACAAATATACTATGATAAGAAATCAATACCATTAAATTCATTATTAAATATACTTTCACATCATATAGATTTGTTATGGTAAATATTTATATTTTTTGTATAAACTTAGTCAAACTTTACGAAGTTTGACTTCAGTCAACTCTAATATGCCGTGTAAATAAAAACAGAGGGAGTATAAATGGTCCGATTTAACTAGCCGGGCGAGGGATATAGTTATAAATGTGAAAATATAACTATGCATGTGGCTGCCTAGAATGTTCTTGATTGAGATAGGCTAGAGGTGAAACTCATAAAATCTCGCAACCAACTCATGGATCCAGCACATGAATAGCAAGCTTTCATGCACCTCTATCCATGGCTAGTTCTTTGATTATACTCCAGTCCGCTTCAGATCCCTCTATACAGACTCCTCCCATGTCAAGTTTGGTCTACTACGACCTTTCTTGACATTATCAGCATGCTTTAGCCGTCCACTATGCAGTGGAGCTTCTGGGGGCCTACATTGAATATGCCCAAATCATCCCAGATGAGGTTGGACAATCTTCTCTTCAGTCGGTGCTACTCCAACTCTATCTCGTATATCATCTTTCCGTACTCGGTCCTTTCTTGTGTGGCCACTCATCCATTTTAACATGCGCATCTCCAGCACACCTTACTATTGAACAGGTAGCCTTTTAGTCGGCCAACACTCAGCGACATACATATTGAGGGTCGAATCGCCGTCGTATAGAACTTGCCTTTTAGATTTTGTGGCACTCTTTTGTCACAGAGAATGCCAGAAGCTTGTCGCCACTTCATCCATTTGGCTTTGATTCAATGGTTCACGTCTTCATTGCTATCCCGATCCTTTTGCAGCATTGACCCCAAGTATCTATAGGTGCCTTCTGAGGCACCCCCCGCCCATCAATGCCAACCTCCTCCTCCTCGTGCCTAGTAGTACTGAAACCACACATAATGTACTCGGTTTTAGTTCTAGTAAGTCTAAAACATTTTGATTCCAAATTTTTCCTAAATAACTCTAGCTTCCTATTGAACCTAGTCCGACTATCACATGGACTAGCATCATATCACCCGCAAAAAGCATACACCATGGGATATCTCCTTGTGACCTTATCCATCACCAAATCAAAAAACATAAAGGCTCAAAGCTGACCCCCGGTGCAGTCTTATTTTAATCGGGAAGTCATCAGTGTCACCATCACTTGTTCGAACACTTGTCACAACATTATCGTACATGTCCTTGATGAGGGTAATGTACTTTGCTGAGAATTTTTGTTTCTCTAAGGCCCACCACATGACATTCTGCGGTATCTTATCATACGCCTTCTCGAAGTCAAGGAACACCATATGCAAGTCCTTCATTTGCTCCCTGTATATCCCTATAAGTTGTGATGCTAAGACAATGGCTTCCATGGCCAACCTCCTAGGCACGAAACCAAACTGATTTTTGGTCGCGTTTGGCATTCTTCTTAAGAAATGCTCAATGACTCTCCCCCATAGCTTCATCGTATGGCTCATCAGCTTAATTCCACGATAGTTAGTACAACTCTAAACATCCCCCTTCGTGAAGATCGGTATTAATATACTCTATCTCCATTCTTGTGGCATATTGTTTGCCCAAAAAATGAGGTTGACAAGCTTGATTAGCCCAACCATCGCCATGTCCCCGAGGCCCCTCCACGGCACAATGGGGATACAATCACGCCCGTCGCCTTGCCTCCTTTCATCCTTTTTAAAGCCACCTTCACCTCAGACTCCTGGATTCACCGCATAAAATGCATGCTAGTATCATCAAATGAGTCGTTCGGTTCAATGATAGAGCTCTCATTCTTCCCATTGAACCACTTGTGGAAGTACTCCTGTCATGTATGCTTGATCTCCTCATCCTTCACCAGGAGTTGGTCTGCTCCGTCCTTGATGCATTTGACTTGGTCAACATCCCTCATCTTCCTCTCTCGGATCTTGGCCATCATACAGATGTTCCTTTCACGTCCTTCATGTCCAACCGCTGGTAGAGGTCCTAATATGCCAGACCCCTTGCTTCACTCACAGCTCGCTTTGTGGCCTTCTTTGCCAACTTGTACTTCTCTATGTTGTATGCACTCCTATCCAGGCATAGGAATAACAAACAATCTTTTTTCTTCTTAATAGCCTTTTGGGTATCATCATTCCACCACCAGGTATCTTTAACTTCGCTTCTACTCCCCCTAGACACTTTAAACTCCTCTGAGGCCACCTTACGAATGAACTCGACATCTTCATCCACCTATTTTCTGCATCACCTCCATCCTCCGAAGGGCCCTCCGTAATGACCCTCTCCTTGAACTCCCGAGCTACCTCCCCCTTGAGCTTCCACCACTTCGTTCTAACAACTTTGGCACGCTTATCGCGTTGGACACGAACCCAAAAGTGGAAGTCAACAATCACAAGCTTCTGCCGAGGGACAACACTCTCCCCAGGTATCACTTACAATCTAGGAACGCATGCATGCCCGTCTTCTCTTCTCGAGATAATGAAATCAATCTGGTAAGAGTGTTGACCACTACTAAAAGTCACTAGATGTGATTCTTTTTAAAGAGGGTGTTAGCTATGATCATGTCGTAGGCTAGAGCAAAGCTTAAGACATCATCTCCTTCTTGATTTTTGATGCCAAAGCCAAAGCACCCATGCACCCCTTCAAAACCCGTTTTAGAACGTGGCCATTGAGGTCTTCTCCTATGAAGAGTCTCTCGCCAATGGGTACACTTCCAACCACTCCAAGCCTTCTTGGAACTCCCTCTTGGTGTTCTCATTGTGGAATACTTACACGGCATACACAGTGATAACATTGAGAACTAAGTCCCCAACTACCAACTTGACCAAGATAATTCGGTCCCCATGTCTCTTGACGTCTACCACTCCATACAGGAGGCTCTTGTTAATCAAGATGCCTCGATGCACCTACAAAATTTTGTTAACATTTTATTTTTATTTTTATGTTAGTCTCGGTTATATGACAATGAATGAATGTATAATTACATATCACCTTCGATACTCAAATATCTTGAAGTTACATATACAAAAGGGTCTTGACCAAATTTATTTATTTCTGCTTGTTCATTGGTGTGGTCATTTCAAGTTCAATCGAGTGACCATCGTAAAAAATTGAACCAATGGGGCGTTGTTTATCTGGTTTTTTCTATCTAATTCACCTCTTGCAACCTACTAATGATGTGTTCTTTATTATCGTGGAAAAATATGGTTAGCAAACTGAAGGCCATTTTGGTTGAAGTTGATGTTGATACTAACAGAAGAAAATTGAAAGAAAAAAAATCCAAATAGCTCCGAAGAAACTAAAACCTTTTGTGGTCCAATGTACTCATGCATTTGACCAAAGGCGATAAAGATGCGTACATTAAATTTTCTACCACTTGATATTAATTGGCATAGTAATCTAAATTTGTTGATGTATAATAATCATCAATAGTAAATTATTTCCAAAAAATCCCCTCCCTCTAAGGTCGCCCTGCAATAGAAATGGCAAACCCTAGCCGACCGCTTCTACTCTCCCTCCTCCTGCCCCCTCTCAAAATGGCACGCGCTGCCGGGCGAAGCCCTGGTGACGTTAGTGATGGCGGGAATCTCCTCCCGTTCGCTTGGGTTTCGATGCTGGCATGGGACGCCCTAGACACGCAGAGGTGCCTTGCTCACGTGGATGTGCGGTGCGGCAGCAGGCGCTGATGGCGGCAGTGTTCACGTGAGGGTGTCTGCTGGTTCGACATTGGCATGGGTTCGCCGCCCTGGCTCGCAGTGCGGTAGCCACACATGGGCGCTCTCTAGAGGATGCATGCGGTGTCGGGTGGCTCCCAGATCTGGGGACCTGACCTTGGTGGCCAGCGTGGGGGTCAGCGGTGACCTGGTGTAGTTGCCGCTCAGGTCAAAGGCCCGGACGGTGTCCTTGCACTGGATCTGCTAATACTTCTCGCTACAAGAAATTTGTTAATACACGACGGTTCTTGGATCAACCGAAAACTGTCATGCAAGCCCATCCGCGATGGATTTGAAATCCATCATGTATATCACGTCATAATTTGACATCATACCCTCCATGATGGTTCTTGACCGTCATGGATCCGCCTCAAGCATGGGCAAGCCCAAACTAGGCCCAAGCCTTTGTGGCGGTGCAAACCGTTATGGACCAACACCACATAGGATTTTGACTTGACCAACTGGAATGACGTGGCTTCCTACGTGGACACTATTTCTCGTCACAAAAATCATCATGGATTTAGGATCAATTTAAATTTGGTCCCATCCATTTCTTTCGGACTAATTTTGATCCAATACACTTTCAGCATAATGTGTTACGCAAAATAGTGCAAATTTTGTCCCATGACAGTATTTCCAAAGTTTCATACGTTACACAAATCATTCAATATGCAGCCATCCATAGGTATCTACAACAGAGCAGTTTATAAAATCTTCCATGAAATGATAATATACAACATATATTGACAAAATATATCACACAGCAAGGTTGGGAACCACTACAATCCAAATTACACCAACAAAACATATAAGCTCCTAAGGTTGTTATTCATGTTCATGTGTCGGCCCTCCTGATGGCAACTATATGCCATGGCGGATTGTGACGGACAGTACCAAGTAGCCCGCTACCCAAACATACCTACCATATTTACAACATTAGACATTTGTAGATATGAATAGATAATGGTAAAAATAAGAGAATTAGAAGGAACCTACAAAAAAATAAATTACATGCTTTCGAAAATCCTTAAATCTTACTGTGCCTACAAATGAGAATAACAAAGCATCTACTATAAAACAACAATAAACATGATGTTGCTACAAATTAATCCAAATAGAAATGTGTCAGATGAAAGTCTAATTAAGTTGACCTATAAGTGACAATTGAATAGAACATACATCGCAGAACTAAATACTATAGCAGCACAAGTTGAGGCCATATACATCCGCCAAAAAATGGCATCACTAACAAACAATATCCATGACGCAGAGCCACTGCTCGTCGGCCTGGCTGGCGTAAGCTTCTAATGTTCATGTCTCAACAAGTTCACACATGGAACTAAATATTTATCAAGGCACTGACAATAGTAAACAACACTTGCTTGCCAAGTGAACTCTAAATGGCATGCAAAATAACTAAGAGCTATGGCCACTAATAGATCTAAAGAAGTGGCAAATGGTTCCGTTAAGAAATACTGATATAGTGGTTAGGATGTATCAGTTATTGATCTTAGCCACATGCATACTGGGATTACTTTGATTCGAGTGCATAAGATGATACATTTAACCACAAGATCCATGGGGCACAAACAAATCAGTTGAAAATCACACCCTGGTGAAAAATGCATAACTGCGAGCTAGATCAACTAAGTAGGCGCAGCTCAGTAACAGTTGAGCTGGTGAATGGAAATAACGGATTAATCATAGCAGTGGTAGTAGAGAAATATCCCTGGTTGATCGCGGAGCAGCTCCACCACGGCTACCGCGGCCGCCATCTTATGCTCTATTGTGCGCCATGCAGCAGCGCGCTGTTACAGCGCTACCTAGACCTGCATCCCAAAAACAAGAGATCATAATTGGACAATTAGAGTGTTGAGTGATCGAAATAAAAACAGAGAAATAACATCAAGAAAAAGATTTAGGATCAATTGTCAGGAGCACTATTGAGGAGGGCGACTTAAGCATGGAGCAAAAAAGTTGAAGAAAAAAATGCGCTGTGTCACTGTGTTGGCAAGTGCTAGCTCGGTGTGTGCCTCCAGGTTGAGGGAGAGTGAGCTAACTAAACTGAATTACATTTTGATAGAAGACCACATACCACAGTGCAGCGGTTTATCTCTACTTGGTACCCTGCAGTGTGCAAGATACAGAAAAAAAAATTAGAGAAAATTCAGTGTCAAAGATTAAGAAAAGAAGCACGCACAACACACCAGCTGCTGCACCGGAGCCCTCGTTAGAAGCTGCCGCCACCTTGTCAGCACGCACACACAACACAAATTAGAGAAGGCAGTAGCCACGCTAGGCAATCGACCCTGATAGTGTTGGACCTTTGTTACCAATCTATATAGGAATAAAGGTGAAGCAAACTGTCCAAATACGCATGCATCATTAAGACTACCCATAATGGGAAGTAACATAGAGTAGTAACATGTATATGTTACTAAATCTAAGTTACTATCTCCATAGTGGGTAGTAACATAGAGGTAGTAACATAAAGGTTTTCATTTATTAGTTTATAGACTCATCTTGTTTTGATACTACCTCTCTCTCAGTTTACAGGGCGCGCGCGTATCCCTAGGTCGTCAATTTGATCAATCTAATACAAGTCATATATTACAAAAAATATACCAACATAAACTTCGGAGTTTCTACTTTCAAAAGGTATAATTTTTATGTTTTATAGTTTATATTAGGGTGATAAAATTGGCAACGTAGGTATACGCGTAGGACTTGTAAACTGAGACGGAGGTAGTATGTGTGATGTTACTCATTGTATGAGTAACTAGCTATGTTACTCAATTTGTCTCTCTCCTCATTAATTAGCTGCCACATCGTCTTTTTTGCTTCGGTGACATCAATGTTACTACCTATGTTACTTCCATTGTGGGTAGTCTAAGTACTATCTATATAGGAACAAGGGGATTAACTGATTGACTAAACCGAGAGACACCAAAAATCTAACATTAGTGAAATAAGTACTATAGTATATAGCGATTGGAAGAAAACTCATCAAAGATTTTAACTTGGCGCACTTGCATTCAGTCATCACCACCAGTGGGTCATTCTGAAACAAAATTGCTCTAGTGCAGCTGTGGTTCCAAATGAGGTGTGGGACGTGGATTTTTGGAGCACCTGCACCCTGACCCTGCTATCCTGGATCTCCAATATCGCTTTAAGATCCGTGTGACATAACTAACTTTCTATAAGAAATTTTCTCTTCTTAGTTTCTCTCATATAGAACATGTCCGGAAATTGAAACCTTTGCAGCGTGACAAAGCTTTCTAACTAGAATTTAGGATAAATCTTTCAAAAAAATTGTCCGACATTAATACTAAAAATATGAATTTTTTTTAATCAAACATGTCGGTGTACTAAGGTAGGGGTACCTCAGTACCCCAACTTGTGCACGGGCAGTTGCAGCTTCCCGCAGCAAGGTTTACCACGTGCTCGCCGGAAACCTTCATGCTCCATATCAAGCCATTCAAGAACAAAGTGTACCAGGCAGAAGATCAAGACCCCGGCAAGCGGAGCTTGCCGGGAAGGCCGTTCCAGGCTCAAGGCTACATCACTTACGCAAGGCCCCGACGAGAGGAGCTCGCCGGGAAGGCTAGAGGATTACATCAAATAAGACACGCCTCGGCGCTACACGCGTCGGCGAGGGCCCGGGAGCGACAAGTCACTGAGCCGGCAAGCCCGGGCCGGCAAAGTCAAGACCCGGCAAGGTGCTTGCCGGGAGAGTCGCGCTTGTGCTGCGCTCCAGCTCATCGGCCCACGCGTGCCTACAGGGCCTTTTCAGGGGCGCGTGGCGGATGGCTGTGCAGCCTGGGGACACGGTGGCACTTCACGGTGGTGGATCCATCGCCGTGGCGACGGAGACGCAAGGGCGGAGCTTTTGGGGTCGACGGCGACGGGCATTAAATGCTCTTGTCCCCCATCACAAAGTAGGTAGAAACCACTGCTCATGCAATCGTAGCTTCATTGTTCCCGCACTGCTCCAACTACCACCTCTTTTACATTTTTACCCTTTCTCCTCACGTTGACACTGCCGGTGACCCTTACCCTATAAAAGGAGGCCCATGCACAACGAGAAGGGGTTCGATCGATTAGTGACTCCTAGCAGGGTTCGGTCCATTCGACACACGCAACACCACCATACGCCGTATTCTCGAGCAAGACTAAATACAAATCCAAAGCAGCAGAGGAGTTTTATCTCTCCGAGAGCTCCGGCTGGGTAAAATCCGCCAGCGTGCTCGCCTCGATCTGCTCTCTCAGCTCCCTCCGCCTCGTACCGCCTGAGACAAGGGCCCCGCCCCATAGGTGTTCGTGGCGGCGATATCTCCCGACATCTCTGGCACGCCAGGTAGGGGGCGTCGAGGTTGTGCAGACCTGATCCGGCGACCGCGCGGGCGCGCTCTTCATCAACCTCTCCAGCTCCGTCAGCAACTTCGCCAACAATTACGCTATGGCTCCGAAGAGGAAGGCTTCGGAGGTTGGAGGCCCGTCTGCGTCTCTTCCGCCGCCGCCGGAGCCAACGGTGGGCGAAGGAGACGCCGACGGAAGGATGGTCGCCGGCGAGGACACTCGCGGCGCCACCAGATCCAAGGACAAGACGGACGACCGCGCCTCGGTCTCCGTGGGTACGCCGCGTCCATCCCGGCACGCGGCGACCCAGGGGCGCCATACCACAGGAGGTGGTATTCGCCTGCTGGGGCGAGCCCAGCAAGTAGCTCTGGTGCCCACTTTGGCGACCGCACCTCTTCGGAGTGCTGCACTGCCGTCGAGGACGCGCCATCGAGCCCCGCCGACTGGCCCGCCGGCCAGTAGGGCAAAGAAAGTTGCCAAGCTCCGAACTCTTGAGTTGTACCCCTTGAGAATCCATACCCTGTATGAGGGACCTAGACGCGAAAGGGTCGAATTGTGGTTGAGTTGCGCCGTCGGTTCGTCTTGAGTCCGCTCGACGACAAAAGGCGCGCCGCAACCAGCCCGACGAGTCCCCGCCGGGGGCTGCACCGCCAGCGCGCCGCTGATGCCCCGCGCTCAGCAAGCATGCTTGCGCTGGCGGGCTCCCCGGGAGCGTAAAGTCCAAAAACATACAAGGGGGCAGGATCGGGGGAGGAGTACGGCCTCGACGGATTGATGGAACTAGAAAAGCTAAGTCATCCGAGCTTTTGTGCAGAGCATTCCTTAATTTCATGCTTTTTTTACGTTATGTTCCTCGTGCTTTCGTCCTTTGTACGCAGTACCTGTGCGCGGAGGAGCCTACCCGTGGGTAGCCGCACCCTCGTTTCGAGTCCGCTCGAACAAGATAAGGGCGTTGCGACTAGCCACGGCAAGGTTGCTTGCCGGTGGGACCTTGGCCAGCAGGCTGCTTCGAGCTCCGCGCTCAGCGCTTGCGACAAGGGCCCCTTTGCCGGCAAGTTTCCCTAGAAGCGTAGGGTAAAAGCGTACCAAGGATGTAAAGAAGAGGCGTACGTAGCAAGCCCTGCCGTGAGATGCCCTTCGTATGAGATGCCCGGCGCGGAGGAACCAAGTTGTGGCTCGATTATTTCCTTGTGTTTGTTTCGAGTCCGCTCAACAAACACAAGTGTGTTGCTGCACCCTTATCTTGCTTTCGAGCCTGCTCAGCAAGTTAAGTCATAATCGCCCGGCAAGGTTGCTTGCGGAAGCAACACCGCCAGCGGATGCTGATGTCCCGCACTCAGCAAGCGTGTTCGCCCGCAAGCTCCCGAGCGTGAGGGTTAAAACATCTGAAGGGCAAGGCACGCATCGTATTGCAAAGTCGCGCGTTGAAGATTTATATACACGTGCGTGTAAATAACGAAACTGTTGCAGACATATCTCAGCTGTTTTCATGGATGAAATTACAGCGATAAGGAGAAACCAAGAGCACACCAGCACTGGTTTTGGCGAAGCGAGTTGCCGGGCTGCGAAAGTGCAAGATTTCTCCCCGCAAGCTAGGGCGCCGGGGCTGCAGAGTCGATAAGTTTTTCATCCTCGTCATGCATCCTCTCATGGACCGGGAAAGCGGGCTGCGTCTTTGAACGAGCGTGTCTTGTAAAAACCCATACGCGGAGGAGCCAAGTCGTGGCCCAGTTGCGCCCTTGTTTTGTTTCCGAGTCCGCTCAACAAACACAAGTGTGCTGCTGCACCCTTATCTTGCTTTCGAGCACGCTCAACGGTTAAAGTGAGCTGCGACAAGCCTCGCGCCCTTGTTTCGTTTTCGAGCCTGCTCAGCAAGTTAAGTGCGCAACTGGCCCGGCAAGGTTGCTTACCGGAAGCAACACCGCCAGCGGGCTGCTGATGTCCCTTTTCAAGAAGCGTGTTCGCGCCGGCAAGCTTCCCGAGAGCGTAGGAACATACAAGGCACGAAGTCAAGTAAAAGACGCGGTCCGACAAGCATTCCCCTCCTTTCTTTAAAAACATCCTAGTTTAATACAAGTCCATAGAGGATGAAAAACATGATAGAGGGAATTACAGATTTTAAATACAGCCAAGGCCCGAAGGCTTACAAATTAAAAGATAAGATGCCCGTAATCCTTCTCCTGTTTCCCTGTTCAGGAGGTAGGTCAAGGAGCCCCCGGCAAGAGAAGCTTGCCGGGGAAGGAGGCCCCGGCAAGAAAAGCTTGTCGGAGAAGGGCAAAAGGGACGCCTAGGAGAGCGTGGCGGAGGGCGCCCACTGCGGCCTGCGGGTGGCGTACCCTCAGGAGCTGCGCAAGGTGACGGGCATGAAGGAACGCGCCTAGGAGAGCTACGGGCGCCAGAAGACACCAAGAGAACTTCCCGGGAGCCGGCCAGGAGCTTGGCGGAGCCGGAGGCGTAGGAGGCAGAGCTTGAAGACGGGGTGGTGGGACGTCGGCACGCTGTCGAGGGCTCCTCGCCCTCGTACTCCGACGTGACGGCCTTGCCGCCACTCCCCCTCTTCCTCTTCCGCAGCCTCCCTACGCCTGCCGCCCAAGGAGACGGCCCCGGGGAGTTCAGAAGGCCGGCGACCCGGATTACGGGGTCGCCGGTGGCGAGCGAGGCAGCGGTGTCCGACGCCTAGTCGGACCCACCATCCCCCTCGTCGCCGCTGTCGCTTCCCTCCTCGTCACTCTCACTCGAGGAGGGACCTTCGCTATCCGAGGAGCTGTCCACACAGCATCTCGCCCGGGTCCCGAACTCCCCGAAGACCTTGACGGCGAGAAGGTCGCCCTCCATTAACTTGAAATGGAGGGTAAACCCCGCCGTCAAGCTGTGGATCCGGGCGAACGTCTTCCACCCTCGGTCGAAGTACATTACGCCGGGGGCTGGGGACACGACACTCACTCGAGTGCCGCTGATCCCGCAGCCCCTCATGCGCAACTCCATCACGTCGGGTGGATCCGGTCCCATCGCGTCCGCGAACGGGGCCGGTAGCCGGAGGCGACGACGAGGCGCTCGGCGCAGCTTGATGAAGAACTCCCAGGGATCGTCTCCAGTATGGACCGCTCCAAGGACAGGAGCCGCCGGAGGAGACGGGGGAGGCTCGTCGCCACGACCGCCTCTCCCCCGACCGCCTCGACCGCGCCCTCGGCCTCGTCCGCGGCCTCGTCCCTTCCCTCTCCCCCTCGTGGCCGGCTCCGCCGCCACGGGTGTGGGATAGGGAGAGGTGCGCTGCCGGGAGGCGACCCTCGCTGCCACCGTTGAAGAACTAGGATTTCCTCCTTCCATGACAGGAAGAAGAACAGAAGCTGAAGACGAAGGGAGAAGAGGAAGTGTGAGTCCATTGTGCTCCCCTTCCGCCCTTTTTAAAGGGCGAGGTGGGGGCACAACCGCCCCGCCCGGCCAATCGGGAAGCGAGGAGGACAGAGGAGCGGGGCCAACTCACCATCTTCGCCCGTGACGGCTCGGTCTCCCACCTTCGCCGCCCACGACCCCCGTGCATGAGGGCCGCGTGGCGAAAAGGCGGGACCGGAGCGACGGGTGAAGTGACCTCGCCCTGCACCACGATCACGGGGGTGGATGCCTTAAAGACCGCATGCATCGCCCACGCCTCCCACGACGCCGCAATCGATGCACGCCGTTGCGAGGGGATGCGCCAGATGCGGAAGTGGATTCGGCGCACTGTGGGCCGCATGTGCCCGTGCACTGTTTGGGGCCTGGCCCAACAGCGCTCGGCACCGTGTATGGCCCAGGCCCGGGGGCTCCTGTCGGTGTACTAAGGTAGGGGTACCTCAGTACCCCAACTTGTGCATGGGCAGTTGCAGCTTCCCGCGGCAAGGTTTACCACGTGCTCGCCGGAAACCTTCATGCTCCATATCAAGCCATTCAAGAACAAAGTGTACCAGGCAGAAGATCAAGACCCCGGCAAGCGGAGCTTGCCGGGAAGGCCGTTCCAGGCTCAAGGCTACATCACTTACGCAAGGCCCCGACGAGAGGAGCTCGCCGGGAAGGCTAGAGGATTACATCAAATAAGACACGCCTCGGCGCTACACGCGTCCCGGCGAGGGCCCGGGGAGCGACAAGTCACAGAGCCCGGCAAGCCCCGGGCCCGGCAAGGTCAAGACCCCGGCAAGGTGCTTGCCGGGAGAGTCGCGCTGTGTGCCTGCGCTCCAGCTCATCGGCCCACGCGTCACACTGGGGCCTTTTCAGGGACGCGTGGCGGATGGCTGTGCAGCCTGGGGGACACGGTGGCACTTCACGGTGGTGGATCCATCGCCGTGGCAGACGGAGACGCAAGGGCGGGAGCTTTTGGGGTCGAAGGCGACGGGCATTAAATGCTCTTGTCCCCATCACAAAGTAGGTAGAAACCACTGTTCATGCAATCGTAGCTTCACTTTGTTCCCGCGACTGCTCCAACTACCACCTCTTTTACATTTTTACCCCTTTCTCCTACGTTGACACCTGTCGGTGACCCCTTGCCCTATAAAAGGAGGCCCATGCACAACGTAGAAGGGGTTCGATCAGTTGGTGACTCCTAGCAGGGGTTCGGTCCATTCGACACACGCAACACCACCATACGCTCGTATTCTCGAGCAAGACTAAATACAAATCCAAAGCAGCAGTAGGAGTTTTATCTCTCCGGAGAGCTCCGAAGCTGGGTAAAATCCGCCCGCGTGCTCGCCTCGATCTGCTCTCTGTGCTCCCTCCGCCCTCGTACCGCACAGACAAGGGGCCCCGGCCCCATAGGTGTTCGTGGCGGGCAGTATCTCCCCCGACAAAACAAAACTTATTTTGTATATTTATGTTTGACAAAAAATTCTGAAGATTTATCCTAAATTCTAGTTAGAAAGCTTTGCCACGCTGCAAAGCTTTGAACTTGAAGACACATTCTATGTGAGAGAAACAAAAAAAAGAAATGTATTTGCACAAATCGGCTGCGGGAAATGGATGGCTAGATAAAGAGGGCCTGGGTGCAGGTGCTCTATTATATGTTTGCGTTGAGGTGTGCCCTACAGTCTTAAAAAAGACAGCATATGGAGTAGTGGGTGAATCAAGCTCAAGCACAAATTTAATTGTTGTCAAGACAGAGAGAATGAATTCATAAGGTTATTCACTACAAGTAGAAAATGTAGAATGAACAATTTACCTACAACTGCTAAGATATCATCCTGAAACATACTGCTCATCGACAAGCTGCTCCTTGAATGTCAAGTACCCAGAAACAATTCACGAACTGTTGGGCCTTCGAACACTTCCCGCATGCGCGCATGCATCAGGGGATCATACCGAATCACAAGAGGCGGGTGTGATCCGGGTGGGGGAGGGGGGCTAACCTTACTGGAGAAGAAGCTGTCGCCGACGGCAGCCTAGGAGTTGCATGGTTGCCCGCCGCTGGATGTTGGACAACGGCAGCACCGCACAGCCCACAAGTTGGACGCGAGGGGGCGCGGTGTTGACGGAGAGGAGCTGTCGGAGATGGGTTGTGTGGATGGAGAGCCGTCGAAGATGTGCAGCATTGGACACGATGCCGCAG